>CM052648.1:23058332-23095166 GCA_028533165.1 Leontopithecus rosalia | reverse complement strand
GTACCTGGGGTTCCTACATTTTTCCAAATGTACATTAAAGTCTTTCAGTTTCTCCTTTACTTTACATTATGCACATCAAATATATTTAAACCTTATTTGAGAGGAAAACCAAAAATTTTATAATGACTGTTTCTGCAGCCTCCAGTTATCAAGGCTGATCATCTCTAAATAATTATTTAATACATTTTAAATGTATTTTGTCTTTATTTTTGCCAAGTGCTTTTTCCAGGGTACTCTTAGGCAGGGGAAGAATGTACTTATATAATCTCTTTGTCCTCCACATATATTGATGTACTTTTATTTTTTTTGAGATGGAGTCTCATTCTGTCACCCAGGCTGGAGTACAATGGCGTGGTCTTGGCTCACTGCAACCTTGGCCTCCCAGGTTCAAGCGATTCTCCCTCCTCAGCCTCTGGAGTAGCTGGGACTACAGGCACTCACCACCACACCCAACTAATTTTTGTATTTTTAGTAGAGACAGGGTTTCACCATGTTGGCCAGGCTGGTCTTGAACTCCTGACCTTGTGAACCACCCACCTTGGCCTCCCAAAGTGCTGGGATTACAGGTGTGAGCCACCGCACCCAGCCATTGATGTACTTTTAAGTTAGGTAACTTTACTGGCCTGCTTGAGCCACTAGAATATGACAAAATCATGGTCAGCATTGCCATAGTTGTATGGAGCTTATAATCCATTTTACAGATAATCGGAATAATTTTAGTAATGATACCAGCAGGTGTTGACCATTATATGCCAGGCACTTTGGCATGTATTATCTCATTTAATCCTCACAGCTTTATTAGGTAGGTACCATAAAGATCCAGCATTACAGAGGAAGGAATTTTAACCCAGAGGTTAACTTACTTGCCCCAAACCACCCAGTTTCTTTTTTTTTTTTTATGATTACACACAACTTTGCTCAAAACCACCCAGTTTCTGTCATTCCTGAACAGCATGTTCTTCTTTCTACTTCACAGGCATTTATATTCCAGAGGATGACAGAGATGCCCCAGAGAAGTTTCGGGGTCTCGGTGTACGAATTGAGGATGATGTCGTGGTGACTCAGGACTCACCTCTCATCCTTTCTGCAGATTGTCCCAAAGAGATGAATGACATTGAACAGATATGTAGCCCCGCCTCTTGACCTTCACTGCAGCCCACATGCAGCTCAGGTTCAGGATGAGTGTATGCTGGCCTCCCTGCACATGTGCTTTCTGAATATCTCTCTGTGTGCATTTATATACATATTCCATTTGGGAATACAGCAGCTGTGTGAATGTATGTAATTGTGTGTGGGGTTTTTTTTTTGTTTTAAGTAGTTAGAAGTCTGGAAAAATGAATTTTTGAACAGTATGTTACTGCAGCTTTGGTAACATTAATTCTGTAGAATTTATGTCCAGACAAGTTTAATTTTTAAACATAAAAAAAGGTCTTGTTTACATATGTCCATACATTCCAGTTAACACATTTAAACATACAGAAAATTCACTTCTTTCAAGTCCTTCCCTTTCTGTTCTTTTGCTGAGATCCACCCAATATCATAATAAGTTTGTGTGATGCCTGTATTTTTAGCTAATCACCAAGGTCTCTGCTTATGCTAAAATTCACCTGTTGGTGATTGTGGGTGGCCAATACATACCTTATGTAACTCCTCCCTACCTATTCTGCGTGTCTACTGGAGCCACATGAACCCTCAGGGGAACTGGTGTCCTGCATTCTTACTAGTCAGCCACAGTCCAGGTTCCATCAACAATAGCTACCTACCAAACAAAACAGTTGTGATCCTTTCTTGCCATTTGGTTGCCTAGGACCTGGAAAGTGTTTAGATTCTTGATAAAGAAAGAAATGGAAGAGAAAGAAAAGTATGTATGTATCTACTAAATATCCAGACATCAGGGCTGGTCATGGTGGCTCATGCCTGTAATCTCAGCGTTTTTGGAGGTCAAGGCAGGTGGGTCACTTGAGACCAGGAGGTTGAGACTAGCCTGGCCAACATGGTAAAACCCTGCCTCTACTAAATATACAGAAATTAGTCAGGCGTGGTGGTTCATGCCTGTAATCCCAGCTACTTGGTAGGCTGAGGCACGACAATTGCTTGAACCTGGGAGGTGGAGGTTGCAGTGAGCTGAGACCATGCGACTGCACTCTAGCCTGAAAGACTGAGTGAAACTCTCTGCTTCAAAAAAAAAAAATCCAGACATCCAGATATCTTTTCTTTTCAATTTAAAGATGATTTCTTAATGATGCCTTCAAAAATTAATAAAAAGAAAAAAATGATTTATTTCCCAGATATCCCTGCTCCCTCTATGGATTCTTAATCCATTGACCCTCATGGGTTATCCTTGTAGCTATGCAGAGACAGATCCTCTACTTACTTACCATGTCAGAGTCACAAAGTCACAGTCGTGGCACCGTTTTCAGAGAAGCACCCCTGTTATCATTCTGTGATTTCTTCTAGTTCTAATAAAAACAAAATACGAATCTACCAATAAATATCTTTATTCCTGTCTTTCTCTAATATTACCACTGAGCATGCAGTGGTAAAGAGTCATTCCTTTTTTTTCTTCCTTTCTTTTTTTTGGAGGGAGAGGGAGTCTCACTCTTGCCCAGGCTGGAGTGCAGTGTCGCGATCTCAGCTCACTGCAACCTTCCCCTACCGGGTTCAAGCAATTTTCCTGCCTCAGCCTCCCAAGTAGCTGGGGCTACAGGCGAATATTGCCATGCCCAGCTAATTTTTTGTATTTTAGTAGAGATGGGGTTTCACCATGTTACCCAGGCTAGTGTCAAACTCCTGAGCTCAGGCAGTCCGCCCATCTCGGCCTCCCAAAGTGCTATGATTACAGGCTGTGAGCCACCGCACATGGCCTAACTCATATTTCTTTAAACCCAACATTGGATACAATTATACAGCAACTCAATGTGCAAGGTGAACAGGGCTAGATTACCACAGATACCTTATTTAGGAGCTTCTGTGATAGAGGGAAGCTTTAAGAGCCAGTGTGTTCATCTCCTTTTAAACCTGGATATGGGCTGTATAAAAAATGCCAGTCATTACAACACAAATTTGAGGGTCTTTTTTTTTTCTAAAGACGGGGTTTCACCATGTTGGTCAGGCTGGTGTTGAACTCCCAACCTCAGGTGATCCGCCTGCCTTGGCCTCCAAAGTGCGTGGATTACAGGCGTGAGCCACCACGCCCGGCCTATTTGAGGGTTTGTTTTTTTAAAAAAAAAATACTTGTATTAGGGAAGCACAACCTAGGGGATTAACAGTCTCTGCAGTGCTGAAAGTTTACCTATCTTATCAGGGAAACCCAGGGTACAGAGTGAAAAGCAGACAGGCAGTGACTTCCTCAAGAGACAGATAATGTGAAAACAAAAGTGATACAAATTGTATTCTGACAGTGCTAGCCCATGAATGCTTTGGCTTTGCACACCTTATCTAAGCAGCTCTTGGAATGCAGGCTGCACAGCTGGAGTCTCCGTCCCCCATACCCACCCTTCTTCCTCCCTCCAATTTCTCAATCTAGTGCTGCTTTTTAAAAGAAGGGGATGGAAATAACTCCAGGACTCTGGCTTCTCACTTCCTGAGCTCTGTGCCCCCAACGACCCTTTCCTTGGATTGTGTTTCCTTTTTCATTTACAATCCAGAAATCAGGAATTTCTTTTCCTTTTTTTTTTTTTTTTTTTGAAACTGAGTCTCACTATCATCCAGGCTGGAGTGCAGTGGTGCAATCTCGGCTCACTGCAGCCTCGGCCTCTGGGGTTCAAGCAATTCTCCTGCCTCAGCCTCCTGAGTAGCTGGGATTATAGGCACCCACCACCATGCCCAGCTAATTTTTGTATTTTTAGTAGAGACAGGGTTTCACCATGTTGGCCAGGCTTGTCTCAAACTCCTGACCACAGGAGTTTGAGTCTTTCTGACCAGTAGTCAGAAAGACTACTGTGGAATTCTAAATTTGCTAGCTAAAAGCCTAGGTGGCTTCTATGTATAGCTGCATACTTGGATGTGAAACAGACTTCTGGTGAGATTCCAGTCAAGTTCTATAGATGTTACTGGTAGTCAGAAAGACTACTGTGGAATTCTTCCGGTGATTTTTAGTCCCTGACCCAGGTATGTTATCCTCTGGGTCCCAGATTAACTATAGCAGCTAAGCATTGGAATCAGACTTTTAGAACCATCAAGATAGCATAATGAACATCTCATAGTAATGTTTTATGGGCTGTCTGATATATTCAGGATTTGTTGAGCAGATAATTATGCACTGTGCTGTGTGTGATCTTATTCATGCTTAGCCATGCCACAGACACCCCATATTTAGTTTTTTTTTTTTTTAATAAAAGAACACTTATTGGATATAAAATAATTTTATGTTTCTAATGTCAGGAAATGACCCATTCCACTTAAGCAAGTTTTCCAAATCATTAAAATTTAATACTTCAAGAATAAAATGTATCCAGATATTTCTTAAAATTCTTAAAATTTAGGTTAAAATTTGCTGATCTCTTACATTCAATAAAGCTGGGACTTGAAGACTTCCCATAGTTTTCAACTGCCTTGCAAGTTCATAAACTTGTAAGTATACAAAGGTCAAGAAGATAAATTCAGAGTTTTAAGGTAAGACCTTTATATTAGCTTTTAAATTTTTTTAAAGTTTTTAATTGACATAATAATTGTACATATTTACAGTGTACATAGTGATATTTTGATACATATAGTGGATAGTGATCCCAGATCAGAACAGTTAGCATATCCATCAGATTGAACATGTATCATTTGTGTAGAGCCGTTAGTTTTTTGTTTTTGTTTTTTTTTCTGAGACGGAGTCTAACTCTGTCTCCAGGCTGGAGTGCAGTGGTGCCATCTTGGCTTGAACTTGCCACTCCCAGGTTCAGGCGATTCTCCTGCCTCAGACCCCATAGTAGCTGGGATTATAGGCACCCACCACCATGCCCAGCTAATTTTTGTATCTTTAGTAGAGACAGGGTTTTACCATGTTGGCCAGGATGGTCTCTCAATCTCCTGACCTCATGAGCCACCATGCCCAGGAGCCTTTAGTTCTAAGTATGACAGATAATATATATACCAGGTGCTCCTATTAAGAGCCTTAATTTTTTTAAAAAAATTATTCAAATGTTATCACTGGAATTTTCCTCCTTGAACTGAAGATATAGTACCATTTAAATGAAGGAAACTTACCTGGATTGCCAGTGTCACATGCTTTTATGTATTTATCTCAGGAATTACTATTTTTTCTCCATAATTAGGAAACAGACTGTGTTCTTTATTTGAAACACAGCAAATAAATACTAGAGTAAATACTAGAGTAAAGTATACTCTACTCTACTCTAAAATACTAAAGTATACTCTACTCTAGTATACTTTGGAAATACTAGAGTAAAGCTGGGTGTAGTAGCTCATGCCTGTAATCCCAACACTTTGGGAGGCCAAGGAGGGAGGGTCGCTTGAGCCCAGGAGTTTGAGACCAGCCTGAGCAACATAGAGAGACCTTGACTCAACAAAAACTTTTAAAGTTAGCCAGGTGTGGTGGTGTGCACCTATAGTCCCAGCTTCTCAGGAGGCTGAGGTGGGAGGGTCCCTTGAGCCGAGGTGGTCAGGGCTGCAGTGAGCCATGATTGTACCACTGTACTCCACCCTGAGCAACAGAGCAAGACCCTGTCTCAATAAAAAAGAAAAACTGGGCCGGGTGCGGTGGCTCACGCCTATAATCCCAGCACTTTGGGAGGCCAAGGGGGGTGGATCACGAGGTCAAGAGATCGAGACCATCCTGGTCAACAAGGTGAAACCCCGTCTCTACTAAAAATACAAAAATTAGCTGGGCATGGTGGTGCACGCCTGGAATCCCAGCTACTTGGGAGGCTGAGGCAGGAGAATTGCTTGAACCCAGGAGGCGGAGGTTGCGGTGAGCCAAGATCGAGCCATTGCACTCCAGTCTGGGTAACAACAGCGAAACTCCGTCTCAAAAAAACAAAGAAAGAAAAAAGAAAAACTGGAGCAAGAACTCCGCTCTTCTCATAGTATCCACGTTAGTAACTTACAGTACTCTGTGTACATCTTCTTTCAAAACCTTGCTTTTTTCTCAGTTTTTATAAGGTGAGAAAGGGAAAAACCTTCCCAATAGAAATACTGTCTTAAATGAGATTAAGATCCATAAAACAAGTTAAATCTCCATATAAAAACATTACAACTCATTAAAACAGAAAAATGTACCTTGTTGTGTTTTTCCAAATATCCATACCCACACCCTGTTCAGCTTTGTTAATAATACAAAGATCACAAATGGGAAGCATGACTGCTGCTTCTCCCTCTCCTGTTCCCACGTCAGAGATGGAGAATAAAGCACAGTGAGCTGTTCCACCAGTCCAGCAGTGACCTCAGAGGCCTTTGTAACAGTGTTTCCAATAACTGCTGCTAATAAAACAGAGTTAGAATATCTGCAGTCCTTCAACTGTGTTTGATAGCTGAGAATGTAACTTGTTTGTGTGTCTATTAGAAAATTAGGAAGACCCCACAGATAATAGGGGTGTAAGGGACCCTGCTTGAAAGAGGGTTTTATGGTATGATTTTTAAAAACTTTTTTGTCTATAGCTCAAAACAAGTTTTAAGCTTGAGAAAATATACTTTAATTTGAGATGTTTTTAATGCTTCTAGAGTAATGAAAAGATGAATGAATATATAATTAAAGCTTAACAGTAGAGCAGAGTTTTACAAACCACCTGGGTTCTGGCTGTGCTGCTGTTCTCTGCCAGTGTGTCTCTGAGTTAGAGCATCATTACTGTTTGAATGGGAGGACGCACTGGAATCAAGCCTTCCTGGAGTTGCTGTGCAAGAGTGAGAAAACTTCCATTTTTACTAGCGTTTCTTAATGCTTTCTGTGACTTTTGTGCAATTACATAAGTTAAATTTAGACAAAATGCTGTTACTTTTTCAGGCATTACTATTCACTGAAAATAGATATGTCATTCCCCATCAAGGGAAAAGCATTTGTGACTGTCATTAAAAAAAAATAGGCCGGGTGCAGTGGCTCACGCCTGTAATCCCAGCACTTTGGGAGGCTGAGGCGAGTGGATCACGAGGTCAGGAGATAGAAACCATCCTGGCCAACATGGTGAAACTCCGTGTCTACTAAAAATACAAAAATTAGCTGGGCATGGTGGCGCATTCCTGTAATCCCAGCTACTTGAGAGGCTGAGGCAGGAGAATCACTTGAACCAGGGAGTCAGAGGTTGCAGTGAGCCAAGATCATGCTACTACACTCCAGTGTGGTGACAAAGTGAGACTCCATCTCAAAAAAATAAATAAAAATAAAAACAAACTATAAAACAGTATAGAAGTATATGGTCTATGTGTGTGTTACTGTAGAACTTTCAGCTGGGCGTGGTGGTTGGTGCCTGTAATCCCAGCTAATCAGGAGGCTGAGGCAGGAGAATCGCTTGAACCCAGGAGGCAGAGGTTGCAGTGAGCCGAGATTGCGCCACTGCACTCCAGCCTGGGTGAGTGCAGGCTCACAAAATAAAACTCAGTCTCAAAAAAAAAAAAATTGAAAGCAGGGACATTTGTACACCAGTGTTTATACCAGCATTATTCACAATAGCCAAAAGGTAGAAAAATCCAAATATCAATGTAAATTTAAAAAAAGAAATAAAAATCCTAATACTGATTGATGGATGAATGGATAAACAAAATGTATATACATGCAATGGAATATTATTCAGTTTTCTAAAGGATTGAAATTCTGATACATGTGACAACATGGATTAACCTTGAAGATATTATGCTAAGTGAAATAAGCCAGACACAAAAAGACATACATTGTATGATTCCACCTAGATGCAGTGCCCAGTAGTCAAATTCATAGAGACAGAAGTAAAACAGTGTTCACCAAGGGCTGGGGAATGGAAAGTAATTGTTTAACAGGTATAGAGTTTCAGTTTGGGCAAATAAAAAAAGTTCTAGAGATGGATGGTGGCAAGGGTTGTACAACAATCTGAATATACTTAATGCCACTGAACTGTACACTTAAAATGGTTAAAATTAGGCCAGGCATGGTGGCTTATGCCTGTAATCCCAGCACTTTAGGAGGCTGAAGTGGGTGGATCAATTGAGGCCAAGAGTTCAAGACCAGCCTGGCCAACATGATGAAACCCCCGACTCTTCTAAAAATCAAAAATTAGGCCGGGCGCGGTGGCTCACGCATATAATCCCAGCACTTGGGAGGCCAAGGGGGGGTGGATCACGAGGTCAAGAGATCGAGACCATCCTGGTCAACATGGTGACACCCCGTCTCTACTAAAATACAAAAAAAAAAAATTAGCTGGGCATGGTGGTGCGTGCCTGTAGTCCCAGCTACTCGGGAGGCTGAGGCAGGAGAATTGCTTGAACCCAGAAGGCGGAGGTTGCGGTGAGCCAAGATTGTGCCATTGCACTCCAGTCTGGGTAACAACAGCGAAACTCCGTCTCAAAAAAAAAAAAAAAATCAAAAATTAGCCAGGCGTGGTACACACCTGTAGTCCCAGCTACTCTGGAGGCTGAGGTGGGAGGATTGCTTGAGCCTGGGGAGGTCATGGCTGCAGTGACCTGTGATCACAACACTGCACTCCAGCCCAGGCAACAAGAGTAATTACCTTGTCTCAAAAAAAAAAAAATACTGCAGCCAGGCATGGTGGCGCACTCCGGTAATCCCAGCAATTTGGTAGGCTGAGGTGGGTAGATCACCTGGGATCAGGAGTTCGAGACTAGCCTGACCAACATGCTGAAACCCTATATATATATATATATATATATATATATTTTTTTTTTTTTTTTGCCTTCCCCTGCATGTTCCTGCAAATACACTCAACTTAAAATGGCATCTAATGAGGAATTCAGTGAGGATGAAACCCTGTCTCTGCTAAATACAAAAAATTTAGCCGAGTGTGGTGGCACATGCCTGTAATCCCAGCTACTCCAGAGGCAGAGGCAGGAGAGTCACTTGAACCCAGGAGGCAGATCACATCATTGCCTGGGCAACAAAAGTGAAAGTAAGAAGAAAAAAAAAGATACTGCCAAACTTTTTCCGAAGTGACTGTGCCATTTTTGTATTTCTACCTGCAATGTATGAGTGATTTCATTTTTCCACATTCTCACCAGCATTTGGTGTTGTCACAGTTTTGGTTTTTTTGACCATTCTGATGGGTAGTGATATTTCATTCTGGTTTTAATTTGCATTTCTCTGATGGCAAATGGTGCTGAACATCTCTTTATCTGCTTCCTTGCATTTGTATTATATATCCTCTCCATTGAAATATCTTTTCATACCACTTGCTTATGTTCTAATTGGATTGTTTTTTGACAGCTGAGTTTTAAGAATTCCTTCTTTTTGTGTGTGTGTGACGGAGTCTCCCTTTGTTGCCCAGGCTGGAGTGCAGTGTCCCCATCTCAGCTCACTGTAATCTCCACCTCCGAGGTTCAAGCAATTCTCCTGTCTCAGCCTCCTGAGTAGCTGGGATTACAGGCACATGCCACCATACCTGGCTAATTTGTAGAGAAGGGGTTTCTCTATGTTGGCCAGACTGGTCTCAAACTCCTGACCTTGTGATCCACCTGCCTCAGCTTCCCAAAGTGCTGGGATTACAGGTGTGAGCCACCACACCTGGCCAAGAATTCTTTCTTTATATATTCTGTCCCTTAGTGCTTTGTCAGATATGTGGTTTGCAAATACTTTCTCGCACTCTGTAGCTGTCTGTTCATCCTTTTAACAGGCCCTTTCACAGAGCAAAAGTTTTAAATTCTAATGTTCAATTTATCAATTGTTCCATTCCTAGATAATGCTATTGGTGTCAAGTCTAAAAATTCTGTCTGGCCCTAGATCCTGCAGATTTTCTTTCATTCTAAAAGTTTATTTTTGTTGTTTTTTGGGTTTTTTTTTTTGCATTTAAAGTTACATTTTATTTTTAATGATCCAATATATTATTTAAACTTTGATTACCTCAAATGAATTAGATCTATGCACACTTATAAGAGAACTATGATATATGCACAAGCAGAGATGCAGGGATCATGCAATAGTTTCATACCAGATTTCAAGATATTAAGTAGCAAGGAAACACAATGAAATTGAAGGCTGAGGTATAGAACAGGCATAAGGGTAAGGAAAGCAGAACATTCAAGATGTACCTATATACACCAGTTCTTAAAACAAGAAAATCAGGCTGGGTTCAGTGGCTCATGCCTGTTAATCCCAACACTTTGGGAGACCGAGGCAGGTGTATCACCTGAGGTCAGGAGTTCAAGACCAGCCTGACCAACATGATGAAACCCCATCTCTATTTAAAAAAAACACACAGATCATTTCCAGTAAGGCATTAGATCATGTATTTCTGTTCAGGAAGAAGTCAACCTTAGGATGTGGTCTGTACATATCTGCAGATAAGATTCACAAAAGCTGAATTTGATGTATTAGTCCTTCATTCAGATGCTTCATTTTTCCATTTTCTTTTTGGAGTTTCACTGTGTCACCAGGGTGGAGTGCAGTGCCATGATCTCTGCCTCCCAGGTTCAAGCAATACCCTGCCTCAGCCTGCCGAGTAGCTAGGATTACAGGCACGCACCACAACGACCAGCTAATTTTTTTTGTTTGTTTTACTGCAAGAGACCAGCTAATTTATATTTCAGTAGAGATGGAGTTTCACCATGTTGGCCAGGATGGTCTCATCTCCTGACCTCATGATCCGCCCACCTTGGCCTCCCAAAGTGCTGGGATTACAGGGGTGAGCCACTGCACCTGGCCTTCATTCTATAAAAGTTTTATATTTTAGGTTTAAGTGTATGATACATGTTAATTTTTGTATAACATGTGAGACATAGATCGAGAGTTTTCTGTTTGTTTTTTTGTTTGCCAATAGATATTTCATTGCTCCAGCACCATTTGTTTAAAATGGTGTGTTTTTCCTCCACTGAATTACTTTTGTACCTCTGTCAAAATTCAGTTGGGCATATTTGAGTGAGTCTTTTCTGGGTTCTCTATTCTGTTCCCTTGATGTGTATGTCTATCCTCCACCAACACCAGTCTTGATTACTGCAACTGTAAAAAGTACATCTTGAAAACAGGTAAAGACGGCTGGGCGCGGTGGCTCACGCCTGTAATCCCAGCACTTTGGGAGGCGGAGGCGGGCGGATCACGAGGTCAAGAGATGGAGACCATCCTGGCCAACATGGCGAAACCCCGTCTCTACTAAAAATACAAAAAAAAAAAATTAGCTGGTTGTGGTGGTGTGTGCCTGTAGTCCCAGCTACTCAGGAGGCTGAGGCAGGAGAATTGCTTGAACCCAGAAGGCGGAGGTTGCAGTGAGCCGAGGTCTGGCCACTGCACTCCAGCCTGGCGCCTGATGACAGAGTGAGACTGTCTCAAAAAAAAAAAAAAAAGAAAACAGGTAAAGAGATTCCTCACACTTTATTCTTCCTCTTCAAAATTGTCTTAACTACTCTAATTCCTTTGCCTTTTTTTTTTTTTGAGGCGGAGTTTCGCTCTTGTTACCCAGGCTGGAGTGCAATGGCGTGATCTCAGCTCACTGCACGCAACCTCCGCCTCCTGGGTTCAGGCAATTCTCCTGCCTCAGCCTCCCGAGTAGCTGGGATTACAGGCATGCGCCATCAGGCCCAGCTAATTTTTTGTATCTTTAGTAGAGACGGGGGTTTCACCATTTTGACCAGGATGGTCTCGATCTCTTGACCTCATGATCCACCCGCCTCGGCCTCCCAAAGTGCTGGGATTACAGGAGTGAGCCACCACACCCGGCCTCCTTTGCCTTTCAATATAAATTTTAGAATAAACCGGGCTCGGTGTCTCACGCCTATAATCCCAGCACTTTCCGAGGCCAAGGCAGGCAGATCGCCTGAGGTCAGGAGTTTGAGACCAGCCCAGCCAACATGTGAAACTCTCATCTCTACTAAAAAAAAATACAAAAATTAGCCAGACATGGTGGTGGGTGCCTGTAATCTCAGCTGCTTGGGAGGCTGAGGCAGGAGAATCACTTGAACCTGGGAGGTGGAGGTTGCAGTGAGCCAAGATCACACCACTGCACTCCAGCCAGGGTGACAGAGCGAGACTCTGTATCAAAAAAGAAAATAATAATAATAATTTTGTCTATAAATTTAAAAAACTTACTAGGATTTTCATAGGAATTTTGTTAAACTGAAATTTCATGAAAACTGACATCTTTACAGTGTTGAATCTTACAACCCATGAACGCTGTATGTCCATTAAAAAAATTTTTTTAAACCAGGTATGGTGGTTCATGCCTGTAATCTCAGCACTTTGGGAGGCTGAGGAACAATGATTTCTTGAGGCCAGGAGTTGGAGACCAGCCTGGTCAACTTGATGAGACCCATCTCTACAAAAAAATACTAAAAAATTATCTGGCCATGGTGGCGGGCACCTATAGTCACAGCTACTTGGGATGCTAAAGTAGGAGGACTTCTTGAGCCCAGGAGTCCAAGGCTGCAGTGAGCTCAGATCACACCACTGCATTCCAGCCTGGGCAACTAAGGGAGATTGTGTCTCAAAAATATACATATATTGGCGGGGCATGGTGGCTCACGCCTGTAATCCTAGCACTTTGGGAGGCTGAGGTGGGCAGATGACAAGATCAGGAGATCAAGACCATCCTGGCCAACAGGGTGAAACCCCGTCTCTATTAAAAATACCAAAAAATTAGCTGGGCGAAGTGGCAGGTACCTGTAATCCCAACTACTAGGAAGGCTGAGACAGGAGAATAGCTTGAACCAGGAAGTTGGAGGTTGCAATGAGCCAGGATTGCACCACTGAACTCCAGCCTGGGCGACAGAGTGGGACTCCATCTCAAAAATAAATAAATAAGATAGTTATTGCTATGATAGAATATATGGTATAAAAAAAGTAAAAATAATACATTTTTTTATTTCTCTTATCAGTGTTGTGTAGTTTTCAGCACACAAGTCTCAAATTTTATGTTTTGTTAGATTTACACCTTTTTGGATGACTGGAAATGTCACATTCTTTTTAATTTCAGTGTCCACATATTCATAGCTAGTATATACAAATACAATTTATTTTTGTATGTTCATCATATATCCTATAACCTTGCTGAACTCATTTATTAGTTCTAAGAGTTTTGCTAGATTCCTTGAGATTTTCTACATAAAACGTGGTCTAAAAATAGGACAGTTTTATTTCTTCCTTTCTAATCTGTATGCCTTTTACTTCCTTTTACTTTTTTTTTTTTTTTTTTGAGACAGACTCTTGATCTGTCACCCAGGCTAGAGTGCAATGGCTCAATCTCAGCTCACTGCAACCTCTGCCTCCCAGGTTGAAGTGATTCTCCTGTCTCTGCCTCCCAAGTAGCTGGGATTAGCGGTGCAGGCCACCATGCCTGGCTAATTTTCATTATTTTTGGTAGAGACGGGGTCTCACCATGTTGGCCAGGCTAGTCTGGAACTCCTGACCTCAGGTGACTGGCCTACCTCAGTCTCCCAAAATGCTGGGATAACAGGTGTCAGCCATGGTGTCCACCTATTTCCTTTTTTTTTTCCTGTCTTGTTGCACTGGCTAGAAGTTCCAGAGCTATATTGAATAAGAGTGAAACAGTGATGAGAGTGGCCATTCTTGCCTTGTTCCCAATTTTAGGAGAAAGCACTCAGCATTTCACCATTAAGTACAGTTGTCTCTGGTATCTATGGGGGACTGGCTCCAGGATCCCCCATGTATACCAAAATCCCAGGATGTTCACTCCCTGAGATTAAAAGGTATAGTATTTGCATATAACCTAGGCACATCTTCCTGCATACGTTAAATTATCTCTAGATTACTTATAATACAATGTATTATTTATTTTTTTGAGACGGAATTTCACTCTTGTTGCCCAGTCTGGAGTGCAATGGCACAATCTCGGCTCACTGCAACCTCCGCCTCCTGGGTTCAAGCAATTCTCCTGCCTCAGCCTCCCGAGTTGCTGGGATTACAGGCATAAACCACCATGCCCAGATAATTCTGCATTTTTAGGAGAGACAGGGTTTCTCCATGTCAGTCAGGCTGGGCTCAAACTCCAGACCTCAGGTGATCCACCCACCTCGGCCTCCCAAAGTGCTGGGATTACACATGTGAGCCACCACACCCAGCCCATTTTTTCTATTTTTCTAATCAGCTTCCTTAGGTTGAAATAATTATTTTTGAGACAAGGTCTCACTCTATCACTTACACTGGAGTCTAGTGCCAAAATCGCAGCTTACTGCAGTCTTGACATTGGTGGGCTCAAGCCATCCTCCTGCCTCAGCCACCCAAGAAGTTGAGAATAGAGTTGTGCACCACCACACTCATGTTGTTTGTGTGTGTGTATTTTTGTTTTTTTTTCTTTCTAGAAGTCATTTATTTACATATTATATGTTCAACATATAATGTGTAGATAAATATATCCTGCAATGAAAGTGACCACCCTACTGAACTGTACAGCACATTATAGGACAAATTCTTGAAAGGTTATCATCTCATACTGGTATCTTTTAATAAAAAAAAAATTAAAAATCAAAGAAAAATGTCTGGCCAGGGCTAGGATAAGACAAAGAGTAACACTTCAAAATCCAAGGCAGGGGAAGGCTGTTGGCCTCTCTTCAGAGGACTGCAGGGATGGGAGGAGGGAGGGACAGATCATGCACAAAAGTACTTACAAATTACATCCCCAACCCCTACCCCTCAATAGAAAGAGAAGAAAATGCCCCATCACTTAACACCAAAGAGCAACATTATCAATATACCCTTTCTCTGCTGTCCATCATGCCTATTTGAAAGAAGAGGCCTATGAGGAGAAGTGGAGTCAGGGTGAGAGGGAAGATCTGCACTTCAGTCTAGTTTCCAACTTCCATTTCTCTTACAGGAAGTCTTCAGTCATCTGATGCCTGACATCCAGCTCTGAGCAGAAACTGAGTATGTGGTGGCCACGACTGGGGTGCCATTGTTGGCTGAGTAGCCTTGCCTCAATGTTTCAAAATATGACGCCTGCATAGGTTTGTGATACTGCAGCACTTTTATGGCGTCTTCTATTTTAAACCATTCCCTCTTCCTTCCAATGTTCACTGAATCTTCCCAGTCTTCCAGCATTTCAGTGACAATGAGCACATAAACATATGTCCTGTGCTTTCTCTCCTGGTTCTCAAAAATTCCAACTAATCTTCCCAATGTCCCTTTTTTTTTTCTTTCTTTCTTTTTTTTGAGACGGAGTTTCGCTCTTGTTACCCAGGCTGGAGTGCAATGGTGCAATCTCGGCTCACCAAAACCTCCACCTCCTGGGTTCAGGCAATTCTCCTGCCTCAGCCTCCTGAGTAGCTGGGATTACAGGCACGCGCCACCATGCCCAGCTAATTTTTTGTATTTTTAGTAGAGACGGGGTTTCACCTTGTTGACCAGGATGGTCTTGATCTCTTGACCTCGTGATCCACCCGCCTCGGCCTCCCAAAGTGCTGGGATTATAAGCGTGAGCCACCTCCTCGCCCAGCCATCAATTACCTTTTCAACCTGGCCCTTTTCATCCTCTGCCTGGAACCCTGATGACACAAATATTAGATCTTTTGTGGTATTTCCACAGGTCCACAAAGCTCTGTTTTTTCATTTTGTTTTCAGTCTGTTTTATTTTTCTTGTTCAGATTGGGTAATTTCTATTGTTCTGGGTTTTGTTTGTTTGTTTGCTTTGGAGACAGAGTCTCGCTCTGTTGCCCAAGCTGGAGTGCAGTGGTGCCATCTCAGCTCATTGCAACTTCTGCCTTCCAGGTTCAAGTGATTGTCCTGCCTCAGCCTCCCGAGTGGCGAGTGGCTGGGATTATAGGCATGCAACACCATGCCTGGCTAATTTTTTTTATTTTTAGTAGAGAGAGACAGGGTTTTACCATGTTGCCCAGGCTGGTCTCAAACTCCTGAGCAATCTGCCCCCCTTGGCCTCCCAAAGTGCTGGGATAAGAGGTGTGAGCCACCATGCCTGGCCTAATTTCTGTTGTTCTATCCTCCAGTTATTTTTTTTCCCTCTATCACTTCCATATCTTTTTTCCTCCCAGCTTCTGTTGGGAAAAATTCTGTTGTTGAACCCATCCACTGAGATTTTAAATTCACTTACTGCATTTTTCAGTTCCAAGACTTCCATTTGGTTGCTTTCCTTTTCTTTCCTTCCTTCCCTCCCTCCCTTTCTTCCCTTTCTCCCCTTTCTCTCTCTTTCTTTCTTTCTCTTTTTTTTTTTTTGAGACAGAGCCTCACTCCATCACCCAGGCTGGAGTGCAGTGGCATGATCTCGGCTCACTGCAACTTCTGCCTCCCAGGTTCAAGCGATTCTCCTGCCTTAGCCTCCTGAGTAGCTGGGATTACAGGCACAAACCACCACACCTGGCTAAATATTCACCATGTTGGCCAGGCTAGTCTCAAACTCCTAACCTCAAGTAATCCACCCACCTCAGCCTCCCAGAGTGCTGGGATTGCAAGCAAGAGCCACACGGCCTGACGGATACCTCAGCTAAAAATACAAAAACTTACCCAGGTGTGGTGGCGGACGCTTATAATCTCAGCCAAAGGAGAAAAGGAGCAGCTCTAGTAGGAGAATCGCTTGAACCCAGGAGGTGGAGGCTGCAATGAGCTGAGATCACACTACTGCACTCCAGCCTGGCAACATAGCAACACTCTAAAAAAAAAAAAAAAAAAACCTTCAATGCCTTCCCATAAGATCTATAATAAAATCCCTGCCTCCTCTGCCCTCTGACTGCCTCTCTGACATCTCTTACTACTTTCTGCTTGCTCAGTAGGCTCCAAATTTATTTATTCAATCCATAATGAGCACATACAATGTACCAGTTTTTGTTACCAATAAACAAAGCAATCAAAATTCCCTTTTCTTGGTGAGGACACACAAAAACCAGTAATCCTAATAAACGAGTAAATGAAAAAATATGTTTGTTTGGAGGTAGAGGATTACTCTAGCTCAGGCAGGAGTGCAGTGGTGCAATTTCAGCTCACTGCAGCCTTGAATTCCCAGGCTCAAAGGATTCTTCTACCTCCTTAGCCTCCTGAGTAGCTGGGACTACATGCCCAGTTTAGACAAAATATGTTAGAAGGTATATATAAATTGGATAGGAAAGTAGATCATGTAGGGCCATTTAAAGGACTTCAGGTTAAATGTTGTTCTTCATAAAAGCCTTATTTAATCACCCAATTTACTGTTGTCTCCTTCTCCCCTCCATCTCTTTACCTTGTTTTCTTCATAGCACTGGATACCTGAGACTTTCTTTGAGACACGGTCTCACTCTGTCGCCAGACTGGAGTGCCGTGGCGCCATCTCGGCTCACTGCAACCTCTGACTCCCTGATTCAAGCGATTCTCCTACTTCAGCCTCCTGACTAGCTGGGATTACAGGCATGCGCCACCATGCCTAGCTAAGTTTTGTGTTTTTAGTAGAGACAGGGTTTCACCATGTTGGCCAGGCTGGGCTTGAACTCCTGAGCTCATGATCCATCCCCTTCCACCTCCCAAAGTGCAGGGATTACAGGCATGAGCCACCGCACCTGGCCCACCCGAGACTTTTTTTTTTTTTGAGAGGGAGTCTCACTCTGTCACCCAGGCTGGAGTGCAGTGGCACAATCTTGGCTCACTGCAACCTTCACCTCCCGGGTTCAAGCAATTCTCCTGCCTCAGCCTCCTGAGTATCTGGGATTACAGGCATGCACCACCACACCCGGCTAATTTTTGTATTTTTGGTAGACACAGAGTTTCGCCATGTTGGCCAGGCTGGTCTGAAACTGCTGTATTCAAGTGACCCGCCCGCCTTGACCTCCCAAACTGCTGGAATTATAGGCCTGATCCACCCCACCTAAAGGGTAGCTGGATAGCTGAGACTTTTTTTTTTTTTTGGAGACAGAGTTTCGCTTGTTACCCAGGCTGGAGTGCAATGGCCGGATCTCGGCTCACCGCAACCTCCGCCTCCTGAGTTCAGGCAATTCTCCTGCCTCAGCCTCCTGAGTAGCTGGGATTACAGGCACGCACCACCATGCCCAGCTAAATTTTTTTTGTATTTTTAGTAGAGACAGGTTTTCACCATGTTGACCAGGATGGTCTCGATCTCTTGACCTCGTGATCCACCCGCCTCAGCCTCCCAAAGTGGAGACTTTTTTTTGAGATAAACTCTCACTCTTGTCACCCAGGCTGGAGTGCAGTGGAACAATCTAAGCTCATGGCAACCTTCACCTCCCAGGTTCAAAAGATTCCCCTTCCTCAGCGTTTCAAGTAGCTGGGACTACAGGCATTCGCCACCATGCATGCCCGGCTAATTTTTGGTTTTGTATTTTTAGTAGAGATGGGGTTTCACCATGTTGGCCAGGCTGGTGTGGAACTCCTGACATCAGGTGATCTGCCTGCCTTGGCCTCCCAAAGTGCTGGGATTAGAGGCGTGAGCCAGCTCGCCCGGCTCTGAGACTTCTTGATTTATTTATGTGTTGACTTGTGTATTATTCCCTAACTAGGGGTTTATTTGACTCTTATTATGGCTCTCCTGTTTAAAATAGAACCTGGCACATATCAATACTTTTATTGAATGATGGATAAATATGTCTTCAATACCTTAATTTACCATGTGCTTCCCATCAGGACCTGTAGGCACACAATACATTAATGACAGATATTTCACATAAAATCATTAAAACTTGGGCTAAGAAAACTCTGTAGGCTTCCTATAGCCCTTTAAGGTCTCAAACAATTTTTCTTTTCAAGTCTGGTTAAAGCTGTGGTGGTGTTTTCCAGGATCTGCTGTTCCTGTTTATAACTAAAAGGGAAGCAAATCGCAATTCTTTCACTGTTATTATTATTATTATTTTGAGATAGAGTCTCGCTCTCACCAGGCTGGAGTGCACTGGCATGACCTCGGCTCTCTGCAACCTCTGCCTCCCGGGTTCAAGGGATTCTCCTGCCTCAGCCTCCTGAGTAGCTGGGACTACAGGCGCATGCCACCACACCTGGCTAATTTTTCTATTTTTCGTAGAGATGGGGTTTTGCCATGTTGGCCAGGCTGGTCTCGAACTCCTGACCTCATGTGATCCCCCCCCCACCCCGCCTCAGCCTCCCCCGCCTGTAAGTGCTGAGATTACAGGCGAGCCACCATGCCTCTAAGAGTGATCTGGTAGTCACACCTCTGCAAGGTTAGAGATGTCAAAGGGAGTCCTGGTCTAGGCAGAAATGGGAGAGTGACACGAAGTACAGGTGCTTGTGCCGGGCGTGGTGGCCTACTCCTGTGAGTACTCACTGTGGGAGGCCGAAGTGTGAGGATCGCCTAAGACCAAAAGTTCGAGGCCAGCCTGGGCAACATAGTGAGACATTGTCTCTATTTAAAAAAAAAAAAAAAAGAATGCCTCACAAAATTCAAGAAATACAGTGACTTCAGGTGGGTCGGTTTCATTATAGCTCAAGCAGTAGAAAGAGGACACGGACCGGGAAGAAATCACCCCACGCAGATGACAACTGAGGAAGGGGGAGTGGGGACTGACACGCTACAGTGAAGCCGGGCACCCCGACCAAAGGCGGTCCTAGGACTGCGACTAGGCGCGCGCAGAGGCCACCCCCCAGGCTTCGCGGGCGGATGAGGACAGGGCTGGGGGCCTGCTCAGTCTGGCCTTAAGGAGGGCCTTCTGAGGTCTCCCTTCTTCCCATCGAATCCCCGAGCAGTTCCCGAACAGAAATCGGAGACCAGACGGTGCCTGTGCTCCAGCCCTCTCAGGAGGACTGCACCTCGGGCCTGGCTCCGAGGCGGGTCAGAGTCTGCGAAAGACCAGCGAGGGCTCTCGGGTTCTGGGGTAGGCAGCGGGTACCCACCCCCGCGCCTTCCCCAGCCCGCATTGGGAGCTGCGCGGCGACCCGGAGAGCCCGACAAGCCGGGTAGGGCTGCGGCGCAGGTCGCGCTCATGCGGAGGAAACAGCCGCCGCCCCAGCTGACGGAGCGTAGTCGGGGGCTTCCCAGAAGAGGCGGCGAGGGCGAACCCTTTCGAACATTTCCACCAAGCTAGCTCACGTAGCCTCGACCCCGCCCCAGCCACTCCCGCCACCGCCCCTTCCCCGGCCGGCACGACGCGGGTGGGGCAAGCTGCACCAGCCCCTTTAAGGGGCGTGGTGACGTGCTCCGCCCCCACCTGCCCCTCGCGCGCCAATAAGGGGTGGGGTGCGGGAGGAGGTGCCGGGAGGCGGGGGAGTGAGGCGTGCGCAGTTGCGCAGGCGCGGTGGTCGGACGACAGACCTTGTGTTTCCAAAATGGCGGCAGCGATGGATGTGGATACCCCGAGCGGCACCAACAGCGGCGCGGGCAAGAAGCGCTTTGAAGTGAAAAAGGTTGGGTCTCGCCAGCACCTTCCTCAGGGAAGCTAGAGAGGCGCGGATCTGGCTGGCAGGCCCCAGGATGGTCGAGGCGCGGAGTAAAGGGTTTCATTTCAGGGCGTTCCTGGGACCGGGTACCACGAAAGGAAGCCGGGGGGCGGGTCTTAGAGTTGATCGGCGTGACGGTGGCCCACTGTCAGGGGACGTGTTGGTTTCGCTGTGAGGCTGAGGGGCCAATCACGGAGCTGCTTATTGAGATACGCGGGGTTGCGATTTGGCGGCAGGAGCCAAGCGCTTGGGCTGTCACTGGAGTGGTCGAGGTGGGGGAAGGACAGGGTGGGGTAGGGTGGGTGAAATGGGGAGTCGGAGTGACTGCGGCGGTGGAGGATGGGGCAGTGCGGCAAAAGCTGGGAACAACCTGAGGTCGTACCGCATTGGCGGCCTCTGAGGGGCCCCGCTGGTATCTTGCCCCGCCCCTTTTTGAAGCTTGGGGTCCTCTCACTTTGAGGAATCCAGACTTGGTGCTCGCCGAACCGAGGCCTCCATTAATCCCAACTCTGGGCCTCACACCGTCTAAAGAGTCTGGAGTGTAGTGCTTGGCTCTTCTGAGACGTCTGTTGTCTATTCACATAACCACCCCAGTCCTGGGTTCTCTGTCACGTCCAGAATCTTCCCCTTCCAAAATACAAATAAAAAGCATGGTGGCATTTGTTAAGAAAATCACAGCCCAAATCCTGTGGCATTTAGGGAGGGTTGAGTACTAGTCGCGAATGACTTGGTAAGAGTGGAAAAGCAAAAATGGAACGTGTCTTTTTATATGAAATGCCTTTTAGTGGTTTGCCACAGTTTGGGGAACAGTGTCGATTCCCACCTAACATGAAAACTGTTCAAAATGGAGATTCTGAAATAGGGAAGATATTCCTGGAACATCTGGTTAAACACTGACATATCCCCCCTCCTAGTGCTTTTTGGTGTCTCGTTGTGGCCACTACTGCTCAGTTACAGCCAGCAGCCATATTGAAGAATAATAGAAGAGGGGCTTTTCCTCCAAGTTGAAGCTGTGATGTGAAAAGTGGGAAAGAAGTTACAAGGCACTGAGAATGGGGTTTGAAAGTGATGAAGGTTTGGCAGTATTCGTAACTGAGGAAGCCAGAGTGGAATAACTGAAATGCCACTTTTAGTTAGACTGTTACTGGAATTATCTTAATAGAAGACATAAAAGTTGGGAACATCAGTTTATTTTATGGTAAGAATCAAACAAAATTCTAGTGAATTCTAGAATTTGTTATGAAGTAATCTTCTAAGATTTAAGTGATGACCTTGGTGTGTGTACTGACACGGATACTTAATTATCCAGCTTATCCCATGATTATCCATTTTATGATTCCATGATCATCTTAGTTCATTCTGTTCCCTAGCTTTCACCTCATTGCTCATGCTTCCGGAGCTCCCTGGAAAAGCAGATACTTACTCAGATTTTGAGCTCTTCTGCAACTGCCGCAAAAACCTACACAGTAATTCAAGTTTGTGTTTATTAAGCCTACAACGGGCAATTAAAAATTGTTCCTAATTTATTTACATTGATATGGCTGACAATTATTTCATTTTTTTAATTATTTTTTGAGGCAGAGTTTCACTCTTTTGCCCAGGCTGGAGTAAAATGGCACTGATGTCAGCTCACTGCAACCTCTGCCCCCGAGGTTCAAGCAGTTCTGCCTCGGCCTGCCGAATAGCTGGGATTATAGACAACTACCACCATGCCCAGCTAAGTTTTGTATTTTTACTAGAGATGAGATTTTGCCATGTTGGCCAGGCTTGTCTCAAATTCCTGATCTCAGGTGATCCCCTCGCCTCGGCCTCCCAAAGTGCTAGGATTATAGGTACAAGCCACTGTGCCTGGCCACTGACTAAGTTGTTTTATTTTATTTTATTCTGAGATGGAGTTGCACTGTTGTTACCCAGATTAGAGTGCAGTGGCACGATCTTGGCTCACTGCAACCTCCGCCTTCTGGGTTCAAGCAATTCTCCTGCCTCAGCCTCCTGAGTAGCTGGGACATCAGGTGCGCACCACCATGCCCAGCTAATTTTTGTATTTTTAGTAGAGACAGGGTTTCATCTTGTTAACCAGGATGGTCTCGATCTCTTGACCTTGTGATCCACCCGCCTTGGCCTCCCAAAGTGCTAGGATTATAGGCGTGACCCACCACACCCGGCCAAAGTATTTTAAACTATAGGAAACAAGATGACTCATTAACTTATGTGTTGACATACGCAGCCTTTTGGAGAATGGGAGAACATACGGGTAGTCTACCGTTGTCCTTTGATATAATAAGAATAATGTAATATGCAGAAACTTTGTTTGGTGGTTCCCTGTGGCCGAAGAGATGGTAACTGCAACTGTAGCATGAAGTCGTAAAGAGTGTGTGTTACAAGGAGAATGCATTGTTCCCTCTTTTTGTCTTTGCAGTGGAATGCAGTAGCCCTCTGGGCCTGGGATATTGTGGTTGATAACTGTGCCATCTGCAGGAACCACATTATGGATCTTTGTAAGTAATTGGAGGAAGTTGAGAAGGTTACAGAGATTGTGGCTATCTTGATGTGACCAATTTTCTTCACAAGCGGATAGAAGCCTATGCTGAGCACGGTCTTCTGTATCTGTTGATGTGTTGGAAATATAGAGTAGTTTTTTTATGATGTCCTGGAAGCATACCCAGCTCTCAGAATAAATCTACTCAATCTAAAGATGGCAGGGACACATTTAGAATGAATTGTGGACAACAGGCACTATTGACTCTTCCTGGGTATCTCCCATCTTGTACCTAGACTTGAAGGTAGAAATAGTCAACAGAGGAAAATAAACTTTGAGCTAAAATGTTCTATCTGAGGCCAGGCACATTGGCTCACTTTGGGAGGCCGAGGTGGGTAGATCATGTGAGGCCAGAAGTTGACCGGACTGGCCAACATGGTGAAACCCCAACTCTATTAAAAACACAAAGATTAGCCAGGCATGGTGGTGCAGGCCTGTAAACCCAGCACTTTGGGAGGCAGAGGCAGAGGCAGGCAGCTTATTTGAGGCCAGAAGTTCAAGACCAGCCTGGCCAAATGGTGAAACCCGGTCTCTACTAAAAATACAAAAACTAGCTGGTTGTGATGGTGCATGTCTGTAATCCCAGCTACTTGGGAGGCTGAAGCAGGAAAATTGCTTGAACCTGGGAAGTGAAGGTTACAGTAAATGAGATCACACCACTGCACTACAAACTGTGATCTACCTGCCTCAGCCTCCCTCAGCAAGACTCTGTCTCCCAAAAAAAAAAAAAAAAAAATTGTATCTGAGCTAATTTTTGCTGGTCATTGTTTACAAAGGAAAGAAGCCTAAGAAGTAAGGATTTTGTATGTTAGCCCTAAACATAGTAAAAAAAAAAAACAAAAACATCATTTCCAACATCTAAATAGGTAATTAATTGCACTAAAGAAATTTTATTTAAATCTTCACATATTTTATTACATGTAGTGGGTCAGTACATAGTGATTCGATTATAGCCTTTGATGGATTGATTTCCTGTCCTTATAGTAGTAGGGATAAGAATGTTGATCATACCAGGAACAGTTGAGGTTACTTTTTCATCCAGGAACTAAAATAATTTGTTACTGAGGCTAGAAATGAAGGAAAGAAACTTCCAAGTTTCTAGAATTGGAATTATAGGAACTTATTTTTCAGATCACTCGCCTGCCTTTCCAACTTCATCTTGAGTTACTCCTGCTCACTGTGGTGATTTACCTGGATGCTTTTTTTTTTTTTCTAACCGACCATGGTGGCAGAAGCAGCCAAAGTCCCTGGCTACTTTTCCATTTTTCTTTTCTTTTTTTGAGATGGAATCGCCCAGGCTGACGTGCAGTGGTTTGATCTCAGCTCACTGCAACCTCCGCTTCCCAGGTTCAGGGGATTCTCCTGCCTCAGCCTCCTCAGTAGCTGGGATTACAGGTGTCTGCCACCATGCCTTGCTGATTTTTATACTTTTAGTAGAGACAGTGTTTCACCATGTGCCAGGCTGGTCTTGAACTCCTGATCTCAAGTGCTCCGCCCACCTTAGACTTCCAAAGTGCTGGGATTACAGGTGTGAGCCACCACACCTGGCCGGCTTTTCCATTCTTGAAGGGTCCATCCTCTTTTTTAGAGCCCTTATATAGCCTATTCTTTTTGCCTGGAATACTCTTCGCCTCTTTTCTTCATTGATTTTGTCTAATCTAGCACTGTCCAATGTGAATGTAAGCCACAAATAGAAACATATATAATTTAAAATTTTCTTTTTCCTTTTTTATTTTTTTCAGAGACAGGATCTCACTTTGTTGCCCAGGCTGGTCTCTAACTGGCTTCAAGTGATCCTCCTGCTTTGGCCTTCCAAAATGTTGTAATTATAGGTGTGAGCCACTGTGGCTGGCCTGAAATTTTCTAGAACCCACATTAAGAAAGTAAAAAGAAAATAAAAAGGTGAAATTAATCTATCTTACTTAGCCTATTATAACCAAAATATTTTTATTTCGACGTAATTAATGTAAAAAAAATGAAATGTTTTACATTCTGTTTTTTGTGTGGTCTTTGAAATTCAGTGTGTATTTTACACGTACAGCACATTTGGATTCAGACTAGCCACATTTTAAGCGCTCAGTAGTCACATGTGGCTAATAGCTATTTTATTGTGCAATGTAAGACTAACCCATAGTTGAGCTTTAGATCTTATCTTAAACTTGGTCAGTTGTTTTCAACTTGGAAGGCACAAATCAAATATTTTGTGTTGTAAAGCATCACGGACCAGTCATGGCATATACTGGTCCTGTATTGCACTTGGCTTTTTTGAGCTTTGACACTGTTTATCTCTTCACACTACAGCCAAGGGAGATCAGCAGCTACCATCATGTTTAATATAGATGACATGGACTCATCACAGAAAAACACATGCACGATTTCAAATGTGTTTGGGTGGGGTCTTTGATTACATGCTTGCTAGTTTCTGGGCCTTGCATTTTCACAAGGAGTTAAACCCAGAAAAAATTTTACTTTCTTGGGGCTCTGTTTTGAAAACAGTTAATGATTTTATACAACCCTGATTTTTTTTTCTCTATATTTAAGTCAGTGTGTATATGTCTCTGGATATGAGAAAATGCACTTTTTAGAAGGACCACAGAAGGCAAGTGATCCATATTCTGTCTTCTCTTAGAGTGAAGTGCTTGACACATCACAGTAGGCTTTCAGTTAGATATCTGTTTTGTCTCATAATATATTTTAAGTGTCATATGAAGTAGAATATTGAAATCCTGTAACAAAATTTATGAAAATATTTTCTAAGTCATATCTTTTATTTATCTAATGATATATCCTGAGCATTTGGTAGACACCAGGATAAACCAATGACTGAGATCAGGTCTTTACCTTTTGTTGTTTTTTTGAAAGAGAGTCTCTCTCTTTCACTCAGGCTGGAGTGCAGTGACACAGTCTTGACTCACTGCAACCTCTGCCTCCTGGGTTCAAGTGATTCTCCTGCCTTACCCTCCCAAGTAGCTGGGACTACAGGCGTGGGCCACCTCGCCCAGCTAATTTTTTTGTATTTTTAGTAGAGACAGGGTTTCGCCATGTCGGCCAGGCTGGTCTTGAACTCCTGACCAGATGATCCGCCTGCCTTGGCCTCCCAAAGCACAGGGTTTACAGATGTGACCCACTCAAACTCCTGGCCTCAAGCAGTCCGCCCTGCCTTGGCCTCCCAAAGTGTTGGGATTACAGAGCTGAGCCACCATGCCCAGTCTCAAGTCTTTACTTTTAAGAAACACACTCTTGGGCCAGTGCAGGCAGCTTCTGCTGGTAATCCCAGCACTTTGGGAGGCTGAGGTGGGCGGGTCACCTGAGGTCAGAAGTTCAAGACCAGCCTGCCCAACATGGTAAAACCCTGTCTCTACTAAAAATAGAAAATTAGCCAGGCATGGTGGCACGTGTGCAACTGTAATCCCAGCTACACAGGAGGCTGAGGCAAGAGAATCACTTGAACCCAGGAGGCAGAGGTTGCAGTGAGCCAAGATGGCGCCATTGCACTCTAGCCTGGCCAAAAAGAGCTAAACTCAGTTTAAAAAAAAAAAAACAGAAAGCCACTCTGACTGGGTGTGGTGGCTCACACCTATAATGCCAGCCCTTTAGAAGGCCAAGGTGGGCAGATCACCTGAGATCAGAAGTTCAAGACCAGCCTGACCAACGTGGAGAAACCCTGTCTTTACCAAAAATACAAAATTAGCCAGGCGTGGTAGGGCATGTCTGTAAACCCAGCTACTCGGGAGGCTGAGGCAGGAGAATTGCTTGAACCTGGGAGATGGAGGTTGTGGTGCGCCAAGATCACACCATTGCACTCCAGTCTGGGCAACAAGAGTGAAATTCTGACTCAAAAAATAAAAAGACTCTCTTGGCTAAATGAGGTAGCTCACACCTGTAAACCCTACAGGTGTGAGCTACCTCCAGTTTTGGGTGGCCAAGGCAGGAGGTTCATTTGAGCCTAGGAGTTCAAGGCCAGCTTGGGCAACATGGTGTAACCCTGTCTCTACAAGAAATTAGCCAGGCATGGTGGCTTACTGCTTCTTGGGAGGCTTAGGTGGGAAGATCACTTGGCCCCAGGAGGTGGAGATGACAGTGAGTCAAGATTGCATCTCTGTACTTCAGCCTAGGTGAGAGAGTGAGACCTTATCTCAAAAAAGAAACACTTTTTATTTTTTATGTATTTTTTTTCTGTTAGAAATAGGGTCTTGCTCAGTTGCCCAGTCTCAAGTGCAGTGATGTAATCATAGCTCACTGCAGCCTTGACCTGGGATCAAGCAGTCCTCCTATCTCAGCCTCCAACTAGCTGGGACCACAGGCGTGCTCTACCAGACCTAGCTAATTTTTTTTTTTTAATTTTCGAAATGGAGTCTCACACTGTCACCCAGGTGGGAGTGCAATGGCATGATCTCAGCTCACTGCAACCTCTGCCTCCCAGGTTCAAGGGATTCTCTTGCCTCACCCTCCCGAGTAGCTGGGATTACAAGCATGCACCACCATGCCTGACAAATTTTTGTATTTTTAGTAGAGATGGGGTCAGTCTGGTCTCGAACTTCCGAACTCAGGTGATCCTCCCTCCTTGGCCTCCCAAAGTGCTGGGATTACAGGTGGGAGCCACCTTGCCCTGCCAAGAAATAGGGATTTAAGCTGGGTCTTGAAGGGTAGGAGGAATTGAGAGTGATAGGTATGGCAGGGAGGAAGGAAAGGACTCTACCATGAAGGGAGCCTGAAGGATTCTTTTTTTTTTTTTTTTGAGACTGAGTTTTCATTCCTGTTGCCTGGGCTGGAGTACAATGGCACAATCTCAGCTCACTGCAACCTCCACCTCCCAGGTTCATGTGATTCTCCTGCCTCAGCCTCCTGAGTATCTGGGATTACAGGCATGCACCACCACACCCAGCTAATTTTTATATTTTTAGTAGAGAGGGTTTCGCCATGTTTGTCAGGCTGGTCTCGATCTCCTGACCTCAGATGGTCCGCCCATCTCGGCTTCCCAAAGTGCTGGGATTACAGATGTGAGCCACCACATCCAGCCAAGGATTCTTTAGGTTTGTAGTGCTGTGGCCACAGTAAAAAGAAAGACCCAGATCAAATTTAAACATGATAATGTGCTTTGAAACAGTTTTCATTTTCACTTTAGTAGTTGTGGCTCTTACTTAGCTAATTTCGTAATATGTAGTCTCATGAAAAGTAAATACATTTTCTCTGCCATTCTTTTAAATATAGTAGTGTATTCCAGTCTCAATAAGTTCTTAAATACATTGCATAGATCTTAGATTCTTTTTTTTTTGCGGGGGAGGGGGATGGAGTTTCAGAGTCTTGCTCTATCACCCAGGCTGGAGTGCAGTGGCACGATCTCAGCTCACTGCAACTTTGCCTCCTGAGTTCCAGCAATTCTCCTGCCTCAGTCTCTCTAGTAACTGGGATTATAGGCATTTGCCACCATGCTTGGCACTTGCCACCTGGTGGCAAATGCCACCAGGCTAATTTTTTGTATTTTTAGTAGAGACAGGGTTTCACCACGTTGGCCAGGCTGGTTTGAACTCTTTTGTTTGTTTGTTTGAAACAAGGTTTTGCTTTATCACCCAGGCCGGAGTGCAGTGGTTCGATCATGGTGTACGGCGGCCTCAACCGCCTGTGCCATCATTCTCCTGCCTTGGCCTTCTTAGTAGCTGGGACCACAGGTATGTGCCACCATGCCTGGCTAATTTCTTTGTTTTCTTTTTTTTTTTTTTTTTTAAGATGGAGTCTCACTCTGTCGCCTGGGCTACAGTGCAGTGGCGCAGTCTTGGCTTGCTGCAACCTCCACCTTCCAGGTTCAAGCAATTCTCCTGCCTCAGCCTCCCAAATAGCTGGGATGCTGGGATTACAGGCCCCCACCACTATGCCCAGCTAATTTTTCTTTTTTTTAGTGGAGATGGAGTTTCACCATGTTGGCCAGGTTGGTCTTGAACTCCTGACCTCGTGATTCACCCGCCTTAGCCTCCCAAAGTGCTGGGATTACAGGCTGAGCACTGTGAGCCACTGTGCCCAGCTTAACTTTTGCATTTTTGGTAGAGATGGGGTTATACCACATTGGCCAGGCTGGTCTCAAACCCTGACACCAAGTGATCCATCCTCCTTGTCCTCCCAAAGTGCTGGGATTGCAAGCATAAGTCTCCATACCCAGCCTTTGTTTGTGTTCTTTGTTTTTTGTTTTTGTTGAGACAGTCTGGAGTGCAGTGGTGTGACCTCAGCTCACTGCAACCTCTGCCCTCTAGGTTCAAGCAATTCTCCAGCCTCAGCCTCCCAAGTAACTGGCATTACAGACATGCTCTACCACGCCCAGCTAATTTTTTAGTAGAGATGGGGGTTTGCCATGTTGGTCAGGCTGGTCTCAACACTCCTGGATTCTTGTGATCCGCCCACCTTGGTGCCTCATAGTGCTGGCATTACAGTGAGCCACCTCTCCTGGCTCACTTTGCTTATTTTTGAAGGGTGAAAAAAAAATCCTTATTGTGGTATCTCTTCCTCTAAAACCACATATACCCATTAACATCTAGTTTTGTTGGTTTTTTTTTTGTTTTACTATTTCTCACCTGTAGTGGTTTGAAGTAATTCTCCCCTATTAAATAGTTTCTCCTGAAGCTTTTTAGTCTTCAGAAGGGAGACTGTTTAGTTACTATCATCAGAGAAAGCAAATTTTGCATTAGTAATTCTTGTTATTTGAGTATTTATCCCCAGTCGTGCTTTACCCATCAGATCTTAATCTCAATGAAGATGTCATCTCAGTTAAGGCAACATGGTGAAACCTCATCTCTACAAAAAAGTATAAACAATTAGTTGGGTGTGGTGCCACGCGCCTATAGTCCCAGCTACTCAGGAGGTAGAATCACCTGAGCCCAGGAAGTCAAGGCTGCAGTGAGCCATGCTCATGCCACTGCACTATAGCCTGGGCAACCCGAGTGAGATGTGCATTTCCCATTTGTTACTCTTTTTTGAGACTGAGTTTTGCTTTTGTTACCCAGGCTGGAGTGCAATGGCGCGATCTTGGCTCACCACAGCCTCCGCCTCCTGGGTTCAGGCAATTCTCCTGCCTCAGCCTCCTGAGTAGCTGGGATTACAGGCACGTGCCACCATGCCCAGCTAATTTTTTGTGTTTGTAGAGACAGTGTTTCACCATGCCGACAAGGATGGTCTCGATCTCTTGACCTCGTGATCCAACCGCCTCGGCCTCCCGAAGTGCTGGTATTACAGGAGTGAGCCACAGTGCCCGGCCTTGTTACTCTTTTTAAACAAGGATAGGAAATCGTCAGAAAGCATACTGTTATCTCTATCTTCTCTCTTCTCCCTTTCCCATGTTCATTAAAAAACAATTATGGCTAATTAACCACTTGAGAATTGTTTTGGCTGCTATAGATTGAAATGTTGCTGCTCCCAAGGTCCAGTGATCCTGTTGCTCTTGTTCCCACAGGCATAGAATGTCAAGCTAACCAGGCGTCCGCTACTTCAGAAGAGTGTACCGTTGCATGGGGAGTCTGTAACGTAAGGAAACATCTTTACCTATCAGCATGGCTTGTAAACATACTTCCACTTTTTCTGCTTTGAAAATAGGGGAAAAATGAGTAGCCCACCTTTCTTCCAAAAGGTATACAAATAGTAAAAAAGATTTTAAATCATCATACTATTCACCTGTTACAGGGTAAAAATTACTAGTTACTGCAAAGAAGTGCTTGTCTTGATTATAAAGTGGACCCACTTTTGTGAGCAATGTTTTGGGGCTTCATCTAAGGGGCTTCCCATCTACGTGTTGGGAATTGCCTTCAATAGGTACATACACCCTTTGGAATATTCTCCCGGTAGAAATCTTTACCTTTGAAACAGTCTTTTTTAAAGACCAGGTGTCTGATGGAACTAAGTTTGATGAGTAAATTGAGTGTTGAAGTTTCTCTGTATGTGTGTGTGTTTTAAGTATGGCACATTAGGATTTTTTTAACATGGCTTATGCCAGAAATGTTTTGTGTAGCTTTATTGGACTGAATGGCCTTCCAGAGTGAGACAGCTGTGAAGGATAGCCAATATCAAATATGTTATTTCCAGCATGTGTTAAAAATTCATTCTTTAAGCTGTAAAGTCCCAGTCACATGAGCTAAAATTGTCTTGTCAGAGCCTCCTGTGTCATGGGTACAGAATACCCACAGTTCTCAGCATGACTCAGGGCTAAGAGATTCTAGAGTCAGACCACCATTCCCTATCTTTATGACTTACTTGCTAAGTGACATTAGGCAAGGCGTTTAACATCTCTAATCTTGGGTTTCCTCATGTAAAATGGGGCTGATGGTAGACCCCATCGAATTGTAATCAGGATTAGATGATTTATGTTAAAATGTGATTAGAACAGCTCCCAGCACATAGTAAGCATAAGTGCTTGTTAAAAAAAAATCTAAATAGGCCAGGTGCGGTGGCTCACGCCTGTAATCCCAGCACTTTGGGAGGCTGAGTTGGGCAGGTCGGTCACCTGAAGTCAGGAGTTCAAGGCCAGACTGACTAACATGGTGAAACCCCATCCCTACTAAAAATAAAAATACAAAATATTGGCCAGGCATGGTGGTGGATGCCTGTAATCCCAGCTACTCAGGAGGCTGACGCAGAATTGTTTGACCCTGATAGGTAGAGGTTGCGATGAGCCAAGATTGTGCCATTGCACGCCAGCCTGGGCAATGAGAGTGAAACTCCATCTTAAAAAAAAAAATCTAAATAAATACAAATTTGAGGTAGAGGGGTTACTGTGGAGATGGTATTCTCAGTATTTTTTCCTATTGGCTTGCAACTCTCTTACCTACACTTTTTTTTTTTTTTTTGAGACAGAGTCTTACTCTGTTGTCCAGACTGGAGTACAGTGATGCCATCCCAGCTCACTGCAACCTTCTCCTGGGTTCAAGTGATTTTCCTGTTTCAGCCTTCCGAGTAGCTGGGATTACAAGTGTGCATCACCACACCTGGCTAATTTTTGTATTTTTAGTAGAGATGGGGTTTCACCTTGTTGGCCAGGCTGGTCTCAAACTCCTGACCTCAGGGCAATCCACCCACCTCGGTCTCTGAGAGTACTGAGATTACAGGCATGAGCCACTATGCCCAGCTCCTACCCACACTTTCTGGTACACCTTCTGTCTCTTTTGAGATCCTTTGGCCAGGCTCACAGTAGCCCATGTTGGCCAGAGGGGAGCTTTACTCTTTTATGGGGATAAAAGAGGTTATACTGGGGCCTGGCAAGGTGGCTCACGCCTGTAACCCCAGCACTTTGGGAGGCTGAGGCAAGTAGATCATCTGAGGTCAGGAGTTCGACACCAGCCTGGCCAACATGGTGAAACCCCATCTCTACTAAAAATATGAAAATTAGCCAGGCATGGTGGGGTGCACCTGTAATCCCAGGTATTTGGGAGGCTGAGACAGGAGAATTGCTTGAACCTGGGAGATGGAGGTTGCTGTGAGCCAAGATGGCGCCACTGTACTCCAGCCTGGGCGACAGAGCAAGACTCCATCTCAAAAAAAAAAAAAGCATGCAGACATACACTAAGAACCATGTTTATGTGGAAGGAAAAGAGTGAACTTCCCCTTCAATTTGGCTAAGGAGAGATTTGCTCGGAGAGCCAGCAAGGTGAGGCAGAAGCTTCTGGGTTGGTCCTGGGTTCTAATTCTCAGTCTTCTACCAACCAGCTCTGTGAATTAAGCAAGTCACTTGTCTGGGTTTCAGTTTCCTGTCTGTAAAATGAAGATAAAAATATCTGTCATGCTTGCCTGCCAGGGTTGATGTGAGGGCTCAAATGAGGTAATGTTTGTCAACATCTTCTATAAACTGTCAAGTACTGTAAATTTATCTTCTGAAAATTGCACTTTGACTGCTAAATATACCAATTAATACTTCTTAGTAAATGTTCAGGGGTGCTGTCACCTCCCTGCACCTCATTTACAGCCCCCTTGTCCCCAGCACTTGGTGTTCTCTCACTTAGTCAAGCTATACCAGTACCCTGTACTGCTGCAGCAAAGTGCTTACTGGATGGGAGACAGAGAAGCTGTTCAGTAGCCTTAGGCGAGCCCGACCCCAACACCTGGTGGTTAAGAAAAATGTCTCCACTTTCTGCCTTTTGGAAATTCTGCTTTTTCTCTTCTTCACAGTGAGTTATATGAGAGTCAGTAGAAAAGGGATCTTCCATAAGGCCATCACTCTGGGAGAATATTTGTCCTGTTGGGTACCCCTAGTGTACTTGCTGTGGATTCCACTCTTAATTACTGGGTTATATTTTTTGTCTTTGTCAAAAGACATTTCAGAAGATAATACTCCATATTATATAATCCCTTAAGTTCTTAAATACTTTGGGAGACATACTGACCAGATTTCAGTTGTTATTAAGTGAAGCCTGCAAAGCTTTTGTCATTTAGTTAGAGTATGAGTTCTCCCTGTGCTGCTCCACAGCCCACCAATCACAGACAAAATGTGTGTATCTCCTAATACACACATGAGCACAGGGAGGAGAAGTGCTCGTCACAGAGGCGTTGTGATTAGCATCTGCATGTCATTAGCCCACACCAAAACACTGCACACAGATTGTCCTTTTCCCAAATCTAAACAGACTTCTAGCTCCCTGTCAGTTACCGGTGTTCTTAGTACTCTTTTCTTTTTACTTCCTGTCTTGATTATGAAATAAGCCTTTTGATGCTCTTTAGGCTGCTTATGTGTTGTTTGTCCCTCATAAGAATATTTCCTTTTGGCCCGGCGCGGTGGCTCAAGCCTGTAATCCCAGCACTTTGGGAGGCCGAGGCGGGTGGATCCGAGGTCAAGAGATCGAGACCATCCTGGTCAAAATGGTGAAACCCCGTCTCTACTACAGATACAAAAAATTAGCTGGGCACAGTGTTGCGTGCCTGTAATCCCAGCTACTTGGGAGGCTGAGGCAGGAGAATTGCCTGAACCCAGGAGGTGGAGGTTGCAGTGAGCCGAGATCGCGCCATTGCACTCCAGCCTGGGCAACAAGAGCGAAACTCCGTCTCAAAAAAAAAAAAAAAAAGAGAATACTTCCTTTTACCCCAGTTTTCTCCTATCTCATTTCCTAAGACAAAGTCCCTTACCCATTAAACACATGTAAAGTACTGAGCTCTTGTAATATCAGTATGTCTCTGAATAAATCTAGAAGTAAAGTTTCTTTGATCAGAGCTGAGCTGGGTGTGGGGAGCTTGGGGAAGGGCCCTACTCAGTTCTAGATGGGTGGCAGTGGCCGTGCATTTCCCTACCAAGGGCTGGGGAGAAGGCTCTGCTCCTACAGGTCGAATTCTCCAGGGGCAGGAGGGTGAGAATGAAGCTTGAGGCCAGGAATGGGATCTTTGAAGTCTGCATGTGATCAGGGGCTTCCTTTCCCAAGGAAAGTGGAAGTACACCCTTACAGGCTGAATGGGACCAAGGAGCTACGTTCGTGTTCTCTTAGAGAAAAGAAGAAGGCTCAGTGCTAGCACATACTCCGGTGCTTCCTAAACAATTTCCTTTAGTAGTAATGACATTTTTAACAAATGCTTTGTTGGAAATATCCTTGCACCTAACCAAGATAGAATCAGTTGTTGAACTTTTGCCTCTCTTTGTTATCTCCTTTTCTAGCCCGCTGTACGTCACCCACGCCACTGCCCTGTGGTATCTATGGTCGGTCGAAGGCTGAGCCTGCACGGTTATTTTTAATAAACTGTGTCTTTTCTTTCAGCATGCTTTTCACTTCCACTGCATCTCTCGCTGGCTCAAAACACGACAGGTGTGTCCGTTGGACAACAGAGAGTGGGAATTCCAAAAGTAGGTATCTTTGGTTATTTTGAAGGTGCTTTTTAACTTTCCTCAGGCTCAAAGGAGCATGGTCTTACGGGACAGAGACATGATACATACCTTACTTTTTTAAAGTAGCTTTTGATTACTTAAGATAGGACTTACTTGGGCCGGGTGCGGTGGCTCAAGCCTGTAATCCCAGCACTTTGGGAGGCCGAGGCGGGTGGATCACGAGGTCAAGAGATCAAGACCATCCTGGTCAACATGGTGAAACCCCGTCTCTACTAAAGATACAAAAAATTAGCTGGGCATGGTGGTGCATGCCTGTAATCCCAGCTACTCAGGAGGCTGAGGCAGGAGAATTGCCTGAACCCAGGAAGCGGAGGTTGCGGTGAGCCAAGATCGCGCCATTGCACTCCAGCCTGGGTAACAAGAGCGAAACTCCGTCTCAAAAAAAAAAAAAAAAAAAAAAAAAAGATAGGACTTACCTGTATGGAAAAGCACAGAGGATTAGCCAACATTAGACATTTGCAGCCTAGGATTTCCCAACCTATTTTTTGTTTTGTTTTTGTTGAGACGGAGTCTTGCTCTGTTGTCCAGGCTGGAGTGCAGTGGTGCTATCTTGGCTCACTGCAATCTCCACCTCCCAGGTTCAAGTGATCCTCCCCACTCAGCCTGCCATGTAGCTCGGATTATATATGTGAGCCACCATGCCTGGCCGTTTGTTTGTTTTTTCACATATTTTTTATTTTTTATTTTATTTTTTATTTATTTATTTTTTTTTTGAGACGGAGTTTTGCTCTTGTTACCCAGGCTGGAGTGCAATGGCGCGATCTCGGCTCACCGCAACCTCTGCCTCCTAGGTTCAGGCAATTCTCCTGCCTCAGCCTCCTGAGTAGCTGGGATTACAGGCACGCACCACCATGCCCAGCTAATTTTTTGTATCTTTAGTAGAGACGGGGTTTCACCATGTTGACCAGGATGGTCTTGATCTCTTGACCTCGTGATCCACCCGTCTCGGCCTCCCAAAGTGCTGGGATTACAGGCTTGAGCCACCGCGCCCGGCATATTTTTTATTTTTAAAAGTCAGTCCCAGGCTGGATATGGTGGCTAACACCTGTAATCCCAATACTTTAGGAGGCCGAGAGGCAGGCAGATCACATGAGGTCGGGGATTTGAGACCAGCCTGGTAAACATGGTGTAACTCCGTTTCTACTAAAAATACAAAAATTAGCCAGGCGTGGTGGCTGGCGCATATAATCCCAGCTACTCAGGAGGCCCAGGCAGAAGAATCTTTTTGAACCCCGGGGGTGGCGGTGGCAGTGAGCCAAGATCACACCACTTCACTCCAGCCTGGGTAACAAAGCAAAACTCCGTCTCAAAAAAAAAAAGAGTGTGTATTTTTCTTTTTCTTTTTTTACTTTTTTTTTTTTTGAGGCAGAGTTTTGCTGTTGTTACCCAGACTGGAGTGCAGTGGCACGCGGCTCACCACAGCCTCTGCCTTCTGGGTTCAAGCAATTCTCCTGCCTCAGCCTCCCGAGTAGCTGGGACTATAGGCATGCACCACCATGCCCAGCTAATTTTTGTATATTTAGTAGAGACGGGGTTTCACCTTGTTGACCAGGATGGTCTCGATCTCTTGACCTCGTGAACCACCGCGCCCAGCCTATATTTTTATTTTTGATAAATAGCATTAGTGTTTCCATTCCTAAGAATATGCACTAATTTACACTCCCTCCAAATAATGAGCAGAACTCCACTTTCTTAATTTCCTACCAGTGCTCTGTTATAAAATTTTTCCATCTTAGCCACTCTGATAAGTGGCAGTCAGTATTTGATTTTCATTTTTGAATTTTCGGTGAGGTTGGGAAAATTTTCTTTTTTTTTTCTTTTTTTTTTTGAGACGGAGTTTTGCTCTTGTTACTCAGACTGGAGTGCAATGGCGCGATCTCGGCTCACTGCAACCTCCGCCTCCTGGGTTCAGGCAATTCTCCTGCCTCAGCCTCCTGAGTAGCTGGGATTACAGGCACGCGCCACCATGCCCAGCTAATTTTTTTGTATTTTTAGTAGAGACGGGGTTTCACCATGCTGACCAGGATGGTCTCGATCTCTTGACCTCGTGAT
>CM052648.1:22974014-23049862 GCA_028533165.1 Leontopithecus rosalia | reverse complement strand
CTGGGTAACAGGAGAGAAACTGTCTCAAAAATATATATATATGTCATATACCCAACTCTATGCTTTTTAAAGTTTCCGCCCCCTCAACAAGCTCACTTTCCCTGAATCCTCTAAGATATAGAATAGTAATTTTTTTTGAGACAGAATCTTACTCTGTCACCCAGGCTGGAGGACAGTGGCAAGATCTCAGCTCACTGCAACCTCCGCCTCCCAGGTTCAAGCAGTTCTCATGCTTCAGCCTCTCAAGTAGCTGAGATTATAGGCACTCACCACCACACCCAGCAAATTTTTGTATTCTTTAGTAGTAATGGGGTTTCGTGATGTTGCTTAGGCTGGTCTCAACCTTCTGGCCTCAAGTGATCTGCCTGCCTCAGCCAGAATAGTAAATTTTATATATTTTACCACCTTTTTTTTTTTTGAGTCAGGGTCTTGTTCTGTCATCCAGGTTGGAGTACAGTGGTGTGGTCACAGCCACCATGCCTGGCAAATTTTTTTGTTGTTGTTCTTTGAAATGGAGACCCGCTCTGTCATCAGGCTGGAGTTCAGTGGCCTGATCTCAGCTCACTGCAACCTCTGCCTCCCCAGTTCAAGAAATTCTTCTGCCTCAGCCCCCTGAGTAGCTGGGACTGTAGGCATGCACCACCACGCCCGGCTAACTTTTGTATTTTTAGTAGAGATGGGGTTTCACCATGTTGGCCAGGCTGGTTTCAATCTCTTGACCTCATGATCTGCCTGCCTTGGCCTCCCAAAGCGCTTGGGATTACAAGTGTGAGCCACCGCCCCTGGCCATCTGGCACATTTTTTCAATCCTTTGTAGAGGTGGAGTCTCACTATGTCACCCAGTCTGGTCTCCAAATCTTGGCCTCAGCAAGGAGGCCTCCTTGGCCTCCCAAAGTGCTGGGATTACAGGTGTGAGAGTCACTGTGCCTGGCCAGACCTTGACTTTAACAAAGTCAAGCACTGGGCTCCTCGTCACCACCCCCATCACATCTCATCCCAGAGACACCTGAAACCATTTTGCTCCCTGTGTCAAATTGTCCACCCTGTGCAGTATCCACACACTTTGCTTTGCAATAAGAATGGAGAATCTGGCCGGGCACTGTGGCTCATGCCTGTAATCCCAGCACTTTGGAAGGCAGAGGCAGGCAGAACATGAGATCAGGAGTTTGAGATCATCCTGGCCAACATAGCAAAACCCTGTCTCTACTAAAAAAGAAAAGACAAGATATTAGCTGGGCGTGGTGGCGGGTGCCTGTAATCCCAGCTACCTGGAAGGCTGAGGCACGAGAATCGCCTGAATCCAGAGGCAGAGGTTGCAGTGAGCCGAGATTGTGCCACTGCACTCCAGCCTTGCAACACTCCTTGCAATAGCGCAAGACTCCTTCTCAAAAAAAAAAAAAGAAGAATCTATAAGGCTCTTGAGCCGTCCTCTCTCCTTGCTTTTTCCCAGTGTCCAAGCGTCCTCCGTGCTGTTGTTGCATCCTGCTGTCCTCCTGGGCTCCAACATTACCTGTGTATTTTCTTTCTTTTTATTTTCATTTTAGAAATTTTTAAAATATAAAGATGGGGTTTCACCATGTTGGTCAGGCTGATCTTGAACTCCCGACCTCAGGTGATCTGCCTGCCTTGGCCTCCAAAGTGCTTGGATTACAGGCATGAGCCACCACACCTGGACTACCTGTATATTTTCACACCCCGACTCAGATTTCTCCCTAAAGCCTTCTTGATCCCCAAGTCTCCTTCCACAACAAGGGGTCAGACTAGAGTAGGTTGAAATCCTAGATCTTGGCCAGGCACGGTGGCTCACGCCTGCAATCCCAGCACTTTGGGAGGCCGAGGCGGGTGGATCACGAGGTCAGAAGTTCAAGACCAGCCTGGCCAAGATGGTGAAAAATACTACTAAAAATACAAAAAAAAAAAAAAAAAAATTCTCCAGGCACAGTGGCAGGATGCCTGTAATCCCAGCTACTTTGGAGACTGAGGCAGGAGAATCGCTTGAACCCAGGGGACTGAGGTCGTGGTGAGCCAAGATCACACCATTGCACTCCAGCCTGGGCACAGAGTGAGACTCCATCTCAAAAGAATTAAAAAATTTGGCCGGGCGCCGTGTCTCACGCCTGTAATCCAAGCACTTTGGAGGCCAAGGTGGGCGGATCACCTGAGGTTGGGAGTTCAAGACCAGCCTGACCAACATGGTGAAACCCGGTCTTAAAAAATATATAAAAAAATAAATTTTAAAATTTAAAAAAAGTAAAAACAAGTAATCACTTATGTGACTTGTTTTAGATAGTGCTAAGTGCCAGGTAGATAGTGAAATGGGTTGAGGTGTCATAGAGTGAAACTGGATGGCCACTTCTAACAGAGTCACAGGGAAGTCTTCTTTGGGGACATGACAGGCAAGTTCTGAGACTTGATGAAGCCAGTCATCAGAGATATGGGAGGAGTCTCAGACCAAGTCCCTGGGGCAGACGATGACTTGCCCTAGTGTAGTTGGAGCTCTGTGAACTCAGGAGGGAGCATCATTTTCACAGAGGAAGGCCGGGGCCAGTTCACCTGGAGAGGTGTTGGCCTGGGGAGGAAGTTTCTGCTGTTGTTGTTATTGTTGTTGTTGAGGCAGAGTCTGGCTCTGTCATCCAGGAAGCTGAATGGATCACAGCAGTGCAATCTCAGATCACTGCAACCTCAGCCTCCCAGGTTCAAGCGATTCTCCTGCCTCAGCCTCCCTAGTAGCTGGAATTACAGTGTGTGCAATCAGGTCTGGTTAACTTTCGTATTTTTAGTAGAGAGGAGGTTTCGATATGTTGGCCAGGCTGGTCTTGAACTCTTGACCTCAGGTGAACCACCTGCCTCAGGTTCCCAAAGTGCATGAGCCACTGTGCCTGGCCTATTCATTGGCTTCCAATGATGTGCCAGCCACAGGTGGGAACTGCATCATCTACTTATTCATCACAAAAATACAGCCTGTGGGCTGGGTGCGGTGGCTCACACCTGTAATCCCAGCACTTTGGGAGGCCAAGGCAGGTGGATCACTGGAGATCAGGAGTTCGAGACCAGCCTGGCCAAATGGTGAAACCCCGTCTCTACTAAAAATATTAAAATTAGCCAGGTGTGGTGTTGCTTGCCTGTAATCCCAGCTACTCAGGAGGCTGAGCCAGGAGAATCACTTGAACCCAGGAGGTGGAGGTTGCAGTGAGCCAAGATGGCACCCCAGCCTGGCAATAAAGCAAGACTCCATCTCAAACAACAAGAATAGAGCCTGTGAAATTAGTGCTGTTATTGCCCCAATGCTGCACATCAGGAAACTGATACCCAGAGAGCTGAGTGACTCCTGTACGTTCCCATTGTAGGAAACGGCAGAGGCTGAATTTGAGTCAGGATCTGCCTGACTCCAAGGCTGGTGTGCCCATCCTTGGCCCACAGTTGATACCAAGCCCTATCCCCTTACCCACCCAGAGGATTTGCTTCCCCTCTCTTGGTCTTTGGCGATGATGATTTTACCTCACCTTACCCTTTGCGGAGGGTGGTCCACCCTGCAGTATCGTCATCCATGATTCAGAGTAGAAAAGCTTTTTATTTTATTTATTTATTTATTTGAGACACTCTGTTGCCCAGGCTGGAGTGCGGTGGCAAGATCTTGGCTCACTGCAACCTCTGCCTCCTGGGTTCAAGCAATTCTCCCTGTTTCAGCCTCCTAAGTAGCTGAGATTACAGGTGCCTGCCACCACACCCAGCTAAGTTTTATTTTTATTTTTTTGAGACAGAGTTTTGCTCTGTTGCCCAGGCTGGAGTGCAATGGCAGGATCTCGGCTCACTGCAACCTCTGCCTTCTGGGTTCAAGCAATTCTCCTATCTCAGTCTCCCTAGTAGCTGAGATTACAGGCAGATGCCACAATGCCTGGCTAATTTTTGTATTTTTAGTAGAGTTCAGGTTTCTCCATGTTGGTCAGGCTGGATACGAACTCCTAACCTCAGGTGATCCACTCTCCTGAGCCTCCCAAAGTCCTGGGATTACAGGTGTGAACCACTGAACCCCAGGGGGGGTTGAGACCGTCTCACTCTGTCACTCAGGCTAGAGTGCAATGATGCGATCTTGGCTCACTGCAACCTCTGCCTCCCAGGCTCAAGCGATTCTCCTGCCTCAGCCTCCTGAGTAGCTGGGACTATAGGCTCATGCCACTGCACCTGGCTAATTTTTGTATTTTTCGTAGAGACGGGGTTTCACCGTATTGGTCAGGCTGGTCTTGAACTCCTGACCTAGTGATCCACAGACCTCGGCATCCCAAAATGCTGAGATCACAGGTGTGAGCCACCCCACCCAGCCTACTTTGTTTTTTAATAGAAGATCTTATCTACCTTGCAAGATGTCAAGAGAATGAGAGATGAAAGTGCAGTGCCCGCCACAGAGCTGGACACTCCCCGTTGCTTCACAAACCTCAGCTCTCCTTAGGAGAAGCTGGTTAGGTGCCTTCAGGTTGAAAGGACCAGAGACCTCCTCGGGTTCCGTCAGGCACACTGGTAGCACAGCTAGCTCGCAGGAAATCCTCGCCGTCTACTCCATCTGGCCTGGGAGACTGGACTGCTGCTCAGGAGGCCGTAGGCCTCCATCCGGTTGTCCCTGCAGAGGTATCCGCTGCTTCTCGGCACCCACAGCAGATTCCCATTGCTGCTTCTCTTTTCTTCTGGTGCCACTGTCTAAATTTAGATTCCCCTAAAGAAGAGCCTGAGATGAGAACTCGGTAGCTTATTTTGGGGTTGATTCCAAGAAGCGCAGTGCAGGAGAGGGAATGTGAAACAGGGAAGTTGAGGAAAGACACTGAGTGGGTCACCTCTGCGGACAACTGGGCTGTCCCCACCCGGGCCCTCTGAGGGGTGGTGCAGAGCACAGCACAGCACTGCATGCCCCACTGGGTACCGAGCCAGGCCCTGGAGGTTTTAAATCCCTGGCCCTTCTGGGCTCCCCTGCACAAAAGGCTGAGCAAGAGTTCACTGCTCCAGAAAAAAAAAAAAACAACTTCAAGCTAAGAAGCAGAGAGACAAGGGTACTGGAGTGAAGCTTTGTGTGTGCAGGGAACCACCGCCTACACCTGCAGGTGGACCGAGAAGGCCCAAGGGGATACAGTGCTGGAGCCAACAGCGCCTGCAACCACCACAGCCTCTCCGGCCGCTGCCTCACTCCTATCGGTACAGCTGCAGCGTAAATGCTTAAAGCTTCCACTGCCTCACCGGCAGTGGCGAGGCTCACACCTGTAATCCCAACACTTTAGGAGGCCGAGGCAGGCAGATTACAAATTCAAGAGATCAAGACCAGCCTGGCCAAATGGTGAAACCCTGTCTCTACTTAAAAATATATATATATACAAAATTAGCTGGGTGTGGTGGTGGGCGCCTGTAGTCCCAGATACTCGGGAGGCTGAGGCAGGAGAATTGCTTGAACCTGGGAGGCGGAGGCTGCAGTGAGCCGAGATCGCAGTCACTGTACTTCAGCCTGGCGCCTGGTGACAGAGTGAGACTCTGTCTCAAAAAAAAGTTTCCACTGCCTTGGCCGGGCTCAGTGGCTCACACATGCAATCCCAGCACTTCAGGAAGCCCAGGCAGGCAGATCACAAGGTCAAGAGATCAAGACCAGCCTGGCCACCATGGTGAAACCCCGTCTCTACTAAAAATACAAAAATTAGCTGGGTGTGGTGGTGCACCCCTATAGTCCCAGCTACTCAGGAGGGAGGCTGAGGCAGGAGAATTGCTTGAACTTGGGAGGCGCCTGAGCAAGGCTCTGTCTCAAAAAAAGAAAAAAAAGCTTCTACTGCCTTGACTTCAATGTTTGGCTGTCATCTCTGTGGATCTCTGGGTTTCTGTGTCACTCTGTGGCACAAGTCTCCATATAAGCCTTGCATTTCATCTGTCCATGAAAGACAGGTGATTGGGCAGGACTAGTCCAGCTCATAGGGCACTGACCTCCCGAGCTGGCTGCCTTTGCCCCAAGCACCCAATCCTCTTCCAGTCCACGTTTCTCAAGTCCAAGGAATAGAGTGTAACTTGTTCATAAAAACAATTTCTGGACTGGGAGCCGTGGCTCACTCCCATAATCCCAGCACTTTAGGGGGCTGAGATGGGTGGATCATTTGAGGTCAAGGGTTTGAGACCAGCCATCTGTCACCCACTCTGTTGCCCAGGCTAGAGTGCAATAGCGTGGACTTGGCTCACTGCAACCTCTGCCTCCTGGATTCAAGCGATTCTCCTGCCTCAGCCTCCCTAGTAGCTGGAATTACAGGCGTGTGCCACCATGCCCGGCTAATTTTAGTATTTTTAGTAGAGATGGGGTTTCATTATGTTGGCCAGGCTGGTCTCAAACTGCCGACCTCATGATCCGCCCACCTCGACTTCCCAAAGTGCTGGCATCACAGGCATGAGCTGGAGAGACTGTGCCTGTAGGCAGATCGGATCTGAGCGCAGTCTCCTGACTCCAAATCTCATGTTCTTTCCACTGAATAACTTTACCTCTTATGCAGGGAACAAACTCTCCAAGTGTTGAGTGTTAGAAAAATGTTCCCATTTAGGGGTGTGGGGGGTCATCTCCTGAAAGAAAGGAATCTGCCCAGGGAACCTCAGACTTCCCAGAGCTCTGGGTCGCGGGGCGGCAGAGCACCGTCGTTGAGATGTGCACTAAAGCCGGAATAAATAACCCTAGACCTCTCCTGTCAGGTTAAACATCACCTCTTAGGAAATTCTAGTAGAGGCAAGTCATAGTAGACATCAAAGCTTTCAGAAAAATTCGTGGGAGAAAAGCACTAGATTGAAGAGGATTCCCTTACATATTTCTGGGAACTGGAAAAAGCTAGTGGTACCAGTCGGATTCCTGGTGGCAAACAGGAGAGACCAACTGGCTAGCTTGTGCAGGAAGGGGACTTGTTGGGAGACCATCAGACAGCTCAGCAAACGGCAGGAAGGGCTGGGTGAGGGATTACACACCTGTAGTCCCATCTCTTTGGGAGCTCAGGGGTTCAAGACCAGCCTGGGAAACCTGGCGAAACCTCATCTCTACAAAAAATAGGAAGATTAGCCAGGTGTGGTAGCACATGGCCTGTAGTTCTAGCTACTTAGAGGCTGAGGTGGGAGGATCACCTGAGCCCAGGGAGGTCAAGGTTGTAGTGAGCCTTGATCACGCCACTGAACTCCAGCCTAGGTGACAGAGCAAGATCATATTTCAAAAACAAACAAAATTGAACAAATGGTAGGAAGGCTAGAGAAGAAACTTAGAAAAAAAGGCCAAACCAAGAGGGACAAAAGGTAGCTGAGACCAAAAAACGGGAACCATCAGCCAACACCGCCACTCCCGGACAATCATCATGGCCCTGTGGGCAGGTGGCCCCTGGGACACTCACTGTCACCACTGCCCCTAATCCCACTCCTCCATATAAGAGCCTCTCAGATTGATCCAGCCTGTATCACAGGCCCACACCCGCAGCCCAGGGTGGGTGGCAGAAGGTGATGGCTGAATCGTTTCTCAACATGTCACTTCTAACCTTCTGCAGGAACTCAGATGCCCCGCTCGGTGAAACACTCTATTCTCTAGCCATTGGCCCTATTTCCTTATTTTCCTCTTTTCTTTTTTTTCTTTCTTTTGAAACAGTGTCTTACTCTCACCCAGGCTGGAGTGCAATAGCGACCTCACTGCAACTTCCACCTCCCGGGTTCAAGTGATTCCCTGCCTCAGCCTCCTGAGTAGCTGGGATTACAGGCAAGCCCCACCATGACCGGCTAAACTTGTATTTTCAGTAGAGATGGGATTTCACCATGTTGGCCAGGCTGGTCTCCAACTCCTGACCTCAAATGATCTGCCCGCCTCAGCCTCCCAAAGTGTTGGGATTACAGGCATGAGCCACCATGCCTGGCTCACTGGCCCTATTTCTTTGTTCATTGTCATCATCAATTATAGAGTAGGACAGGAGCAGGCCCAGATGTTATGGAACCTGGAGCTTATGCATTCAGGGGGAGCCTCTTTAAGAAATAATAAGGGCTGGGTGCAGTGTCTCATGCCTGTTATGCCAGCACTTTCGGAGGCCGAGGTGGGCAAATCACCTGAGGTCAGGAGTTCAAGACTAGCCTGACGAACATGGAGAAACCCTGTCTCTACTAAAAATATATATATATATATATATATATATATATATATACGTATATATATATATACAAAAAAAAAAATTAGCCAGGCGTGGTGGCACATCCCTGTAATCCCAGCTACTGAGGAGGCTGAGACAGGAGAATCACCTGAACCCAGGTGAGCTGAGATTACACCACTGCGCTGTAACCTGGGCAACAAGAGCGAAAGTCTGTCAAGAAAGAATGAAAGAATGAAAAAAAGAAAGAAAGAGAGAGAGAAAAAAAGAGAGTAAGGGAGAGAGAGAGCTGGAGGGAGGGAGAGAGGGAACAAAGTTGCAAATAGAAATTGCCAGAGCCCCTCCCTGGGCCTTGGAAGCGGAAGGTGCAAGTGAGATGCCTGCATCTTGTGCTTCAGCAACTTCACGGTGAATTCCCCTGGGCAGAGATAGATCAGCTCATGAGCCGTTTCTTATCCACAGATGTCATAGATTTGTCAGGTTTTCTGCTGTTACAAAAATGCCACAAAGAACATTCTAATATGCAACTCTTTTTTTTTTTTTTTTGAGACGGAGTTTTGCTGTTGTTACCCAGACTGGAGTGCACTGGCAGGATCTCGGCTCACCACAACTTCTGCCTTCTGGGTTCAAGCAATTCTCCTGCCTCAGCCTCCCGAGTAGCTGGGACTACAGGCGCGCACCACCATGCCCAGCTAATTTTTGTATTTTTAGTAGAGACGGGGTTTCACCATGTTGACCAGGATGGTCTCGATCTCTTGACCTCGTGATCCACCCACCTTGGCCTCCCAAAGTGCTGGGATTATAGGTGTGAGCCACCGGCCTCTAATATGCAACTCTTTTGTGAACATGTGTACGTATTTCTCCAGTATAGACAGAAAGAACCAGGATTGCCAATCTGTAGGACATGAGCCTTTTCATTTTTATCTAACAGTGTCTTGCCAAATTGCCTCCCAAGGGCTGTCACTAAATCCCACTCCCATCGGAGTTGCAATGAGAGTTTTCTCACATTTTTGCCAGCACAGATATAATAATATTTTTCATTTTTTTGCCAACTGATGAGAAAAATAAAAGTGATCTCGGCCGGGTGCAGTGGCTCACGCCTGTAATCCCAGCACTTTGGGAGGCCAAGGCGGGTGGATCACGAGGTCAAGAGATCAAGACCATCCTGGTCAACATGGTGAAACCCCCTCTCTACAAAATACAAAAAATTAGCTGGGCATGGTGGCGCGTGCCTGTAATCCCAGCTACTCGGGAGGCTGAGGCAGGAGAATTGCCTGAACCCAGGAAGCAGAGGTTTCGGTGAGCCGAGATCGCACCATTGCACTCCAGCCTGGGTAACAAGAGTGAAACTCCGTCTCACAAAAAAAAAAAAAGTGATCTCAATGTTGTTTTAATTTGCTGTGTTCATTTTCTAGGGCCGGTATGACAAAGGACCACACACTAGGTGGTTTAAAAATAGAAATGAGGCCAGGCACGGTGGCTCACGACTGTAATCCCAGCACTTTGGGAAGCCAACTCGGGCAGATTACAAGGTCAGCAGTTCGAGACCAGCCTGGCCAATACGGTCAAACTACAGGCCATGTGCCACCACACCTGGCTAATCTTCCTGCTTTTTGTAGAGATGGGATTTCACTAGGTTTCCCAGGCTGGTCTTGAACCCCTGAGCTCCCAAAGAGATGGGACTACAGGTGTGTAATCCCTCACCCAGCCCTTCCTGCCGTTTGCTGAGCTGTCTGATGGTCTCCCAACAAGTCCCCTTCCTGCACAAGCTAGCCAGTTGGTCTCTCCTGTTTGCCACCAGGAACCCAACTGGTACCAACAGCTTTCCCCAGTTCCCAGAAATACGTAAGGGAATACATAGAATCCTCTTCAATCTAATGCTTTTCTCCCACAAATTTTTCTGAAAGCTTTGATGTCTACTATGACTTGCCTCCACTAGAATTTTTTTTTTTTTTTTTTTTTGAGACGGAGTTTTGCTCTTGTTACCCAGGCTGGAGTGCAATGGCGCGATCTCGGCTCATCACAACCTCCGCCTCCTGGGTTCAGGCAATTCCCCTGCCTCAGCCTCCCAAGTAGCTGGGATTACAGGCACACACCACCGTGCCCAGCTAATTTTTTGTATCTTTAGTAGAGATGGGGTTTCACCATGTTGACCAGGATGGTCTTGATCTCTTGACCTCGTGATCCACCCGCCTCGGCCTCCCAAAGTGCTGGGATTACAGGCTTGAGCCACCGAGCCCACCTTTTTTTTTTTTTTTGAGATGGACTTTCGCTCCTTACCCAGGCTGGAGTGCAATGGCGCGATCTCAGCTCACCGCAACCTCCGCCTCCTGGGTTCAAGCAATTCTCCTGCCTTAGCCTCCCAGGTAGCTGGGACTACAGGCGCACACCACCATGCCCAGCTAATTTTTGTATTTTTAATAGAGACGGGGTTCACCATGTTGACCAGGATGGTCTCAATCTCTTGACCTCGTGATCCTCCCGCCTCGGCCTCCCAAAGTGCTGGGATTATAGGCATGAGCCACCAAGCCCAGCCTAGAATTTCATAAGAGGTGGTGTTTAACCTGACAGGAGAGGTCTAGGGTTATTTATTCTGGCTTTGGTGCACATCTCAACCACGGTGCTCTGCCACCCCGCAACCCAGAGCCCTGGAAAGTCTGAGGTTCCCTGGGCAGATTCCTTTCCTTCAGGAGATGACCGCCCCCGTCCCTCGCCACCCCCTAAATGGGAACATTTTCTAACAAACACTCAACACTTGGAGAGTTTGTTCCCTGCATAAGAGGTAAAGTCATTCAGTCTAAAGAACATGAGATTCGGACTCAGAAGACTGCACTCAGATCTGATCCGCTTCCGGGCACAGTCTCTCCAGCTCATGCCTGTGATCCCAGCACTTTGGGAGGTCGAGGTGAGCAGATCACGAGGTCAAGAGTTTGAGACTGGCCTGGCCAACATAGTGAAACCCCATCTCTACTAAAAATACTAAAACTAGCTGGGTGTGGTTGTGGGTGCCTGGATTGCCAGCTAGGGAGGCTGAGGCAGGAGAAACCCTTTAACCCGAGAGGCAGAGGTTGCAGTGAGCTGAGATCGCACCATTGCACTCCAGCCTGGGCAAGAACGAGACTTTATCTCAAAAACAAAACAAAACAAAAAAAACAACAGAGAAATGTGGCCAGGCACGGTGGCTCACGCCTGTAATCCCAGCACTTTGGGAGGCCGAGGCTGGTAGATCACTTGAGGCCAGGAGTTTGAAAACAGCCTGGCAAACATGGCGAAACACCATCTCTACTAAAAATACAAAAATGAGCCGGGCGTGGTGATGCATGCCTGTAATCCCAGCCGCTTGTGTGACTGACGCAGGAGAATTGCTTAAACCCGGAAGGTAGAGGTTGCAATAAGCTGAGATTGTGCCACTGCACTCCAGCCTGGGCAACAGAGCGAGACTCCATCTCAAAAAAAATAAGTGAATAAATAAATAAATGGAAATGTATTGTCTTATGATTTTGGAGGCTTCAAGTCCAAAATCAGTGTCAGCTGGGAATGGTGGCTCGCGCCTGCAATCCCAGCACTTTGGGAGGCTGAGGCAGGCAGATCATCTGAGGTCAGGAGTTGGAGACCAGCCTGACCAGCATGGTAAAACCCCATCTCTACCAAAAATATAAAAAAAATTAGCCGGTTATGGTGGCATACACCTGTAATCTCAGCTACTTGGGAGGCTGGGGCAGGAGAATTGCTTGAACCCAGGAGGCAGAGATTGCAGTGAGCTGAGATCGTGGCACTGCACTCCAACCTGGGTGACGGAGGAAGATTCCATCTCAAAAAACAAACAAACAAAAATCAAAGTGTGGACAAGACCATGCTTATGCTGAAACCTGCAGGGTGGAAGCCTTCCTTGCCCCAGCCCAACCTCTGGTGGTTTGCTGGCAATTTTTATCGTTCCTTGCTCTGATCTTTCATCTGTGTGTGACCTCCCACCTGTGCGTCTCCATTTTCACTGGCCAGTCCTTCTAAGGACGCCATGTTGGACGAGAGCCCACCCTGCTCCAGAACGACCCCATCTTGACCAGTTACCTCTATCATTACCTTGTTTCCACAAAGATCACATTCTGAGGTGGCTGGAGGTTAGGACTAAAACATATTTTTTTCAGGGCACACTTTAGCCCGCTAGGCTTGCACTCCTCCGGTTTCTGGAGACAGTGAATGTCGTTTCCCCAGGTCTACCGGGAATTTGGATCCTTCTCCAAATCACCTTTCCTATCAGTTGCCCGGTTTCCTGTTAGGTTGTCATTTTCTTATTGCTTTCAAAATTCTATTTTTCATTATGAAGCTGTCACACCATGGCAGGCAAAGGTTTCTCCCAGCCAGGCATGTGTGTGTTGACTTTGGTTTTTATTTATTTATTTATTTTATTTTTATTTTGGAGACAGAGTCACTCTGTCACCCAGGCTAGAACGCAGTGGCTCAATCTCAGCACACTGCAACCTCTCACTTCCGGGTACAAGTGCTCCTCCCACCTCAGACACTCAAGTTAGCTGGGACTACAGGTGTGCACCACCACACCCAGCTACTTTTTATTTCTTTTTTTGAGACGGAGTTTTGCTCTTGTTGTCCAGGCTGGAGTGCAATGACATAATCTTAGCTCGCTACAACCTACGCCTGCTGGGTTCAAGTGATTCTCCTGTCTCAGCCTCCTGAGTAGCTGGGATTAGAGGCATGTGCCACCACAAAAGCTAATTTTGTATTTTTAGTAGAGACGGGTTTTCACCATGTTGGCCAGGCTAGTCTCGAACTCCTCATATCAGGTAATCTGCCTACCTCGGCCTCCCAAAATGCTGGGGTTACAGGCATGAGCCACCATGACTGGGCTTTTTTTTTTTTTTTGGTATTTTTAATAGAGACAGCGTTTCACCATGTTGGCCCGAGTGGTCTCGAACTCCTAATCTCAAGTGATCCTCGCACCTCAGTCTCCCAAAGTGCTGGGATTACAGCCCAGCACTCAGCACCTCACCCAGCCCCTGGAGGCCTTTTCACTTGAGGGTTCTTCTCCCTTGAAAGTATGCGTCTCAATCATTTCCTTCAGGTATTACATTTCCTTTTCTCAATGACATTTCTTCTTCCCTAAGCTCAAATTCAGGTAGAGACCTCTACTCCTACTGGTGTTTAGCCCAGTGAACTGAGATGTGCACCCAGCCCCTGAACTCCAAAACATACGCAGCCCATGAATAAAGGGAAAGCTGGGTGCCTCCAGCCTGCTCCATTCCGCTTTTCATAGACAATGGAGACTCACGTCAGGGAAGACAGAAAGATGTCCGTCCTTCAGGGTAAGAACTTGTCTGTTATTGTGCTGAGAGATGCATAATCTCTTCCTGCCTTGCCTAAGCCCTGGTACCAACCAAAAAAGAAAATATTCTGGTCAGGGGTGGTGGCTCACACCTGTAATCTCAGCACTTTGGATGGATCACGTGGTCAGGAGATCGAGACCATTCTGGCTAACAAGGTGAAAATCTGTCTCTATTAAAAATACCAAAAAAGGCTGGCCGCAGTGGCTCACGCCTGTTATCCCAGTACTTTGGGAGACTGAGGCATGCAGATCACAAGGTCAGGAGTTCAAAACCAGCCTGGCCAATACGGTGAAACCCCATCTCTACTAAAACCACAAAAATTAGCTGAATGTGGTGGTGCATGCCTGTAATCCCAGCTACTCAGGAGGCTGAGGCAGGAGAATCACTTGAACCCAGGTGGTGGAGGTTGCAGTGAGCCAAGATCGGGCCAGTGCACTCCAGCCTTGGTGACAGAGTGAAATTCCATCTAAAAAAAAAAAATTAGCCAGGCGTGGTGGCATGTACCTGTAGTCCCAGCTACTTGGGTGGCTGAGGCAAGACAATCGCTTGAACCTAGGAGGCAGAGGATGTGGTGAGCCAAGATCATGCTACTGCACTCCAGCCTGGGAAACAGAGCGAGACTCCATCTCAAAAGAAAATATTATTTGACGGGTTCTTGGCTGCTGCTCCTCCTTGACTACCCACCTAATACAGAGGATGAATTGCCTTGGGGAAAATTAGAATTGCTAAAGCAGGAATAATAAATTCAGGTTTTGACTTTCAGAACAAGCTCTTGAGGCCCGAATAAAATAAAATAGGCTTCTTTAGTTATCCATTTATTCAACAAATATTTATTACACCCCTGCTATGAGCTGGGCTGGTTCAAGACATGGGCTGCAGCAGTGGAAAAGGTGCGGTGGCTCACACCTGTAATCCAGCACTCTGGGATGCCAAGGAGGGTGGATCACCTGAGGTCAGGAGTTCGAGATCTGCCTGGCCAACATGGTGAAACCTTGTCTCTACTAAAATTTAAAAAATTAGCCAGGGGTGGTGGCTTACTCCTATAATCCCAGCTACTTAGAAGGCTGATACTGGAAAACTGCTTCAACCTGGGAGGTGAAGGTTGTAGTGAGCTGATATAGTGCCACTGCATTCCAGCCGGGACGATAGGAGACTACCTCAAAAAAAAAAAAGAAAAGAAAAAGGTAGAGATGTTGTGTCCACATCCTCCATAGAGCTTGTCCTGCTGGAGAGAGGAAAATCATCAAATCAACAAGGAAACATCAGTATGTCAGGTGCTGTGGGTTGATAGAGAATAACAGAGCAGAGCAAGAGGAGAGTGGAGGAGGAACTGTTTTAGGGCAGGACCTTCAGGGCGGGAGTGGGCTTCTTGGAGGTGATCCTGGCGGGGAGTGAGCGTGAGACGGAGTTTCGGAGTTTCGCTGTCATTACCCAGCGAAACTGGGTCCCTCCTGTGGGACCCAGCCATGGACTTGGGAATCCATTCCAAGCCCTTTAGGAAGCCAAAGAAGGGGAGGAGCTGGCTCTGATGTGGGTCTGGGGAGGTTCACTCTGGCTGCGCCTGCTGGAGGGTGGGAAGCTAAGCCTGGGCTGTGTGAGCAGTGGTGATAGTGCACACACCTGTAGTCCCAGTTACTTGGGAGGCTGAGGCAGGAGAATCACTTCAGTCTGGGAGGCAGAGGTTGTGGTGAGCCAAGATCATGCCACTGCACTCCAGTCTGGCCTACCTTATCTTAAAAAAAAAAAAAAGAGAGGCCAGGTGCAGTGGCTCTCACCTGTAATCCCAGCTATTTGAGAGGCCAAGGAAGGCAGGTCACCAGGTCAGAAGTTCGAGACCAGCCTGGCCAACTTGGTGAAACCCCGTCTCTATCAAAAATACAAAAAAATGGCTGGGCGCAGTGGCTCACACCTGTAATCCCAGCACTTTGGGAGGCTGAGGTGGGCAGATCACGAGGTCAGGAGTTCGAGACCAGCCTGGACAACATGGTGAAACTCCATCTCTACTAAAAATACAAAGCATTAACTGGTAGCCGAGACGGCACTACTGCACTCCAGCCTGGGCAACAGAGTAAAACTCCTCAAAAAAAGAAAGAAAGGAAAGAAGGAGGGACGGAGGGAGGGAGGAAGGAAAGAAGGAAGAAGAAAGTACACCTGGGTCTAATGTTCTTGGTGAATGAGTATAGGTGAGAGGTAAGGACTTTGAAGGCAATGAGGTCTTTAAACAACAATACTGGCCAGGCACAGCGGCTCACGGCTGTAATCCTTGGTACTTTGGGAGGCCGAGGCGGGCGGATCACCTGAGGTCGGGAGTTCGAGACCAGCTTGACCAAGAAACCCTGTCTCAAAAAAAAAAAAAAAAAAAACAGGCTGGGCGTGGTGGCTTATGCCTATAATTCCAGCACTTTGGGAGGCTGAGGCGGGTGGATCACGAGGTCAAGAGATCAAGACCATCCTGGTCAACATGGTGAAACCCCGTCTCTACTAAAAATACAAAAATTAGCTGGGCACGGTGGTGCTTGCTGGTAGTCCCAGCTACTCAGGAGGCTGAGGCAGGAGAATTGCTTGAACCCAGAAGGCGGAGGTTGCAGTGAGCCAAGATCATGCCATTGCACTCCAGTCCGGATAACGACAGCGAAACTCCGTCTCAAGAAAAAAAAAAAAAACCAGTATTAGCTGGAGGCACTGGGACACACCTGTAGTCCCAGCTACTCAGGAGGCAGAGGCAGGAGGATCTCTTAAGCCTGGGAATTTGGGAGTGAGTTGAGTCTGTGCCACTGCACTCCAGCTGGGGCAACAGAGGAAGACCCTGCTCTAATAATTAATTAATTAATTAGATTAGATTAGATTAGATTAAAGATAATGAAGGATGATGGTTGGAAGAAGCCTCAGGGTGGGCTCCAGAGCATCAAGGATGAGAAAGAAGCAGCAGCCTCCCTGGGGAGGGGGGCTGGGAAGTGGAAACCCCAGGTAAGAATGTGATTTCTGTTAAAACAGAGGCTCCAAACTGGTAGCTAATAAGCCAAACACTCATTTGCTTTGCCTGCTCAAAAATTAAGCCAATAAAGACTGGGCCTGTGGGCTCCCATCTGTATTCCCTGCACTTTGGGAGGCCAAGACAGGCAGATCACTTGTGGTCAGGAGTTCAAGACCAGCCTGGCCAATATGGTGAAACCCTGTCTCTATTAAAAATACAAAAATTGGCTCACACCTGTAATCCTAATTTTAGGAGGATGAGGAGGGTGGATCACCTGAGGTCAGGAGATCAAGACCAGCTTGACCAACACAGTGAAACCCCATCTCTACTAAAAATACAAAAAATTAGCTGGGCATGGTGGTGCGTGCCTGTAATCCCAGCTACTCAGGAGGCTGAGGCAGGAGAATTGCCTGAACCCAGGAGGCAGAGGTTGCCGTGAGCCGAGATCGTGCCATTGCACTCCAGCCTGGGTAACAAGAGCGAAACTCTGTCTCACAAAAAAAAAAAAAAAAAAAATAGCCAGGCGTGCTGGCAGGCACCTGTAATTGCAGCTACTTGGGAGGCTGAGGCAGGAGAATCACTTGAATCTGGCGGGCAGAGGTTGCAGTGAGCCGAGATCATGCCACTGCACTCCAGCCTGGGCAAAAGAGTGAGACTCTGTCTCAAAAAATAAAAAGTAAAATCAATAGTGCTGCTATAAATGTTTGTGTGCAAATTGGCATGTGGACACGCGTTTTCAGTTCTCTTGGGTGGATACCTAGCTAGGAATGGAATTGCTGGGTCATACGGTAACTGTATGTTTGACTTTTTGAGGAATCACCAAACTTTTCCATAGTGCCGCGCTATTTTACATGCCTACAAGCAGTGTACGAGAGTTGCTTGCCTCTTTTAAATTATCTGAAGATCTGGCCATGCTGGGTCCACATTCCCACTCAGCCTGGAGCTGGATCAGACAATGTGGGCTCTCACCTTGCCGGGTTCTACTCACAGTGCAGGGACAGACATTACCCATTGCCACTGGCTCTTCAGGCTCTATACATTTTCTTTTTAAATTGCATTTCAGGTTTGGGGTACATGTGAAGCACATGCAAGATTGTTGCATAGGAACACACATGGCAGTGTGATTTGCTGCCTTCCTCCCCAACACTAATATCTGGCATTTCTCCCCATGCTATCTCGCCCCAACTCCCCACCCCCCGCTGTCCCTCCCCTATTTCCCCGCTACAGACCCCAGTGCGTGATGCTCCCCTCCCTGTGTTATGTGTTCTCATTGTTCAACACCCACCTATGAGTGAGAACATGCGGTGTTTGATTTTCTGTTCTTGTGTCAGTTTGCTGAGAATGATGGTTACCAGGTTCATCCATGTCCCTACAAAGGACATGAACTCATCGTTTTTTATGGCTGCATAGTATTCCATGGTGTATATGTGCCACATTTTCCCTGTCCAGTCTATCATCGATGGGCATTTGGGTTGATTCCAGGTCTTTGCTATTGTAAACAGTGCTGCAATGAACATTCATGTGCATGTGTCCTTATAGCAGAACGATTTATAATCCTTATATACCCAGTAATGGAATTGCTGGGTCAAATGGAATTTCTATGTCTAGGTCCTTGAGGAATCGCCACACTGTCTTCCACAATGGTTAAACTAATTTACACTCCCACCAACAATATAAAAGTGTTCCTATTTCTCCATCTCTCTTTTTTTTTTTTTTTTTGAGGCGGAGTTTTGCTCTTATTGCCCAGGCTGGGGAGCAATGGCAGGATCTCAGCTCACTAAAATCTCTGCCTCCTGGGTTCAAGCCGTTCTCCTTCCTCAGCCTTCTGAGTAACTGAGATTACAGGCATGTACTACCTCCCCCCCCAGATAATTTTGTATTTTTAGTAGAGATGGGGTTTCACCATGTTGGCCAGGCTGGTCTTGAACTCCTGACCTCAGGTGATCTGCTCGCCTCAGCCTCCCAAAGTGCTGGGATTACAGGCTCCAGCCACCATGCCTGGCCTCCATGCATTTTCCTTACCTGCTGGGCCCCAGAGCAAACCCCAGGCAGGGGAAGAATGGTGTGAAGGGAGAGGGCAAAGGTGATTTTGTTGACCAAGAACCAGCTTTCGAAGGGCCAAGTAAAAAGGTCTCAGACAGGCCAGGCGCGGTGGCTCAAGCCTGTAATCCCAGCACTTTGGGAGGCCGAGGCCGGTGGATCACGAGGTCAAGAGATCGAGACCATCCTGGTCAACATGGTGAAACCCCGTCTCTACTAAAAATACAAAAACTTAGCTGGGCACGGTGGTGCGTGCCTGTAATCCCAGCTACTCAGGAGGTTGAGGTAGGAGAATTGCCTGAACCCAGGAGGCGGAGGTTGCGGTGAGCCGAGATCACACCATTGCACTCCAGCCTGGGTAACAAGAGCGAAACTCTGTCTCAAAAAAAAAAAAAAGTCTCAGACAGTGGAGAATAGGGAATTATCAAGGCAAGAGGAATTAGCAGTGCAGAAATGACAGCAGAAGAAAAGAAATGACCAGAGGAGCCGACATTTTGAGTGCGACTGAGTATATGTAACAGAGACACGAAGTGTGGTCGGGGGAGCATCCTAGCGGGCTCTGCAGGCTGAGGCTAGGTGTCTCCCACAGTGGTCCTGGTGGAGGAGGACCAGGCCCTGAAGTTCAGTGATTTAGGAGCTCAAGGAGGGATTTGTCTTGTTTCGTTTCATTTTATTTCCCTTGTTTTGAGAAGCGGAGTCTCACTGTGTTGCCCAGGCTAGAGTGCACTGGCACCATCTTGGCTCACTACAACTTCCACCTCCTGGGTTCAATTGATTCTCCTGCCTCAGCTTTCCAAGTAACTGGGACTACAGGTGTGCGCCACCATGCCTGCTAATTTTTGTATTTTTAGTAGAGATGGGGTTTCACCATGTTGGTCAGGCTGGTCTTGAACTCCTGACCTCAGGAGTCCACCCGCCTCAGCCTCCCAGGAGTGCTGCGATTACAGGTGTGAGCCACCATGCCCAGCCAGATTTGTCTTTATACAGATCAGAACTGCCCAATAAAAATAGAATACAAGTCATCTACATTATAAAACAATTTTTCTCTTTGCCAATCATAAAGTGTAAATGGAATTGTGGATTTAAGTGAAACTGATCATCTTTTAATATATTTAAGAGCTGTAATAATTTGTTTTCTGTGAATTCTGTCTCTCTCTTTTTTTTTTTTTTAAGACAGAGTCTTGCTCCGTGGCCAGGCACCAGGCTGGAGTGCAGTGTTGCCATCTCAGCTCACTGTAACCTTTGCCTCTCAGGTTCAAGCAATTCACCTGCCTCAGCCTCCCGAGTAGCTGGGACTACAGGTGTCCACCAACAAGCCCAGCTAATTTTTTTGGGGTATTTTTTAGTAAAGACGGGGTTTCACCGTGTTGGCCAAGATGGTCTCAATCTCCTAATCTTGTGATCCACCCGCCTCAGCCTCCCAAAGTGCTGGGATTACAGGTGTGAGCCACCTCGCCTGGCCGTCTTTTTTTCTTTTTTTTTTTTTTAAACAAAGTCTCACTCTATCACCCGGGCTGGATTGCAGTGGGGTGATCTCAGCTCACTGCAACCTCTACCTCCCAGATTCAAGTGATCCTCCTGCCTCGGCCTCCCGAATAGCTGGGAGTACAGACACGCACCAGATAATTCTTTTGTATTTTTAGTGGAGAACAGTGTTCACCATGTTGGCCAGGCTAGTCTAAACTCCTGTCCTCAGATGATACACCTACCACAGCCTCCCAAAGTGCTGGGATTACAGGTGAGAGCCATGGCGCTCGGCCAAAAATTTGTCTTATATTTTGCATATATTATTGTTTGGTTTGTTTTTTGACTTATTTTTTCATGGAAAATTTCAAAATTTCTACTGTGGTCAGAGTTGATAACTTCTGAGTTTTGAGTCATGCTTAAGCAAGACTATCCCACTGCAAGATTGTAATTTTTTTTAATATGTTACTTTTATGGTTTCATGTTTTAGAAGTATATCATTGAGCCTTTTGAAGCTTATTTTAGTGTAAGTAATGCAGGAAGGATACAAAGGCATTTGTATCCTACTCAATAGACCCGAATGATTTGTTGCATAATCCATTCTTTCCTTGTGTATTTGGGTCTGTTTCAAGACTATGTATTCTATTCTATTAATCTTGTCTACTTGTGTTGCCGCCAAAAGTATTTTAATTATAATAGGGTTTTTATGAGTGGGGGGACAGTGTTTCGCTCTTGTTGCCCAGGCTGAAGTTCAGTGGTGTGATCTCAGCTCACTGCAACCTCCGACTCCTGGGTTCAGGCAATTCTCCTGCCTCAGCCTCCCGAGTAGCTGGGATTACAGGCATGTGCCATCACACCCAGTAATTTTGTACTTTTGGTAGAGATGGGGTCCCTCCATGTTGGTCAGGCTGCTCCAAAACGCCTGACCTCAGGTGATCTGCCTGCCTCGGCCTCCCAAAATGCTGGGATTACAAGTGTGAGCCACTGTGCCAGGCCTAATTATAATAGTTTTATAATATGTTTTAATATCTGGTTGGGCTAGTTCCCTTCTTTCGCTTTAAGAATTTTCTTGGCCGGGTGCGGTGGCTCACACCTGTAATCCAAGCACTTTGAGGCCAAGGCGGGCGGATCACCTGAGGTCGGGAGTTCAAGACCAGCCTGACCAACATGGTGAAACCCCGTCTTTAAAAAAAAAAAGAATGTTCTTAGTTCTTTCATTTTTGTTTGTTTCATGTTTGTTTTTTGAGACAGGATATTGTTCTGTCTCCTAGGCTCGAGTGCAGTGGCATGATCATGACTCACTGCAGCCTCAAACTCCCAGGCTCAAACGATCTTCCTACCTCAGCCTCCCAAGTAGCTGGGACTACAGGCATGCCCCACTGAGCCTGGTTGATTTTTGTTGTTGTTGTTGTTTTTGTAGCGATGGAGTCTCACCATGTTGCCCAGGCTAGCCTTGAACTTCTGGGCTCAAGTGATCTGCCTGCCTCAGCCTCCCAAAATTGCAGGGATTACAGGTGTGAGCCACCACACCCAGCCATGAATTTTCTTAGTGCTTAAATCCAGTTTTTCTGTTTCTTTGGGGGATCTCACAATTAATTTATAAATTCATCGAGAAAGAATTGACTTTTTTTCTTCACCCCACTTTGCTGGTCAACTTTTTTCCTTTTTTTTTGAGATGGAGTCTTGCTCTGTTGCCCAGGCTAGAGTGCAATGGTGCAATCTTGGCTCACTGGAATCTCCACCTCCTGGATTCAAGTGATTCTCCTGCCTCAGCTTCCTGAGTAGCTGGGATTATAGGTGCCTTCCACCACACTGGCTAATTTTTGTATTTTTAGTGGAAACAGGATTTCACTGTGTTTGCCAGGCTGGTCTTGAACTCCTGACCTTAGGTGATCCACCCACCTAAGCCTTCCAAAATCCTGGGATTACAGGAGTGAACCACCACGCCCAGCAAAGAATTGACATGTTAATAATATTGATTTCCCTCCTTTTTTTTTACATAAAGTTAGCATACCATATAATATATTCTGCTCCTTGCTTTTTTTCACCAAATAATATGTTCCAGAGATATTTCCTTCTCACTTCATAAATGTTCCTTATTCTTTTACATAGCTGCTTAATATTCCATTGGTAGACGTACCATAGCCTGTTTAATTGGTCCCTTCTAAATGAATACTTATTCTTTGTATCCTTTGCTGTTACCAATGATACTGTAATGAAATCTTGTGCATGACTCCTTTTGTGTATGCACCAGGCTCAACCCTACCCCAGGGACTTTGCCCTTCCCTCCCCACCACCCATATTCACATGGCTCACTCCCTCACTGCCTTCCTTCTTCATGACGCCCACCCAGCCTTCTCAATCTCCCTGTCCTGCTCAATTTTCTTCATATAGCAATCATTACCTTCAAACAGAGTATATATAATTTACTCTCTGATTACATTTATTGTCTGTTTCCTACCACCAGATTACAAAGGGTTTTATTGCTGTTTTGTTTTGATTTTGTCCAATTTGTTTACTAATTTATATTCCTGGCACCAGAAAGGTATCTGATACTAAAAGAATAATTGCTGAAGGGCCAGGCTTGGTGGCTCATGCCTGTAATCCCAGGACTTTGGGAGGCCAAGCCCATGAGTGCAAGACTAGCCTAGGCACTGTAGTGAGATCCCATCGCTATTGAAAAAAAAAAAGAAAGAAAAGACTGGGCACGGTGGCTCATGACTGTAATTCCAGCACTTTGGGAGGCCAAGGTGGGCGGATCACCTGAGGTCGGGAGTTTGAATGGTGGTGATCTACTGATATGAAGCTCCGAGAGTAGCTTGAAAATTGTTGATGTGAAACAAAAAAAAAAACAAAAAATAAAAAATAAAGACAAAAAAAAAAAAGAAAATTGTTGATGTGTAAAGAGTAGGGTTATATGTCTCTACTAAAAATACAAAATTAGCTGGGCATGGTGGCGTGCACCTGTAATCCCAGCTAATCAGAAGGCTGAGGCAGGAGAATTGCTTGAACCCAGGAGGCAGAGGTTGTGGTGAGCCGAGATTGCACCATTGCACTCCAGCCTGGGCAACAAGAGAGAAATTCCGTTTCCAAAAATACAAAATAAAGAAAATTTTTAAAAAGAAGCAAATATGAGCATAGCATTTAGCAAAACACAGACTCAAAAAAAAAAAACTATTGAATTAATATAAAAATATGTTTGTAAGATAAATTCCTAGAATGGAATTGCTGGGTCAAAATGTAGGTCTTCCATTTTATTTCAAATTAATCTTTTTTTTTTTAAGACAGGTTTTCTCTCTGTCCCCCAGGCTGGAGCGCAGTGGCACAATCTCTGATCACTGCAGACTCGACCTCCTGGACTCAAGCAATCCTCCCACCTCAGCTTCCCAGGTAGCTGGGTAGGTGGCGTGCACCACCACGCCCGACTCGTTTTTTGTATTTTTTTATAGCCTTGGGTTTCGTCATGTTGCTCAAGCTGGTCTCCAGCTCCTCAGCTCAAGCGCTCTGCCTGCCTTAGCCTCCCAAAGTGCTGGAATTATGGGTGTAAGCCACTGCGCCCCGCGAGGCTTTATTTGTGTAATAATCACAGTCCTTTAAAGGTTCTTCGTAGCTATGGTTATTTTCTCATTTCATTTCCAATTTTGTTAGAAATGGTCTTTAGAGCCAGGCGCGGTGGCTCATGCCTGTATTCCCAGCCCTTCGGGAGGCCGAGGTGGGCAGATCACGAGGTCAGGAGATTGAGACCATCCTGGCTAACACGGTGAAACCCTGTCACTACTAAAAATACAAAAAACTATCCAGGTGTGGTGGCAGGTGACTGTAGTACCAGATACTCAGGAGGCTAAGGCAGAATTGCTTGAACCTGGGAAGTAGAGGTTGCTGTGAGCTGAGATTGCATAGCTGCACTCCAGCCTGGGCAACACAGTGAGACTCTGCTCAAAAAAAAGAAAAAAGAAAAGGTCTTAAGAAAGTATTTTCAATCCGAGTCAAGGCACCAAAAAAAAAAAAGAAAGAAAAAAAAAAGAAGGTATTTTCAATATTTCAAGAAGTCCAAATCCTACAGGCTTGCATTAACTATCAAAATAAAATGGTCCAAGCTTTCCTGCTTCGAGCTAAAATGCTATCAGCTCAGTGGGGTAATGGTAGTGATCTCCTGCTGCTAGGAAGCTCGGATAGTAGCTTGAAAACTGTTGATATGTAAAGGGTGGGGTTACAATTTAGTCACCACTTAAAGGCAGATAGATATTCTCAACAGACATCGCTTTTTAAAACAGGGATCTGTGTTGAAGGTGGTGGTGTTGGGGCGAACAGAGGGGTCCTTGATCAGTAACAATGGCCAGTCACAGTAAAGCTGTGTTAGGAAATCTCTTCCAGCTTTTGCTGTTTTGTGTTAACCCTTGTCAGCTTGGACAGAAGAGCCCTAACCTGTTTAGCAAGAAACAGGTCCACTGTTTTTGTCCTGGATTGCCTGCAGCTGTTATTTCTAAAAGTTCTAAAAGTTCACTTACCATAGACAACTATGTGAAGGCTCCAGAACATCTATTAACTTTGAACAGAGTGAATCTGGATGGAGGTGCGGCAAAGTGGAAGAGCAAGGTGTGACTCATTCATTCATTCTTTCTTTCAATGCCCCCCCCACTTTTTTTGAGACCGAATCTTGCTCCCTTGCCAGACTGGAGTGCAGTGGTGTAATCACGGCTCACTGCAACCTCTGCCTCTTGCCTTGGCCTCCTGAGTAGCTGGGACTACTGGCGCCTGCCACCACGCCCAGCTAATTTTTGTTCGTTTGTTTGTTTTGAGACAGGGCTTTGCTTTGGAGCCCAGGCTACAGTGTGGTGGTAAGATGAAGGCTCACTACAGCCTCTACCTCCTGGGCTCAAGCCATCCTCCCACCTCAACCTCCGGATATTAAATGAGTTTTAAACACTCCTTAATACCAGGCATTGGGGATATATAGGTGAGGAAGAACAGTAGATTGTTGAAAAGTCAAGTAGTCCTATATTTTAATAGTATCTCTGCCTTTTAGTGGTTCTGTGATGATGGCAGGTCACTAAGCCTCTCTGAATCTCATGAGCAGTATGGGGTTACTAACAGCTCCTTTGCAAGGTGAGGCTTTGGATATAGGGTAGGTGCTACATAGATGTTAGTTTCCGCCAGGCGCGGTGGCTCATGCCTGTAATTCCAGCACTTTGGGAGGCCATGGCAGGAGGATCACCTGAGGTCTGGAGTTCAAGACCAGCCTGACCAACATGGAGAAACCCCATCTCTACTAAAAATACAAAATTATGCCGGGCGCTGTGGCTCACGCCTATAATCCCAGCACTTTGGGAGGCCGAGGCGGGTGGATCATGAGGTCAAGAGATCAAGACCATCCTGGTCAACCTGGCAAAACCCCGTCTCTACTAAAAATACAAAAATTAGCTGGGCATGGTGGCGCATGCCTGTAATCCCAGCTACTCGGGAGGCTGAGGCAGGAGAATTGCTTGAACCCAGGAGGCGGAGGTTGCAGTGAGCCGAGATCCTGCCATTGCACTCCAGTCTGGGTAACAAGAGCAAAACTCCATGTAAAAAAAATATATATACAAAATTAGCGGGTCATGGGTGGGGGTGCACACCTATAGTCCCAGCTACTTGGGAGGCTGAGGCAGGAGAATCCCTTGAACCCGGGAGGTGGAGGTTGCAGTGAGCCAAGATTGCAACACTGCACTCCAGCCTGGGTAAAGAGTAAAACTCCATCTCAAAAAAAAAAAATGTTACTTTCCTTCCCGCTAACCCTGGCTCTTGGCCTGGGAGAAGATCTCTAACTTCTGGGAGCTTCCATTTCCTCATAGGTATCTCTAAAGTTGCTTCTACATCAGGGAGCCTTGGGCCCTGATGGGTTAAATATGGAAGCTCCAGAAGTCAGGTTGGCGGCTCCCGCTCCTTCCTTCCGAACCAAGACAAACCCGGAAGTACAGGCTCTTTCTGACGACAGCAACCCCCAGCCACAGGTTCTCCGGGGCAGGGCAAATTTCAGATGTGAGTCCCGTGCTTGTCAGACCAGATTTCCTGCTTTGGCGCTTGAGAAATCCAGTTGCCTTAAACTGACCTTTCTCTGCGCCCCTCTTCTTGTACCAGGTGGAGAACCTGTAAAGAAAAGCTGGTCAGTCCGTAGACCGATGGCCTTGTAGAAGACAGCAGTGGCAGTCACTACATAGTGCTGAGTCCCAGGAGCCTGGAATTAGGTTTTCCATGGAGCTTTCTGTTTTTCTTTCTTTCTTTTTAGAACTGAGGTGAAATTCACATAACATAAAGTTAATCATTTTGAAGTGTACAGTGGCCAGGTATGGTAGCTCATGCCCTTAATCCCAGCACTTTGGGAGGCTTAGCTGAGCTCAGGGTGAGACTCCATCACCATATAGATAGATAGATAGATAGATAGATGATAGATAGATAGATAGATAGATAGATAGATAGATAGATAGATAGATAGATTTTTGAGACAGAGAGTCGCTCTGTTGCCCAGGCTGCAGTGCAGTGGCACAGTCTCAGCTCACTGCAACCTCCGCCTCCCAGGTTCCAGTGATCCTCCTGTCTCAGTCTCCCAAGTGGCTGGGATGATAGGGGCTTGCCACCACACCCAGCTAATTTTTGTTTTATTTATTTATTTATTTATTTATTTATTGAGATGAAGCTCTGTTATTGTTGCCCAGGCTGGAGTGCAATGGCAAATATTGGCTCACCACAACCTCCACCTCTTGGGTTCAAGCAATTCTCCTGCCTCAGCCTCCCGAATAGCTGGGATTACAGGCATGTGCCACCATGCCCAGCTAATTTTGAATTTTTAGTAGAGACAGGGTTTCTCCATGTTGGTCAGGCTGGTCTCAAACTGCCAACCTCAGGTGATCCACCCACCTGGGCCTCCCAAAGTGCTGGGATTACAGGCGTGAGCCACCGACGGCCTTCCATCACTATTAAAATAAATAAATAAATAAAGTGCACAGTTCAGGATCCTTTAGTACATTTACGTCATACCCCATACCTGCTAAGTACTCGATCTTCATTCCACCTGCTCCCACCCCTAGGCAACCACAAATCTGCTTTCTGTCTCTATGGATTTACCTATTCTGGACACTTCATATGAATGGGATCACACAATATGTGACTTTTTGTGATATGTCTTTCACTTAGCATAATGTTTTTTTGTTTTTTCTGAGACAGGGTCTCATTCTGTTGCCCAGGCTGGAGTGTAGTGGTGCAATTTCAGCTTGCTGCAGCCTCAGCCTCCCAGGTTCAAGTGATCCTCCCACCTCAGCCTCCCAAATAGCTGAGACTTAAGGTATGTGCCACCATGCCCAGCTAATCTACATTTTTCATAGAGACAAGGTTTCACCTTGTTTTCCAAGCTGGTTTCAAACACCTGAGCTCAAGCCATCCTCCTGCCTCAGCCTCCTGAAGTGCTGGGATTATAGGCAGGTGCCACTGTGCCTGGCCGGCATCACGTTTTTGAGGTTCATCTACCCTTTGGCATGGAACAAGCCTTCGTTCCACTTTATGTCTGAATAATATTCCATTGCATGGGTATACGTCACATTTTATATAGCCCTTCGCCGGGTGATGGACATTTGGGTGATTTCCACCTTTGGCTCTCACAGGTAGTGCTGCTATAAACATTTATATACAAGTATTTGTTTATTTATTTATTTATTTTTGAGACAGAGTCTGACTCTATCACCCAGGCTGGAGTGCAGTGGCACGATCTTGGCTCACTACAACCTCCGTTCCCCAGGTTCAAGCAATTCTCCTGCCATTGGCCAGAGGTTGTGGCTCATGCCTGTAATCCCAGCACTGTGGGGGGCCAAGGTGGGTGGATCACCTGAGGTCAGAAGTTCCAGACCAGGCTGACCAACATGGCGAAACCTCCGTCTCTACTAAAAATACAAAATTAGCTGGGTGTAGTGGTACATGCCTGAAACCCAGCTACTCAGGAGGCTGAGACAGGAGAATCACTTGAACTCAGGAAACGGAGGTTTCGGTGAGCTGAGATCACACCATTGTACTCCAGCCTGGGCAGCAAGAGTGAAACTTCGTCTCAAAATAAAGTAAACCATCCAGCCATCTTCGGCTCTGTCTCATACTCCACATCCAAACCCTCAGGAAATAAAGCTATATATATCTATCTCCAGAATTTAGGGATCTGAGGCAGAGACTCACTTGAACAGGAGCCTTACTTGAACCCAGGAGTTTCAGGTTGCAGTGAGCTATGATTGCACCACTGCACTCTAGCCTGGGTGACAGGGTGAGACCTTGTCTCAAAATATGTATCTCCAGAATCCAACCATTTGTCTTTGTCACCACCTCTGCTACACCTCGGCACCTAGTACTGGGTTCTCTCTGCCTCTGTCTCCCTTTGTTCTTTACAGTGTCTGCTCAGCCAGGCAGCTGGGGTTAGCCTTTATTTTAATAATCTGAAGCTAGGTGTGGCCACTCATGCCTGTAATCCCAGCTCTTTGGGAGGCCAAGGCAGTTGGATCACTTGAGGCCACGAGTTCGAGACCAGCCCGGCTAACATGGTGAAACCCTGTCTCTCCAAACAATAAAAAAAATTAACCAGGCATGGTGGCCCACTCCTGTAATCCCAGCTACTCAGGAGGCTGAGGCACAAGAATTGCTTGGGCCTGGGAGGCAGAGGTTGCAGTGAGTCGAGATTGCACGACTACACTCCAGCCTGGGTGATAGAGCAAGACTCCATCTCAAAAAAAACATTATTTAAATTATTTATTTATTTTTTGACACAAGGTCTTACTCTGTCACCCAGACTGGAGTACAGTGGTACAATCATAGCTCACTGCAGCATTAAACTCCTGGACTCAGGTGATCCACCCACCTCAAATTCCCCAAGTAGCTGGGACTGCAGGTGCACATTACCACTCCCACCTACTTATAATTTTTTTTTTTGTAGATGGGGATCTTGCTGTGTTGCCCAGGTTGGTCTTGAACTACTGGCCTCAAGCATTCCTCCTCCCTCACCGTCCCAAAGTGTTGGGATTATAGGCATGAGCCACAGTGCCCAGCCCTTGAGTTACATTTTTTTTTTTTAACCTCATGATTCGCCTGCCCCGGCCTCCCAAAGTGCTGGGATTACAGGCATGAGCCACCACACCCGGCCCCCTAAATTACATTTTAAGCGCTAACCCAGCCTGGGTGACAGTGCAATACTCTCTCTGAAAATAATGAAAGAATAATAATCCAAAATATAAGTTGGATCGTGATGCCTCTATGCTCAAAACCCTGCCGTAGCTTCTCTTTACTTGGAATAAAAGCCAAGCTCACAAAGGCTGGTGATGCCCTGTGTGATCTGGCCACCTTACCTCTGACTTCCTCTTGTCACTTTCCCTAGCTCACTGCACTCCCGCCACCCCACCTGGTGAAACTCATACAGGCCCATTCCTTCTGTCCAAATACTCTTTCCTGATACGGCACATCTGTCTCCCTCCCCTCCAGTCTTTTAAGTTTTTTCTTTTTCTTTTTTTGAGACAGAATCTCACTCTGTCACCCAGGTTGGAGTGCTGTGGTGCAATTTCCGTTCAGTGCCACCTCCCAGGATCAAGCGATTCTCCTGCCTCAACCTCTCGAGGAGCTGGGACTACAGGTGTGCACCACCACCCCCAGCTAATTTTTGTATTTTTAGTAGAGAAGGGTTTCACTAAACGGGTTTCATTCTGTCACATGTCATGTGTTTATTGTCCCTCTCCTGTGTCTGAATTTAAACCCCACGAGGGAAGGGTCTCGGCATGTTTTGTCCAGTGCCTAGAAAGGACCCTGCATATAATAGGCATTTGCTGCATATTTATTGAATTAGTAAACAATACTACTAATAATGGTGATGGCCAGTGGCTCATGCCTGTAATCCTAGCACTTTAGCACTTTGGGAGGCTGAGTGCAGGGGTCGATCGCCTGAGGTCAGGAGTTCAAGACAAGCCTTGCCAAAATGGTGAAACCCCATCTCTACTAAAAATAGAAAAGTAGCCAAGCATGGTGGCGCATGCCTGTAATCCCAGCTACTCAGGAGGCAGAGGCAGGAGTATCACATGAACCCGGGAGGCAGAGGTTGCAGTGAGCTTAGATTGCACCACTGCACTAAGCCTGGGTGACAGAGCGAGACTCCATCTCAAAAATAAAATTAATAATAAAAAGTACAATAAAATATTTTTTAATTAAAAAAATATAAGGGCCTGGCGCGGTGGCTCAAGCCTGTAATCCCAGCACTTTGGGAGGCCGAGGCGGGTGGATCACAAGGTCAACAGATCGAGACCATCCTGGTCAACATGGTGAAATCCCGTCTCTACTAAAAATACAAAAAATCATCTGGGCATGGTGGCACGTGCCTGTCATCCCAGCTACTCAGGAGGCTGAGGCAGGAGAATTGCCTGAACCCAGGAGGCGGAGGTTGCGGTGAGCCGAGATCGCGCCATTGCACTCCAACCTGGGTAACAAGAGCGAAACTCCGTCTCAAAAATATATATATATATATATATATATATATATATATAAAAATAGGCCAGGTGCCATGGCTCACCCCTATAATCCTAGCACTTTGGGAGGCCGAGGCAGGCAGATCACCTGAGGTCAGGAGTTCAAGACTAGCTTGACCAGCATGGAGAAACCACGTCTCTAATAAAAATACAAAATTAGCTGGATGTGGTGACACATGCCTGTAATCCTAGCTACTCCGGAGGCTGAGGCAGGAGAACTGCTTGAACCCGGGAGGTGGAGGTTGCAGTGAGCCAAGATCATGCCATTGCACTCCAGCCTGGGCAACAGAGCAAGACTTCGTTTCGTAAATAAATAAATACATAAATAATGGTGACCGTTTATTAAGTCCATTATCCACATGTTCTACAGCATTCCATGTAAACCTCATAAGCAAGGTTGCATTTCTTTGCTTCCATTTTACAGTTGGAGAACCTGAGGCTAATAGTGTTTTAAGTGACTTGCCCAAATCCGCAGAGCTAGTTCCGTTGGAAGGAAAGGATTTGAGCCTAGGTCTTTGCTTGCCTTTGGAACTCTTGCTCTGTTCTACTTTGTTCGGTATTCACTGTAGCTGTATTTAACATGGCTCACTCATTCATTCACTGTTCATTTAGTAAATGTTTCCCAAGACTCCTTCCTCCCTCCACCACCCAACGTGCTGGGCCCTGTGGTTCCCACTGGGGAACCACACCTGCATAGGTTCCCACTGCACCTGTGCAGTGGTGCAATTTTGGCTCACTGCAACCACCATCTCCCAGGTTCAAGCGATTCTCCTGTCTCAGCCTCCCAAGTAGCTGGGACTACAGGCATCTGCCATCATGCCTGGCTAATTTTTGTATTTTAGTAGAGACGGGGTTTCACCCATGTTGGCCAGGCTAGTCTTGAACTCCTGACCTCAGATGATCCGCCCGCCTCGACCTCCCAAATTGCTGGGATTATAGGTGTTAGCCACTATGCCCAACCTGTTTTCTGTTTTTAAAGAGACAAGGAGGCCAGGCGCGGTGGCTCATGCCTGTAATCCCAGCACTTTGGGAAGCCGAGGCGGGTGGATCACGAGGTCAAGAGATCGAGACCATCCTGGTCAACATGGTGAAACCCCGTCTCTACTAAAAATACAAAAAATTAGCTGGGCATGGTGATGCGTGCCTGTAATCCCAGCTACTCAGGAGGCTGAGGCAGGAGAATTGCCTGAACCCAGGAGGCGGAGGTTGCGGTGAGCCGAGATCACACCATTGCACTCCAGCCTGGGTAACAAGAGTGAAACTCCATCTCAAAAAAAAAAAAAAAAAAAGAGTGACAAGGTCTGGCTCTGTTACCGAGTCTGGAGTACAGTGGTGCCATCACAGCTCACTGCAGCCTCAAACTCCTGGGCTCAAGTGGTTCTCCTGCCTCAGCCTCCCAAGTAGCTAAGACTACAGACATGTACCACCACACCTGGCTAAAGTTTTGTTTTGTTTGAGCTTCTACCCCCAGGCTCAAATAATCTTGCCTATGTTGCTCAGGCTGACCTCAAACTCCTGGGCTCAAGCCATCCTCCCACCTCAGCCTCACAAAGTGCTAGGATTACACGCATGAGCCATCACATCTGGTCCCCGCCGTGGGTTTTGTAAACTAAACAAGGGAGCTCCCTTTCCCCAGCAATTCATCACTGGAGTCCATATGAACCAATGTTCCTCATTTACAGCAGAAAAAAAAGCAAGCAGCTTGCCAAGCTGTAACCCTGGCCCCCTCCCCAGCTGAGTGAGGCCGACAGGTGCACACCTTCAGCATCCTGCACCTCACCAGGTAAATAGGCCTGAAGGAAGGAGGCCATGGGTGTGGGCACCAGCCCAGGGCCAAGCTGACCTAGCAAAGGCTGAGGGGTGAGAAGAGCAGGAGGAAGTGTTGGCCATGGGGAACTGCTGGGTCTGGAGCAATTGCCATTGACACACGGGGAAGACATCACCCCAGAGGCTCTCCTGGGGCTGAGCAGAGCCCAGCAGTGGGGTAGGAAGGGGCCCACCCTTGCTCCTCCAGCTCCCTTTCCTCCCCACCCCTCGACCCCAAACTCTGTCCCTCCTCCTCTCCTCATTGCCCTGCTGTCAGGTCACCTCCTTTACCCTTTCCTCCCGTGCCTCCCAAGGAAAAGGGGAAACTAACAGGCCAACTGATATGCAACGGCCTTGGGGCTTCATTTCTTAAAAATTCACTAAGGGGAGGGAGGGAGAAAAAAAGGAAAAGAAAATTCACACACAAAAATATAAAGGCTGGGTGTGCTGGCTCACGCCTATAATCTCAGCACTTTGGGAGGCCAAGGCAAGCGGATCACCTGAGGTCAGGAGTTCCAGCCCAGCTTGGTCAACATGGTGAAACCTCGTCTCTACAAAAATACAAAATTTAGCTGAGTGTGGTGGTGCACACCTGTAACCCTAGTTATTTGGGAAGCTGAGGCAGCAGAATCGCTCAAACCCGGGAGGCAGAGCTTGCAGTGAACTGAGATCTCGCCATTGCACTCCAGCCTGAGCAACAATTGCAAAACTCTGTCTAAAAAAAAAAACACAACACTGTAAAATAGAAAAATCTAATGTCATTTACAAGACTATTGGAAATATGAACACTGACTAGACCATTTGACATCAAGGAATTATTGTATATCTTTTTAGTTGTTATAATGGTACTGTAGTTATGCATTTTTTTTAGGCCTGAGCTTTAGAGATACACACTGCACACTGAAAGTTTTAAGGAGGAAAGATACACACCCACCACTACACTCTAGCCTTGGAGACAGAATGAGACCCTGTCTCTAAAATAAGTAAATAAATAAGGACCACACTGTGCAATTAGCTGATATGTCATTCAGGTCTCGTATCTCTACACATCAATAGTTCTATCATATTATACGGTTTGGATTTTGCTGATTGCATCCCTGTGGTACAATTTAACAAGCTTTCTGTCCTTTGCATTTCCTGTCAATTTGTAGTTTCTTAGAGAGCCTGATCAGACTTAGGTTAGAGGGTCTGTTGTTGCTGCTGTTGTTTTAGAGACTGGGTCTCACTCTGTGGCCCACGCTGGGGTGCAGTGGTGGGATCATAGCTCACTGCAGCCTCCACCTCCTGGGCTCAGGAGATCCTTCCACCTCAGCCTCCCAAGCAGATGGGATACAGGCATATGCCACCCTGTCCTGCCCAGCTCATATTAGAGGTGTTTTCTTTTCTTTCTTTCTTCTTCTTTTTTTTTTTTTTTTTGTTGAGATAGAGTCTTGTTCTGTCACCCAGGCTGGAGTGCACTGGTGCAATCTCTGCTCACTGCAGCAATCTCTGATTCCCAGGTTCAAGCGATTCAGAGGGCTTTTTTTTTTTTTTTTGAGACTGATTCTCACTCTGTCGCCCAGGCTGAAGTGCTGTGGCACATCTCAGCTCATTGCAACCTCCACCTCCAGGGTTCAAGTGATTCTCCTGCCTCAGCCTCCTGAGTATCTGGGATTACAGGTGCATACTGCCATGCTGGGCTAATTTTTGTGTTTATAGTAGAGACAGGTTTCACCATGTTGGTCAGGCTGGTCTCAATCTCCTGACCTTGTGATCTGCTCACCTCAGCCTCCCAAAGTGCTGGGATTATAGGCATGAGCCACTGTACCCGGCCAGATTAGAGTGTTTGACATGAATAATGCATGGAAAGTATGTTATTTCATTGAGAGGCAAATAATGTCTGGTTGTCTTCTGGTATAACATCAGCAGCCACTGCCGTCCAATGCTCAGGTCCCTTAGTTCATGAGAGGATGCAAGATGACGACAACCTAATGTGGCTGTTCTCGTGCTCTCTCTTTTTTTTTTTTTTTTTTTGAGACAGTTTCATTCTTGTTGCCCAGGCTGGATTGCAATGGCCAATGACATGATCTTGGCTCACTGCAACCTCCACCTCCCTGGTTCAAGCGATTCTTCTGCCTCAGCCTCCTGAGTAGCTGGGAATATAGGCGAGAGCCACCACACCCGGCTAATTTTTATATTTTCAGTAGAGAACAGGGTTTCACCATATTGGCCAGGCTGGTCTCAAGCTCCTGGCCCCATGATCCACCCTCCTTGGCCTCCCAAAGTCCTGGGATTACAGGCATGAGCCAATTTTTTTTTTTTTTTTTTTTAGATAGGGTCTCACTCTGTTACCCAGGCCAGAGTGCCACAGCATAATCACAGCTCACTGTAGCCTCCACCTCCTAGGCTCAAGTGATCCTCCTTCTACCTCAGCTTCCAGAGTAGCTGGGGCTACAGGCTTGCACCACGACACCAGGCTAATTTTGTTTATTTTTTTGTAGAGATGAGGTTTCACCATGTTGCCCAGGCTGGTCTTGAATTCCTGGTCTCAAATGATCCTCCCACCTTGGCCTCCCAAAGTGCTGGGATTATAGGTGTGAGCCACTGAGCCCACCCCCCTGTGAGTCTTTGGCAGCTTCTTTGCTCACTGATTTTCCTAGATGTGCTGGACTCTTCCTGTGTTCTGCCCCAGACCTGGAGTCAGTGTTTCTAAGGAGCCTTGATGCCTTTGAGAAGGAAATGGTATTTAAGATCACAAGCTGGGTGCTAGAGGTATAATCGGCTTTAATTTTTTTTTCTTTTTCTTTTGAAATAGTTTTAGACTTACAGAAATGTTGCAAAAATAGCACAGAGTTCCCGTATATCTTCTTACCCAGCTTCCTCTAAGGTTAACATCTGACAGAACCATAGTGCAGTTATCAAAGCAATACATTCACACTGGCACAATGCTGAACTACAGACTTGATTCTGATTTTACCAATTTTACCACTAACATACCATCTCTGGGAGGGTTTGTTTTTCTGTCTGAGGATCCAATCCAGGTAAACCATCATGTCTCTTTACCCTCCTTATGACGGTCCCTCAGTCTTTCCTTATCTATGACCTTGACACTTCGGAAGAACACCGTCAGATATTTGGGGTTTTTTGTTTGTTTGTTTGTCTGTTTTGTTTTTGAGACGAAGTCTCACTCTGTCACCCAGGCTGGAGTGCAGCGGCGCCATCTCGGCTCACTACAACCTCCATCTCCTGGGTACAAGCAATTTTACCACTTCAGCCTCTTGGGTAGCTGGGATAGCTTGGGTAGCTGGGTAGCGTGGGTGGCAGGTACATGCCACCACGCTCGGCTAATTTTTGTGTGTGTGTGTATTTTAATAGAGATGGGGTTTCACCATGTTGCCCAGGCTGGTCTTGAACTCCTGAACTCAGGTGATCTGCCCACCTTAGCCTCTGATAGTGCTGGGATTACAGGCGTAAGCTACCTCACCTGTCCTTTTGTTTTTTGAGACAGGGTCTTGTCTAGGCTGGAATGCACCGGTGCAAACTTTCCACTGCAGCCTCTACCTCCTGGGTTCATGTGACCCTCCTGCCTCAGCCTCTCGAGTAACTGAGACCACAGGTGCACACTAATTACTTTTTAATATTTTGTAGAGATGGGGTTTCACATTGCTGCCCAGGCTGGTCTCAAACTCCTGGGCTAAAGCAATCCTCCCGTCTGGGCCTCCCAAAGTGCTGGAATTACAAGTATGAACCTTGCCTGGCCTGGTCAGGTATTCATAGCATGTCCTTACGTCCTTCACTTTTGATTTGTCACTCACTCTTTTTCTTTTCTTTTTTCTTTCTTTCTTTCCTTCTCTCTTTCTTTCTTTCTCTCTCTCTTTCTCTTTCTTTCTTTTGTTGAGACGGAGTTTCGCTTTTGTTACCCAGGCTGGAGTGCAATGGCACAATCTCGGCTCACCGCAACCTCCGCCTCCTGGGTTCAGGCAATTCTCCTGCCTCAGCCTCCTGAGTAGCTGGGATTACAGGCACGCGCCACCATGCCCAGCTAATTTTTTTTGTGTTTTTAGTAGAGAAGGGGTTTCACCATGTTGACCAGGATAGTCTCGATCTCTTGACCTCATGATCCACCCGCCTCAGCCTCCCAAAGTGCTGGGATTACAGGTGTGAGCCACCGCGCCCGGCCCTTTCTTTCTTTTTTTGACGAAGTTTTGCTCTTGTTGCCCAAGCTTCAGTGCAATGGTGTGATCTCAGTTCACTACAACCTCCGCCTTCTGGGTTCAAGTGATTCTCCTGCCTTATCCTCCCAAGAAGCTGGGATTACAGGTGCGTGCCGCCATGCCCACCTAATTTTGTATTTTTAGTAGAGATGGGGTTTTGAGATATTGGCCAGGCTGGTCTTGAACTACTGACGTCAGGTGACCTGCCTGCCTTGGCCTCCCAAAGTTCTGAGATGACAGTGTTGCCTGTTTCTTTCTGACTAGATAGAGGTTATGCCTTTTGGGGAAGACAAACAGGAGGAGCAACCCTCTCTTCTCAGTGCATTGGGGCGAACAGCGTTGGCATGTCTTATTCCTGGTGATGTACAAATCATTTGGTTAATCATTTGGTTAAGAGGGTATCTGCCAGTTATTATCTGTACAATTATCTTTGTGGTTAATAAACATTTAGGGGGAGATATTTTGAGATTATGCCAATGCTCTATTTCTCCTTAAATTTTTACCCACAAATTTGAGCACCCATTGAGGATCTTGTCTGTAACAATTACGGTCGCCATGTTCTAATGTTGATTTTTTTTTTTTTGAGACAGAGTCTCACTCTGTCGCCCAGGCTAGAGTACAGTGACAAGATCTCGACTCACTGCAACCTCCACCTCCCAGGTTTAAGCAATTCTCATGCCTCAGCCTCCTGAGGTGTGAGGCTTGGGAGGCGCACGCCACCACACTTGGCTAATTTTTGTATTTTTAGTAGAGACAGGGTTTCCCCATGTTGACTAGGTTGTTCTTGAACTCCTGACCTCAAATGATCTTCCTACGTTGGCCTCCTAAAGTGCTGGGATTACAGGCATGAGCCACCATCCCCCACCATATTTTTATTTTTAGTTTTTGAGACAGAGTCTTGCTCCGTCACCCATGATGGAGCACAGTAGCACAATCTTGGCTCACTGTAACCTCTGTCTCCTGAGTTCAAGCCATTTTCCTGCCTCAGCCTCCCAGGTGGCTGGGATTACAGGTGTGCACCACCACACCTGACTAATTTGTTATATTTTTAGTAGACACAAGGTGTCACCATGTTGTCCAGCCTGTTCTCAAACTACTGACCTCAGGTGTCTGCCCACCTCAGTCTCCCAAAGTGCTGGGATTATAGGCGTGAGCCACCGAGCCCAGCCTATTTATTTATTTATTTTTATTATTAAGACAGAGTCTGACTCTGTAGCCCAGGCTGGAGTGCAATGGTGCGATCTCAGCTCACTACAACCTCTGCCTCCCAGGTTCAAGCGATTTTCCTGCCCCAGCCTCCTGAGTAGCTGGGACTACAGGTGTGCACCACCATGCCTGAATAAGTTTTGTATTTCTGTAGAGACATGGTTTCACCAGGGTGGCCAGGTTGTCTCGAACCACTGATCTCAAGTGATCCACCCGCCTCAGCCTCCCAAAGTGCTAGATTGCAGGAGTGTGTCACCCTGCCTGGCCCATTTATATTCAATACATCTTTATCAGGACACACTATATAGGTCAGACAAAGTGTTCCCATGTGCTGGTGGAAGTGACCTTTGCACAGTGCAAATCTGATTCACTGGGGGACACCACACTACCCTGGGAACCCCTGGGGGGCTCTCTGAGTCTGACTGGCTTCTCTCTCTTCTTAGGACTCAGACTGCCAGGCCTGGTCCACTGAATGCTGGCTGGTTCCTTTAAGTCAGACCATGTCCCTCTCAAGCCTAAAACCCTGCGAAGTCTCCCCATCTCAGAGTGAAAGCCAAAGTCTATTCACCAGTTTTGAGATCTCCATACTTGGAGGCCCCCTCCTCCCTCCCTGCCCTTTTCTTTCTGTCCCTTGCTCACTTACCTCCTCCATCAGTTCCTCTCCCTCAAAGCAGGGGATCCTCAAGGCCTGGGTTGTTCTTCCCCTAGACAGCTAGGTGCTCCCCTGGACCTCAACTCCTCTAGTCTTAGATGTCACCCCAGAGCTGCCACTTCTCCCATAAGAACTACTCCCATCCCAGATCATCCGGCTGGCGCGCGGTGGCTCATGCCTGTAATCCCAGCACTTTGAGAGGCCGAGGCGGGTGGATCACGAGGTCAAGAGATCGAGACCATCCTGGTCAACATGGTGAAACCCCGTCTCTACTAAAAATACAAAAAATTAGCTGGGCATGGTAGCGTGTGCCTGTAATCCCAGCTACTCAGGAGGCTGAGGCAGGAGAATTGCCTGAACCCAGGAGGCGGAGGTTGTGGTGAGCCGAGATTGCACCATTGCACTCCAGCCTGGGTAACAAGAGCGAAACTCTGTCTCAAAAAAAAAAAAAAAAAAACTATTCCCAGCTCAGCACAGTGGCTCACACCTGTAATCCCAGTACTTTGGGAGGCCCAGGCAGACGGATCAGTTGAGGTCAGAAGTTTGAGACCAGCCTGGCCAACATGGCAAAACCCCAACTCTATGAAAAATACAAAAATTGGGCTGGGTGCCGTGGCTCATGCCTATAATCCCAGCACTTTGGGAGGCTGAGGTGGCGGATCGCAAGGTCAGGAGTTCAAGACCAGCCTGGCCAATATGGTGAAACCCCGTCTCTACTAAAAATACGAAAATTAGCCAGGTGTGGTGGTGGGCACCTGTAGTCCCAGCTGCTGGGGAGGCTGAGGCGGGTGAATCACTTGAACCCAGGAGGCGGAGGTTGCAGTGAGCCGAGATCACACCACTGCCCTATATTCTGGATGATAGAGCGAGACTCTTCTCAAAAAATAAAAAAAGAACTACTCCTTTCCCTCTGTACATGTTTTTTGTTTTTGTTTTTGTCTTGTTTTGTTTTGAGACAGAGTCTCACTCTGTCACCCAGTCTGGAGTGCAGTGGTGTGATCTCAGCTCACTGCAACCTCCACCTCTCAGGTTCAAGCAATTATTTTGCCTCAGCCTCCCGAGTAGCTGGATTACAGGCATGCCCCACCACAGCCAGCTAATTTTTTTTTTTTAATTTTTAGTAGAGATGGGGTTTTAACATATTGGCCAATCTGGTCTCAAACTCCTGACCTTGCGATCCACCAGCCTCAGCCTCCCAAAGTGCTGGGATTACAGGTGTGAGCCACCGCGCCCGGCCATGTATGTTTTTTTCTTACTTCTTTTTTTGTTTGTTTTCTTCCCGTTGATTTGCACTTATTATTTTTTCCATTTCCTGCCTCCTTCCATGGGAATATAAGCTCCAGGAGAAGGAGTGGCTCGGATTACAGCCGCCCACCACCCACGCCCGGCTAATTTTTTGTATTTTTAGTAGAGATGGGGTTTCACCATGTTGGTCAGGCTGGTCTTGAATTCCTGACCTCAAGTGATCCACCCACTTTGGCTTCCCAAAGTGCTGGGATTTAGAGGCATGAGCCACCATGCCCAGCCAGCTAAAGGGTTTTTTTTTTTTTTAGACGGAGTTTCCCTCTTGTTACCCAGGCTGGAGTGCAATGGTGCGATCTCGGCTCACCGCAACCTCCGCCTCCTGGGTTCAGTCAATTCTTCTGCCTCAGCCTCCCGAGTAGCTGGGATTACAGGCACGCGCCACCATGCCCAGCTAATTTTTTGTATTTTTAGTAGAGACGAGGTTTCACCATGTCAACTAGGATGGTCTCGATCTCTTGACCTCGTGACCCACCCGCCTCAGCCTCCCAAAGTGCTGGGATTAAAGGCTTGAGCCACCGCGCCCGGCCAGCTAAAGGGTTTTAAGCCTAGAAATAGCATAATGGGATCTGTATTTGAGGGAAGATTCTATCCACTCTTCTGAAGAAGCTGAGACTCCACCCAACAATGTCTAGTTCTCAGCTTTTTTTTTTTTTGGAGATGGAGTCTCTGTCGCCCAAGCTTGAGTAGCTCGAGTGCAGTGGCATGATCTCAGCTCACTACAACCTCTGCCTCTCGGGTTCAAGCAATCCTCCTGCCTCGGCCTCCCGAGTAGCTAGGGTTACAGCCGCGCCCCACCACACCCAGCTAATTCTTGTATTTTTAGTAGAGACGGGGTTTTACCATGTTGGCCAGCCTGGTCTCAAACCCCTGACCTCATGATTCGCCTGCCTTGGTCTCCCAAAGTGCTGGGATTACAGGTGTGAGCCACTAAGCTTGGCCCTCAGTTTCTTTTAAATAATCTTTTCCTCTTTGGCATCAATAACAGTTTCCCTAACTCCTGATTATTGAATGACCAAGGTACAGATAAGATAGCTCCAAATTTGGCTGGGCGTGGTGGCTCACACCTGTAATCCCAGCACTTTGAGAGGCCGAGGTGGGTGAATCACGAGGTCAAGAGATCGAGACCATCCTTGTCAACACGGTGAAACCCCATCTCTACTAAAAATACAGAAAAATTAGCTGGGCATGGTGGCGCGTGCCTGTAATACCAGCTACTCAGGAGTCTGAGGCAGGAGAATTGCCTGAACCCAGGAGGCAGAGGTTGTGGTGAGCCGAGATCGCGCCATCGCACTCCAGCCTGGGTAACAAGAGCGAAACTCCGTCTCAAAAAAAAAAAAAAAAAAACACAAAGATAGCCCCAAATCTCAAACCCCTCTTTGCTTCCTGTCTCTCCTCCTTGCCCTTCAGGTCCATTTTTCTTCTTCTTCTTTTTTTTTTTTTTTTTGTATATTTCTGCTGTTTAAACATTTTTCTTCTTTGTATTTATCACAATTTATAATTATACAGTTTTGTGAGTATTGTTTACAAGATCCGGGTCACCAAACACTGTGAAGAGGGTGGAGTTTATATACTTCCATCCTTTCCCAAAGTAATTTAACATAGATAGTACTAATGCCAGATGGGCACCATGCCTCACGCCTGTAATCCCAGAACTTCGGGAGGCGAGGCAGGAGGATCACCTATGGTCAAGAGATTGAGACCATCCTGGCCAGCATGGTGAAAACCTGTCTCTACTAAAAATACAAAAATTAGCATGGCATGCTGGTGGGCACCTGTAATCCCAGCTACTCAGGAGGCTGAGGCAGGAGGACCACTTGAACCCAGGAGGGGGAGGTTACAGTGAGCTGAGATCGGGCCACTGCACTCCAGCCTGGTGACAGGGTGAAACTCCATCTCAAAAAAAAAAAAAAGCCGGGCGCGGTGGCTCAAGCCTGTAATCCCAGCACTTTGGGAGGCTGAGGCAGGTGGATCACGAGGTCAAGAGATCAAGACCATCCTGGTCAACATGGTGAAACCCTATCTCTACTAAAAATACAAAAAATTAGCTGGGCGTGGTGGCGCGTGCCTGTAATCCCAGCTACTTGGGAGGCTGAGGCAGGAGAATTGCCTGAACCCAGGAGGCGGAGGTTGTGGTGAGCCGAGATCGCACCATTGCACTCCAGCCTGGGTAACAAGAGCAAAACTCTGTCTCAAAATAAATAAATAAATAAATAGTCCTAACGCCTAACACTTATTGAGCAATTACCATGTGATAGGCATTGTTCCAAACAGTTTAAGGAGTTTAATCCTTAAAGCTTTTAATTCTCAGAAGGTAGCTGTACTATTTTTACTCTCAATTTATAGACCAAAAAAAAAAAAATGCCAGGCATGGTGGCTCGTGGCAGTAATCCCAGCATTTTGGGAGGCTGAGAGGGTGGATCACAATGTCAGGAGTTCAAGACCATCCTGGCTCTGTCACCCACACTGGAGTGCAGTGGTGTGATCTCAGCTCACTACAACCTCCGCCTCCCGAGTTCAAGCTATTCTCCTGCCTCAGCCTCCTGAGTAGCTCGGACTACAGGGGTACACAACCATGCCCAGCTAATTTCTGTATTAATAGTAGAGACCGGGTTTCACCGTGTTGGCCAGAATGGTCTCAAACTCCTGACCTTGTGATCCGCCTGCCTCGGCCTCCTAAAGTTCCGGGATTACAGGCAGGAGCCACTGTGCCCAGCCAGTGGAGATTCTTTACTGTACCTTCAGGTTTCTTTGGACAGGTTGGGGAGAGGCGGAGGCGGGGCGGGGAGCCTTTCTCCAGCCTGAGAAAACTTCCTGTGTTGCAAATCTGGCCTTTCTCTATGGTTTAAAATTGCTCCAAAGCTGAAAAGACTATCTCACTCGGTTCTTTTTACAAAGAGGCCAAGGCTGGAGTGTGCTGTGGGTTTGTAGTTAGCCCCATGGTAGCATGGCCAGGTTAGAACTTGGCTAAAGTTTCTCTCTGTTGGGGCAGGGGGCCTGTCACGCATTGCCTCCAGGCTAAGGTATGACATTAGCCCATGTGGTGGCTAACACCTGTAATATCAGCACTTTGGGAGGCCAAGGTGGGAGGATCACTTGAGCTCAGATGTTTGAGAGTAGCCTGAACAACATAACAAGACCCTGTGTCTACAGAATTTTTCAAAATAAACTGGGCAGCCGGGCATGGTGGCTCATGCCTGTAATCCCAGCACTTTGGGAGGCCGAGGCAGGTGGATCATGAGGTCAGGAGTTTAAGACCACCCTGGCCAATATAGTGACAGCCTGTCTCTACTAAAAATACAAAAATTAGGCAGAAATGGTGGCACGAACCTGTAATTCCAGCTACTTGGGGGGCTAAGGCAGAATTGCTTGAACTCGGGAGGCAGAGGTTGTGGTGAGCCAAGATCATGCCACTGCATTAAGGCCTGGGCAACAGAGCAAGACTCTGCCTCAAAAAAAAAAAAAAAATTAACGGGGCATGGTGACACACACTGAGATCCCAGCTTCTACAGGCCAAGGCAAGCAGATCCCATGAGCCCAGGAGTTTGAGACCAGTCTGGGTAACACGGCAAAAACCCATCTTTACAAAAAAAGTACAAAAATTAGCCAGGCATGGCTGGGCGCAGTGGCTCATGCCTGTAATCCCAACACTTTGGGAGGCAGAGGCTGGCAGATCACAAGGTCAGGAGTTCAAGACCAGCCTCATCAACATGGTGAAACCCTGTCTCTACTAAAAATACAAAAATTAGCCAGTTGTGGTGGTGGGCACCTGTAATCCCATCTACTTAGGATGCTGAGGCAGGAGAATCGCTTGAACCCAGGAGACAGAGATTGCAGTGAGATGAGATTGCGTCACTATACTCCAGCCTGGGCAACAGAACAGGACTCCATCTCATTTTTAAAAAAAAATCAGCTGGGGATGGTGGCAAAAAAAAAAACACACCTTACCAGCCCTCAAGCCACTTCTCTTCTCTGGGTCCCCACCTGCTCCCTCCTCCAGCTCATCTTTCCTCTTTGGCATTTCCCAGATGCCTAAAGCCCCCATGCCTTTTTTTTTTTTTTTTTAGATGGAGTTTTACTTTTGTTGCCCAGGCTGGAGTGCAGTGGCGCAGTCTTGGCTCTCTGTAACCTCTGCCTCCCAGGTTCAAGTGATTCTCCTACGTCAGCCTCCTGAGTGGCTAGGATTACAGGCACCTGCCACCACACTGGGCTAATTTTTGTATTTTCAGTAGAGACGAGGTTTCACCATGTTGGCCAGGCTTATTCCAACTCCTGAGCTCAGGTGATCTACCTGCCTCAGCCTCCCAAAGTGCTGGGATTACAGGGGTGAGCCACCGCACCTGGCCCCCCGAGTTTTTACACTCAGCATTCCTGAGTTTTGACAGCTGGCGGTTGGTGGAGGTTTTCTGCTAGCCCACTGGCTCTAAGAGGCAGGGCGAGGATCCCTTTGGCTCGTGGTTCAGCCCCCACCTCTCTGGGCCATAGCAATACTTTAATGAATATTTGTTGATCAAATGGATGCCAAAAATGGGAAGATGGTGTGGAGATTGTTGCGGTGGTGAAGGCAAAAACTGAAGTCGGCCTGGGCTGGGTCAGGGATGGCGGTGGTAAGTGTGGGAGAGAAACGAGCCAGGTGATGAGAGACAATTTACAGAGGTAGAATGCAGATTTTCTTTCTTTCTTTCTTTTCTTCCCTCTTTTTTGACAGTCTAGCTCTGTTGCCCAGGCTGGAGTGCTATGGTGTGATCTCAGCTCAGTGTAACTTCCCCAGATTCAGCCAAATTTCTCTCTCTCTCTCTCTGTGTGTGTGTGTGTGTGTAAAGACAGGGTTTCCCCATGTTGCCTAGCCTAGTCTCAAACTTCCTGACTCACATGATTCTCCCACCTTGGCCTCCCAAAGTGCTGGGATTACAGGCATAAGCCATCTCGCCTGGCCCCACTGGGCCTTTTAAAAACATGTGAGGTGAGAGGCCCTGTCTCTCAAAAAACAAAACAAAAGGCCTCGTATTCTGGGATTGTAAGAGCTGGCCAGAGATGAGGGACAGGGAGATGGAAATTCTCACACGGGCTTTAACAGTATCCTCTATCCAGGCCAGGGACTTCTTGGACTCTTGGGGACACAGCTTCCACCTGCCTACTGGTCTCTGGTCTCCTCTGCTGACGTTGGGTGGGCATGTAACCTGGTTATGATTATTTGCTTCAGGTGTATCTTTGGAACTCACTGGACCCCTCAGGGATATACTGATCCAAATTTTAACCCATTCATTCGTTCATTCGCTCACTCCGCATAGGCAGTGGTGGACATGAGGGAGTCCAAGTATAATAAGACTGAGCAACCAAGGAGCTCAGTCCTTGCCGAGAAGCCAGGTGAACAGACCACTATGATCTGGCAGCATCCAGTCCACACAGTCCCGCCTGGGGAGACAGATGGGGCAGTGAGCACCACAGGTGGATGGCACCACAGCTGTGGTAAGTCAAGGAAGTGAGAACCAGTTTTACTGCATCTTAAAGTCTGTGGTGGAGTGGATGGAGGAAAGGCTGAAAATGTGGCCCAAGACCCTGTAAGCCTCCTGAAGGCATCTGGGTTTATTCAGAAGGCAAATGGCATCCCTCACAGAGGTTTAAGGATAGAATTATTACTTAGGCATGATGGTGCATACCTGTAGTCCCAGCTGAGGACTATGGAGGCTGAGGTGGGAGGATCACTTGAACCCAAGAGTCAGAGGCTGTAGGAGCTATGATCATGCCACTGCAGTCCAGCCTGGGTGACAGAGCAAGGCCTCATATCTAAGAAAAACAAATGATGGAATTAAAATGTTTAATAAGATTCAGGGTAGGGATGGATTAAAATGAAGCACTGAGGCGGGGCACAGTGGCTCACACCTATAAGCTCAGCACTTTGGGAGGCCAAGGCAGGCAGATCACTTGAGGCCAGGAGTTTAAGACTAGCCTGGCTAACATGGTGAAAACCTGTCTCTACTAAAATACAAAAATTAGGCCAGGTGTGGTGGCTCACACCTATAATCCCAGCACTTTGGGAGGCCTAGACAGGTGGATCACCTGAGGTCAGGAGTTGGAGACCAGCCTGACCAACAAGGAGAAACCCTGTCTCTACCAAAAATACAAAATTAGCCAGGCTTGGTGGCACATGCCTGTAATCCCAGCTACTCGGGAGGCTGAGGCAGGAGGATCGCTTAAACCTGGGAAGCGGAGTTTGTGGTGAGCTGAGGTCACGCCACTGCACTCCAGCCAGGGCAACAAGAGCAAAACTCTGCCTCAAAAAAAAAAAAAAATTAGCCAGGCATCGAGGCATACGCCTGTGATCCTAGTTTACTCAGGAGGCTGAGGTAGGAGAATCGCTTAAGCCCAGGGGTCAGAGGTTGCAGTGAGCCCAGATCATGCCACTGCACTCCAGCCTGGGCGACAGAGTGAGACCATCTCAAAAATATGTGTGTGTGTATATATATGTATATATGTGTGTGTGTGTGTGTGTGTGTGCACTGGCGACTGGCAGGGGCTCTGCGTGGTAATCTAGGGACAAACAGTGAGACCTTGGGGGAATTGAGGGACATTTTAGGGTAGAATCAATAGGAACTGGATTACCTCTGGAGGAGGGTGGAAAGTGTGGAAAGACCCTCACCCCGGGACCACCCCCCTCAACACTTTATTTTGTTGTTATTATTTTTTGAGCTCAGGAACTGGACCCTGCCTAAGCTGCTGGTCCTTCAAGCTTCCAGAATGATAGCCCTGTCCCAGCTGCCTCTGGCACCTGTGCTGGCAGCACTAGGAATACCATCACTGAGATTGTGCTTTCCCAGCAGGGAAGGGTGGAATACTCATTACCTGCATAGTTCACTGAGCACCAGGGATTGGCTTACTTCCAACCTGGGCTTCCCTTAACTTCCTGAGTGGCCTGTCTTTGACCTCTCCTACCTCACTCCCCTCTCTATATATGATGCATAAATTTAGTACCTGAAGTAGTCCCTGGCACGGCATAGATACTCAGTAACTGGTAGCTCAGTTTTTTGTTTTTTGTTTTTTTTTTTGTAGAGACAGGGTCTCATTATTCACCAGGCTGATCTCGAACTCCTGGCCTCAAGTGATCCTCCCACCTTGGTTTCCCAAAATGCTGGGATTACAGGTGTGAGTCACTGCTCCCAGCCTGGGGGTAGCTAAGATTATTAATTCCTTATGGCTCAGGGGAACATTCAGAGAGAGACAAAGAACACGTCATCCAGTTACTCACTGTTCACCTACTGGACCGCTTTTGTCCCTCCCCACAGCTGGGGGACAGGTCCTGGAGAGAACCAACTAAGTCAGACACAGTGTTGAAACTGAAGGAAGATGAAGACATCAGACACTAAGTACCGAAGAACGCAAGTCAGCTAGGGTGAAATGGAGTACCTGGCCAGGCATGGTGGCTCATACCTGTAATCCCGGCACTTTGGGAGGCGAAGGCAGGAGGATCATTTGAAGTCAGGAATTCGACATCAGCCTGACCAACATGGTGAAACCCATCTCTACTAAAAAATACACAAATTAGCCAGGATGGCAGTACATGGCTGTAATCCCAGCCACCCAGTAGGCTGAGGCAGGAGAATCACTTAAACCCAGGAGGCAGAGGTTGCAGTGAGCCGAGACTGCCCCTCTGCACTCCAGCCTGGGCAAAAAGAGTGAAACTCCATCTCAAAAAGAAAAGAAAAGGAGTTCCCAGCTAGGCGTGGTGGCTCATACTTGTAATCCCAGCACTTGGGGAGGCCGAGGTGGGTGGATCACGAGGTCAAGAGATCGAGACCATCCTGGCCAACATGATGAAACTAAAACTACAAAAATGAGCTGCGCGTGGTGGCGTGAGCCTGTAGTCACAGCTACCTGGGAGGTTGAGGGAGACGAATCATTTGAACCCGCGAGGCGGAGGTTGCAGTGTGCCAGGATCGTGTCACTGCACTCAAACCTGGTGACAGAGGGAGACTCTGTCTCAAAAAAAAAAAAAAAGAAAGAAAGAAAGAAAAGAAATAGATTTCCCTTCAGAGCTCATCAAAATTCAGATGTGTCAAGAAAAAGGATCTTCCTCACGGTGGGGCTTCTCTTGGTCCACATTGAGCATTTTACCATCATCTGGGAAGAGCACCAGGAGCCATCAGGCCACTGGACCTTTCAAAAACATGAGGTGAGAGAGACCATCTCTAAAAAAAAAAAAAAAAAAAAAACAGGTGGCTCACACCTATAATCCCAGAATTCTGGGAGACTGAGGAGGGAGGATTACTTGAGCCCAGGAGTTTGAGAGCAGCCTGGACAACAGGGCAGAACCCTGTCTCTATTCAAAAAAACCAACCACGAGGCCAGGAGTTCAAGACCAGCCTGACCAACACGGTGAAACCCCGTCTCTACTAAAGATATAAAAAATTAGCCAGGTTGTAATCCCAGCACTTTGGGAGGCCAAGGCGGGTGGATCACGAGGTCAAGAGATGGAGACCATCCTGGTCAACATGTGAAACCCTGTCTCTACTAAAAATACAAAAAAATTAGCTGGGCATGGTGGCACATGCCTGTAGTCCCAGCTACTCAGGAGGCTGAGGCAGGAGAATTGCTTGAACCCAGGAGGCGGAAGTTGTGGTGAGCCGAGATCGTGCCATTGCACTCCAGCCTGGGTAACAAGAGCAAAACTCCGTCTCAAAAAAAAAAAAAAATTAGCCAGGTATGGTGGCATGGAGCCTGTAGTAGCAGGTATGGAGCCTGTAGTAGCAGCTATTCTCTGGCTAAGGCAGGAGAATGGCTTGAACTTGGTAGACAGAGGTTGCAGTTAGCTGAGATGGCGCCATTGCCCTCCAGCCTGGACCACAGGGTAAGAGTTCGTCTCAAAAAAAATAATAAATAAAAATTAAAGAACAAAACAAACCAAAACCTGTTAGGGAGCAAATACTCCAAGTGCAGCGCAGGACATGGAGATCCTGGACTCTCACCCACAGAAGGGCCTGGGGCAGGACAGGGCCCTGGGCTGGCTGGCTCCTGGCATCTTTCAGCGCCCACTTCTTTGGTGACACCAGACCCCAGGAGAGGGGGCTGATCTTTGATTGGCTTCACCAGGCCTCTCCTGCTGCCTTCATCTAGACGGCCTCCACACAGGCAAAGTCCTGGCAGGGAAGCCTCAGGATATTCCATGGAAGGAAGAATGAAACTGGAGTGACCAGGACTGTCCAACATTGTGCATTATAGCACATTTTCTAGGTTTGTGTGTGCATTTCCTTCAGGAGCAAGGGGGCCTAGGGACGTGGCTCTTCATTTGCTGAGCTCTAGGAGTGCCAGGCACACGTCATTGCCGTTCCCCTTATAAAGACCGGGAAACTGAGGCTCAGAGAGGAGACTTGATGAGGTCGCACAGGTCGTGGGTGGACGCGCTGCCTGTCCCTCAAGCAGTGTCCTGTATACGCTGTCCCTGTGCCTTCGAACTCCTACCCATTACAATGGGGGTCCGGTAGGGAGAGGCTCCTCAGTCTGTGCGAGAAGCAATGAAGGACTCAATAGTCCTGCTCCGCCCCGCCCGGTCTCCGGCTTCTCAGGGTTTCCCTGCCGCAGGCCCCGCTCAACCCCGCCTCTGCCTGCATCCCCTGCCCTCCTTCGCCGCGCCCAGCTCCGAAAGGCGGCGGTGGGGGCTGGGCGGGGGGCGCAGGGCCACAACCTCCCCCGCCCCCAGCACCCACTTCTGTCCCCTATGCTCTCCAAGCGGGTCCCGAGGGCCACACCTGTCTCCTGACCACGACCTGGCCGGAACCGGGACACGGGCGCCATTTCCGCAGCCCGGGTCAGGTCGCTTAGGTTTTGAAACGGGAGTCTTTTCTCCCGACTCCAAGGGCTCCTGCCCCGCCCAGGGCCGGCTGGAGGGGGAGGGGACGGACACCCCGGGGGCACGCGCCGTGGGGGGAGGGAGGGGCCCCGAACTTGAAAAAAGGGAAATCGCACGGGAAAAATCAAATGCAAGTGGTTCTCGTTCACCCCTGCCTGGGAGACACAAAGGAAGCGCGCGCGGGGCGGCAGAGGTGCGGGGCTCCAGGGCTGGCGACGCCGCGGCTCCTGCGCGCCGGCCACTTCCGCAGAGGACGACAATCGGGGCCGCCCGGGCTGGTTTCGTCCGGCCACACCCAGAGGCCGCACCTGGGCCGGCGCCCTCTCTCGGCGCAGCCTCGCGCGCCCGGGTCCCCGCAGCGCTGGCGTCCCCGGGGCCAGGACGAGTGGGTCCAGATCCCGCGAACCCCAGCCGGGACCAGCCTTCCCAAGCTCCGGGGTCAAGTGGGCCACCTCTCCCTCGGGCTCTTCTCTCTCTGATCTTCCCTACGGCCTAAACTCGAGATCTCCCCTAGGACCCTACCCTGCCACCCAAACCGCAGGGCTGAGTCTGGAGGTGGACCCAGAATCCTCCCTGATCCTCTACGACGTCCCGCTGCCGCAGTCCTCCCGAGCCCCAGGGCGGCGGGTCACGTGCCCGCGGTGGGGGTGGGGAGGGACACGCCGCGGAGTCCCCCGGCTGCACGTGCAGGGCCTCGGGGAGGGCGGAGCCCTGGCTGCCGGGGCTGCGGTCGTGAGCGCCACCAAAGAAGCACTGGGTCCCTGCCCCGCTGGAGCGCAGGCATTATTACCTATCAGCGCCGCACTTAACAGTTGTTAATAACAGTAAGCCCTCACTAAATTGTCACTGTTGGCAGATCGCAGTAACTAGGTCTGACCCTAAGCACCCGATAAAAGACTACAGGTCCATAAAGTCAGTTACAGAGGAATTGGTAATCTCGGGTTTTTTATTATGGAGAGTTTTGAACCTAAAAGTCAGGATGGTAAAGTGAGCCCCTGGCCAGCATCCCTCCACACAGAAGGAGCAACTCCTGATCATGTTTTTTCTATCCCCAGCCCCTACCCGCTGTCCCTGCGTATGACTGTGAAACAAATCCATGACATCGTCTCATATTTCATCATTCCCCCCTGAAACAATGGATGAAAGGCCCATTGTTTGTTCGAAAAACTTTTAAAAGTCGGAGAGAGAAAAATGTTAGTGTAGATAAAGTTGTTCCTAGGAGGTGATGATAAAGGCCATTAAAAAGCAATTAAAGGAGTAGAAAGACTTACATGGTATCTGTAAGCCGTGCCCATGCTTTCTGGGACATTAGGTGGCCCACGGAAGAGCTCGAGCTAGTTGGAGGCAGCTCAAGCTCTTGAGAAGAGGCTGCTGAGAAGAGGCTGATTCAGGGCACTAATTGAAGGCAGAAGGGACCAGATTGGTTGATGGTTTGGACAGGGGGCTTGAGGGAAAGAGAGCTTCAAGAATGAGAAACTGGTCCGGGCGCAGTGGCTCAAGCCTGTAATCCCAGCACTTTGGGAGGCCGAGGCGGGTGGATCACGAGGTCAAGAGATCGAGACCATCCTGGTCAACATGGTGTAACCCCGTCTCTACTAAAAACACAAAAAAATTAGCTGGGCACGGTGGTGCGTGCCTGTAATCCTAGCCACTCAGGAGGCTGAGGCAGGAGAATTGCCTGAACCCGGGAGGCGGAGGTTGCGGTGAGCCGAGATCGAGCCATTGCACTCCAGCCTGGGTAACAAGAGCGAAACTCGGTCTCAAAAAAAAAAAAAAAAAAGAATGAGAAACTGGGTGGGTTGAAGGGTTTTTTTGTTTGTTTCTGAGGCAGAGTCTGGTTCTGTCCTCCAGTCTGGAGTGCAGTGGTGATCTCAGCTCACTGCAACCTCCGCCTCCCGGGTTCAAGCGATTCTTCTGCCTCAGCCTCCTGAGTAGCTGTGATGACAGGTGTCCACCACCATGCCTGGCTAATTTTTGTATTTTTAGTAGAGGTGGGGTTTCACTATATGGGCCAGTGCTGGGATTACAGGCATGAGCCACCGAGCTTGGCAATTACTACTATTCCTGGGTATTTAACCCTCCCAGAGCGGAGACCAAGACTTCCATCAACATGCCACCATACCCCAGAGGGACCAGCTAGCCACTAATGTCATTGATTATACTGGAATCATAAACCTTCTATCCAGGAAGGGACAGCAATTTGCCTTCACTAGAATAAATATGTGTTATGGAGGGGATCGACCTTCTCTGTTGCTTCTGTCAGTGCCACTGTCCGTGGACTTTTAGAATGCCTTATACACTTTCAAGGTAATCCACACAACAGTGCTTCTGACCAAAAACATAATTATGGACAGGGTGCAGTGGCTCACGCCTGTAATCTCAGCACCTTGGGAGGCCGAGGTGGGTGGATCACCTGAGGTCAGGAGTTTGTGACCAGCCTGGCCAACACGGTGAAACCCCTTCTGTACTAAAAATACAAAAATTAGCCGGGCATGGTGGTGGGCGCTTGTAATGCCAGCTACTGAGGAGGCAGAGGCAGGAGAATCGCTTGAACCTGGAAGTCAGAGATTGCAGTGAGCTGAGATGGTACCATTGCACTCCAGCCTGGGCAACAAGAGTGAAATTCCGTCTCAGAAACAACAACAAAAAAATCAAAAACAACAAAAGAATTCCTAACAGAAGCATAGCCGTGCTGAGCATGTGTGTATATAATTCAGCAATATTACCACGTAGCCCATTGCTCAGAAGCAGCTGGCCTAAAAGAATGCTGGAATGGCCTATTGAAGATTCTGTTCTGGTCCCAGTTGAGAAAAACAGCCTGAAAAGTATGGAATCTGTTTTACACAATGCAGTATATGCTGTGAGCCAGTGGTCAATATATAATGCTATTTGAAGGTCTGGAAATAGGAGTAGCTCCTCTCATTGTTATACCTATTTTTAACTCCTGCTTCCATAGCATGAGCTCTGATGAAAGGTCTTAGTTCTCAAGAGAGGAGTATTTGCTAACAAGAGGGGATACAAGTATGGTTTCCTTGAATTGGAATCTGGACATCAACTGGTAAGAAAGAGGTTACTCTACTGGCTGGGATGACTCATCTCAATTACCAAACTGAGTTGTTGCTTTACAATGCGGGCAGCAAATCTATGTCTGAAACACAGAGGATTCTAAGTGGCACCTCTTAGTAATTCCATGTCCACTGGTAAATATTAATAGGAATAAAAAAGTTAATGGGAAATTAAAGCAACCCTAACAAAGTAGGAGCCCTGATAATTCAAACCCTGTTGAAATGAAGTTTGGATGTCCAGTGCAATCACAGAACAAAAATGAAAGGGGCCAGGTGTGGCGGCTAATGCCTGTAATCCCAGCACTTTGGGAGGCCGAGGTGGACAAATCACTTGAGGTTAGGCGTTCAAGACCAGCCTGGCCAACATGATGAAACCCCATCTCTACTAAAAACACAAAAATTAGCTGGGCATGGTGGCAGTGCCTGAAATTCCGGCTACGGGGAGCCTGAGGCAGGAGAATTGCTTGAACCCGGGAGGCGGAGATTGCAGTGAGCCAAGATCAAGATCACACCACTGCTCTCCAGCCTGGGCAACAAAGTGAGATTCTATCTCAAAAAATAAAAAAATGAAAGAAAAAGACAGAGAGGGGAGGGGAGGGAGAGAGGGAGGAATAGGAGAAGGGAGAGTGGAATGGAAGGAGGGAGGGAGGGAAGGAGAGAAGAAGGAAGGAAGAAAGGAAGAAAGGGAGGGGAAAGAAAAGAAAAGAAGTTGCCAGGGTGGTGGCTCATGCCTGTAATCCCAGCAGTTTGGGAGGCCGAGGCAGGTGGATCACCTGAGGTCAGGAGTTCGACAGCAACCTGGCAACAACAAGGTGAAACCCTGTCTCTACTAAAAATACAAAAATTAGCTGGGCATGGTGGTGGGCGCCTGTAATCCCAGCTACTCGGGAGGCTGAGGCAGGAGAATCACTTGAATCCAGGAGGCGGAGGTTGCAGTGAGCTGAGATCACATTATTGCACTCTAGCCTGGGCAACAAGAGCAAAACTCCATCTCAAAACAAAAAAAAAAATAGAGAAAAATACTGGAAGAGGCAATTTACAAATATTAACCATAGCCTCATGAGCAGTTACAGACCTGATACAGAGGATTGCAGCAGCTATGCACTGCCACGGTGCACTTTTAGACATCATTCTAACATTCTATCAGACCAGCAGCTTCAAAGTGATGTGCTATAAGGTAGGATCAGTGTCAAGCTACTGAGGTTCTTTCAGACTATATTGTGATGGAAAGCAGGAGAGGTAGCCCTGGGCACCCTGGGAATGTGGCCTGCTATCCATCAGAGTTAAATGCAATTGCTTTGAGCCTTCTTTCAGGTGGCCATCGAAAAGAACGAATTTGCCAGATCAATAGTAGCCTAGGGGTGCCAGAGGCTGTGGTGCTCTATAATAGTCAAGACACACTTCCTCAAGAGAATTTGGCCTCCCTTTTCATTTGATGGGTTTTGGGCATAAGAACCTCTCAGGCCGGGCGCGGTGGCTCAAGCCTGTAATCCCAGCACTTTGGGAGGCCGAGGCGGGTGGATCACGAGATCAAGAGATCGAGACTATCCTGGCCAACATGGTGAAACCCCGTCTGAAAATACAAAAATTACTACTGTATTACTACTAAAAATACAAAAAATTAGCTGGGCATGGTGGCGCGTGCCTGTAATCCCAGCTACTCAGGAGGCTGAGGCAGGAGAATTGCCTGAACCCAGGAGGCGGAGGTTGCGGTGAGCCGAGATCGCGCCATTGCACTCCAGCCTGGGTAACAAGAGCAAAACTCCGTCTCAAAAAATAAAAACAAATAAATAAAGACCTCCTCTTTGCCATTCCAGCGTTGTTCTCCATTGCAGGAATTGAGTCTATCTTGTCTCTGATGATTAAGTGCTAGCATCTGACCTCTGCTGTTTTCAAATCCCACCATCTGTATTGGCACCAGGGAGTCTGGGTCCACAGCTGATTCTTTTCTGTGAACCTGGCGCACAGTTGATGGCTACCACTCAGTTTATCGCAGTGTTGCCCCTTCACTGGTGCATTCTGTGTTGCTTTAGTCAAGATGGTGTCTTCTAGAGGTTGTGGTCAGCTCTCAGGTTATCTGCTTTTATGTAATAAATCCATTCTCTCCTGGCTGTTTCAGCTTTTTGGTCCCTTCTTCCACACCCTGGGAGGCAAATCCAGCATCTCCACCCAGCTTACTGTAGAATATCATTGTTTCCAAGACTTATAAGGGATGACTCCGGAGGGTATTAGAACTGACCGCAGACTGGGCGTGGTGGCTCACACCTATAATCCCAGCACTTTGGGAGGCCAAGGTGGGAGGATCACCTGAGGTCAGGAGTTAAGACCAGCCTGGCCAACATGGTGAAGCCTCGACTCTACTAAAAAATACAAATATTAGCCAGGCGTGGTGGTGGGCACCTGTAATCCCAGCTACTCGAGGCTGAGGTAGAGGGAAATGCTTGAGCCCGGGAGGCGGCGGCCGCAGTGAGCGGAGATTGTGCCACTGCACTCCAGCCTGGGCGACAGAACCAGACTACATCTCAACAAACATAAAGAACTGACCACAGGAGTCTTTGACAGGATATTAAATCCTGAGTCATGAGAGGGTTCCCTCATATCGATAAACTCTCCTGTATAATCCACTCTCCCTTGTCCAGCACTGTCAAGTTTCATTCCTACACATGTTTTGCTTGCCCCGCTGGAACACACTAGCCAAGTTCCCAAGCTCTTTTGCTAAGACCTGATATTAGTTTCTGGTCTAGAAGCCTTGACAGCAAGAAAAGGCACATCTCAAGGAGGGCAACTGTAAGATATCTTCGTTTCATGAGAACCTTGGATGGTCTCCAGGTAATGAGAATCCCTCTACTACTTTCCCTTAGTACAGAGTTGTGGTCAGTTCTGCTGTCCCAGATGGTTAAAGTGAATCTGAAATTTTAAGGTTCTCAGCTGCATCTACTCCAATGTTGCTTCTAGGTCTCAGAGACCCATTCCCCTCCAGTCCCTAGCACAGTGACATCATGCTGAGGCTGTGAATTCGACCTCCTTTGTAACTCTTCTGCTCTTAAAATCTTGGGCCAGAGTTTCAGCATTCTCCATCTTCTGGCTACAGGAGATAAGACTCCCTTTAGGCCAGGCACGGTGGCTCACACCTGTAATCCCAGAATTTTGGGAAGCCAAGGTGGGTGGATCACTAGGTCAGGAGTTCAAGACCAGCCTAGCCAAGATCTTGAAACCCTGTCTCTACTAAAAATACAAAAAAAAAAAAAAATTAGCCAGGCGTGGTGGCAGGCGCCTGTAATCCCAGCTACTTGGGAGGGTGAGGCAGACAGTTACTTGAACCTGAGAAGGGGAGGTTGTAGTGAGCCGAGATCACACCACTGCACTTCAGCATGTGTGACAGAGTGAGACTCTGTCTCAAAAAAAAAAAGACTCTCTTTAAATGCCTCCAGAGAGACTTTCCGGCTTTCACAGTGTGCTCTGAGTCAATAATTGGCTGACTTGAGCCTATTATTTTGATATTTTTTTTTTCTTGGGCTTTTTTTCTTTTAGAAAAAACAAAAAACAAATAAACAAAAAACCTGGGTCTCGCTCTTTTGCCCAGGCTGGAGTGTAGTGGCTGGATCCTGGTTCACTGCAGCCTCAAACCCCTGAGCTCAAGAGATCCTCCTGCCTCTACCTCCCAAGTAGTAGTACAGGTGCATGCCAATACACCCAGCTTATCTTTTCTTTTTTTCTTTTGAGTCAGGGCCTCACTCTGTCGCATAGGCTGGAGTGCAGTGGCACGATCACAGCTCACTGCAGCCTCAACCTCCTGGGCTCAAGTGATCCTCCCACCTCAGCACCCCTAGTCTCTGGGACTACATGACAGGCACACACCACACCTGGCTTTTTTGTATTTTTAGTAGAGACAGGGTTTTACTATGTTGCCCAGGCTGGTCTCGAACTCCTGGACTCAAGCAATCTGCCCTCCTCTGCCTCCCAAAGTGGGCTTTTATAAAGAGTTGGCAGTTAAAATAGCCAATCAGGTCACAGTCCTTCCAGTAACTATTACCCTCATATATTTCAGGTGATCAAGCTGTTGGCCTGAGCCAATGCATCTTCTGCCAGCTGTACCCCATCCTCATCTACCCAAGATGAGACTGAGAGGCTCTGAGTTGATACTTAGCTGACTTGAACCTATTATTTTTTTATCTTTTTCCTTGTGTTTTTGTTTTGTTTTGTTTTGTTTTTTTTGCTGGTGCCACATGCTGGGGGTTATCCCCACCCATCTGAATGTCAGTAACAGGCTCCTTCTTGCCATCTGGCTGGCCAATGATTCCGTTCCAAAACTGCATCCTGAGAGCTTGCTTTCTGGAGCCACTACCAAAAGGATCCCGTTTTAGGTTCCATCAAATGCTGATCCTCAGGCAAGTATTTGAGAGCAGGTAGCTTATTTCAAAAATGATCCCCGGGGCTGGGCACAGTGTCTCAGGCCTGTAATCCCAACACTTTGGGAGACCAAGGCAGGTGGACCACCTGAGGCTCGGAGTTCGAGACCATCCTAACCAACATGGTGAAACCCGTCTCTACTGAAAATACAAAAACCAGCCGGGCCTGGTAGCTCACACCTGTAGTCCCAGCTACTCAGAAGGTTGAGGCATGAGAATTGCTTGAACCTGGGAGGCAGAGGGTGTAGTGAGCCGAGATCAGGCCACTGTACTCTATCCTGGGTGACAGAGTGAGACTCGGTCTCAAAAAAAAAATAATTCCTGGAAACACTACTTGAGTAGTGGGAAAGTGTGCCAGAAATGGTAAGAAAGCTGATATGCTGGGTGTGGTTGATATATTATTGATTTATTTGTTTGTTTATTTATTTATTGAGACTGAGTCTCACACTGTTGCCCAGACGTGCAATGGTGTGATCTTGGTTCACTGCAACTTCTGCCTCCCGGGTTCAAGTGATTCTCCTGTCTCAGCCTCCCCAGTAGCTGGGATTACAGGTGACCGCCACCACACCTGGCTAATTTTTTGTATTTTTAGTACAGACGGAGTTTCACCATGTTGGCTAGGCTGGTCTCGAACTTCTGAACTCATGATCTGCCTACCTTGGCCTCCCAACATGCTGGGATTACAGGTGTGAGGCACTGCACCCAGGCTTTTATTTTTTATTTTTTGAGGCAGAGTCTCACCTTGTCACCCAGGCTGGAGTGCAGTGGCTCCATCACGGTTCCCTGCAACCTCTGCCTCCCGGGTTCAAGCAATTCTCCTGCCTTAGCCTCCCAAGTAGCTGGGATTACAGGTGCACACCACCACACCTGGCTCATTTTTGTATTTTTTAGGAGAGACGGGGGTTTCACCATGTCGGCTAGGCTGGTCTTGAACTCGTGACCTCAGGTGATCCTCCCGCCTCAGCCTACAGGCATGGGCCACTGCACCTGGCCAAGGTTCCATTAATGAGTGTTACCCTTTTGACAATTAGAGTCCCATCTCAGCTCCCATCTAGGTGGTGTGGAGCACTCCTCAAGATTGTTCTATTCTAGGAGGAAGATGCTTGACATTATTCACTAACTCCCACCTTTCATTATTTGGGGCTTCTCCTGGGAACGTTAACTTTCTGCCACCTCCTTACTGCCCAGGTTCAGGCTGAGCATGTTCCTGTGGCCAGAGAAAGCCCTTCAGGATTCGAGTCTTGGTGCAAGCAGCAGGAAACCTCAGGGTGCACAGGAATAGTGAGTGCTACAAGAACATGGGAGAGGTGATGCAGTGCCTGTCACACACAGCTTTGTCAGAAGTCTAGGTTCCAGCTCCATGAACCTGCTCTTCCAGGCTTTTAGTGTCTGTAACCTCAGCCTCTTCCCTTTGTTTTCCCAGTTCCTTTTTTTTTTTTTTTTTGAGATAGAGTTTTGCTCCTGTTGCCCAGGCTGGAGTGCAATGGTGCAATCTCAGCTCACTGCAACCTTCACCTCCTGAGTTCAAGCGATTCTCATACCTCAGACTTCCAAGTAGCTTGGATTATAGGCGCCTGCCACCATGCCTGGCTAATTTTTTGTATTTTTAGTAAGGAAGGGGTTTTGCCACATTGGCCAGGCTGGTCTTGAACTCCCAACCTCAGGTGATCCACCTGTCTTGGCCTCCCAAAGTGCTGAAATTATAGGCATGAGCCACCGTGCCTGGCTGTTTTCCCAGTTCTATGGGTGGTAGCTGCTTTCTGCATCTTGGCCATGCCTGGCATGTGGATGGCTCCTGTTGACACTGGTTTCTTTTCCCTTTTTTTTTTTGAGACAGGGTCTTGCTGTCTTGCCCAGGCTGCAGTGCCGTGGCATAATGGCATAATTACGGCTCACTGTAGCCTCAACTTCCAAAGCTCAAGTGATCCTCCCACCTCAGCCTTCTGAGTAGCTGGGATTACAGGCATGTGCCACCACACCCAGCTAATTTTTTTCTTTTTCTTTCTTTTCTTTCTTTCTTTCTTTTTTTTTTTCTTAACAGATGGTGTCTTGCTATGTTACCCAGACTGGTCTCAAACCCCTGGGCTCAAGTAATTCTCCCACCTCAGCTTCCCAAAATACTAGGATTATAGGCATGAGCCAGGGCACCCATCCATTCCCCTCTGTCTCTCTTCCATCTTCAGCTTTATTCTGCAAACACTACTGACCAGGGCAGGCCAGTGCCTGTGCTAGAGTGCACCATGCTGGGATGTCTGTCCTTTGTTTCGAGAGAACTCTGACCTTGCTGCCTAACTTTAGGACTGGCTTGAACCTTTACGGGTATAGAGTTTAGGAATCTTGATGTACTGTCTGCTCCACTGATTGAACTTCCCCGTGGCTTCAGACATACCTTACAGTTCCATACCTGGGGCCTTTGCTCGTGATCTTCTTTTTCCCTGGAGCATTGTTCCTCCTGTTCCTTCTTATGTGACAAATCCTGCTCCTCTCACAAGACCTAACTGAGGCTGGGCGCAGTGGCTCACGCCTGTAATCCCAGCACTCAGGGAGGCTGAGGCAGGTGGGTCACCTAAGTTTCAGAGTTTGAGACCAGCCTGGCCAAGATGAAATCCCATTTCTACTAAAAATATAAAAATTAGTCGAGCATGGTGGCACACACCCATAATCCCAGCTCCTTGGAAAGCTGAGAGAATCACTTGAACAAGAATCACTTGAATCTAGGAGGTGGAGGTTGCAATGAGCTGAGATAGAAGATTGCACCACTAACACTCCAGCCTGCAGGACAAATTGAGACTCTATCTCAAAAACAACAAAAAAAAAGACTTAACGGAACTGTCCCCTCTCCTTTCCTAAAGAGGACAGTAACTTCTCCCCTGCAATTTACATACTGCAATTTATAAATGCATACATACATCTGTTAAGTCCTGTATTACAACCTTTTTTTTTTTTTTGAGATGAAATTTCACTCTTGTTACCTAGGCTGGAGTGCAGTGACACGATCTCACTCACTGCAACCTCCACCTCCCGGGTTCAAGCAATTCTCCTGCCTCAGTCTCCGGAGTAGCTGGGATTACAGGCGCCCGCCATCACACCTAGCTAATTTTTTTTATTTTTAGTAGAGATAGGGTTTCACTATCTTGGCCAGCCTGGTCTTGAACTCCTGACCTCAGGTGATCCACCCACCTTGGCCTCCCAAAGTGCTAGGATTACAGGCATGAACCACTGCGCCTGGCCTACAACCTTTTTTTCAGTCTGCTTTTTTTTTTTTTTTTTTTTTGAGACGATGTTTCCTTCTGTCACCCAGACTGGAGTGCAATGGCACGATCTCGGCTCACTGCAGCCTCCATCTCCTGGGTTCAGGTGATTCTCCTGCCTCAGTCTCCAGAGTAGCAGGCATGCACCACCATATCCAGCTATTTTTTGTATTTTTAGTAGAAACAGGTTTTCACCCTGTTGGCCAGGCTGGTCTCAAACTCATAACCTCAGGTGATCCACCTGCCTTGGCCTCCCAAAGTGCTGGGATTACAGGCGTGAGCCACCGCGCCCGGCCTTTAGTCTGTTTTTCTCCTTTCCAGAGTATGACCTCCTTTGGGACCTCATTCATCCCTGTGTCTTCATTCATTCATTCAGCAAATCTTTTCTGAGTGCTTGCCTATCCCAGGCGTGGGAGCAGCTCACTCAATGTCTACTGAAGGGATGAATGAATTGGCGAGAGGTTGCTACCCCAATGGATGCTGTGTTGCTAGGTTACAAACTCTAGTGATGGTTGGAGAGGAGGGGGCGTGAATGCTGTTGTGTGAAATGAGAGTCAGCGTCTACACATTTTCCTGCAGGATCAGGGAAACTTTGTGGGTGGAAGTTCCATACTTCGGTACTGACTGTGGCAGGAGTGAGGTTTGGGCTTCTGAAAGTGATTTTCATTGTGCGTGGGGAGAGGGTGGGAGGAAGGATGGTAAGAAGGAGTTGTGTTAGAGTCTTTTCGGTATACAAAAGTAATTTGAAAAATCTTTAAGGGAATATCCTTCCATCATCCCTCAAGTTGAGAATTAGCGAATTAAAAGCTTACTAAGGTGGGGTACGGTGGCTCCTACCTGTAATCCCAATCCTAAACCTTTGGGAGGCTTAGGTGAGAGGATTACTTGAGCCCAGGAGTTTGAGACAAGCCTGGGCAACACAGTGAGACCTCCATCTCTAAAAAAAAATAAAATAAAATTAGCTGGGCATGGTGGCATGTGCCTGTGGTTTCAGCTACACAGGAGGCTAAGGCAGGAGGATCACTTGAGCCTGGGAGGTCAAGGCTGCAGATTAGCTACCATGGCACCACTGCACTCCAGGTGGGCAACAGAGCAAGATCTGCTTTCTAAAAAATAAATAAATAGACTGGGCATGGTGGTTCATGCATGAAAACCCAGCAATTTGGGAAGCCAAGGTGGGTGGACCAGGAATTCGAGACCAGCCTGGCCAACATGGGAAAAGCTTGTCTCTACTAAAAATACAAAAATTAGCCAGGTGTGGTGGTGCACGCCTATAGTCCCAGCTACTTGGGAGGCTGAGGCAGGAGAATCGCTTGATCCTGGGAGGCAGAGGTTGCAGTGAGGCAAGATTGCACCATTGCACCCCAGTCTGGGTAACACAGGGAGACTCCATCTCAAAAAATAATAATAATGAAGACTAAGAGAAAAAACATCCACGAAGATGTCTGCCAGGATCAGGCACAAAAATGTAAATGAGAAGCAGTGATTGGTGGAGAATGTGGCTCCTGTCTGGAGGGAGTCATTGCTACTTACCACAAAGAAGAGGCCTCCTGAGGAACCGTGGGCCCAGTGTTGCAAGATCTTCCAACTTTTCTGTAGAGGCTACAATTCCAGGTTTTAATATGAGATCATCCCGATCATCACTGCTCCCTGCTGACCCTCTTCCTGGACGTGACGTACTCCTCATTCTTACTCTTTCTCTGATGGGCATTCTACACGTCTGATAGGCAGGGAGGAAAAAGAGAGAGAAAGAATTGGACCTAGAAGGGGAAAGTGTGAATCTCCACAGCCACTGAATGGCCATTTCTACATGCTTTTTGTGGGGAAGGGAATTTAATGGTACAGAATTTACAAAACACCAAATTCAACCCCAAACTCCTGCCACTGACGCCAGCCTAGGTGGATGGGTGGATTACACTGCTGCATGGTTGCCTTGGCAACCAAATTTGTTAGTGATAAAATAACAGGGAGGAAGCTGCAACCTGCAACCTAGGTTTATGTAGTAAAACAAAATTCTATGGCCACAGGCTGGGTGCACTAGCTCACACCTGTAATCCCAGCATCTTGGGAGCCCAAGGCAGGAGGATGGCTTGAGCCCAGGAGTTTGAGACCAACCTGGGCAACATATTGAGACCCTCGTCTCTCTAAGAAAAAAAAAATGTCCTATAGCCAGGAGCTGTGGCTCACCCTATAATCCCAGGACTTTGGGAGGTCAAGGTGGGAGGATTGCTTGAACCCTGGAGTTTCAGACCAGTCTGGGCAACACAGGGAGACCTCATCTCTTTTAAAAAAAAAAGGAATAAAAAAATTAGCCTGGAGTGGTAGGGCGCACCTATGGTCCTAGCTACTCCGGAGGCTGAGGTGGGAGGATCACTTTAGCTCAGGAGATCAAGGCTGTAGTGAGCCCTGATCATGCCGCTACACTGTAGCCTGGTGACAAAGGGAGACCTTGTGTCAAAAAAAAAAGAAAAGAAGGCCAGGCACGGTGGTTCAAGCATGTAATCCCAGCACTTTGGGAGGCCGAGGCGGGTGGATCATGAGGTCAGGAGATCAAGACCGTCCTGATCAACATGGTGAAACCCCATCTCTACTAAAAATACAAAAAATTAGCTGGGCATGGTGGCGCGTGCCTGTAATCCCAGCTACTCAGGAGGCTGAGGCAGGAGAATTGCCCGAACCCAGGAGGCAGAGGTTGCGGTGAGCCGAGATCACGCCATTGCACTCCAGCCTGGGTAACAAAAGCGAAACTCTGTCTCAAAAAAAAAAAAGAAAAAAGAAAGAAAAGAAAAAGGGACCAGGCACAGTGGCTTTCGCCTGTAATCCCAGCGCTTTGGGAGGCCAAGGCCGGCAGATCACTTGAGGTCAGGAATTCAAGACCAGCCTGGCCAAAATGTCAAAACCTCACCTCTAATAAAATTACAAAAAAAATTAGCCATGCATGGTGGTGTGCACCTGTAATCTTATCTACTCGGGAGGCTGAGGCAGGAGAATCGCTTGAACCTGGGAGATGGAGGTTGCAGTGAGCCAAGATTATGCCACTGCAGTCCTGCACTCCATCCTGGGCAACAGAGTGAGACTCCAGCTTAAGAAAAAACATTAAAAAAAAAAAAAAGAAAAAGAAAGATCTGGGTGTTTAAGGTGAGGCTCTCTGGGAAGAAACAAGGTGATTTCTTTCTTTCTTTTTTCTTTTCTTTTCTTCTTTTCTTTTCTTTTCTGTTCTTTTCTTTCTCTCTTGACAAAGTTTCACTCTTATTTCCCAGGCTGGAGTACAATGGCACAATCTCAGCTCATCGCAACCTCTGCCTCCCGGGTTAGAGCAATTCTCCTGCCTCAGCGTTCCAAGTAGCTGGGATTACAGGCATGTGCCACCATGCCCAGCTAATTTTGTATTTTTAGTGGAGACAGGGTTTGTCGATGTTGGTCAGGCTGGTCTCGAACTCCCGACCTCAGGTGATCCGCCCCCTTGGGTCTCCCAGAGTGCTGGGATTACAGACATGAGCTAATGTATCCGGCCAATTTACTTCAATATTAAGCATCCATTCACGAGTACAGTGAATAAATCATCCCACATGACTGGAAGCAGCCCTGCTTAGAGGGGCAGTTTGACTCAAGGGTATTGGGGCCTACAGAGTTTTGTCTGTACTTGGCTGAACCCATTCAGGTGCGGAAGGAAGAGCAGAAGATCAAGGACCTCCCTACAGAAAAATCAGGTCATATCACTCTGTGGGCTCCTGTGTCACAGTGAGCAGAACTCCTACTCCTTTGTGTTGTTTGCTCGAGTTTTCCGTTTTCTTCCTCAGAATCCTCCCCTCCTTCACACTCGGGAACTCATCTCTTCATCGCACAGCTCTCCTCACCTGCCTACTTTTTTTGTTTTGTTTTGAGACAGAGTCTCGCTCCGTCACCAAGGCTGGAGTGCAGTGGCACAATCTCAGCTCACTGCAACCTCTGCCTCCTGTGTTCAAGCAATTCTCCTGCCTCAGCCTCCTGAGTAGCTGGGATTACAGGTGCATACCACCAGGCCTGTCTAATTTTGGAATTTTTAGTAGAGACCAGGTTTTACCATGTTGGTCAGGCTGGTCTCAAACTCCTAACCTGGTGATCTGCCTCCCTCCACCTTCCAAAGTGCTGGGATTATGCCTGCCTACTTTTTAAATAAAACAATGAGCCTACAACTTGGGAGTGGGGAGTTACCTGTAATCACAACCAGTGGATACAAGGATGTTTTTGTGGGGCTGGTTCACACTGTTCACATGATTATCATTTGGATGCCTGTTCCTGCAGCAGATGAGCCTTAACCTGCAACAGGAGAAGCTCATTTCAGATCAGTCCCTGTCCATATCTGACATCAGCTCACTGCAAACTCTGCCCCCCGGGCTCAAGCGATCCTCCCACCTCAGCCTCTCAAGTAGCTGAGACTAAGGCACACACCACCATGCTCAGCTAATTTTTGTAATTTTTGTAGAGATGCGGTCTCACCATGTTGCCCAGGCTGGTCTCAAACTGCTGGACTCAAACAATTCACCTGCTTCGGCCTCTCAAAGGGCTGGGATTACAGGCATGAGCTACCGCACCCAGCCCTTCTCTGTTTTACTCAAAGGTAAAAAGACACTGCCTTGGCTGAATTCTGACATTGACAGAACATGGGTGAAGCCAATCAGTTAAGGCTCTATTTCCAAGGGGAGGATGTAGTTTGGGGGAGCCACTGTACATAGTGGGCCCCAGAAATTATTTTCTAATGTGCCAGCCCCCAAATGAGAGTATTATGCAATAACTTCTTTTTCTTTGTAAAACTAGTATTATATTATGGAAAATTTGGTGACATATAACTTGATTTTGTGTATTTCTTTTTAGTCTTCTGATTATTTTATTAGGTGTATTTTACTTCACCTAATAAAATAATAAGACTAAAAAGAAATACACAGATTTTTTTCTTTTCTTTTTTTTTTTTTTGAGGCAGAGTCTCACTCTGTTGTCCAGACTGGCTGGAGTGCAGTGGTGGGATCTTGGCTCACTGCAACCTCCACCTCCCAGGTCCAAGCGATTCTCCTGCCACAGCCTCCCAAGTAGCCGGGACTACAGGCGCGTGTTACCACACCCAGCTACTTTTTTTGTATTTTTAATAGAGATGGGATTTCATTTTGTTAGCCAAGATGGTCTCAATCTCCTGACCTCATGATCTGCACTCCTTGGCCTTCCAAAGTGCTGGGATTATAGGTGTGAGCCACTGCATGAGGCCGTATTTTACTTTTTTAGTATAATTGAAGTCATATTGTATGTGTAATTTTAGATGTCCCTTTTCTCAACTGACATTATATAAAGAGTAAATAATTTGTTAACTTAGAAGAGTAAACAAAATAAGCTTTCACATGCATAAACATAAGTAGTGGTGGTCACTTCAATTTCATTATCATACATTATTTAATTTTTCTTTTTCTTTTTTTTCTAGTAATGGGGTCTCACTACGTTGCCCAGGCTGGAGTACAGTGGCTATTCATAGAACCCTGTAACCTCAAACTCCTGGGCTCACACAACCCACCTGCCTCAACTTCCCAAGTTGTTAGAACTACAGGTGCATGCCACTATGCCTGGCTTTATCATACTTTTAAAGGGAGAATGGGTCAAAAATAATCCTTTCATTACAGTTTATGCTATGTGAAAGGAAACTACATTTGCTTTTTTTTTTTTTTTGAGACGGAGTTTCCCTCTTGTTACCCAGGCTGGAGTGTAATGGTGCGATCTCGGCTCACCGCAACCTCCGCCTCCTGGGTTCAGGCAATTCTCCTGCCTCAGCCTCCCAAGTAGCTGGGATTACAGGCGCGCACCACCATGGCCAGCTAATTTCTGTATTTTTACTAGAGACAGGGTTTCACCACGTTGACCAGGAGGGTCTCAATCTCTTGACCTCATGATCCACACGCCTCGACCTCCCAAAGTGCTGGGATTAGAGGGGCATGAGCCACCGTGCCCAGCCTGCATTTGCTTTTCATGTTGATGTTGAAGAAAACGTTACATCAAAAAGTGTATCTTGATTTTTCTTTTTTTTTCTTTTTTTTTTTTTGAGATAGAGTTTTTGCTCTTGTCACCCAGGCTGGAGTACAGTGGCCCAATCTTGGCTCAACACAACTTCCACCTCCCGGGTTCAAACGATTCTCCTGCCTCAGTCTTCTGAGTAGCTGGGATTACAGGCATGTGCAACCATGTCCAGCTAATTTTTGTATTTTTAGTAGGGACGGGGTTTCTCTGTATTGGTCAGGCTGGTCTTGAACTCCCAACCTCAGGTGATCCACCCTGCCCCGGCCTCCCAAAGTGCTAGGATTACAGGCATGAGCCTCTGTGTTTGGTCTGTTGTTTCCTTCTTTATGTTCATAGATTCTTATAATTTAGCTCCCAGATATAATTTTGTGTCCACAATTTTAAATCATGTGGGAAAGATTTAAAGAGAGAGAAAGAGCTGGACTTAGAAGGAGGAAGTGTGAATCTTCACAGCCACTGAATGACCATTTCTATGTACTTTTTGTGGGGAAAGGGAATTCAATGGTACAGAATTTACAAACACCAAATAAAAAGGAAACTTTGAGGCCGGGCATGGTGGCTCACGCCTATAATCCAAGCACTTTGGAGGCCAAGGGGAGGTGGATCACCTGAGGTCAGGAGTTCAAGACCAGCCTGACTAACATGGTGAAACCCCATCGTTAAAATAAAAAAAAGAACCTTTGGTAGATAATGAATCTTTAATATGTGTACGCATATGTGTATATGTATGTGTGTATATATGTATGTATATGTTTATGTGTGTGTGTATGCATATATATGGGTGTATATGTGCGTATGTGTGCATGTGTGTGTATGTGTATATATATATGTGTGTGTGTGTGTATATATGTGTCTGTATACCCTTTATAGCTACTATTTACTATTTTATTTTCCTCTGTTTTGTTAGACAAACATTTTAATTACAATGATTGAATATTTATAAATATTTAAAGGATGTCTATTTGACCTTAAAGTAAGATGCCGACTGGGGATGGTGGCTCATGCCTGTAATTCCAGTAGGTTGGGAGGCCAAGGTGGGCAGATCACTTGAGATCAGGAGTTCGAGACCAAATTGGCCAGTATGATGAAACCTTGTCTGTACTAGATATGCAAAAATTAGCCAGGCATGGTGGCAGATACCTGTAGTCCCAGCTACTCTGGAAGCTGAGGCAGGAGAATCACTTGAACCCAGGAGGTGGAGGTTGCAGTAAGCTGAGATGGTGCCACTGCACTCCAGGCTGGGCAACTGAGTGAGACTCTGTCACAAAAAAAAAAAAAGTGCTGTTTGCAATGCAGTGATGCAATATAATAATTTAACTTTTTAAAAACAATTTGAAGGGATTACTAATCAGAAATTATAAGGCAAGGCTGGGTGCAGTGGCTCATGCCTATAATCCCAGCACTTAGGGAGGCCGAGATGGGCAGATTACCTGAGGCTGAAAGTTCGAAACCAACCTGACCAACATGGAAAAACTGCAATTCTACTAAAAATACAAAAATTGGCCAGGCGTGGTGGAGCAGGCCTGTAATCCCAGCTACTCAGGAGGCTGAGGCAGAAGAATCACATGAACCCAGGAGGCAGAGGTTGTGGTGAGCTAAGATTGCACCACTGCACTCCAGCCTGGGCAACAAGAGCAAGACTCCATCTCAAAAAAAAAAAAAAGAAAGAAATTAAAGGCAATAGGAGCAACTGAAAGCTAACAGTTTGGCTGGGTGTGGTGGCTCAGGCCTATAATCCTAGCAGTCTGGGAGGCCGAGGTAGATAGATCACCTGAGGTCAGGAGTTTGAGACCTGTCTGGCCAACATGGCGAAACCCCATCTCTACTACAAAAAAATACAAAAATTAGCTGGGCACAGTGGCAAGCACCTGTAATCCCAGCTACTCAGGAGGCTGAGGCAGAAGAATTGCTTGAACTCAGAGGTGAAGGTTGCAGTGAGCTGAGATTGTCCCATTGCCCTCCAACCTGGGAGACAGAGCAAGACTCTATCTCAGGAAAAAAAAAAAAGAAAGAAAGAAAGCTAACAGCAAACAGCTAATTACATGATACTATACACAGTATCTCGACAGAATTCTAAGCAGCCATTGCAAATGAGAATCATAAAGACAATGTCGCAACATGAAAAACCACTCCTGCTATGTGCAAAAGCAGAACTAGAAGTTTCGTTTGCCTTAAGATTATTTAGCCCGACACCTAGGACCCAGGAAGTATTCAATAAATAAGAGATACTATTATGCTATTATTAGTTATGTACTTTATAAATTAAATATATATGTGTATGTAAACTATTTTATAAATTAAATATACATATATATGTGTATATATATCCCAAGCTCTGGCAATCTGCCTACCTTAGCCTCCCAAAGTGCTAGGATTACAGGCATGAGCCACTAGGCCCAGCCTATTTTTTTTTTTTTTAAGACGGGGTTTCAGCCTGGCGTGGTGGCTCACACCTATAATCCCAGCACTTTGGGAGGCTGAGGCGGGTGGATCATGAGGTCAAGAGATCGAGACTATCCTGGTCAACAAGGTGAAACCCTGTCTCTACTAAAAAGACAAAAATTAGCTGGGCATGGTGATGTGCGCCTGTGGTCCCAGCTACTCGGGAGGCTGAGGCAGGAAAATTGCTTGAACCCAGAAGGCGGAGGTTGCAGTGAGCTGAGATTGTGCCATTGCACTCCAGCCTGGGTAACAAGAGCGAAACTCCGTCTCAAAAAAAAAAAAAAGATGGGGTTTCACCATGTTGGTCAGGCTGGTCTTGAGCTCCCAAACTCAGGTGATCTGCCCACCTTGGCCTCCAAAGTGTCTGGATTACAGGCGTGAGCCACCACGCCCGGCCATTTTTTTTTTTTTTTTAGATGGAGTCTCCCTCTGTCGCCCAGGCTGGAGTTCAGTGGCGTGATATCAGCTCACTGAAACCTCCACCTCCCAGGTTTAGGTGATTCTCCTGCCTCAGCCTCTTGAATAGCTGTTACTGCAGGCATGTGCCACCATGCCCGGCTAATTTTTTGTATTTTTAGTAGAGACAGGGTTTCACCGTGTTGGCCAGGATGTCTCCATCTCTTGATCTCATGATCTGCCTGCCTCAGCTTCTCAAAGTGCTGGGATTACAGGCGTGAGCCACTGTGCCTGGCCCACCTATTTTTAGGTTTATTTATTTAAACATTAAATAAATGTTTAAAATTATATTTTCTAGTGGGCACAGTGGCTCACCCCTGTAATCCCAGCACTTTGTGAAACTGAGGTAGGCAGACTGCCTGAGCTCCGGATTTCGAGACCAGCCTAGGCTAACACACCAAAACCCTTAAAAAATATACACAAAAAATGAGCTGGGCATGGTGGTGCCTGCCTGTAGTCCCAGCTACTTGGGAGGCTAAGGTAGGAGGATCAGTTAAGCCCAGGAGGTAAAGGCTGGCAGTGAGCCTTGATCATGCCACTGCCCGCCAGCCTAGGTGACAGAGTGAGACCCTGTTTCAAATAATAATAATATTTTGAATTTTATTTTAAAACTTGATAATGTAGAGCCCAGATCATGCAAAAGGGTTTCTTAAAAAAAAAAAAAAAAACTTGATAATGATACAAAATCAACAACCCAATACAAAAATGGAATTAAAAAATGAACAAAGGAGTTCTCATTAGTGGAAACACAAATAAGTCAAACAAATGAAAAAACATTCAAGCTCCCTCATAATAGGAGAAAGGTGAGTTATAATTAGTCTGACATGTCACTTTATATTATTGATTGATTGATTGAGACAGAGTCTCTCTCTGTTCCCCAGGCTGCAGTCCATTGGCACAATCTCAGTTCACTGCAACTTTCGCCTCCCAGGTTCAAGTGATTCTCTTCCTCAGCCTCCTGAGTAGCTGGGATTACAGGCAAATGCCACCATGCCCAGCTAATTTTTGAATTTTTTTAGTAGAGTCGGGTTTTTACCATGTTGGCCAGGTTGGTCTCCAGCTCCTAACCTCAAGTGTTCCACCTGCCTCAGCCTCTCAAAGTCCTGGGATTACAGAAGTGAGCTACTGCATCCATCCCTCACATGTCATTTTAAATCTATCAGACTGGCAAAGTCCAAAGCATTTGATACTGTTATATTACAATAGTGTAGCTAAACAGGTGCTCCCATACCTTGCTCATGAGTCTGTAAAATGGTACTGCTTGTGGGTAGCAATATGGCAACATTTACTAAATTTAAAATAGATTTGTTTGTGTAACTCTAATTCCACTTCTGAGAAGTTACTGTACAATTTCCTTAAATGTGTACAAAATAACATAAAAATGTTTTATCTATGGCAACAGTGATGTAATACTGACTGATTAGAAATGATCTATTATAAATGTCCCCTAATAGGGGTTTGTTTCGATAGTCCACACAAAGGAGCATTCTCTAGTCTTTAAAAAGAGTGGGGACAGGAGTTAACTGAATTGATATGAAGAGTCTTCAGTGTGTTATAAGTTAGCAGCAAGGTATGTAAAGCGAGTTTCCCTTTGTGTAAATAAGAAACAAAAAAGGCTGGTCTGATGATAGAGGGTTATCAGAACTTATTAATATCAGTGTCACTAAAGTTGATATACAACTCCCACTGCTAAATTTGGCTTAAAAAAAAAAGCACGTTTAGCACACAGACTATCTCTGGCAGGTTGTATAGAAGTCTCTGTGGTGGTTCTTGGGGCAGAGTCGCACAACAACAATGGTAAGGCGGTTTCTTTCTTTTTTCCTTGGAGACACCCATACTGGAGTGCAGTGGTGCAATTATAGCTCACTATAACCTCAGACTCCTCGGTTCAAGTGATCTTCCCGACTCAGCCTCCTGGGACTACAGGTATGTGCTACCAAGCCTGCCTCAGGGCTTCTTTTTATATACCTTTTTTTTTTCTTTTGAGAGGGAGTCTTGCTCTGTCGCCCAGGCCAGAGTTCACTGGCGTGAACTCGGCTTACTGCAACCTCTGCCTCCCAGGTTCAAGTAATTCTCTTGCTTCAGCTTCCCCAGTAGCTGGGACTACAGGCACATGCCACCACACCTATCTCATGGCTAATTTTTTGTACTTTTAGTAGAGACAGATTTCTCCATGTTGGCTAGGCTGTTCTGGAACTCCTGGCCTCAAGTGATCCGCTCATCTCTGCCTCCCAAAGTGCTGGGATTACAGGCATGAACCACCATGTCCAGACTTATATACCTTTTATGTACCTTTCGAATTTTGTAGCTTTCAATGTTACCAATTCAAAAACTAACTGAATAAAATAACCTCTTTTAATTTAAAAAGATGTGAAAATGTTCACTCAGATATGCTGTAAAAAAATTCAAACAAAATAAAGATGCAAAGAGGTAATCACTATTATTTTAAAAATTAGTAAAATCATGGTCCTTTAAAAGGTTTCTTAATTTGATTTCACAGAAATCAGCTGGTTTAACGGGATGGCAGCAGGGAGAGTTTGAAATCTCTGCCCTGGTTCTGCCTCTGAATCGGTGGGTGATAGTGACTGCCTTCTGTCTTTTCTTTTTCCTTTCCTCATTCCTGCCCTTCTTTTTCTTTCTTTCCTACTTCCTTTCTTTTTTTCATAAATTGACAAGTTATATTTGTATATATTTGTGGGGTACTATGCGATGCTACATGTATACAATGCCACACAATTAAATCAAGCTGATCAACATATCTATCACCTCAAATACTGATCTTTTTGTGATAAGAATACTTGAAATTTACTCCTAGCAATTTTTTGAATTTTTATTTCTATTTTTATTTATTTTGAAACAGAGTCTCACTCTTGTTGCCTGGGCTGGAGTGCAGTGGCACGATCTCAGTTCACTGCAACCTCCACCTCCTTGGTTCAATCTATTCTCCTGCCCCAGCCTCTCGAGTAGATGGGATTACAGGCATCTGGCACCATGCCTGGCTAATTTTTGTATTTTTTAATAAAGGTGGGATTTCACCATGTTGGCCAGGCTGGTCTCAAACTCCTGACCTCAGTTGAATTGCCTGCCTCAGCCTCCCACAGTGCTGGGATTACAGGTGTGAGCCACCTCTCGAGGCCTATTTTTATTTTTTTGAGACAGGATATTATTCTGTTCCCTAGGCTAGAGTGCAGTAGTGTAATCTTAGCTCACTACAACCTCTGCCGCCTCGCTCAAGTGATCCTCCCACCTCAGCTTCCCATTTAGCTGGAACCACAGGCATGTGCCACTACACCCACCTAATTCTTTTATTTTTTTTGTAGAGACAGAGACTCACAATGTTAGCCAGGCTGGTCTTGAACTCCTGGGCTCAAGTGATCCTCCCACTTCAGCCTCCCAAAGTGCTGGGATTACAGGCATAAACCACCATGCCTGGCCTCTTTTAGCTATTTCGAAATATACGGTGCAGTAACTGGTTTCTCTTTGACCCTTCATTTCTTCCTCAGTACAGCAATGGAATTGGTTTAGGTAATCCTAAAGTTCCTTTCACCTTTTGAGTTTCTTTGGAAATATTTTAAGTTGTTTACAAAAAAAGGTATCGTTCATTGCTGGGAAAGGTGGTTTACACCTGTAATCCCAGCACTTTGGGAGGCTGAGGTGGGTGGATCACAAGGTCAGGAGTTTCAGACCAGCCTGGCCAACATGGTGAAATCCCACCTTTATTAAAAAATACAAAAATTAGCCAGGCGTGATGGTGAGCGCCTGTAATCCCAGCTACTCAGGAGGCTGAGGCAGGATAATTACTTGAACCTGGGAGGCAGAGGTTGAAGTGAGCCAAGATTGTGCCACTGCATTCTAGCCTGGGTGACAGAGCAAGACTGACTCAGCCTCAAAAAAACAAAACAAACAAACAAACAAAAACTATATTATTTACAAACATCTGTTAAACGTTTTATTACAGCGGTAACACAGAATAGTACACAAATCACAAGTGTTCAGCTTGGCAAATCATGTGAACACACCCCTGTAACTCACATCAGGATCTATCCGAATCTCCAAAAACCCTTCCAGTCACCACTACCCCCAGGGCTGCCATTGTCCTGACCCCGAAGATTAGATTTGCCAAGGACAATTAAAATCAAATCATCCCGGCATCTCCCAGCATCCTAAAACAACTACATTCCCTTTGCACTTTTCTTTCTTTCTTTTTTTTTTTGAGACAGAGTTTCGCTCTTGTTACCCAGGCTGGAGTGCAATGGTGCGATCTGGGCTCACTGCAACCTCCGTCTCCTGGGTTCAGGCAATTCTCCTGCCTCAGCCACCTGAGTAGCTGGGATTACAGGCATGAGCCACCATGCCCAGCTAATTTTTGTATTTTTAGTAGAGACGGGGTTTCACCATGTTGACCAGGATGGTCTTGATCTGTTGACCTCGTGATCCACCCGCCTTTGCCTCCCAAAGTGCTGGGATTACAGGCTTGAGCCACCGCACCCAGCCTCCTTTGCACTTTTCTTTCCAGCCTTTTCAAGATGTAAACATAGGTCTGGTGGCTCACACCTGTAAGTCTAGCATTTTGGGAGCCTGAGGCAATGGATCACTTGAACTCAGGAGTTCAAGACCAGCCTGGCCAACATGGTGAAACCCAGTCTCTACTAAAAATACAAAATTAGCCAGGCGTGGTGGTGCACTGCTATAATCCCAGCTACTAGGGTGGCTGAAGCAGGAGAATTGCCTGAACCCAGGAGACGAGGTTGCAGTGAGCCCAGATCGCGCCATTGCACTCCAGCCTGGGTAACAAGAGCAAAACTCCGTCTCAAAAAAAAAAAAAGAGAGAGAGAGAGACAGAGAAAGGCGTAAACAGGTGCTAACAGTTGTGAGCAACTAGTTGACATACACTTTTATTTTCACACACACACACACACACTCATCAGTTTTTTTTACCTTTACGTACCTAATGACAACATAACCATTAATGCTCTTCGCCTTTCTGGTGCCTACTACAATATTAAAGAGAAAATGCCATTACCGACATTTCTAGGCGAATCGCATAGGAGCAGTAAACACGTGGATGAACTGCCTGGAATCCACTTTCATCAGATAAGAGAAGAATCCAGCTGCCTCCTGCTGCGCCTCAGCTCCCTTTCCCTCCGGCCGCGTTTCCGATTCCCTTTAGCTCTGCTTTCCGGGCCTCTGCCTAGTGGCCAGAGGGCTGTGGGCTGTGGCTGGCCAGGGGGCGGGACCGGGCTTGGAGCATGTGTTTTGAGCATTAGTGGAATCTGTCGGATTAGTGCTTCCTGCTCATGCCGATTTCACAGTAAAGGCAGAGGCAAGATGGATGCGGAAGGCACAGGCTTGTCCCCGCGATCCGGTAGTGTGGCTGCAGTGGCTTTATTTCAGACTTTTCTTTCTTGCTTGCTTTCTTGCTTGCTTTCTTCTTCTTTCTTTCTTTCTTTCTTTCTTTCCTTCTTTCTTTCTTTCTTCTTTTCTTTCTTTCTCTCTCTTTCTTTCTTTCTTTCTTCCTTTCTTCCTTTCTTCCTTTCTTTCTTTCCTCTCTTTTTTTGAGACAGAGTCTTGCTCTTGTCTCCCAGGCTGGAGTGCAATGGCATGATCTCAGCTAACCACAACCTCTGCTTCCTGGGTTCAAGCAATTCTCCTGCTTCAGCCTCCTGAGTAGCTGGGATTACAGGCACGTGCCACCAGGCCTGGCTAATTTTTTGTATTTTTAGTAGAGATGGGATTTTACCATGTTAGCCAGAATGGTCTCAATCTCCTGACCTGGTGATCCGCCTGCCTCATTCTCCCAAAGTTTTGGGATTACAGGTGTAAGCCACCTCACCCAGCCTATTTCAGACTTTCTCTGCCAGTTTCCAACTTGGCTTATCCACGTGTCCATCCTCTGCAAGTCCACACTGCTGTGGAGTCTACAAACCTCTGGTTATTGAGGGAAGCCTTTGTCCCTCGAGGATTCAAAGCCAGACACAAAGCCACCACCACTGGCTTGAGTCCCATGGGTAGGGATTATGGGGGAGTGAGTTCTAAGCCCCGCCTACTCCCCCAGCCCACCCCTCCATGGCGAGGAACAGCCGATGGCCACACTACCTGTTTAGTGTCACCAGTGATTTATGGCCCAGTGGGGCCCAGCTGTTGGCTGTGGTCACAGCAGCTGCTCAAAGTTAAGCAGGCCCTGTGTGAGGGATGCAAGTCACAGGATGGCCCCAATGCAGTTGTTCCCTCTCGGGGTCAAGGGGACGATCATGTTGCCAGTCTGGGAACCAATGCAAGCTAAGGAGGGGCTGTCGGTCCCCTGCAACACATACTCAGTTGCCCCTCCAGCTAAGGCCCAAAGCTCTGCTCTGAGTCTGAATCCTCTGCCTGGTCATGGGTGCCAGGCTGAGCTGAGTGGTTGCTCAGGAGGCCTTGCCCAGCCCTGCAGGAACATGTGGGTTGTCAGAGCTGCTGCTCTGTTGTCCTGTGGCATCACCTGATTGTCACCCCACAAGTGACATGCCTTGGAGTAAGGGCTGAGAGAGGAAGGGAAGAGCCAGCTCTTTTTTTTTTTTTTTTTTTTTTTTGAGACGGAGTTTCGCTCTTGTTACCCAGGCTGGAGTGCAATGGCCCGATCTCGGCTCACCGCAACCTCCGCCTCCTGGGTTCAGGCAATTCTCCTGCCTCAGCCTCCCGAGTAGCTGGGATTACAGGCACGCGCCACCGGGCCCAGCTAATTTTTTGTATCTTTAGTAGAGA
>CM052648.1:22945091-22973914 GCA_028533165.1 Leontopithecus rosalia | reverse complement strand
AGCTCTTTATGGAACCTGCGCCGTGGGCCAGGCCCTGTCCAAATGCTTTCTTTGGACTTTCACATCTAACCCTTTCAGCAAGTCGGTAGGGTAGACTTTACTCCTATTTCCCTAAACCTCCTAAAAACGGAAGTTCAGAGAGGGTGAGGAAACTAACCAAGGTCACACAGCTAGCTGCCTGTCACTGGGGCCAGAACTTATTTATTTTATTTTATTTTTTTTATTGAGACAGTCTCTCTCTGTTGCCCAGGCTGGAGTGCAGTGGTGGGATCTCGGCTCACTGCAACCTCGGCCTCTTGGGTTCAAGCGATTCTCCTGCCTCAGCCGCCCAAGCAGCTGGGATTTTACAGGCGTCCCCCACCCCAACCACGCCCGACTAATTTTTTTATTTTTAATAGAGACTGGCTTTCACCATGTTGGCCAGGCTGTTCTCAAACTCCTGACCTCAAGTGATCTGCCTGCCTCAGCCTCCCAAAGTGCTGGAAGTACAGGTGTGAGCCACCACACCCAGCTAAGAGCCAGAACTTTTAACAACTGAAGTGCATGCTTCGCACCAGACAGTTTGCTAAGGCTACAGTATTCAACTCCTAAAGGCCAGCAGGGTGATCTCCATTTGGGAGTTGAGGAAGCAGGCATACTGCCCTTCCTTAGGTCACTTAGGCAGAGTAGAAGAGCAGAGATGTCCCTGGTGTGCTTGACACCCCCTTGCTGCTGGAGGAGACCTCAGTGGGCCCACCATTCACTTTTTGCCCATGGTGCAGGGCAGCCTGGGGTTGGCATTGCTTTCTGCCTGTCCCCTCCTGGTCGCTGACTGGCTTTTGACACACTTGACTCCTCTGCCTTCTTCAAACATGCTCCTCTCTTGGCCTCGGCTAGTCCACATTTTCGTGGGTTTCTCTTACCCCATTGGCTGCTTCCACTCAGCCTTCTTTCCTGAATTCCCCCTCCCTTCTCGCCCTCCAATATGGGAAGGCCTGAGGACCTGATTCTGCCTGCACCCACCTATCTCTCAGTGCCTCTCCAATGAGACCTCACTCAACCCCACCTGTGGCCCAATCATTCCCCCCTTATTTATCCTCCTACATCCTCAATTGTGAGGGTGACACACCCAACTGTCTGCTCCACTGGACATTTTTTTAGACAACTTTATTGAGATGTAATTCACATACGATTCATCCCCTTAGAGTGCACTGTTCGGTGGTTTTTAGTATTTACCCAAAGCTGTGCAACCATCAGCACAGTCATTTAGAACATTTTTTCTTTCTTTCTTTCTTTCTTTCTCTCTCTCTCTCTCTCTCTCTCTCTTTCTTTCTTTCTTTTTGAGACAGAGTCTAGCTCTGTCACCCACACTGGAGAGCAATGACATGATCCTGGCTTACTGCAACCTCTGCCTCCCAGGTTCAAGTGATTCTCCCACCTCTACCTCCTTAGTAGCTAGGGTTACAGGCACCTGCCCTCAAGCCCGGCTAATTTTTGTTTTTTTGTATAGATGGGGTTTCACCATGTAGGCCAGGCTAGTCTTGAACCCCTGACCTCAGGTGATCTGCCTGCCTTGGCCTCCCAAAGTGCTGGGATTACAAGTGTGAGCCACTGCACCCAGCCAGTTTTCCTTTTTGTTTTTAGATGGAGACTCCTTGTGGCTCATGCCTGTAATCCTAGCACTTTGGTAATCCTAGCACAGGCTAGTCTCAAACTCCTGACCTGCTCGCTTTAGCTTCCCAAAGTGCTGGGATTACAGGCGTGAGCCACCATGCTCAGCCTAGCACATTTTCTTTTTTTTTTCCTCCCTTGTCTTGCTACCAGCACAAAAACCTGAATAAGCACATTTTCTTTCTTTCTTTTTTTCTTTGAGATGGAGCCTTGATCTGTCACCCAGAGCAATCATGTCATCATGGCTTGCTGCAGCCTCGACCTCCTGGGCTCAGGCAATGCTCCCACCTCAGCCTCCTAAGTAGCTGGGACCATAGGCATATGCCACCACACCCAGCTAATTTTTTAAATTTTTTTGTAAAGACGAGGTCTCACTAAGTTACCCAGGGTGGTCTCAAACTCCTGGCCTCAAGCTACCCTCCCACCTCAGCCTCCCTAAGTGTTGTGATTACAGGCATGAGCCACCACACTAGTTTTTGGTCTCAAACTCCTGGCCTCAAGTGATCCACCCACCTTGACCTCCCAAAGTGCTGGGATTATGGGGGTGAACCACTGCACTTAACTTTTTTTTCTTTTTTTTTTTTGAGATGGAGTCTTGCTCTTGTCGCCCAGGCTGGAGTGCAGTGGTATGATCTCGGCTCACTGCAATCTCTGCCTTCCAGGTTCAAGTGATTCTCTGAGTAGCTGGGATTACAGGTGTGCGCCATCATGCCCAGCTAATTTTTTGTATTTTTAGTAGAGACAGGGTTCCACCATGTTGGTCAGGCTTGTCTTGAACTCCTGACCTTGTGATCTGGCTCCCTCAGCTTCCCAAAGTGCTGGGATCAAAGGTGTGAGCCACTGCACCCGGCCCTTTTTTCTTTTTTTTAGAGGCAGGGTATTACTATGTTGCCCAGGCTGGAGTGCAGTGGCTAGCTGTTCAGAGTATGATCCTACTACTGATCAGCACAGGGCAAACTTTTTGAGAAACCGCAAAACTGTTTTCCACAGTGATGTACATTTCACATTCCTACCATTTAATGTATGAGGGTTGCAATTTCTCCACGTGTTCACCAGCATTTGTGATTGTCTGCCTTTGATTATAGCCATCCTAGTGTGTATGAAGTAATATCACACTGTGGTTATGATTTACACTTGGTCTAATGGCTAATGACATTGAGAGTATTTTCATGTGCTTATTGTCCATTCATGTATATTTTTTTCAGAGAAATAACTTTCTCTAAACAATCTTTTTATCTTAAAAATTAAATCCTTTTCTCTAAAAAAAAAGTCTTTCTCCCGAGGCGGGTGGATCACGAGGTTAAGAGTTCGAGACCATCCTAGTCAACAAGATGAAACCCCGTCTCTACTCAAAATACAAAAAATTAGCTGGGCATGGTGGCGCGCGCCTGTAATCCCAGCTACTCGGGAGGCTGAGGCAGGAGAATTGCCTGAACCCAGGAGGCGGAGGTTGCGGTGAGCCGAGATCGCGCCATTGCACTCCAGCCTGGGTAACAAGAGCGAAACTCCGTCGCAAAAAAATAAATAAATAAAAAATTAAAAAAATTTTTAAAAAGTCTTTCTCTAAAAATCAGATTTTTTGCTATTTTTAAAATTAAGTTATTGTGGCTGGGCATGGTGGCTCACGCCTGTATCCCTGCCCTTTAGGAGGCCAAGGTGGATGGATCACCTGAGGTCAGGAGTTCGAGAGTAGCCTGGCCAACCTGATGAAACCTGTTTCTACTAAAAATGCAAAAAATTAGCCAGGCGTGGTGGCAGGCATCTGTAATCCCAGCTATTCAGGAGGCTGAGGCAGGAGAATTGCTTGAACCCAGAGGCAGAGGTTGCATGAGCCAAGATCACATCATTGCATTTCAGCCTGGACAAGAAGAGTGAAACTCGTCTCAAAAAAAAAAAAATTAAGTTATTGTCTTAAAAATTATATTTTACTGGAATCAGGGCCTTACTCTGTTGCCCAGGCTGGTCTTGAACTCCTGGCTCAAGCAATCCTTGCTTCAATCTCCCAAAGTGCTGGGATTATAGGTGTGAGCCACCACACTGTACCCAGTCTGTCTTTTTATTATTGAATTATAAATATTCTTTCTATATACTCTGGATACATGATTTGCACATATTTTCTCCCATTCTGTGTGCTGTCTTTGCTTTCTTGGTAGTGTCCTTTGAAACGCAGAAGTTTTTGGTTTTGTTTTTTGTATTTTGGACAGGGTCTTACTCTGTCACCCAGGCTAGAGTGTAGCAGCACCATATGAGCTCACCGCAGCCTCCACCTCTCGAGTTCAAGTGATTGTCCTGCCTCCACCTCTTGAGTAGCTGGGATTACAAGTGCCTGCTATCACACCTGGCTAATTTTTGTATTTTTAGTAGAGACAAGGTTTCGCCATGTTGACCAGGCTGGTCTTGAACTCCTGTCCTCAAGTGATCTGCCACCTCCATCTCCCAGTGTTCTGGGAATACAAGCATGAGCCACTACATTCGGCCTAATGATTTTAAATATGTGTCAGTGGTTCCCAAGACTGCCCTCAGGATGGATGATTTACAAGAAGGACTCAGAGGGCTTAGTATGTAGTCATTTCCACAACTAAGCTTTATTACAGTGAAAAGATAGAAAGCAGAATCAGCAAAAGGAAACAACTCATGGAGCAAAGTCCAGAGAAAAGCAGGCACAAACTTCCAGAGTGCTCGTCTAGTGGAGTCAATATATGACACATCTAATTCCTCCAGCCACAAGTTGTGATAAAATACTGTCGAGAACCTCACTTGAGATTCAGTGCTCAAATTATGAAATTGGGGCTTGTCACGTAAACATGTGTCAGTGGTCCCCAAGACTACCCTCAGAATGCATGATTTACAAGAAGGACTCAGAGGACTTATAAGATTTATTATAGTGAAAAGAAGGAAAGCAAATATTTAGCATAAACCACACTGTATAGTTTAGGCACAGTGTACCACTCTTAGAAGTCCTGAAATCCATCTTTCCAGACACTAGCCAAGGATCAACCTTGAAAGCATGAATTTCTAGCTGGGCTCACACCTGTAATCCCAGCACTTGGAGGCTGAGGCAGGCAGATCACAAGGAGTTTGAGATCAGCCTGACCAACATGGCGAAACCCCCATCTCTGCTAAAAATACAAAAATCAGCCAGGCATGGTAGCAGGTGCCTGTAATCCCAGCTACTCGGGAGGCTGAGGCAGGAGAATCACTTGAACCTAGGAGGCAGAGGTTGAATTTAGCCTGGAATGCACCGTTGCACTCCAGCCTGGGCAACAGAGCAAGAAAGAAAAAAAAAAAAAAGAAATTATGAATTTCTAAGAATAGCAGTTTCACACCCACCATGTTAACTTTTTTTTGCACAAAATGTTAAGCCAGCTTTGCATTACTGGGATAAATTCCTTTGATCATGGTGTGTATGTTTTTATTTATTTATTTATTTTTTAAATTTAAGAGACAGGTTTTCATTCTATCAACTAGGCTGGAGTGCAGTGGCAAGTTTATAGCTCACTGCAGCCTTGACCTCTCAGGCTTATATGATTCTCCCACCTCAGCATCCTTAGTAGCTGGGGCTACAGGCTCACACCACCATATCCAGCTAAATTTTTTGGTATTTTTTGTAAAGACTGGGTCTCTCTATGTTGCCCAGGCTGGTTTTTAATTCCTGGGCTCAAGCGATTCACCCGCCTGAGCCTCCCAAATTGCTGGGATTACAGGCATGAGCCATTGCACCCAGCCTGTAACCCTTTTTATATTTTGTAGGATTCAGTTTCCTAGTATGTATTTTATTCAGGATTTTTGTGTCTAAATTAATAAGAGAGAGTGATCTGTGGTTTCCGTTTTTTGTTGATATTTGTGTTTGGTTTCAGTATCAGAGTAATACTGGCATCATACAATGACTGGAAAGTCTTCTCCTCTCTATTTTTTGTAACAGTTTGTGAAAGATTGGTTTAAGCATACTGATTGGCCCAATAGGGTGGCTCATGCCTGTAATCCAAGCATTTCAGGAGGTCGAGGAGGGAGGATTCCTTTAGCAGGAGTTCAGGACCAACATGGGCAACAAAGTAAGACCTGGTCTCTTCAAAAAAATGTTTTTTAGTTAAAAAATAAATAAAAGATCAGGTGAAGTGGCTCACACCTGTAATCCCAGCAATTTGGGAGGCCAAAGTGGGTGGATGACCTGAGGTTGGGAGTTCAAGACCAGCCTGACCAACATGGAGAAACCCTGTCTTTACTGAAAATATAAAATTAGCCAGGCGTGGTGGCGCATGCCTATAATCCCAGCTACTTAGGAGGCTGAGGCAGGAGAATCGCTTGAACCCTGGAGGCAGAGGTTGTAGTGAGTTGAGATTGTGCCATTGCACTCCAGCATGGGCAACAAGAGCAAAACTCCATCTCAAATAAATAAATACATACATACATAAAATTGGTCCAGTGCAGTGGCTCATGCCTATAATCCCAGCACTTTGGGAGGCCAAGGTGGGCAGATCACCTGAGGTCAGGAGTTCCAGACCAGCCTGGCCAACATGGTGAAACCCCATCTCTACTAAAATTACAAAAATTTGCTGGGCGTGGTGGCGCACGCCTGTAGTCCCAGCTACTCGGGAGGCTGAGGCAGGAGAATCATTTGAACCCAGGAGGCAGAGATTGCAGTGAGCCAAGATCACCCCGCTGCACTCCAACCTGGTGACAGCGAGACTCTGTCTCAAAAAATAAAAATAAAAAGGGCTAACTTGAACATAGGCACTACAATCTCGAAACAATCTGATAACCAAGAAAGCTACTCAGTGACCGCCAGTAGCATCTAGAGCCTGGACACACTGGACAAAGGGATCATTCTCATCCTGAGCAGGACAGAGCGGGATGGCATGAGATTTCATCATATTCCAGAGAACTGCTCGATATTTAAAACATGAATTGTTTATTTCTGGAATTTTCCATTTAATATTTGCAGAGGGTGGTTAACCACAGGTAACCACAGAAATCAAAATTGCTAAGTGGGGTGATCTAGTGTATCATAACACTCTGGCTGGGATTAATAGCAATTTAATTCCAATAATAAATGACTTTACTTCTCTATGACTGTTTTCCTCCTCCCTCCTGTTATTATTGTCACAAGTTACATTGTCTTCTTAGATAACATATCCTTGAAACAAATTACATTTTATACACTGTGTGCTCATCAATAGATTTATAATTCTTGCTTTATGCAATTGTCTTTTAAATGACACAGGAGGGGCCGGGCGCGGTGGCTCAAGCCTGTAATCCCAGCACTTTGGGAGGCCGAGGCGGGTGGATCACGAGGTCAAGAGATCGAGACCATCCTGGTCAACATGGTGAAACCCCGTCTCTACTGAAAATACAAAAAATTAGCTGGGCATGGTGGCGCGTGCCTGTAGTCCCAGCTACTCGGGAGGCTGAGGCAGGAGAATTGCCTGAACCCAGGAGGCAGAGGTTGCGGTGAGCCGAGATCGCGCCATTGCACTCCAGCCTGGGTAACAAGAGCGAAACTCCGTCGCAAAAAAAAAAAAATGACACAGGAGGAAGAAAGATAAACAAAATGCATTTATACTTGTCTTTTGTATTTACCTATAAGAAAGTATGCCTATTACTGTACTCTGCTGGTAATCCCCAATTGCAATTGCTCAGGAGTTCTATAATGCAGAGATTTTCAGGGTTGGGGAAAAAAAAGGCATCTGCTTTGGTATTTCAGATCTAAATACTTACAAAGAGTGGCTTGGGAGCAGTAGCCTTAGCAAGAGATAAGACTTAACTTCCCCCAGGGGCTATGAGCTGAGAGGCAAAACTGGGAGTAAAGATGTTGGCTTCTCAACCCGTTTCAGAAGGAACAAAGGGGCTGCCGCCTTCAAGCTCAGCACAGACGCTCATTTGTAGAAGACCAGAGAACAGTATTGAGGCTTAAAAGATGTGTCTAGGCCAGGCGTGGTAGCTCATCCCTGGAATCCCCCAGCACTCTGGGAGGATCCAAGGTGGGTGGATCACCTGAGGTCAGGAGTTCAAGACCAGCCTGGCCAACATGGTAAAACCCTGTCTCTACTAAAAATACAAAAATTAGCCAGTGTAGGTGGCAGGTGCCTATAATCCTAGCTACTCGGGAGGCTGAGGCATGAGAACTGCTTGAAGCCGGAAGGCAAAGGTTGCCGTGAGCCGAGACCTTGCCACTGTACTCTAGCCTGGGGGATACAGCAAGACTGTGTCTCCAGAAAAAAACCAAAAAACAAAAATGGTGTGTCTAGATGAGATCTTCAGCTATAGTCATTAGCACAATTAAACCAATAGTCAGAAACCTGCTAAATGTTTGAAGGAATCATATTACCAAAGAAACCACTAGCTGGCCCACAAAAATTGTAGCTACTCAACCCCTGAAGCCATACCCAGGCTCCAAAACCTGCACGAGCAGGAGGCGGGCTTTGAAAACTGGGCAACTGACAACAGGCCACATCTCTGCAATGCCCACCTCACCTATGTTCATGGCGGATAATGGCAAAGGAAGAACCTCCCAGAAGGCAGAGCTAGGGGCTATCAGACAGTTGCATCTAAGAACAAATTCTACTGCCATGCAAGAGAACCTTCCCTGTTCCCGCACAGATACCTTTACGGACTGCAAGGGACCAGCATCTGCAGTGTGTTTCATATCCTCTCATTTTCAGAGTGCTTTTATCTTTTTTTTCCTTCGAGACAGGGTCTGGCTCTTGTTGCCTAGGCAAGAGTGCAATAGTACAATCAGAGCTCATTGCAGCCACAATCTCCTGAACTCAAAGGATCCTCCCACCTCTGCCTCCAAGTAGCTGGGACTACAGGTGTGCATGCCTCACTATGCCTGGCTAATTTTTTTTTTTTTTGGTAGAAATGGGGGTCTTGCTATGTTGCCTAGGTGGGTCTCAAACTCCTGGGTTCAAACATTCTCCTGTCTCAGCCTCACAAAGTGCTGGGATTACAGGTATGCGCCACCACATCCAGCCCAGAGTGGTCATTTTTATTGTGCTTTTTTATTTTTCCTATTCCACTGTTGTATATTGAAAGGTAGTTTGTCTTTCAGTTTATAGGTGGTACCTATATCTAGACCTAATGAATAGTTATGGACTTGAGCTGAACACACTGAGATTTTCTGTTTTCTCTACTTGGGAACATGTGAATGCTTTGCATGGGAAGATACATATCTTTCCACTTATATAAAAATATATATATTGATATATAGATGTGTGTGTACACATATTATATATATATATATATATACTGACCATATAATTTATCAATCTATGATACTTTAAAACATCTCTTGTTATTTTTATTTATTTATTTATTTTGAGGCAGGATCTGGCTCTGTCACCCATGCTGGAGTACAGTGGCAAGATATAGGCTCACTGTAACCTCCACCTCCCCCGCTCAAGTGATCCTCCCACCTTAGCCTCCCCAGTAGCTGGGAACACAGGCATGCACCACCATGCCCAGCTAATTTTGTTTCTTTTCTTTTTTTGTTGTTGTTGTTTTGTTTTGTTTTATTTTTTGAGACAGAGTCTCACTCTGTTGCCCAAGCTGGAGTGCAGTGGTGTGATCTCAGATCACTGCAACTTCTGCCTCCCAGGTTCAAGTAATTCTGCCTCAGCCTCCTGAGTAGCTGTGATTACAGGTACCCGCCACCATACGTGTTTAATTTTTGTATTTTTAGTAGAGACAGGGTTTCACCATGTTGGCTGGGCTTGTTTCAAGCCCTCTACTGACCTCAGGTGATCCACCTGCCTCAGCCTCCCAAAGTGCTAGGATTACAGGCATGAGCCATGGTGCCCAGTATTTTTTTTTTTTTTTTGAGATGGAGTTTCGCTCTTGTTACCCAGGCTGGAGTACAATGGCGCAATCTCGGCTCACCACAACCTCCGCCTCCTGGGTTCAGGCAATTCTCCTGCCTCAGCCTCCTGAGTACCTGGGATTACAGGCACGCACCACCATGCCCAGCTAATTTTTTGTATTTTTAGTAGAGACAGTGTTTCACCATGTTGACCAGGATGGTCTTGATTCTTGACCTCGTGATCCACCTGCCTCGGCCTCCCAAAGTGCTGGGATTACAGGCTTGAGCCACCACACCCGGCCGTATTTTTTTTTTGAGACAGGGTCTCACTCTGTTGCCCAGGCTGGAGTGCAGTGGTATAGTCATAGCTCACTACAGCTTCAGACTCCTGAGCTGAAGTAATCCCCCTACCTCAGAGTCCCAAGTAGCTGAGACTACAGGCGCAAGCCACCATGCCCAGCTAATTTTTATAGTTTTTGTAGAAATAGGGTTTCACCATGTTGCCCAGGCTTGTCTCAAACTCTTGAGCTCAAATGATCCTCCCACTTCGGCCTCCCAAAGTGCTGGGATTACAGGTATGAGCAAACATGCTCAGCCTACCTGTTCTCAGTTCTTTTGGATATATACCATGGAACTGCTGGATTATAGGATAATACTGAGTTTAACTTTTTGAAGAGCCACCAAACTATTTTTCTTTTTTCTCCACTTTTGAATGAAAAGGAATACTGTTAATAATTATGCAGGATAACTGTAAACTGGGAAAACAGCTGAACAAAAATGAGGTTCTAGTCGGAGGCAGTTGGAGGGGCCATGATTGCTGAGAAGTCAACCAGCAGTGTCCTCACTGCAGCCTCCACATTTCAAGTGATCCTCCTGCCTCAGCCTCTTAAGTAGCTGGGGCACAGATCTGTGCTACCACATCCAGCTAATTTTTAAATGTTTTGTAGACATGAGGTCTTTCTGTATTGCCCTGGCTGGTCTTGAACTCCTAGACTCAATCGATCTTCCTGCCTCAGCCTCCCAAGGTGCTGAGGTTACAGGCATGAGCCACTGCTCCCAGCCTGTTTCATTTTCTCACCTTCCACTGTCTCCCTAAGAGGCAGAGACAATAGACTCTGATATCACACTTTACCTAACAACTGCAGAATTTTTTTTTTTTTTTGAGTCAGAATCTTGCTCTGTTGCCCAGGCTGGAGTACAGTGGAGCAATCTTGGCTCACTGCAACCTCTGCCTCCCAGGTTTTTTCCAGATTAGCTGAGATTACAGGCACACATCACCACACCCGGCTAATTTTTTTGTGTTTTTGGTAGAAATGGGGTTTCACCATGTTGGCCAGGCTGGTCTTGAACTCCTGACCTCAGGTGATCCGCCCACCTTGGACTCCCAAAGTGTTGGGATTACAAGCGTGAGCCACTGCACCTGGCTTAACCCATCTTCCTGATTCCACTCTTGCCCCTTTCAATCCTTTCTCCACATTTCTATCATGGCTTTTTCTGAAAACTAGTTTGACTCATGTCAGCTTCCGGTTGAGCTGAACTTCTTTCAGTTCCTCAAATTGACAGAGCTTTGCCCTCCTCCACAAATGCTGTTTTCTCTGCTGGGGGCCTCCTGTCCTTTAAGGCACCTCCATGAACTGGTTCCCTCTTCTTTCTGCCCCCCATGTAAATGTCAGGCTGCCTGCCCATCTCCTAGACTGCCGGGTGTCCCTGCTGTGTGTCGCTCTCCTCCGAACTGCTTTGGAGTTGATGTGCCCTGTCACAGCACTCATCACACATATCTGCAGCGCTGGGTTCAGGGAATGTCTCCTGGCACTAGACCACGAACTCCTTAACGCAAGGTCTCTGCTTCATTTACCACTGTACTGCTAGAAATTAGTACAGGCCTGACATGTTAAAATCACTTGACTTACGTGTTATTTTATTTTATTTTATTTTTTTTGAGATGGAGTCTTACTCTGTCTCCCCGAGACAGAGTTTCCTCGTTAGGCAGGATAGTCTCGAACTCCTGATCTTAGGTGATCCACCCACCTCGGCCTCCCAAAGCTCTGGGATTACAGGTGTGAGCCACTGCGCCCAGCCATCTGACTTATTTCTCATAGGGAATACATGCATATCGTAAAAAATCTGAAAGATGCAAAGTGATGATGTATAGTAAAAAAAAAAAAAAAGTCTCTTTTCACCCTGATGCCCCAGTCACCCATGGACTATACCTCTATATCCTTTTTTTTTTTTTTTTTTTTTTGAGACACAGTTTCATTCTCATTGCCCAGGCTGGAATGCAGTGGTGTGACCTTGGCTCACTGCAAGCTCCACCTCTCAGGTTCAAGTGATTCTTCTGCCTTAGCCTCCCAACTAACTGGGATTACAGGCGCCTGCCAACATACCCGGCTAACTTTTTTGTATTCTTAGTAGAGACAATGTTTCACCATTGGTCTTGATCTCCTGATCCCGTGATCTGCCCGCCTCAGCCTCCCAAAGTGCTGAGATTTCAGGTATGAGCCACCGTGACCAGCCAGGAATTCTTTTTATTTTGTTTGAAGTGAGGTCTCACTCTGTCACCCAGGCTAGGGTGGCAGTGGTGCAATCATGGCTCACTGCAGCCTCGACCTACTGGGCTCAAGCAATCCTCCCACCTCAGCCTCCTGAGAGGCTGGTACTACAGATGTGTGCCACCATGCCTGGCTAATTTTTTTTTTTTTTTTGTAGAGACAAGGTTTTGTTAAGTTGTCCAGGCTGGGTTTTTGAGTTTTGTTTATTTGTTTGTTTTATGGGACAGTTCTGTCACCCATGCCGGAATGCAGTGTCATGATCAGGGCTCACGGCAGCCTCAACCTCCTGGGCTCAGTTGATCCTCCTGCCTCAGCCTCCGAGTGTCTGGGACTACAGGCACATGCCACCATGTTTGATTAATTTCTGAGTTTCTTTGGTAGAGATGAGGTTTCATCATGTTGCCCAGGCTTGTCTCCAACTCCTGAGCCCAAGCGATCTGCCCACCTTGGCCTCCCAAAGTGCTAGGACCACCGGCCTGAGTCACCTTGCCTGGTCAAGTTCTTTTCAGTATTTTGCTACTATAAACAATGTTATCCTGAATATCCTTGAATATGTCATTTCACATATAAGTGAGTATATCCATAGGACAAATTCTGAGAAGTAAAATGGTTGAGTGAAACTGTATACATACTTTTTTTTTTGAGACAGTCTCACGCTGTTGCCCAGGCTGGAGTGCAGTGGTACAGTCTCGGCTCACTGCAAACTCTGTCTCCCAGGTTCAAGTGGTTCTCATACCTCAGCCTCACAAGTAGCTGAGATTATAGGCAACTGCCACCATGCCTGGCTAATTTTTGTATTTTTATTTGTAATTTTAATTTTTTTGAGACAGAGTCTCGCTGTTGTTATCCAGACTGGAGTGCAATGGCATGATCTCGGCTCACTGCAACCTCCGCCTCCTGGGTTCAAGCAATTCTCCTGCCTCAGCCTCCCAAGTAGCTGGGACTATAGGCGTGCACCACCATGCCCAGCTAATTTTTGTATTTTTAGTAGAGACGTGGTTTCACCTTGTTGACGAGGATGGCCTCAATCTCTTGACCTCGGGAATTTTTTTGTATTTTTAGTAGAGACAGGGTTTTACCATGTTTGCCAAGCTGGTTTTGAACTCCTGGCCTCAACTGATCCACTGGCCTCAGCCTCCCAAAGTGCTGGGATTATAGGCCTGGCCCACACAGGTTTTTTGTTTGTTTGTTTGTTTTTGTTTTTTTTTTTTGAGATGGAGTCTTGCTCTGTTGCTCAGGCTGGAGTATAGTGGCACAATCTCGGCTCCCTGCAACCTCCACCTCCCAGGTTCAAGCAATTCTTCTGCCTCAGACTCCTGAGTAGCTGGGACTATAGGGTCATGCCACCACACCCACCTAATTTTTTGTATTTTTAGTAGAGACAGGATTTCACCATACTGGCCAGGCTGGTCTCAAATTCCTGACCTCATGATCTGCCTGCCTTGGCCTCCCAAAGTGCTGGGATTACAGGAGTGAGCCACTGCGCTCAGCCACACTTTTTTTTTTTTTTTTTGAGATGGAGTCTTGCTCTGTTGCCCAGGCTGGAGTGCAGTGGCAAAATTTTGGCTCACTGCAACCTCTGCCTTCCAGGTTCAAGTGATTCTGCTGCCTCAGCCTCCTGAGTAGCTTGGACTACAGGCATGCACCACCACACCCGGCTAATTTTTGTATTTTTAGTAGAGGTGGGGTTTTATCATGTTGACCAGACTGATCTCAAACTCTTGACTTCCAGTGATCCACTAGCCTTGGTCTCCCAAAGTGCTGGGATTACAGGCCCAGCCTCACATACTTTTGTTTTGTATTTTTGTTTTCTTTTTTTTAGACAGAGTCTTGCTCTGTTGCCAGGCTGGAGTGCAGTGATGCGGTCTTGGCTCACTGCAACCTCCGCCTCCTGGGTTCCAGCGATTCTTCCGACAGCCTCCCAAGTAGCTGGGACTACAGGCAAATGCCAGCACTCCCAGCTAATTTTTGTATTTTTGCAGAGACGGGGTTTCATCATGTTGACCAGGGTGGTCTCAATCTCTTGACCTCATGATCCACCCGCTTCGGCCTCCCAAAGTGCTGGGATTACAGGTGTGAGCCACTGCACCTGGCTCTCACACACTTTTAATAGTGTGTTAAGGATGTCGAACTGCTTTTCACTGAAGCGCACCAATTTACACTGTGATCCATACATTCTTCACAGGACTGTTGACATCAGTCAACGGTTTGGTTTAAACCCTTTGGTTTTTGTCCTGTCATCTAATAGTGACAAAAAGAATACCATTGTGGTTTTGTCCTATCTCTTTTTATAGTTGAAGTTGAGCATCTTATCATATACTTAAGATCCATTAGCAAACTTAAAGGGCAAATGACAAAGTGGGAAATTACAAATCGTATCAATGACACAAAGACAAATAAACAAAAAATTGAACAAAAACACGAACTGGCATGTCACAAAGGAGAAATCCAAATGGGCAATAAAGGAACTACCAATTAAAAATTAGAATCGGTCAGGTGCAGTGGCTCACGCCTGTAATCCCAGCACTTTAGGAGGCTGAGGTGGGTGGATCACCTTAGGTTGGGAGTTCAAAACCAGCCTGGCTAACATGGCAAAACCCTGTCTCTAGTAAAAATACAAAAATTAGCTGTTGTAGTGGTACACACCTGTAATCCCAGCTACTCAGGAGGCTGAGGCAGGAGAATCACTGAACCCGAGAAGTGGAGGTTGCAGTGAGCCTAGATCACACCATTGCACTCCAGTCTGGGCAATAAAGTGAGACTTTGTCTCAGGAAAAAAAAGTAAAATCACAATAAGTCACCACTGCATCCTCATCTAAGTGGTTAAAATTAAGAAGTCTGTCAAAACCAAATATTGCCAGTGAAGTGGAGCAGTGGGAACTCTCACACACTTGGGCAGAAGTATAAATTGATAAAGTGCAGAAAAATGGTTTGGCATTATCTAGAAAATCTGAAGATATGCACACCCTTTATCCCAGCAATTCCACTCCTAGTATACATACTCCTTGAGGAAGCCTTTCCTGTGTGTTCCAGGAGTCTTGTAAATTACTGTTCAGAGCAGAAGTGGTTCTAATAGAACAAAAATGGAAAACCTAGCTGGGCTTGCTGACATGTACCTGTGGTCCCAGCTACTCAGGAAGCTGAGGTGGGAGGATTGCTTGAGCCCAGGAGTTTGAGGCTGCAGTGAGCTGTGATCTCGCTACTGCATAGCGAGAAACAGAAAGAGACCCTAGCTCTAAAAAATAGAAAGGCGGGAGGACTTAAATGTTCGTTCATAGTAAAGTGGAAAACTAAACTGTGGTATGTTATTACAGTGGAAATCACACAGCAATAAAATGAACACATCACAGCATCAGTGTGGCTGGATTGCCCAAAGGAAAGGGAATAACAGTGACGGAGTCAGTGTAGTTGTTACACCTTCAGAGAGGCAAAGGGTATATGGGAAGGCCACACAGTTGAGAGCTTGTCTGCTAAGATGGGCTATATGTTATTTCATGGCCTGGAAAATGGTTAAACAAATGTTGGCTTTATCTTTAAATTGTACTTATTTTATTTCATATATGCCCTGTGTGTATGATTGCTAGAGTTTGAATGTATATGTCTCTCCAAAAATCATGTTGAAATCTAGTGACCAGCCGGGCATGGTGGCTCACACCTGTAATCTCAGCACTTTGGGAGGCCAAGGTGGGTGGATCACAATGTCAAGAGATCGAGACCATCCTGGCCAACATGGTGAAGCCCCATCTCTACTAAGAATACAAAAATTAGCTGGGTGTGGTGGCCCGTTCCTATAATCCCACCTACTTGGGAGGCTGAGGCAGGAGAATACCTGGGAGGCGGAGGTAGCAGTGACCTGAGATCGGGCCACTGCCCTCCAGCCTGAGTGACAGAGCAAGACTCCATCTCAAAAAAAAAAAAAAAAAAAAAAAAGGCCAGGGTGGCTCATGCCTGTAATCTCAGCATTTGGGAGGCTGAGGCGGGTGGATCATTTGAAGTCAGGAGTTCAAGACCAGACTGAACAACATGGTGAAAACCCGTCTCAAAAAAAAAAAAAAAGAAAGAAATCTAGTCACCAAGGTGATGGTATTTGGAGGTAGGGATCTGAGAGGTGATCAGGTTGATTAGATTATGAGGGCAGAGCCTTTTTTTTTTTTTAAACGTGTGCACTTATATTCAACTGGTCTCAAGTCAGTGTACAGGTAAGCCCTGGCTGCCTTCAGCCACTCCCAGGGAAGCCAAAAGCCTTCATACATCTCAACCTGGGGGACAAAAAAGGGGGGCCATGATGGCTGACTATTCAAAATACAACAAAATAAAAAAAATTAGGGTGACAATTTTAAAACATTTTGCATTACATAATTTACAGGAAAGCAATGCTTACAACTCCCCTGTGTGGACTTGGGAGAGGAATGGGTCATTCTCCTTAGAGAGAAGTGGGGTAGCTTTTAGGAGGGCAAGGGACTTCCTGTAACAATGCATCTCATAATATTTGGAATGACTATTTTTTAAAAAAAGAACAATGGGCCAGGCACTGTGGCTCATGCCTATAATCCCAGTACTTTGCAAGGCCGAGGCAGGCAGATCACCTGAGGTCAAGAGTTCAAGACCAGTTTTACCAACATGGTAAAACTTTCCCCTCTACTAAAAATACAAAAATTAGCTGGGCGTGGTGGTGCACGCTTGTAGTCCCAGCTACTCGGGAGGCTGAGGCAGGAGAATCACTTGAAACCGGGAGGTGGAGGTTGCAGTGAGCAGGATGGCGTAGGGGAGGGCATACCCCTCATAGATGGGCACAGTGTGGGTGATCCCGTCGCCAGAGTCCATCTTGATGCCAGTGGTATAGACAGAGGTGTACAGGGACAGCATGGCCTGGATGGCCATGTACGTGGCTGGGGTATTGAAGGTCTCAAACATGATCTGGGTCATCTTTTCAGTTGGTCTTGAGGTTCAGGGGGGGCCTCAGTCAGCAGCATGGGGTGCTCCTCGGGAGCCACATGCAGCTCGCTGTAGAAGGTATGGTACCAGATCTTCTCCATGTCATCCCAGTTGGTGATGATGCCATGCTCGATGGGGTACTTCAGGGTCAGAATGCCTTTCTTGCTCTGGGCCTCACTGCCCACATAGGAGTCCTTCTGACCCACGCCCACCATCATGCCCTGGTGCCTGGGGCACCCCACGATGGAGGGGAAGACAGCCCTGGGGCACATTACCACCCTCAAAGCCAGCCTTGCCATGCCAGAGCTGGTTGTCACGATGAGCACAGTGATATCATCATCCATGGTGAGCTGGCTGCGGGGGTGGATGGGCGGTGGAGCAGCGAGGGCAAGGCTCTGTGCTTTCGGGATGGACTCTGTCTCTTAATTTTTTTGAGAGAGTTTTACTCTGTCGCCCATACTGGAGTATGGGGGCACGAACATGGCTCCCTGCAGCCTCAACCTCCTGGGCTCAAGTGATCATCTCACCTCAGCCTCCCTAGTAGCGGGGACCACATATACGCGCCACCATGCCCAGCTAATTTTTTATTTTTTGTAGAGATGGTGGTTGTGGCCAGGTTATGGTGGTTCACGCCTGTAATCCCAGCACTTTGGGAGGCTGAGGCAGGCAGGTCACTTTGAGTTCAGAGTTCAAGACAAGCTTGTCCAACATGGCAAAATCCCATTTCTACAAAAAATACAAAAATTAGCTAGGTGTCTGTGGCTCGTGCCTGTAGATGCAGCCACATGAGAGGTTGAGGCTGAAGAATTGCTTGAACCCAGGAGGTGGAGGTTGCAGTGAGCTATATTCACACCACTGCACTGAAGCCTGGGTGACAGAGTGAGACCCTGTCTCAAAAAAAAAAATGACAAGAGATGGGGTGGGGAGGATTCTACTTTGTTGCCCAGGCTGGTCTCAATCTCCTGGGCTGAAGCATCCCAAAGTGCTAGGATTACAGACGTAATAAGCCACTGTGCTGGGGCCTTATCTCAGTTTCTTTTTTTTTTTTGAGACAGAGTATCACTCCGTCACCAGGCACCAGGCTGGAGTGCAGTGGAGCGACCTTGGCTCACTGCAACCTCCACCTCCCAGTTTCAAGCAATTCTCCTGCCTCAGCCTCCTGAGTAGCTGGGACTACAGGTGTGTGCCACTGTGCCCAGCTAATTTTTTTGCATTTTTAGTAGAGACGGGGTTTCACCATGTTGGCCAGGATGGTCTCGATCTCTTGACCTCGTGATCTGCCCGCCTCGGCCTCCCAAAGTGCTGGGATTACAGGCGTGAGCCACTGCACCGGGCTTATCTCAGTTTCTATGGGTCAGGAGTCCGGGAATAATTTAGCCAGGTCCTCTGCCCAGGGTCTTCCAGGGCTTCAATCAAGGCATGGACTGGGCTACGTTGTCATCTGGAGGCTCAAATGGGGAAGAATCTGCTCATGCAGATTGTTAGCAGAATTCATTTCCTTGTGGCTGTGTCACTGAGGGCCCTGGCTTTTCATTGTTGTCAGGAGGCCTGTGGCAGATTCTAGAGGCTGCCAGAATTTCTTGCCATGTGGGCTTCGTCAACATGTGGGTTATTTCATCAAGTCACTAGGGAGAATCTACTGGTTCAACCTCACACAGTCTTTTTTTTTTTTTTTTTTTTTGAGACTGAAGTCCCACTCTGTCGCCCAGCCTGGAGTGCAGTGGCAGGATCTGGCTCACTGCAACCTTCACCTCCCAGGTTCAAGATATTCTTCTGTCTCAGTCGCCTGAGTACCTGGGATTATAGGTGCATGCCACCACACCCAGCTAATTTTTGTATTTTTAGTAGAGACAGGGTTTCACCATTTTGGCCAGGCTGGTTTGGAACTCCTGACCTTGTGACCCACCTACCTCAGCCTCCCAAAGTGCTGGGATCACAGGCGTGAGCCATCACACCTGGCCCACAGAGTCTTATATTACATGATATAAACTGGAAGTGACAGCCCACCACCTTTGCCATATTTATTATAAGTGGGTCACAGATTCTGTCCACATGCAAGGCAAGGGGATCACACAAGGATGTGGACACGGGGAGGTGGGAATTATTAGGACTCACCTTAGGGTTAGTCAGCTACAACTGTTTATTGCTTTGGAAGGTGTTGTCTATTTTTTTCCCTTTTTTTTCTTTTCTTTTTTTTTTTTTTCTGAGATGGAGTTTCGCTGTTGTTACCCAGACTGGAGTGCAATGGCATGATCTCGGCTCACCGCAACCTCCGCCTCCTGGGTTCAAGCAATTCTCCTGCCTCAGCCTCCCGAGTAGCTGGGATTATAGGCGCATACCACCATGCCCAGCTAATTTTTGTATTTTTAGTAGAGATGGGGTTTCACCATGTTGACCAGGATGGTATCGATCTCTTGACCTCATGATCCACCCACCTAAGCCTCCCAAAGTACTGGGACTATACGTGTCTGCCACCGCACCCGGCCCTTTTTTTCTTATCCATATATAAGACCTCTATAGATTAAATAAATTCACCGTTTGTTTGCCACATAAGGTGCCACTTCACTACTTTTTTTTTTTTGTTTTTGAGACAAAATCTCACTCTGTTGCCCAGTCTGGAGTGCAGTGATGCAATCATAGCTTATTGCAGCCTCAACCCTCCTGGGCTCAAGCGATCCTCCCACCTCAACCTCCTGAGTAGCTGGGACTACAGGCGCCACCACTCCCAGCTAATTATTTTTATTTTTATTTTTTGTGGAGACAGGGTTTTAGTATGTTGCCCAGACTAGTCTCAAACTCCTGGGCTCACACAGTCCTCCTGCCTCAGCTTCCCAAAGTGTTAGGTTTACAGGTGTGAGCCACTGTGCTTGGCCTCAATACATTTTTGATAAATAAATAAATCACTTAATGAATCTTCCTACTGGCTTTTCTACACATTTAGCAGCAGCAGCAGTGACTTCATCAGCCCTTTCAAGGGTCTGTTTCTTTTACCAAGAAAGCTGAGCTAGGTCAAAGCAGAGAATTTAACTGAGGTTCAAGAATTTAAACCGAGATGCTGATTTGGATTTGATATGAAATTGCTTTCACTTTGATTTATGCCAAGATGAATCAGAGTAGTGCAAAAGATCAAGTTGCAGCGAGGCTGCAAGAAGGAAGACAAGGCAGGCATTCCTCCTGTCTCATGGAGATGCACCTGAAGCCCTGTGTTCTTGGCAACCTATGTGGAATAGGATGTTTCTCAGGTTGGAGGAGCATGGAATGGTGAAGGCTTGCTGCCTTTTTTTTTAATAGGACAAGGTCTAACTATGTCATCTAGGCTATAGTGCAGTGGCGCAATCACAGCTCACAGCAGCCTTGAACTCCTGGGCTCTAATGATCCTCCCTCCTTAGTCTCCCGAGTAGCTAGGACTACTGATTGCATTCACCACCGAATCTGGTTAATTTTTAATTTTTTTGTAGAGATGACATCCTGCTGTGTTTCCCAGCTGGTCTCAAACTACTGGCCTCAAATGATCCTCCCACCATGGCCTCCCAAAATGCTGGGACTACAGGTATGAGCCATCATGCTTGGTCAAGGCTTGCAGTCTTGTATGTCTCTAGCAACTGTGATGCCCCCAAACATCTTATGTCATCAGGCAGTGCCATACATTCCTCTCTCCAGTAAGCCACATCACCAGTGCCCACTGTCCATGTGCTAGGCTTTATAAATTTGCTGTGCCGGCCCTGGCCATGTTCCCTTTACTTGTGCCTCGACTGCAGAACCAGGCAGTTGTCCAGTTATTTCACATGGCTTCCTCCTTTTGCCCAGGAAAACCATTCGGAATCATTCAAGATTCAGCTACTCCCGGGCACAGTGGCTCACGCCTGTAATCAGCACTTTGGGAGGCTGAGGCAGGCAGATCACTTGAGGTCAGGAGTTCAAGACCAGCCTGGGCCAGGTGCTGGGGCTCAGGCCTGTAATCCCAGCTCCCAGCTCTTAGGGAGGCAGAGGTGGGAGGATAGCTTGAGCCCAGGAATTCAAGACCTGCCTGGGCAATATAGTGAGACCCTGCCTGGCCAACATGGTGAAACCACATCTCTACTTAAAAGTACAAAAGTTAGCGGGGTGGTGGCAGGCACCTGTAATCCTAGCTACTCAGGAGACTGAGGCAAGAAAATCACCTGAACCTGAGAGGGGGAGGTTGCAGTGAGCTGAGATCACGCCACTGTACTCCAGCCTGAGCAACAGAGAGAGACTCTGTCTCAAAAAAAAAAAAAAAAGACTCAGGTCCTAGGCTTTCTCCTGAGGAACATCAACATTTCCAGGCCACAGTAGTTATACTATCATCTGTGTGTGAACCTCTGTGTTAACTTCTACTACAAAGTACTGTCATTAGGCCACACGTGGTGGCTCACGCCTGTAATCCCAGCACTTTGGGAGACCAAAGTGGGTGGATCATGAGGTCAGGAGATCGAGACCATTCTGGCCAACATGGTGAAACCCCGTCTCTACTAAAAATACAAAAATTAGCCGGGTGTGTTGACGCATACCTGTAATCCCAGCTACGCAGGAGCCTGGGGCATGAGAATCGCTTGAACCCAGGAGACAGAGGTTGCAGTGAGCCAAGATGGTGCCACTGTACTCCGGTCTGGTGACAGAGTGAGACTCTGTCTTAAAAAAAAAGTACTGTCATTGATCTATTGGGTTTATACTTCTCTTCCACTAGATAGTAAGATCCCTGAGGACACGGACTGAGTCTCATTTTCCTGTGGGCTTATTGTCCAGCTGTCCAGACAGTCTTGCTCTGTCACGCAGGCTGGAGTGCTGTGGCATGATCTCAGGTCACTGTAACCGCCACTTCCCGGGTTCAAGCAATTCTCTGCCTCAGCCTCCCAAGTAGCTGGGATTACAGGTGTGTGCCACCATGCCAGACTAATTTTTGTATTTTTAGTAGAGACAGGGTTTTACCATTTTGGCCAGGCTGGAACTGGAACTCCTGACCTCATGATCCACCCACCTCAGCCTCCCAAAGTGCTGGGATTACAGGTGTGAGCCATCGCGCCCAGCCAAGTTTTATTTATTCTTGTATCCCTACTGCCCAGCACAGTGCCTGCCACAGAGGAGTTAATTCATGTTCGTTGAACTGAAGCAGATATTTGTGTCTTCAGGGCCAGTTCCCTAAGAAATGCTCAGGACCTGTTTGTTACATTACATTCTAGAAAACATGCTTTTCCCAAAGCCTTCTGCCCACCCCTCCTTCTCTGGCAGGCTTGGATTAACACTGAGAGCCAATCATTTGTCACATAGCAACAATAGTAAAGAATGAACTACAGCCGAATAGAGCAGACGCTTGCCTGCTGCAGAGAGCAGAGCAGAGCTATTTTGAGATCTTTTAGGTAGAGTCACAGTCTGATAGGTCCACATGTTGTGGCTATAGTTACCACACATGCCATCAGCTTTGAGTGTACAAGGCATCAAAAAAATCTGATTTGCATATCAGTTTCTTTTGCCATCCTTTGGAGAAACATTTTAGAATATAAAGGACCAGGCCGGATGCAGTGGCTCACACCTAAAATCCCAGCACTTTGGGAGGCCAAGGTGGGTGGATCACTTGAGGTCAGGAGTTTGAGACCAGCCTGACCAACATGGTGAAACCTCTTCTCTACTAAAAATACAAAAACATTAGCCAGGTATGGTGGCACGTTCCTGTAATCCCAGCTATTCAGGAGGCTGATGCAGAAGAATGGCTTGAACCCGGGAGGCAGAGGTTGCGGCAAGCCGAGATTGCGCTACTGTACTCCAGCCTGGGCAACAAGAGCAAAACTCTATCTCAAAAAAAAAAAAGAATATAAAGGACCAAATTTTAGGTATGGTTTTTCTAACTGTGAAGACAATCCGGCTTTTATTTACAATACTATTAACATATTTTCATATTCCAGTGAATTACTGTACAGATGTGCTAATTGATAGAAAAGATGGCCACATATTCTAGGACCGGGCGTGGTGGCTCATGCCTGTAATCCCAGCACTTTGGGAGGCCCAGGCAGGTGGATCACAAGGTCAGGAGTTCAAGACCAGCCTGGTCAATATGGTGAAACCTTGTCTCTACTAAAAATACAAAAATTAGCTGGGTGTGGTAGCACACGGCTGTAGTCCCAATTGCTTAGGAGGCTGAGGCAAGAAAATTGCTTGAACCAGGGAAGCAGAGGTTGCAGTGAGCCAAGATTCTGCCATTGTACTCCAGCCTGGGTGACAGAGCAAGACTCTATCTCAAAAAAAAAATAAAAGATGACCACATATTCCAGACAAAAAGCAGGACCCAGGTGTCAGTCCAAACTTCCCAGTGTGGAACCCATGGCCCTTTGTGTGGTACCCAAAGTCTGGCTATAGCCACCTTTTCAGCATCCTCTCCTGCCTGGGCATATGCTTTACCCATGGTGAGCAGCATTCAGATGCCAGTGGGACAGTGCTTATGCTCATGCATTATCCATCCATGTTTGCCTTGAGGGAGCCCCATCTCTCTGGCCAGTGACTATTTATCTCTATGAACTTCTCTCTGAGTAGATGGTATGCCACCAAGGCAAGAACAGTTCCTACTCCATCTCTGAATTCCTAGTACCTAGCACAGTGCTGGGCACAGAGAAGAGGCTTATTTTATTTTATTTATTTCTTTTATTGAGACGGAGTTTCGCTCTTGTTACCCAGGCTGGAGTGCAATGGAGCGATCTCGACTCACCGCAACCTCCGCTTCCTGGGTTCAGGCAATTCTCCTGCCTCAGCTTCCCCAGTAGCTGGGATTACAGGCACGCGCCACCATGCCCAGTTTATTTTTTGTATTTTTAGTAGAGACGGGGTTTCAGCATGTTGACCAGGATGGTCTGGATCTCTTGACCTCGTGATCCACCCACCTCAGCCTCCCAAAGTGCTGGGATTACAGGCGTGAGCCACCACGCCCAGCCCGAGAAGAGGCTTATTAAGTGTTAGGTCAAGGTATAAAGAGTACAAGTTCTGGCAAGGCATAGGGGCTCATGCCTGTAATTCCAGCACTTTGGGAGGCTGAGGCAGGATGATGGCTTGAGCCCAGAAGTTCGAGACCAGCCTGGGTAACACAGCAAGATCCTGTCACTACAAAAAATACAAAAATTCGGCTGGTTGAGGTGGCTCATGCCTGTAAGCCCAGCACTTTGGGAGGCCAAGGCAGGTGGATCATGAGGTCAGGAGTTCAAGACCAGCCTAACTAACATGGTGAAACCCTGTCTCTACTAAAAATATAAAAATTAGCTAGGCGTGGTAGCATGCGCCTATAATCCCAGCTACTTGGGAGGCTGAGGCAGGAGAATCTCTTGAACCTGGGTGGCCGAGGTGCAGTGAGCCAAGATCGTACCACTGCACTCTAGCCTGGATGACAGAGCGAGACTCCATCTCAAAAACAAAAAACAAAAATTTATCCCAGCACAGTGGCTCATGCCTGTAATCCCAGCACTTTGGGGGGCTGAGGTGGGCAGATCACTTGACAGGAGCTCGAGACCAGCTTGGGCAATATGGAGCTCTAAAGCAAGTAAAATGTCCTTCATTAATGAGTAGAAACACTTACTCTCCCTCTGGTTTACTGTCTCTGCTAAAAATAGAAAAATAAGCCAGGCGTGGTGGCACAGACATGTAATCCCAGCTACTCGGGAGGCTGAGGTGGGAGGATCACCTGAGCCTGGGACTGGGAGGTTGTAATGAACCAACATTGTGCCACTGCCCTCTTTTTCTTTATTCATTCAATAAACATTCATTGGCTATGAATTCTGTCCCAGTTCCTGTCCTAGGTGCTAGAGTCTTGAGGAAGCATAATACCTCCTGCCCAAAGAAAGTAGTGTTCTTTAGAAAGGGGCCTGGATATCATGTTGGAGGATTAGCATTCCAACCTTCCTTTTCCTTCAGTTTGGGGTCTTATGAAGGACATTTCATTTCCTTTTAGCTTGTTTCCCAGAGTGAACACTTACCCTTCTTCTGGTATAATGATAAAGAATCCAGATGAGCCGGGCTCGGTGGCTCAAGCCTGTAATCCCAGCACTTTGGGAGGTCGAGGCAGGTGGATCACGAGGTCAAGAGATCGAGACCATCCTGGTCAACATGGTGAAACCCCATCTCTACTAAAAATACAAAAATTAGCTGGGCATGGTGGTGCGTGCCTGTAATCCCAGCTACTCAGGAGGCTGAGGCAGAATTGCCTGAACCCAGGAGGCGGAGGTTGCGGTGAGCTGAGATCAAGCCATTGCACTCCAGCCTGGCTAACAAGAGCGAAACTCCGTCTCAAAAAAAAAAAAAAAAAAGAATCCAGATGAAGCTATCTGAGATTCCAGAAGAGAGAGAGGTTGACTGGCACCTTGTTGGAAAAGTAAGCTAGATCGTGTCCTTTTCAGGGCCTCCTTTTTTTTTTTTTTTTAGACAGAGTTTTGTTTGTTCTTGTTGCCCAGTCTAGGATTACAATGGCGCAATCTCGGCTCACTGCAACCTCTGCCTACCGGGTTCAAGCCATTCTCTTGCCTCAGCCTCCTGAGTAGCTGGGATTACAAGCATGTGCCACCACACCTGGCTAATTTTGTATTTTTAATAGAGATGGGGTTTCTCCATGTTAGTCAGGCTGGTCTTGAACTCCCAATCTGAGGTAATCTCCCGCCTCGGCCTCCCAAAATGCTGGGATTACAGGCGTGAGAAGGTGGTTTTCTGTTTTGTTTTGTTTTGTTTTTTCCCACGTTCACTCTGTTACCCAGGCTGGAGTGCAGTGCTGCGAGCTCGGCAGGCGTGAGCTACCATGCCCAGCCTGAAGGTTTTTTGTTTTTGTTTTTGTTTTTTTAAAGATGAGGTTTCACCATGTTGGTCAGGCTGCTCTTGAACTCCCAATCTCAGGTGATCCACCTGCCTTGGCTCCAAAGTGCTTGGATTACAGACCTGAGCCACCACGCCCGGCCTGAAGGTTTTTGTAAAAAAAATTTTGGACAGCAAGGTGGCTCACACCTGTAATCCAGCACTTTGGGAGGCCAAGGAGAGCAGATCATGGGGTCAGGAGTTCGAGACCATCCTGGCCAACATGATGAAACCCCATCTCTACTAAAATTACAAAAATTAGCTGGGTGTGGTGGAACGTGTCTGTAATCTCAGCTACTCAGGAGGCTGAAGGAGGAGAATGGCTTAAAGGGAGGTGGAGGTTGCAGTTAGCCCAGATCACACTACTGCACTCTAGCCTGGCAACAGAGCAAGACTCCCTTAAAAAAAAAAAAAAATCCAGCCGGGCACGGTGGCTCACGCCTATAATCCCAGCACTTTGGGAGGCCAAGGCGGGTGGATCACGAGGTCAAGAAATAGAGACCATCCTGGTCAACAAGGTGAAACTCCATCTCTACTAAAAAATACAAAAATTAGCTGGGCATGGTGGTGTGTGCCTGTAGTTCCAGCTACTCGGGAGGCTGAGGCGGGAGAATTGCTTGAACCCAGGAGGCGGAGGTTGCGGTGAGCCAAGATCATGCCATTGCACTCCAGTCTAGGTAACAACAGCGAAACTCCATCTCAAAAAAAAAAAAAAAATCCTTTCTGGTTTTGACTTCAAACATTACAAAAATTTGTAATGCACAATGGAGACTCTCCATAACACTTCTCTCACCCAAATACTGACAGCACTTTGGTGCATATTCCCTCAGCTTCTAACCCCCCTTTTTTTTTGAGGCAGAGTCTTAATCTGTTGCCCAGGCTGGAGTGCAGTGGCATGATCTCGATTTGCCACAGCCTCTGCCTCCTGGGTTCAAGCGATTCTCCTGCCACAGCCTCCCAAATAGCTGGGACTACAAGTGAGGGCCACCATGCCCAGCTAACTTTTGTATTTTTAGTGGAGACAGGGTTTCACCATATTGGCCAGGATGGTCTTGATCTCTTGACCTCGTGATGCCCCCACCTCAGTCTCCCAAAGTGCTGGAATTACAGGGGTGAGCCACCACACCCAGCCCTCATCAGAATTTATTAAAGTTTTTTAAAATGGTTAAAATGGTAAATTTTATGTTCTTTCTCTCTCTCTCTGTATATATGTGTGTGTGTGTGTGTGTGTGTGTGTGTGTATACACGTATATATATGCCAGGCACAGTGGCTCATGCCTGTAATCCCAGCACTTAGGGAGGCTGAGGCAGGTAGATCACCTGAGGTTGGGAGTTTGAGACCAGGCTGATCAACATGGAGAAACCCTGTCTCTACTAAAAATACAAAAATTAGCCGGGCATGGTGTGCGCACCTGTAATCCCAACTACTTGGGAGACTGAGGCAGGAAAATCACTTGAACCCCGGAGGCAGAGGTTGCAGTGAGCTGAGATTGTACCACTGCACTCCAGCCTAGGCAATAAGAGCAAAACTGCATCTCAAACACACACACACACACACACACACACACACACACACACACAGTGTGTGTGTGTATATATAACATATATGCATATATATGTGTGTGTGTATATATATACGTATATATATTTCTTTTTGACACAAAGTCTCTCTCTGTTGCCCAGGCTGGAGTGCAGCGGTGCAGTCTCTACTCACTGCAACTTCCACCTCCTGAGTTCAAATGATTCTCGTGATTCTTGTGCCTCAGCCTCCTGAGTACCTGGGACTACAGGTACTCACCACCACGCCCAGCTAATTTTTTTAGTAGAGATGGGTTTTTTTTGTTGTTGTTTTGTTTTGTTTTTTGAGACGGAGTTTCGCTCTTGTTACCCAGGCTGGAGTGCAATGGCGCAATCTCGGCTCACCACAACCTCCGCCTCCTGGGTTCAAGCAATTCTCCCGCCTCAGCCTCCTGAGTAGCTGGGATTACAGGCACGCGCTACCATGCCCAGCTAATTTTTTGATTTTATTTGGTAGAGGCGGGGTTTCACCTTGTTGACCAGGATGGTCTCTATTTCTTGACCTCGTGATCCACCCGCCTCGGCCTCCCAAAGTGCTGGGATTACAGGCTTGAGCCACTGCGCCCGGCCGAGATGGGGTTTTACCATGTTGACTAGGCTGGTCTCAAACTCCTGACCTCAGGTGATCCACCCTCCTTGGCCTACCAAAATGCTGGAATTATAGGTGTGAGCCACTGCGCCTGGCCTATGTACCATAGATTTTATCACAGCTAGACAATAACAACACCAACTATGGAACAGTCTTACAATGATGAGATATTATGCAGTCATTTGAAAATTAGTAGGTAGACACATTCTACCATAGAAAGATGTCCATGTATTACTAAGGACAAAAAGAATATTGGTGAATAGCAGGTATAGATTGGCTCTATTTTTACAAATGTAATTATTAATAATAATGGGTTAGGCTGGGTGCAGTGGCTCACGCCTGTAGTCCCAGCACTTTGGGAGGCCGAGGTGGGCGGATCTTGATGTCAGGAATTTGAGACCAGCCTGGCCAACACGGTGAAACCTTGTCTCTGCTAAAAATACAAAAACTAGCCGAGCATGGTGGCACATTCCTCTAGTCCCAGCTACTTGGGAGGCTCCTGGCAGGAGAATCACTTGAACTCAGAGGCACAGTTTGCAGTGAGTTGAGATCCTGCCACTGTACTCCAGCCTGGCAACAGAGCAAGATTCTGTCTTAATAAATAAATTCTGGGCCGGGTGCGGTGGCTCAAGCCTGTAATCCCAGCACTTTGGGAGGCTGAGGCAGGTGGATCACGAGGTCAAGAGATCGAGACCGGCCGGGCGCGGTGGCTCAAGCCTGTAATCCCAGCACTTTGGGAGGCCGAGGCGGGTGGATCACGAGGTCAACAGATCGAGACCATCCTGGTCAACATAGTGAAACCCCGTCTCTACTAAAGATAAAAAAATTAGCTGGGCCCGGTGGCGCGTGCCTGTAATCCCAGCTACTCGGGAGGCTGAGGCGGGAGAATTG
>CM052648.1:22911891-22936740 GCA_028533165.1 Leontopithecus rosalia | reverse complement strand
TCCTTTTTTTTTTTTAAAGACGGGGTTTCACCATGTTGGTCAGGCTGGTCTTGAACTCCCAACCTCAGGTGATCCACCCGCCTTGGCCTCCAAAGTGCTTGGATTACAGGCGTAAGCTACCACGCCCCTTCTTACTCAGGCTGGAGCGCAGTGGCAAGACTTGGCTCACTCTAACCTCCAACTCCTGGGTTGAAGTGATTATCCTGCTTCAGCCTTCTGAGTAACTGGGATTACAGGCGCCCACCACCATACGGGGCTAATTTTTTTTTTTTTTTTTTTTTGAGGCGGAATTTTACTCTTGTTGCCCAGGCTGGAGTGCAATGGCATGATCTTGGCTCACTGCAACTTCTACGTCCCGGGTTCATGGGATTCTCCTGCCTCAGCCTCCTGAGTAGCTGTGATTACAGACATGTGCCACCACACCTGGCTAATTTTGTCTTTGTAGCAGTGACGGGGTTTCACCGTGATGGTCAGGCTGGTCTCAAACTCCCGACCTCAGGTGATCTGCCCACCTCAGCCTCCCAAAGCGCTGGGATTACAGGTGTGAGCCACTGTGCCTGACTGTCAGCTCTACTTTCTTAAAATGCCATTGTGTGTTAGTGATTTGTCATCCTGATCAAAACATTTTGGTCAGGACCATTTATTTTCCAGCTCTGTAACTTGTGATATACTGTTTTATTTCATTTTACTTTGGCATGAATGTTTACATTAGAGTTTGCTTCTGGAGTCTTTCAGATATGGGTTTTGATTTAGGGAGGCATTGCTGACCTCAGTGTTAAATTGCAAAACATTTTACTAAACTGCCTTAAATTTTTCTGACAATTACTTATTCTTAAGGCCTTGTAAGTTCATTTATAGGACTTCAAGAAGGTTGTCTCTGGTTGATACTGAGATAAAGTGACTTTGAAGTTGTAAATCTTGTGTGCCTTAACAGTATGGATGCCTTATTCCAGCAGGAGTTCATCTTCTATTGCAGAGGCAGGAATTGTACTGGCATGTCCAGTAAATGGATAATAGGAAGGGAGGAAAGGGCTTCTGCCTTGGTGGCCTTTTGGCATTATTTTGTGTTTTTCTTTGCTTTTCTGTCTCCTCTTTAGTTTATTTAATAGAAAGGAAAAAAATGGAAACAGTTGAAAATTAGTGCAAAGTGGTATTTGTAGAGACATTAAGTGGTAAGTAGGAAACAGAAAAAAGAGTAGGAAGAATGTTGCAGATACAAGTGGGAGTGTAAAATGCTTTTTTCTGGTATATTTATAAAAACAATTTGAGTTATTCTGCCAAGTCATATACCCAGCAATTAATGGAAATATAAAAGATGCTACTTCTGTGTTTGTCCAGATTTAAGGGTTTTTTCTTTTGAAGATTTCTAAAGTTGAATTTTTAAGTGAGGCAAGCAGTAAAATTAATGGACAAAAGAAACAAATTATACCAAGTCTAAAAATTTTTTAACATTGAACTTTTCAGGTGATTTTCCCCCCCCACTTAATAGATGGTAGTTTCATTCTGAAATTTTAATGGAAAATTTTTTATTACTACTCACTTTCCCAGAAAAGCTTAAGAGGATAAATATTAATTGAGGTGTTAAGCCTCTTCTGAGCATTTTGGATGTAATTTGTTTTTAGATATAGATTCCTTTTTATAAATGCCCCAGAGCAATTAGGAGTAATTTTGTTATAAGAGAGAAAGTAAAACTAAAACTACTGAATGAGTATTGGAGTCAGACTGCTGGAGTTCATATCCCAGACTTCTATTTATTAACTGGGAACTTTGGGCCAAATATTTAACCTGGCTCAACCTCCTCACATTTATTCCTAACCACAACCCTATAGAGTGGGTCAGGTGGGTACCCACCTGACAGAAACCCACCTTACCCAGCTTACAGGGTTGTGGTTAGGAATAAATGAGAATTCTCTTTATCAGATGCTTAGGGCTATGCTTGCTCCTGTGTAGTATGTGTTCATTGTTAACTGTTTTTAACTTTACTGCTAAATATACCAGCAGGAAAGCAGTGGTAGATAGTTTGGTGGTGGTTTTGTTTTTGTTTTTTTTTTTTCCAGTGAACATACAGTAGTCCTCCCTTATCTTTGGGGAATGCATTCCAAGATCTCCAGTGGATACCTGAAACCCTGCATAGTAGTGAACATAATTGTCATCAGTCAAAACACGTTTCTGTCCGTGTCTTCCACACACAAATTTAATGGCCTTTTCCGTCTTAACTAATCACTTGTCTTGCACTGTGGTGTGATGTTTGCAGTTTGAGGTGCAACAGCAAAACTATCACTAATTTTTTTCCTTCACAACTTCACAGATAGATTTGATCTTTGCAGCCTTTGCATACAGTTTTTTTCGTTCCTTATTAGTCAAGAACTTTCACCTTTAAGCAATTTACAGCTTCTCTTTGGCATATCCAAATTGCTGTCATCGCTACTCCTGCACTTAGAGACTGTCATTAAGGAAAGTAAGAATTTCTTAAAACTCAAGCAGTGCCCTACCCCATGGTCAGTCTGACAGTTGATCTGATAATGGAGATGGCTACTAAGTGACAAGTGGCTGATAGTTTATACAGGTGAATACATTAGACCAAGGGGAGATTCACTACCTGGCCAGGTGAGATTTTATCAGGCTACTCAGCTCCTAGTACTTTGGGAGACTAAGGCAGGAGGATTGCTTGAGGCCAGGCATTCAAGACCAGCCTAGGCAATGTAGTGAGACCCCCACCATCTCTACAGAAATTTTTAAAAATTAGCCTATGATGGCATGCATCTGTAGTCCTGGCTACTTGGGAGGCTGAGGTGTGAGAATCACTTGAGCCCAGGAGTTATAGTGAGCTATGATCACACCACTGCACACTCCAGCCTGGGTGACAGAGCAAGACTCTGTTTTTAAAACCAAAACAAAAATTAGTGTTTATTTCTGCAATTTTCTTTGTAATACATTTGGACCACAAGTATCTGAAATGTCAGAAAGCAAAACAGAGGGTAAGAATGAACTACTCTATAGATAGAATGGATAAAGAGAAAGTCAAGTGCATGAAGTTCATAGAGGAGTCTTAGAATGAGCCTTAGGTCATCCATCCGAAGGTGGTTTTCTAGGAGCATAAGCATATGGGAACAGAGCTTAAAATAGAAAAATACAGTACAGTTAGCCTTTCATATCTGTGGGTTCCATGTTTGTGGATTCAACCACGGATTGAAAATATTTAGGGGAAAATATGCATGGTTGCATCTGTATTGGACATGTGCAGACTTTTACTTGTCATTATTCCCTAAACAATACAGAATAACAGCTATATATGTTGCATTTACACTACATTAGGTATTGTAAATACTGGAAAGAATTCACAGTATATGGGAGATGTGTGTAGGTTTTATGCAAATACTATGTATCCCCTTTATATCAGGGACTGGGGTATCCTCAGATTTTGGTATCTGCAGTGGAGTGAGTTCTGAAACTAATTCCCAGCAGATACCAAGGGACACCTGTATCTACATCTATCTGTATAATAGCTAAGATGTCTTGTATACTAAGTAATTGAAATGAAAATCAGCAGCAGGTATTTAAGGCATAATGAGACAATGGAAAACATTGTTCTTGTTAGAATTTGTTCAAGATAAGAATGACTTGCTAAAGAACTGTGTAACTATTAAGCATAATTTTTTCTTTCTTCTTCTTTTTTTTTTGAGACAGAGTCTCATTCTGTTTCCCAGGCTGGAGTGCAGTGGCACAATCTTGGCTCACTGCAACCTCCAGCTCCTGGGTTCAAGTGGTTCTCCTGCCTCACTCCACCTCCTATGTTGAAGCAATTCTCCTGCCTCAGCCTCTGAAGTGGCTGGGATTACAGGCACCTGCCAGCACACCTGGCTAATGTTTGTATTTTTAGTAGAGAAAGGGTTTCACCATGTTGGTCAGGCTGGTCTCAAACTCCTGACCTCAGGTGATCCACCTGCCTCGGCCTCCCAAAGTGCTGGTGTTACGGTCAGGAGCCACCATGCTTGACCGATTAAGCATAATTTTTTTTCTATTTTTTATTTTCTCACCTGGGTCTTAATTTTTTTTTTAATGGGGGTCTTGCTGTGTTGCCCAGGCTGAAGTTAACCTTCTGTTTCAGGTTCCTCAGTGGCTGGGATTACAGACATGAGTCATTATACCTGGCTCCAAGAAACTTTCTTATAAAGGAGGAAGAAGAAAAGTAGAAGCAGTGCAGTGCTCCAAAGAATTTTTTTTTTAACTGCACTTAAGGAAGAACTACCTTTTACTTGTAGCACTAGAGACTCTGTTTCAAAGAATGAACAAAGAATACTTACACTTATTACTTGTAATGTACTCTGATATTTTCTGTTGCTTTTTCTTTTAGTACTGGTTGCAACCTACTATATTGATTTCATGACCCACTGCTGGCTTGTGAGCCATAATTTGAAAAATACTGGCTTAGAAGAGTTAACAAGACAGTAGTTCTGTATTGGGCCAACATTTTCTGTATGTTAGGCACTTACCCTCAGTACACTGTTCCTTCTTTCCTTCCTGAATTTATAGATAAGGGGAGAAGACTGACATTCATTAAATCTGGTATGGTCAGCATTGTATTTGTGAAGTACATGTATAGTGGGAGGAACAGGAGGACCTAACCCAGTAGTTACAGACCTTGGTGATTGTCTTTGAGGAATTGTTTCTGATCTTGAGATCTCAAGGATAGAGATAGGATTAATAAAAACGAGCCCAGGCTAGAAAGGAGGTTGTATGAGGCCTGAGTATACCCTGTTCTGGGTACCCGTAAGTACTATCTGACTGGTAGGAAAGCAAAAAACAGGACTGTAGAGGTGAGCAAGGGGCCAATCCTGCAGGTATAGGAATTTAGACTTTACATTTTATCCATTTAATGGGTAAGACAGAATTGTACCTTAGGCAACTCAGTGAAAGTTGAAATGGTTTGGGAAGAAGCAGGGAAAAATGGGAGGCAGGGAGACCAGTGAAACAGCTGTTTTAGGGTTCCAGCCACTCTTGCCACAGAAGACGGAAAGACTTGGAAAGATTTGAAGGAAGATGGATGATACAGAACTTGGTGATTGATTAGAAAGCACTCAAGATGGGAAGATTTGAGGGAAGATGGATGGTCAGGAGAACTTGGTGATTGATTACAAGTTAGGTAGTGAGATGGAGAAATCAAGGATAATTCCTAGGTTTAAAGTTTGAGCAATTTGATGGGCAATGAATTATTTATTTATGAGAGTGTCTCAGTCACCCAGGCTGGAGTGCAGTGGCGTGATCTTGGCTCACTCCCTGTAACTTCTGCCTCCCAGGTTCAAGCGATTCTTATGCTTCGGCCTCCCAAGTAGCTGGGACTACAGGCATGCACCACCACGCCCAGCTAATTTTTGTACTTTCAGTTGAGATGGGGGTTTCACCATTTTGGCCAGGCTGATCTCAAACTCCAGGCCTCAAGTGATAGACCCGCCTTGGCCTCCCAGAGTGCTGGGATTACAGGTGTGATTCACAGTGCCTGGCTGGGTAATGATTTAAGAAATTTGGAAACATAGGAAGCATAGTATTTTTTTTTCTTGAGAGAGTCTCCCTCTGTTGTCCAGGCTGGAGTACAGTGGCACGATCTCAGCTAACTGCAACCTCTGCCACCCAGGTTCAGGCAATTCTCCTGCGTCAGCCTCCTGAGTAGCTGGGATTACAGCCATGCACCACCATGCCCGGCTAATTTTTTGTATTTTTGGTAGAAACAGGGTTTCACCATGTTGGTCAGGCTGGTCTTGAACTCCTGACCTCTGTGATCCACCTTCTTCGGCCTCTAAAAGTGCTGGGATTACAGGCATGAGCCAGTGTCTGGAATCATAGTATTTGTGAAGTGGATGGGCAGGTGTGATGGGGATAGGGATGTTACATTTGGGGCATTTGGAAGTTGTGTGGTTCTTCTGAGTTGAGTAGTCACTCTTTTCATTTGCTGTACCTTTATCTTATTTCAGCCAACAGACATTGAATACCTACCAAGTCTTAGGCATTTGAAATACAAAGACAATTAAGGTGCCTTCTCTCAAAGCCTTTAGAGATACAGTGGGGTTGTTACACATGTTTACACAATTTTCCCGTAAGTTATGCTTTAAAAGGTTTTTCAAATGGTCTATATAAAGGCAGGGGATAGTGATTGTTTTTGACCATTTTCTTCATGGAAAAAATGTATTATTTGAACAGGGTTTGGAGGGAATTAAAGGAGCGTAGGGAAAGTTGCGAGAGTTTTTCAGATGGAGCTAAAGAACATGGTTCTGATGTGGCTAGAATATAGGTTATGCGGTAGGTTTTTCATGGGAGATAGATGGAAAAGGATGTTGGGGTCCCATTATGGAAAGATAAGTGTGCTAAGGAATTTGCCATTTATCTTAGCATCAGGATAAAAGTTTTATGACCGGGGAGTGACAAAGTTGAGGAAATTCTAGTAACACTGTACAGAGCAGCAGTAGGGAGAATAATGGCAGGAAGACTAGGAGTATGTTATTTACCTCTTTTGAAATAAGCTTGTCATTTGCCTTGGAAGTTTTTGGTAAATTGTAATTGAGAAAGTGAATTGTTTATTTTGTTCAAGATCCATGTTTGAGTTACCAGTTGTCATAAATGTTAAAAATATACCAGATACCAACCTGGATAATATTCACTCTCCCCGTTGTTTACAGATATACAGGTTTTTGTTTTTAAAAGATAGTATGTTAGTTTCTCCATCTAGGATTCCCTTCAGGCATTTCCTTGTAACAAATACCAAGGTTTGCCCAAAATCAAGAAATGTTCAGTGACAGTTAATGAGTTGATTTTTAAGGTAAGATTTTAATAAATAATAATGTCCTCATTGTGTAGTTGTGTTTTTATTTTGTTTTGTTTTTTGGCCACAGAGTCTTGCTCTGTTTCTGAGTGCAGTGACATGATACTGGCCCACTGCAACCTCGGCCCACTGCAGCCTCTGCCTCAGCCTCGAGAGTAGCTGAGATTATAGGCGAACTCCACCACTCCCGGCTAATTTTTGTATTTTTAGTAGAGACAGGGTTTTGCCAAGTTGGCCAGGCTGGTCTTGAACCCCTGACCTCAGGCCATCTGTGTGCCTCTGCCTCCCAAAGTGCTGGGATTACAGGTGTAAGCCATAGCATCTGGCCTTTCTAAACATAGCTACAGGTCACATTCTTGATCAATTAAAGCACTTCATTTCTGTTTAAAATTCAAGACTTAAGCCCAGGCAAGGTGGCTTACACCTGTAATCCCAGCACTTTGCGGGGCCAAGGCAGGCGAATTGCCTGAGGTCAGGAATTCAAGACTAGCCTGGCCAACCTGGTGAAACTCCGTCTCTACTAAAAATACAAAAATTAGCCAGGCGTGGTGGTTGGTGCCTGTAGTCCTACCAACTCTGGAGGCTGAGGCAAGGGAATCGCTTGAACGTGGAAGGTGGAGGTTGCAGTGAGCCAAGATTGTGCCATTGCACTCCAGCCTGGGCAACAAGAGCAAAACTCCATCTCAAAAAAAAAATGTGTGTGTGTGTGTGTCTGAAATGCTTTGGTTGTTTTCTTTTTTTAAGATGCAGTCTTGCTCTATCACCCGGGCTGGAGTGTAATGGTATAGTCTTGGCTCACTGCAACTTTCACTTCCCAGGTTCAAGCGATTCTCCTGCCTTAGCCTCCTGAATAGCTGGGACCATGTCCGGCTCATTTCTGTATATTTAGTAGACAGGGTTTCACCGTATCGGCCAGGCTGGTCTCGAGCTCCTGACCTCATCATCTGTCTGCCTTGGCTTCCCAGAGTGCTAGGATTACAGGTGTGAGCCCCCGTGCCCACTGTGTTGGGGTCTAGGAATAAACTTCAATATAATCTCTTTCCAAAGTAGAGGTATACCTTTTGATATTATCATAGCAGGACAGTGTTAAGAGTACATATTTTGAAATTTGCTTGCACTTTTGCCCTTTCACTCTATTGGATTTCAAAATTCAACAGCTGCCAGCATTTGTAGCTAAGTAATTGTGTGTAATTACGGTCTTTTATCCAAATTAGTATAAAATATACAGGTTTTTCTGATTTTTTTTTATGAAGTATTAGAAATCTTCCCTATTCCAGCTTGGATACTTCATTTTAATTTTTTTAATGTTTCTTTAAATTATGTAGTTTGAAATGTTTGTACATCTTTATTTCCTTGGTAGCTGGGTTCTTTATATGATTAGATAATTCTGCTTCATCTATGGAGGGTTAAAGTACCTTTTATAATGAAGTACTGAATAGAGGTTTGGAGAGTTGTTTGAACCTGATAAATTTGTAAGATATACAAAATTTTCTCGTTTTAAAAGCCATAGTTGTAAAATTTCATGCTTTTTAAGCATCCAGTTTAAGGGTAGAAGTGTCCCAAAGCAATAAGAACAAGAAATCTTTGTAAGATCGGTAGTTTCAGTGTTTAGCCAAACCATTATGAGAATTAGAATGACTCATGTTATGTAGATTTGATTTTCAACTCCATTCTTTTTGTTTGTTTTTTAAAAAATCCCAAATCTGTAACCTGGACTAGGGACTCTGAAATGTTCTGATCTCTTCTCACCTCATCACTCATTCTGTTCTCCCCACTCTTTCAATTGCTGAACTAACTGGCTGAGCTTTTACTCCTCCCCACCATAGGTTGTTCCACTCTATCTGTCTAGCTCCTACTCGACCTGTGGACTCACCACTGGATTAGATGAAAGAAATAAAAGATTGTATTGTCCACTCTTTAAAAATATTAAGCATTTTTTGTTGTTTGTTTGAGACAAGGTCTCACTCTGTCTTCTGGGCTGGAGTGCAGTGGCTCAATCTTGGCTCACAGTAGCCTTGACCTCCCAGGTTAAATGATCCTCCAACCTCAGCCTGTAACTGCAGCCTGGCTAATTTGTAAATTTTTTTGTGGAGACAGGGTCTTGCATCTGTAAGATGATCCTTACCCAGGATCATCTCAAACTCTTGGGCTCAAGCAGTTCACCTGCCTTGTCCTCCCAAAGTGCTGAGATTTCAGGTGTGAGCCACCCACTGACCTAAAACAATTTTTTTTTTTAAGCTGGAGTCTCGCTCTGTTGGGCAGGCTGGAGTGTAGTGGCACGATCTCTGCTCACTTCAACCTCTGCCTTCCAGGTTCAAGTGATTATTGAGCCTCAGCCTCCTGAGTAGCTCAGATTACAGGCATGCACCACCACGCCAGCTCATTTTTGTATTTGTAGTAGAGATGCGATTTCACCATGTTGGCCAGGTTGGTCTCAAACTCCTGACCTAAGGTGATCCACCTTCTTCCACCTCCCAAAGTGCTGGGATTACAGGCATGAGCCACCATGCCCAGCCCTAAAAGCATTTTAATGCTACAGAGAAAGCCAGCTAAAGGGAGGAGGAACAGAAGATAGATTCTGTCTTCTAAGTGGGATTTGAGAATTGACTAGATTTAAAATAATCAAAAAGGTATTTTACTTAATGAACAGAGTTTAAAAGAACTGAGTTGATTTTACTTCATTTTACCTTAAGTACAAAGGTAAGTGTGTTTATTCGACAAATAATGTGTGACCCTTTTAAATAAAAAAAGTGTAAATGTGAGAGGTATTAATATAATAGAATTAGATTTTGAGCCAAATTATTTTAATTTTAAATTAAATTTTATGTCGTAAGTAACTAGAAACTTGTCTGATTATGTTCGTAGACAGTGCAGTGTTTAGGATTATGATTTTAATGGTACTAATTTTGAAGGTTATACAGTTATTTGTATTTCATTTGTTTCTCACATATCATGGAATTGTTTTGATCCTTTGATTTTTGGAAAGACTGAATGAGCCGAGTTTATTTTTTATTTATTTATTTTTGAGACAGAGTGTTACTCTTGTTACCCAGGCTGGAGTGCAATGGATCCATCTCAGCTCACTTCACTATCCACCTCCTGGGTTCAAGGGATTCTCCTACCTTAGCCTCTCCAGTAGCTGGAATTACAGGCATGCATGCGCCACCACACCCAGCTAATACTGTGTGTGTTTGTTTTTAAGTAGAGATGGGGTTCTCCATGTTGGTCAGGCAGGTCTTGAACTCCCGACCTCAGGTGATCCGCTCGCCTTGGCCTCCCAAAGTGCTGGGATTACGGGTGTGATCCAGTATGCCTGGCTGCCAAGTTTATTTTATAAGGGATTATATGGTTAAATCTGTTTCAAGGAGCAGACCACAAGCAATATAGAAGACAACAAGGGTGATCTACAGAATCAGTATGTAATAATGAAAGGATAGTTTGACTCAACACTGGTTTCCCACGTGTTTAATCCAGACTCCATGGTGGTTTAAATTGTCACATTTCTAATACATGGTCCACTGGGTAAATCATGTATTAGGCTAAACCTCTCTCTCTTTTTTTTTTTCCCAAGGCAGGGTCTCATTCTGTCGCCCAGTCTGGAGTGCAGTAGCGTGATCATGGCTCACTGCAACCACACCCTCCTGGGCTCAAGCAATCTTCCCATCTCAGCCTCCCAAGTAGCTGGGACTACAGGTGTGCACCACCATGCCTGGCTAATTTTTGGGTTTCATTGTTGTTGTTTTTGAGACTGGGATCTTTCTACATTCCAGACTAATGGTCTTGAACTCCTGAACTCAAGCAACCCTCCTGCCTTGGCCTTCCAAAGTGCTAGGATTACAGGTGTTAGCCACGGCACCCAGCCTATGCTAAACTTCTCAAATCAGATTTATATGTGTCCTGTCAGTCACATTTTACTCCACCATGTTTGGACAGAATGTACACTCAGATGAAGAAACTTAAAAAAAAAATACTTCCTTGGGAAACAGAAGAAATATTTTACTCAGTCATTTTTGTACTGAAGCATCATTAAAGGCATAAAGGAACTTAAGAACAAACTATTAGTAGAAGCAGCCTATTGATTTTGATTGGTTGACACTTTTGTAAGCAGGAAATGTCTTACTGGAGATAGTTTATTCATTTCAGTAGTCATTTGTGATACTGTTTTTCAGTATTTGCCACAGGATAGTTAGAAGGTAATGGAACAAACTTCAGATTCATAAATTTTTAATTAAATATAAAGGGGGCAAAAGTAGATAAACATCTGAGAGCTCACCTTACTATCTTTAAAAAATACTTGCTGGCCTGGTGCCATGGCACATGTGTAATCCCAGCACTTTGGAAGGCCAAGGTGGGAGGTTTGCTTGAGCCCAGGAGATTCACACCAGCCTGGACAACATGGTGAGACCCCATCTCAACAAAATTTTAAAAATATTAGTCAGGCGTGGTGATGTGTGTCTTTGGTGGCAGCTATTTGAGAGGCTAAGAAGGACTGCTTGAGCTGGGAGGTCGAGGCTGCAGTGAACTGTGATCCTCCCCACTCCCCTCCAGACTGGGCAAGAGAGCAGGAAAGACCTTGTCTCCCCAAAAAAGGGGGAAAATATGAGACAGCAATCAAATACAATAGATTTGGCTTCAGTACAGATTAAATTAAAACCCTCGCTATAGGCCCTAGAATAATAAAGACTTCTGTATTACTGAAGCTGGTTACTGCTTGATGAACTCTGTACATGGGCTAGTATGGACTTGGGAGGTTATCGAGATTAATGACAATAATACCTGAGGTGCCAGGAAAAATGCCTGACACATTGAAAATGCCAGATAAATGTGTGCTGGCATCATTATAAGCTGGCCTAGCTCCTAATAGTGTAATGAGTCCATTGAATAACAGTAGGTAACATGTTTATAGTGTTTAGTGTGTGTCAGGTACTGTTCTAAACACTTTACATTTATTCACTCATTTAATCACAAATAACATGAATTAGGCACTTTGTTGTTATGCAGAGGTAAAAACAAGGTTATTTCCTGCCTTTTTTTTCTTTGAGTTGTAGACTCGCTCTTGTTGCCCAGGCAGGAGTGCAGTGGTGTGATCTTGGCTCACTATAACCTCTGCCTCCTGGGTTCAAGCAGTTCTCCTGCTTCAGCCTCCTGAGTAGCTGGGATTACAGGAGACTGCCATCATGCCCAGCTAATTTCTGTATTTTTAGTAGAGACAGGGTTTCACCATGTTGGCCAGGCTGGTCTCCAACTCCTGACCTCAGGTGATCCACCTGCCTCATCTTCCCAAAGTGCTGGGATTACAGGCATGAGCCACTGTACCTAGTCCATCCTTTTTTAAAATTATTGCGACGGCCTCATTTTCACTCAGGCTAGAGTGCAGTGGTGGGATCATAGTGCACTGCAGCCTCAATCAAGCCCTGCAGGTAGTAGGTGCATGCCAGCCCACCCAGCTAGGTTTTAAAAATTTATTTTTGTAGAGATGAGGTCTTTCTCGCCTTGGCCTTCCAATGTGCTAGGATTATAGGCATGAGCTACCCTGCTGGCTTTCTTTTCCTTTTTATTTTTTTACAATTCCAATGGTCCTTGGGATTTGTGTATACTTTAGAATCGTCTTGTCTAGTTACCTGAAAAACTTTTAGAAGTTTGATTGATATTTGCATTGAATCTATAGATCAGTACTCCGGGAGAATTAATGTCTTTAATACTGAAGATTTCTGTCTAGGTGTTTTTGAGATACTCCATTTAGGCAGCCTTCACTTTTGAGTTTACACCTGTTTTATACGTTGTCAGTTTTTCCCTATGTTATAAATCATTGCTTTTTTTTTTTTTTTTTTGAATAAGAGTTTCACGGCTGGGCGCAGTGGCTCATGCCTGTATTCCCAGCACTTTGGGAAGCTGAGATGGGCGGATCACCTAAGATCAGGAGTTGGAGACCAGCCTGAGCAACATGGAGAAAACCTGTCTCTACTAAAAAATACAAAATTAGTCGGGCATGGTGGTGCATGCCTGTAATCCCAGCTACTCCGGAGGCTGAGACAGGGGAATCACTTGAACCCGGGAGGCAGAGGTTGCAGTGAGCCAAGATCGCACCATTACTCTCCAGCCTGGGCAACAAGAGTGATGCTCATTTCAAAAAAAAAATTTCACCCTGTCATCCAGGCCCAATGCAGTGGCACAATCTCTGCTCACTGCAACCTCCACTTCCTGGGTTCAGGTGATTCTCGTGCCTCAGCCTTCCAAGTAGCTGGGAGTGCAGGCGTGCACCACCATGCCCAGCTAATTTTAGTGTTCTTAGTAGAGACCACCTTTTACCACATTGACTAGGCTGGTCTTGAAATCCAGACCTCCAGCAATCCACCCATCTCAGCTTTCCAAAGTGCTAGGATTACAGGTGTGAGCCACCATGCCCAGCTATACATTGTTTAAAAAAATATTTGTAACCATTTGTTGCTGGCATGCAGAAATCGACTTTGATTTGTTAATATTTATGGTATAACCAATCACCTTCCTGACCTCTCACAATTTCCAGTTGTTTGTATTTCTTTAAAGTTGACAATAGTTGTATATATTCACGGGACACAGTGTGATGTTACATATGTTTGCTTTGAATTTTCTCTGTCAGCAGTTACATTATCTGTAGACAGTTAAGTTTTCCTTCTTTTTTTTTTTTTGAGACAGTTTTGGTCTTGTTGCCCAGGTGGAAGTTCAATAGCACGACCTTGGCTAACTGCAACCTTCGCCTCCCGGGTTCAAGCGATTCTCCTGCCTCAGCCTCCCGAGTAGCTAGGATTGCAGGCATGCGCCACCATGCCCAACTAATTTGTATTTTTAGTACAAAGGGGGTTTCACCATTTTGGCCAGGCTGGTCAGCCTCCCAAAGTTTCGAGATTACTGGTATGGGCTACTGCGCCCGGCTCTCTTTTGAAAAGGAGTCTCACCCTGTTGCCCAGGCTGGAGTGCAATGGTGTGATCTCAGTTCACTGCAACTTCCACCTCCCAGGGTCAAGCAAGTCTCCTGCCTGCCTCAGCCTCCCAAGTAGCTGGGACTACAGATGTGTGCCACCACACAGCTAATTTTTTTTTTTTTGAGTTGTTGTCTCGCTCTGTTGAGGCTCACTGCAACCTCTGCTTCTCAGGTTCAAGCTATTTTTCTGCCTCAGCCTCCAAAGTATCTAGGATTATAGGGGCCCACCACCCCACCCGGCTAATTTTTGTATTTTTAGTAGGGATGTGGTTTCACCATGTTGGCCAGGTTGATCTCAAACTCCTGACCTTGTTATCTACCTGCCTTGGCCTCACAGAGTGCTGGGCTTACAGGCATGGCGTGAGCCACCGCATCCAGCCAAAAAACTTGTAATCTGTAGGCCGGGCGCGGTGGCTCACGCCTGTAATCCCAGCACTTTGGGAGGCCGAGGCAGGTGGATCACGAGGCCAAGAGATTGAGACCATCATGGTCAACATGGTGAAACCCCCTCTCTACTAAAAATATAAAAAATTAGCTGGGCATGGTGGCGCGTGCCTGTAATCCCAGCTACTCGGGAGGCTGAGGCAGGAGAATTGCCTGAACCCAGGAGGCAGAAGTTGCGGTGAGCCGAGATCATGCCATTGCACTCCAGCCTGGGTAACGAGGGAAACTCCGTCTCAAAAAAAACAAAAAACTTGTAATCTGTCTTATATTGTTGCTCTAGCTAAGTAGATACTCCAGTACAATGTTGAATAGAAATAGTAGTAAGTTTTTTTCTTGTTCTGATACTGAGGAGATTACTTTTAATGTTGGTTCATTATGCAGATTTGCTCTTAGGTTTTAGGTTTTGGAAGAAACTTCATGAGAATAAAGCTTCCTTCAGTTTCCAGATGGCTGAAAGTTTTGTTGTTATATTGTGATTGGGTATTGAATTTTATCCAGTGCTTTTCTTAGAGTCATAAAAATGAATCTTATGTTTTCTTTATCCTTTGTTATTATGGCGAGTGACAGTTTATTGATGTTCTCATGTCCCCTAGGTTCCTGGGATTATCCAAACTTGATGATTTTTTTTGATATGGAGTCTTGTTCTGTTGCCCAGGCTGGAGTACAGTGGTGTGGTCTTGGCTCACTGACACCTCTGCCTCCTGGTTTCAAGCGATTCTCCTGTCTCAGCCTCCTAAGTAGCTGGGATTACAGATGCCTACCACCATGCATGGCTAATTTTTGTATTTTTAGTAGAGATGGGGTTTCACCATGTTGGCCAGGCTGGTCTCAAACCCCTGACCTCGTGATCTGCCTGCCTCAGACTCCCAAAGTGCCGGGATTACAGGCGTGAGCCACCACACCCAGGGAATGATGATTTTTAAGACATGAATTTGGTTTTCTCTTTTAAAGAGTCTTGCTTCTGTGTCCGTGAAGAAGATTGGCCTTTTCTTATATTGGCCTTGTGTCATTTTTAAAATGCTACTTCTAGTTTTTAGAAGTATTTTCATAAGCTTGAATTATCTTTTCCTTGAAAGTTTGGTGTAGAAAATGCCTATAAACAATTCAGATATGATGCTTTTTTTAATGGAAAAATCAAGGATTAATTTTCTTTAGTAGTTGTAGTAGGATTACAGTAGTCTGACTTCCCATGTTGTTTTCTTTTAAACTTTTTTAAATGGGAAATTTCAGTTTAATGAAATATATATATTTTTTTTAATAAGAAATACGTTGTGCCTATTATCCAGCTTCAAGTTTATTAGTATATGCCACACACACCCCCGTTTTTTGTTTTTTTTTTGCTGGAATATTTTAAAGCAAGTCCTAGCCATGTCATTTCACCAGAAATATTTCAGTATGTATCTCTCAGTAAAAAGGATTTATTTAAAAATTGTGCCATTGTTGTAGTCAATAAAGTTAATAATTTTTTAATATCACCCATTACTCAGTCTGTATTTAAAGATCCTTACTCTCATTTCAAAATGTGGTTTTTTTTTTGTTTTTTTGAAACGGAGTTTCGCTCTTGTTACCAGGCTGAATCCAGGCAATTCTCCTGTCTCAGCCTCCTGAGTAGCTGGGATTACAGGCACGTACCACCATGCCCAGCTTATTTTTTGTATTTTTAGTAGAGACGAGGTTTCACCATGTTGACCAGGATGGTCAAGATCTCTTGACCTCGTGATCCACCCGCCTTGGCCTCCCAAAGTGCTGGGATTACAGGCTTGAGCCGATTTTCATTTTTTTTTTGTATAAAGTTGATAATAGTATTGCTTTGTCAGTTATTTTTTTTTTGAGACGGAGTCTCACTCTGTTGCCCAGGCTGGACGGAGTGCAGTGGCGCAGTCTCTGTTCATTTCAACCTCTACCTCCCAGGTTCAAGTGATTCTCCTGCCTCAGCCTCCTGAATAGCTAGGATTACAGGCACATGCCACCATGCTCAGCTAATTTATTTGTATTTTTAGTATAGACAGGGTTTCACCAGTTGGCCAGGCTGGTCTTGAACTCCTGTCTCAAGTGATCCGCCTGCCTCGGCCTTCCAAAGTACTGGGATTATAGGTGATCCACTGTACCAGGCCAGGTTAGATTATTTTTTAAGAGGATAACAGCTGTGGATTTTTTGTTATTGTTAGTAGACAGGGTCTCACTATGTTGCCCAGACTTGATATGAATTCCTGGGCTCAAGCTATCCTCTTGCCCCAGCCTTCTGAGTAGCTGGGACTATAGGTGTGTACCACTGTGCCAGCCCCCAGTAATGCCTTTTTAATGTGAAAACTACTTTAGAGAATTAAAAGGAAATAAAACTTAAATAATTTCTATAATAGGTTAATACTGTCAATAGGTCAATCAGGAGTAATTTTGTTTCCCCAGGGGATGTTTGATGATGTCTGGAGACATTTTTGGTTGTCACAATTGGGGAATGGGTACCACTAGCATATATAAGAAGGATCAGGAGACTCTTGATGGTATTAGAGGGCACAAGACAATCTTCCACCCACAGCAAAGAAAATTATACAGCTCAAAATGCTAACATTGCCAAGGTTGATTATCCCTGCATTAATTTATAATGAGCACCTGGTTTTGTTTGTTTGTTCTTTTTTGAGACAGGATCTTGTTCTTTCACCCAGGATGGAGTGCAGTTGTGCAATTAGAGCTCACTACAACCTTAAATTTCTGGACTCAAGTAATTCTCCCACCTTAGCCTCCCGAGTAGCTAGGACTATAGCCTAGTACCACCACACTCAACTGACTTTATTATTTGTTGAGACAGGGTCTTGCTATGTTGGCCTGGGCTCAAGCATTCCTGCTGCCTTGGCCTCCCAAAGTATTGAGATTACAGGTGTGAGCCACCAGGGCTGGTCTTGCACTCTGTATTTGATAGGGTTGGTTTGTATGGTGAAGGAGCCAGAGGCATGGTCTTTATATCCTGTTCTGGCTACGTTTTGGTTAAGGAAAAGTATTCTACAGTTCAAGTTGAAAGCAAATTTGCTCAGCCTGTTGAGGGCCTTCTTTGAGGCCCTTTACAGGAACTTGGTAAAAATGGTGGATAGCCTCTGCTTAACTGGAACACATACTGAATGTTCTACAAATGACAGGTCTTTTGTATCAGTTGTCTATCTTTATGTATTAGAATATTTAAAATTTTTCCTTTCCTTCCTGAATTTAGTTTGTGTATAGACAAGTTATTATGACTGTTCTTCTAAGGAACTTGGGAATAGTAATACAGCTTAATTGCATTACTTTTTTCCATGACTGTGAATATAAACTTTTAGCAACTCATGTAATAATTGGTGTTCTACTTATTATTTTCTTTTACTAAAAATAAAATTTTATTTCAACTACTATGTTAATTCTGTAATATTATTTAGAATGTTGGAGTTTTTTACTTTTTTTATTATACTTTAAGTTCTGGAATACATGTGCAGAATATGCAGGTTTGTTACCTAGGTATACACGTGCCATGGCGGTTTGCTGTACCCATCAATGTGTCATCTACATTAGCTATTTTTCCTAATGCTGTCCTCCACTAGCCCCCTACTCTCCCACAGGCTCTGGTGTGTGATGTTCCCTTCCCTGTGTCCCATGTGTTCTCACTGTTCAACTCACACTTATGAGTGAGAACATGCCCAAGCAAAAAACTTGTAATCTCTTATGAGAACATGCAGTATTTGGTTGTCTGTTCTTGTGTTAGTTTGCCGAGAATGATGGTTTCCAGCTTCATCCATGTCCCTGCAAAGGACATGAACTCATCCTTTTTTATGGCTGCATAATAATCCATGGTGTATATGTGCCACATTTTCTTTATCCATTGATGGGGTGGGGGGGGTGTACTTTTAATCCTTCTTTCCTTCAGTCTTACTTTAGGTATAGTTCTTAAGTGTTTAAGTCCGTTGATATAACCAAATATCCCCTCGATTTAAATAATCTGTAACATAAAATTGTTTTAGTATGACCTAAAAAACTACAATATGAATAATATATAGAGGTGCATGTGGTGTGTCATGCCTGTAATTCCAGCACTTTGGAGGGCCAACATGGGCAGATAGCTTAACTCAGGAGTTCAAGCCTAGCCAGGTCAGCATGGTAAACCCCACCTCTACTAAAAATACAAAATTTAGCCATGTGTGGTGGCACACACATGTAGTCATAGCTATTTGGGAGGCTGAGATGGGAGAATCACTTAAATCTGTGAATGGAGGTTACAGTGAGCCAAGATACCAGTCACTACATTCCAGCCTGGGTAACAGATCAAGACCCTGTCTCAAATAAATAGAAAGAAAAACGTGGAGTGAGGTTTGGAAATGATGTTTAATGCTTATGAAAAAGAAAATATAGAGCAGTTTTTTATTTTGGTTTGTCATTCTTTGACCTTTATCTTTTTTTCCCTTTGCTTTTTAGATTTTGGTTCTCTCTTTGACTTGGAGCACGACTTACCAGATGAATTAATCAACTCTACGGAGTTGGGACTAACCAATGGTGGTGATATTAATCAGCTTCAGACAAGTCTTGGCATAGTACAAGATGCAGCTTCTAAACATAAACAGCTATCAGAATTGCTGCGATCTGGTAGTTCGCCTAACCTCAATATGGGAGTTGGTGGCCCAGGTCAAGTCATGGCCAGCCAGGCCCAACAGAACAGTCCTGGATTAGGTTTGATAAATAGCATGGTCAAAAGCCCAATGACACAGGCAGGCTTGACTTCTCCCAACATGGGAATGGGCACTAGTGGACCAAATCAGGGTCCTACGCAGTCAACAGGTATGATGAACAGTCCAGTAAATCAGCCTGCCATGGGAATGAACACAGGGATGAATGCTGGCATGAATCCTGGAATGTTGGCTGCAGGCAATGGACAAGGGATAATGCCTAATCAAGTCATGAACGGTTCAATTGGAGCAGGCCGAGGGCGACAGAATATGCAGTACCCAAACCCAAGCATGGGAAGTGCTGGCAACTTACTGACTGAGCCTCTTCAGCAGGGCTCTCCCCAGATGGGAGGACAAGCAGGATTGAGAGGCCCCCAGCCTCTTAAGGTAAGCACAGTTTTGATTTGTGTGCACAGTTGGCACACATGTGAGTATTCCCATGATGAAGGGAGGGTTTGCCTTACATAGTGTAGCAGTTTCCACATACTACATGCCAGGAATTTACTGTGCTATTGTAAGTTTTAAGAAGTGCCTACATTAAACTTAAGTAAAACATGTATTTTACAACTGGTGTTCTATAACTTCATATTTCCAAGTGACCGCTGGCTAATGCCAGTTCTCTCTGGCACAAGCATTGGAAAGTTTTTATCTCATTTCCAAGCCCAGTTTAGACTTGTAGTAGCATCATTATAAAAATACAGTTTGGAGGTCAGGTACGGTGGCTCATGCCTGTAATCCCAGCACTTGGAGAGGCCGAGGCGGGTGGATCACGAGGTCAGGAGTTCAAGACCAGCCTGGCCAATATGGTGAATCCCCACCTCTACTAAAAATGCAAAAATTAGCCAGGTGTGGTGGTACACGCCTGTAGTCCCAGCTATTGGGAGGCTGAGGCAGGAGAATCACTTGAACCCATGAGGCAGAGGTTGCAGTGAGCCGAGATCATACCACTTACTCCAGCCTAGGTGACAGAGTAAGACTCTGTCTCAAAAAAAAAAAAAAAAACCAGTTTGGAGATAGCTGGCATTACACTGTCTTCTGATGGAGACTTCATTTGTTCCTATTGCTTTGAATTCCCTGGTTATCAGGAGGTATGTTTATTCTGAGAAAGTATTAACTGTTATTTTTCTTTATTGATGGAAATTAAGGTACATTTGTTTATGTGAAACCTCAACAGTCTGGATGTTTCAATGAAACCAGATCTTGGCCAGAGACTTCTTTTAGATTTATAAACTAGAGAATGCTAAGTATAGTATTTAAAATATTTTAAACTGGCCAGGCGTGGTGACTCTTACCTGTAATCCCAGCAGTTTGGGAGGTTGAGGCAGGCGGATCACGAGGCAGGAGATCGAGACCATCCTGACCAACATATTGAAACCCTGTCTCTGATAAAAACACAAAAATTAGCTGGGCATGGTGTTCGAGCCTGTAGTCCCAGCTACTCAGGAGGCTAAGGCAGGAGAATCACTTGAACCCGAGAGGAGATTGCAGTAAGCCAAGATCATGCTGTTGCATTCCAGCCTGGGCAACAGAGTGAGAATCTCTCAAAGAAAAAAACAGTACACTTTTAAATGTGTACCCTATGTAGGCAAATAAGACATAATTACACATACTTTAGTGTTTATTCCTCCATTTTTTTTTTTTTACATATTTCATCTGTTTTTTTTTTTTTAATGGAATCACACTATGATTGCCAGTGCCTGGCATGTAGTTACTTTTTGTTGAATTAGAGATGGCTTCATTTGGAAGATGAAATTGGAGATAGATAACGATTTTCACAAGGAGTCAGGAGAAAGCTTTCTCTGTAAGAGGAATAATTTGAGCAGACATTAGGTCTTACGTGTTCCCGAGAATCTTGGGTGCAGTGGCTCATGTCTATAATCCCAGCACTTTGGGATGCCGAGGCAGGAGGATCGCTTGAGCACAAGAGTTAGGGAGCAACCAGGCAACTTTGACCCCATCTCTATTTAAAAAAAAAAAAAAGAGAACCTTGACGGTGACAGAATGCAAGTGTGAATTGAAGACGGATTGACAAACTTGTGTTGAGGGGACTGAGGTCACATGTAGGAATTCAAAAGCCTTAAATGTTTTTTAGCTACAAGAATATTGACAAGTTAGGATTTGGTTTTAGCATTCGTGCTTTGTAGATTCTCCCTTTCTGTCCCCCACCCCCACCATTTTTTGGTGTGTTTTTTTTAAGACAGGGTCTTGCTTAGTCACCCATGCTGGAGTGCACCATCCTAATCACGGCTCACTGCAGCCTCAACCTGCCAGGCTTAATCCTCTCGCCTAAGCCTCCTGAGTAGCTGGAACTGAAGGCATGCACCATCATGCCTGGCTGATTTTTTATTTTTTGTGGGGATGGAGTCTCACTATGTTGCTCAGGCTAATCTCAGGCTCCTCCTGAGATATGGGAAGAAATTTGGATCGTATTGCCTTTCACCCCAGTCTTTCACTGAGTCAGTCTTTCACTGAGTCAAGTGATCCTCTTGACTCAGCCTCCCAAAGTGCTGGGATTACAGGTATGAGCCACTGTACCCAGCTCACGTTTAGATTGTTGTGTCAATGTGGTTTACTTACAATATTTGGAGTGAGAAACAGAAACAACAAGGTAAATTATTAAGTACCTTTTATAAGATCTAGGAACCCCTAACTATAAAGAGATAAAATCCTTGCCACCAGGGTTTATATTTTGCTATGGAGAGGAGGGATGACAGACAACCCTCACTGGTTGACAAAGTATTGTAGTGTTAGAGTAGTGAATGAATTTACTTCATGTAACCTACTTTCTACTATGCACATAAGATATAAATTTAGAGTATGTCAGATAAGTGCTATGGAGAAAAATGAAGGCTCATTGACAACTGCTTGGGAATGTGGCACTATTCTGGTTATAATCTAAATTTCTTTTAGGAACTGGGTTTATATAGAAGTGAACAAAACAAAAATCCCTATGCTTGTGGAGCTTTTATTTTGATGTGAAGGAGCAATTCAAATTTTAAACTTCCATTAAATGATACTTTATTTCCTCATTATTTTTATTTTTATCTTGAGACAGAGTCTTGCTCTGTTGCCTATGGTAGAGTGCAGTGAGACAGTCTTGCTCTGTTGCCTATGCTGGAGTGCAGTGGCATGATTTTACCTCACTGTAACCTCTGCTTCCTGGGTTCAGGTGATTCTCCTGCCTCACCCTCCCAAGTAACTGGGACCACAGGTATGTGCCACCATTCGTGGGTAATTTTTGTTTTTAGTAGAGAAGGGATTCACCATGTTGCCCAGGCTGGTTGTAAACTCGTGACCACAAGTGATCTGCCCACCTTAGCCTCTCAAGTGCTGGGACTGTAGGTGTAAGCTATCATGCCTGGGCTTATTTCCGTTTTCTTTACTTTTTTTTTTCTTTTGTGAGTCAGAGCCTCGCTGTCATCCAGGCTGCAGTGCAGTGGCGCTATCTCCGCTCACTGCAGCTTCAGCCTCCCAGGTTCAAGTGATTCTTCTGCCTCAGCCTCCCGAGTAGCTGGGATAACAGGCAGTCATCTCCATGCCTGCCTAATTTCTGTATTTTTAGTAGAGACAGGGTTTCACCATGTTAGGCTGGTCTTGAACTCCTGACCTCATGATTCGCTTGCCCGGGCCTCCCAAAGTGCTGGGATTACAGCCACCGCACCCAAGTATTTCCTTACTTTAAATGAGCCCACCTATATTGATATTTGTAAAGTACTTATATTAGTGTTTGACAAATAAGGGAGCTTTAAACGTTTAATAAATTTAAAAATCGGGCCAGGCATGGTTGCTCACGCCTGTAATCCCAATACTTTGGGAGGCCGAGGTGGGCAGATCATGAGGTCAGGAGTTTGAGCCCAGCCTGGCCAATATGGTGAAATCCTGTCTCTACTAAAAATATAAAATTTCCCTCCAAATACATAGTTAGGTACTAGGTTAAAAAAAAAAAATACAAAAATTAGCTGGGCGTGCTTATATGTGTCTGCAATCCCAGCTACTCATTAGGCTGAGGCAGGAGAATTGCTTGAATTGGAGTCGGAGGTTACAGTGAGCTGAGATCACGCCACTGCACTCCAGCCTGGCGAGAGAATGAGACTCCGTCTCAAAAAAATAAGTTAACAGAGGTTTAGGATAAGATACCCATTTAAGGCTGGGTATGATGGTTCACACCTGTAATCATTCCAGACCAGCCCTAGCAACATAGTGAGGCCCCATCTCTACCAAAAAAAAGTACCCAACTCTCATGGCACATCCACACGAGCAGTTGCCCTTTCACTGTAGTCCTAAAATTATCTTGTAGAGTTAATTATATTTATTATATTTCTTATTTCTTCTAAAACTTCTAAGACTTGTGATATTTAAGAATTAGGATTTAAGATGTAAGGAAATTTTCCTGAGGTTGGATGACTGGAACCCTGCTTGCAAATGACATCAGCCTTTTCATGGATGAATCTGTGGTTCAGCATGTGCAGGCAGGTGGTGACATTACTACTACAGCTGTCTTCTAAAAGCCTGACCCATGGTGGTTTATGGGAAGAAATTTGGATCGTATTGCCTTTCACCCCAGTCTTTACAATCAGCATAAACTATTCAAAGCCAAAACGTTTTAAGTTAACTTTTGTTTTTGAGACAGGATCTCTTTCTGTCACCCAGGCTGGAGTGCAGTGGCACAATCATAGCTCACTTGCAGCCTTGATCTCCCAGGCTGAAGCGATCCTCCTGTCTCAGCCTCCTGATAGCTGGTACTACAGGGACTGCCATGCCCTACCAGTTACTTTTATTTTTGTTGAGACAGGGTCTCACTATGTTGCCCAGGCTGTTCTCAGACTCCTGGCGTCAAGCAGTCCACCTGCCTTGGTCTTTCAGAGTGCTAGGATTACAGATGTGAGCCATTGAGCCTGGCCAGCTTTTCAAAAAGAAAATATAGGCATGGCTCAGTGGCTCACATCTGTATTCCTGCCACTTTGGGAGGCTGAGGCAGGAGGATTTCTTGAGGCCAGGAGTTCGAGATGTACCTGGGCAACATAATGAGATCTCTACTTTTCTTTTTCTTTTCTTTTCTTTCCTTTTCTTTTCTTTTCTTTTTTTTCCCCCCCAAAAAAGAATAGTTCTCTGCAGGACCCATTTCTTATAGCTGCCTAGAACTGAGTGTGGCTTCCTCACCCCTCTGCCTTTTCAGTTTAGGGTGGTGGGTAGTTGGACATCTAGAGAATATTAGCTATGGAGAAAGAAACAAGATGAAGTAACTGTAGTGTAGGAGAAATTAAATACAAATATTTCTTCCTTACTACATTTAGTGCAGAGAGTAAATAAAGGGATTCAGGAGATAGAAGGGGCAATGATCTGGAGATTGGTTGTTGTTTTATTTTCTAACTCCTCAGCAGATTCTGTAGGAGATGGAAAAACAAAAGCTAGAGAAATCTTTTTTGGTTACAGTGACCAAAAATGTCAGGAAGAAATTACTTCGAGCTGATAAGGAATCAGAGTAGTCTGTGTATTTGAGCCCATAGTCTGCCATAGAGGAAACTGGAGTTTCCAGGTAATAATGCATCGTGATTGAGGGAACAGGCAGTGTCAGGAACTGGTCAAAATTCAGTTGGTCTAGTCAGACAAGGCCATGCAATCATGAAGGACCACATTGTTTTGGAAAATATTTGAATGAAGACATTACATTTATTAGCAAGAGACAACAAGGCAGCTTCGAACTTCCAGCGTTTTGTTCATTTAGATAATGGTACTCTTTTTTTTTTTTTTTTTTTTTTTTTTGAGACGGAGTTTCGCTCTTGTTACCCAGGCTGGAGTGCAATGGCCCGATCTCGGCTCACCGCAACCTCCGCCTTCTGGGTTCAGGCAATTCTCCTGCCTCAGCCTCCCGAGTAGCTGGGATTACAGGCACGCGCCACCGGGCCCAGCTAATTTTTTGTATCTTTAGTAGAGACGGGGTTTCACTA
>CM052648.1:22845198-22911391 GCA_028533165.1 Leontopithecus rosalia | reverse complement strand
CTGTGAATGGGATGCGCTCTTCCTCCATCAAGTCTTATTCCATTGTTGATGAGGAACTGTGATCATCTTTAGAGGGAGAGGGGTTCTGATTTTGAGTATTCTCAGCCTTTTTATGCTGGTTTCTTCCCATCGTTGTAAATTTATCCTCCTGTCGTCTTTGAAATTACCAGCTTTCAGTAGGTCTCTTGAGTGGACGTCCAAGATGTTAGTTCCCAGGGCCAGGAACAGCGACGTTAAGACTGATGGTGTTTTTCTGCCCAGGATTCTCCTGTCTGGCTTCCTTCTTGTGTCCGTAATAGGCAAGTCTGCCTTCCCGGAGCTCTAAACCTCGGTCAGAAGGGGAACCAGTCGCGTTCACTCTGCGCTGAGGGGCCGGCACAACTTCTGCGCCAGCCTTAGGAGTCAGCGCTGGGAACCCGCTCGGCTCCTCCAAACCTCGGTCAGAAGGGGAGCCAGCCCCGCCTAGTCAGCTCTGAGAGCTGCCGTGCGGAGGTGCCGGCAAGACCGGTGCACCGCGGTGCCGGCGAAACCACTGCCCCACATGGCTCCTCCACTGGGAATCTTCTGCTCCTGAGTGACCAGAATTTGTCTGAAAGTGTGGCGTCCTCTAGTTCTATGAACTTTAACTGTGAGCTGCAATCCCGAGATGTTAGTGATCAGCCATCTTGGATCGTTCCCCCCGCCCCCTTTTTTTTTTTTTGAGACAGAGTTTCACTCTTGTTTCCCAGGCTGGAGTGCAATGGAACAATCTTGGCTCAACGCAGCCTCCGACTCCTGGGTTCAAGTGATTCTACTACCTCAACCTCCCAAGGAGCTGAAATTACAGCATGCGCCACCATGCCTGGCTAATTTTGTATTTTTAGTAGAGTTGGGATTTCTCCATGTTGGTCAGGCTGGTCTTGAACTCCTGACCTCAGGTGATCCACCCACCTTGGCCTCCCAACGTTTTGAGGTTACAGGCATGAGCCACCCTGTGCAGCCTAATTTTTGCGTTATTAGTAAAGACAGGGTTTCACCATGTTGGCCAGACAGGTCTCAAACTTCTGGCCTCAGGTGATCCACCAACCTCAGCCTTTCAGCGTGCTAGGATTACAGGTGTGAGCCACTGTGTCAGGCCAAGAAGTTATTTTCTCTGAATTCTCATTTCAGGCCACCCCATTCTTTTATGCTTCCATCAAACAGCCACTTGTAAATTACTTGTAAATCATTCTTAGAAATTACTTACCTTAGATTACTTTAGTCTCTAAATTTCATCTAGAAACAAAAATGTTCTTTAACTTTTTTTTTCTTCATTCTTTGGTCATACCATAAAGAAGGAAGATTGCCAGGCGCTGGCTCATGCCTGTAATCCCAGAACTTTGGGAAGCTGAGGCAGTTTCGAGACCATCCTGACCAACATGGTGAAACCCTGTCTCTACTAAAAATACAAAAATTAGCCAGGTGTGGTGGCATGCGCCTGTAATCCCGCCTTGTCAGGAGGCCGAGGCAGGAGAATCACTTGAACCTGGGAGTTGGAGGTTGCAGTAAGCCAAGATTGTGCCACTGCACTCCCACAGACAGAGTGAGACTCTGTCTCAAAAAAAAAAGAAAAAAATTATTTTTGTTGTTTTTTTAAATAAAGGCAAAAAGCTGAATAGATAAAGATGTTATATTCATATAGATTGGCAGAGTATAGATACTGCATATAATTTAAGAAACAAATTTTAGGCCAGGCATGTTGGGAGATGCTGGTAATCCCAGCACTCAGACAGAAGGATCACTTGAGACTAGGAGTTAGTCAACTTTCTACAAAAATAAAAATGAAAATTAGCTGGGCATGGTGGCATTAGCTTGTAGTCCCAGCTACTTGGGAGGCTGAGGTGGAAGAATTGCTTACCCCAGAGGTTGGAAATTATAATGAGCTATGATCACACCACTGCATTCCAGCTTGGGCAACAGAGTGAGACTCTGTGTTTTTATAGAAAATTTAGAACAAAAAGATTTTATCAAGAGTTCTATACTTGTGTAAAACAGACAGATGCTTCACAGAGGTAGTGATATTTGATACATCGTAAGGATGAATAGAATCTGCAGATGTTTCTTAGGTTGTACCATCTAAGGAACCAGACAGAAAATGCCTTTCTGTGAACTTGGTATTTATTTCTAGGGCAGCATTAAGGAGTCAAATAGGAAAGGAAATGTGCCATTGTTAAGATAGGCAGTCAGATTTCAGAAAGGCTTTAGTGTACGTACTGTGGGCTTGTGGTTTTTTTTTGTTTGTTTTTTGTTTGTTTTTTTTTTTTTAGATGGAGTTTCGCTCTTGTTACCCAGGCTGGAGTGCAATGGCGTGATCTCGGCTCACTGCAACCTCCGCCTCCTGGGTTCAGGCACTTCTCCTGCCTCAGCCTCCTGTTGTTGTTTTTTTTTTTAATAGAGGCAGGTGAAAATAGACGGCAGGCAGACCTGTTGTCAACAATGTACTGGTTTGAATTAAGACAGTCGCAGTGGGTAGGAATACATGGGAAGGATTTTAGTGTATATGTGCTTAGAGGTACAATTGAAGGACCCTTTGGTCTTGGCAGACAGAGATAGAAATCTGATATGAATCCTTTAATTGGGCAATAGCAATAGCAATTTTTGTGTTTTGAAGGCAGAGTTTTGCTCTTGTTCCCCAGGCTCTGGAGTGCAGTGGCTTGATCTCCACTCACTGCAACCGCCGCCTCCCGGGTTCAAGCAATTCTCCTGCCTCACCAGTAGCTGGGATTACAGGCACTCACCACCACACCTTGCTAATTTATGTATTTTTAGTAGAGACGGGGCTTTACCATGTTGGCCAGGCTGGTCTTGAACTCCCAACCTCAGGGGTGAGCCACCGTGCCAAGCCAGCTATAGCATCTTAAATTATTCTGAGTGCTTGCCAAATGTTTTTTTCTTTCTCTTTTTTTTTTTTTTTTTTTGGAGACTGAGTGTCACTCTCTTGCCCTGGTTGGAGTGCAGTGGTGCTATCTCGGTTCCCTGCAACCTCCTCCTCCTGGGTTCAAGTGATTCTCCTGCTTCAGTCTCCTGAGTAGCCGGGATTACAGGTGCGCACCACGATGTCCAGTTAATTTTTACATTTTTAGTAGAGATGGGTTTCACCATATTGGCCAAGCTGGTCTTGAACTCCTGACCTCGTGATCTGCCCACCTTAGCCTCCCAAAGTGCTGGGATTACAGGCATGAGCCACCATGCCCAGTCATGCTTGCTGAATGTTTCTAGTAGTGATGTTGACTTACAGTTGGGATCCTATGTGTAATTTGGCAGAAGAGAAGGAAGGTGGCTTCATACTTTATGTTTGGGATATAAAGTTGACTGCAATTTGAATTATTTAAAATAATTTTTAAATAGTTTGAAAGATTAATGAAAATTCATTTTTATAACTTTCATTATCAGTAAAATGTTTGACTTTTGAATAATAAATGCTGTTTTTCAGTTTGTTATTCTAGTATGGTGGCTCCAAGTGAGCTTAACATGAATATAGAAAAGAACTACTTTTTAAAGTACCTATGGGGCCTTACACAGTGGCTCACGCCTGTAATGCCAGCACTTTGGGAGGCTAAGGTGGGCAGATAACGTGAGGCCAGGAGTTCCAGACCAGCCTGGCCGACATGGTGAAACTCCATCTCGACTAAAAATAACAAAAATTAGCTGGGTGTGGTGGCACACACCTGTAGTCTCAGCTACTCAGGAGGCTGAGGCAGGAGAATTGCTTGAACCAAGGAGGCAGAGGTTGCAGTGAGCTGAGATTGCACCACTGCACTCCAGCCTAGGCAACAGAGTGAGACTTCATCTCCAAAAAGAAAAGAATAATACCTAGGGGTTGCAAAGTCAAATGACTTGAAGGGCCAAGCAGATAACTTAGAGCAGGTAGGTTTAGAACAGCAAGGAATGGTGTGGAGTCTGGACTTTGGCATGCTGTATCTAAAGGATTCAGAATCAGAAGTTTTAAAAAATACTCGTATCATAAGTGTCCCTAAACAAAAAAGGACATTCCCAAAACATCCATTTTCTACTTTTTTTTGTTTCCCAAGGCAGAGCTTTTGCTCTTGTTGCCCAGGCTGGAGTGCAATGGTGTGATCTTGGCTCACCACAGCCTCTGACTCCAGGGGTCAAGCGATTCTCCTGCCCCAGCCTTCCAGGTAGCTGGGGTTAAAAACATGTGCCACCATGCTTGGCTAATTTTGTATTTTTAGTAGAGATGGAGTTTCACCATGTTGGTCAGGCTGGTCTTGAACTCCTGACCTCAGGTGATCCACCCACCCGGGCTTCCCAAAGTGCTGGGATTACAGGCGTGAGCCACCACGCCCAACCAAGTTTTCTGCTTTTTATATAAGCAAAATATAGGAATAATCATTCAAATGAGGCCCAGCATGGGGCTTACATTTACCATTCCAGCACTTTGGGAAGTGGAGGGGGGAGGATTGCTTGAGCCCAGGAGGTTGAGACCAGCTAGGCAACATGGCAAGACCCTGTCTCTCTTTTTTAATAGTCAGAAAAAAATAAAATCATTTAAATGTTAGAACATGACAAAAGGGTTAGGTGGTTTATTAAGTTGAATTTGCCATATAGTATCATGTGTGACTTTTAGTGGATATGAATGGCAAACCTTGTTTAGCAGATAGAATTAAATGAAGATGATTAAAAGTATTAAACACCTTTATTTCAAATATTTACAAAAATATCCCTGTAAATGTGCCGTACCCAAGGCCCCTAAATCTTAATCTTGAAAATGTATTGTTATTAGCATACTTTATATAGTGGGTTTTGGGGGGTTAGCTTGTTTTGGAGATAGGGTCTCACTGTGTTGTCCAGGCTGGAGTGCAGTGCCCTGATCTCACGCCTCACTTGTAGCCTCAGCTTCCCTGGCTCAGGTGATTCTCCTATTTCAGCCTCCTGAGTAGCTGGGACCACAGGCACATGTCATCATGCCTGGCTTTTTTTTTTGTATAGATGGGGTTTCACCATGTTGCCCAGGTTGTTCTCAAACTCCTGGCCTCAAGAAACCCTCCTGCCTTGGCCTCTCAAAGTGGTGGGATTACAGGTATGAGTCACCAGGCCCGGCTAGGCCATTGCAACCATAGCTCCCTGCAACCTCCACCTCCCAGGCTTCAGTGATCCTCCCACTTTAACCTTTGAATTAGCTGGGACTGTACACATGCACCACAATGCCCAGCTGATTTTTGTATTTTTCTTAGAGATGGGGTTTTGCCATGTTGCCCAGGCTGTTGTGTGTTTTCTAATACAAGCTGAGGATTTTCTTTAAAACCTGTCTTTTTGAACGAGGAAGTAAAATCAGAAAGGGAATAATAATGTCTTAAATTTTATTGCTCATTTTGTTTTCTTTCTTTTCTTTCTCTTAGGTGGGAATGATGAACAATCCCAATCCTTATGGTTCACCATATACTCAGAATCCTGGACAGCAGATTGGAGCCAGTGGCCTTGGTCTCCAGATTCAAACAAAGACTGTACTATCAAATAACTTACCTCCATTTGCAATGGACAAAAAGACAGTTCCTGGTGGAGGAATGCCCAGCATGGTGAGTACTAATCAATTACAGACTTGTTTTCATACTGGCATTTTGATAAAAGAATTGTGTTAAACTTTCACAGCTTCTGTTCTATACACTGAGATTTGTATACACTAGAAGCCTAAATCGATAAGTAATTGATGATCCCTGTGAGTCAGAAGACTTGTCCTTCCTTTCCATTTTTCGTAATTTTTTTTTCCTTGTGGTTGTTGATCAGTGAGCATGTTGATCCAAACAGGAGTAAGTGGAAACAGTGATTTTTGTTACAATTTTTGTACAGACCACTAGTAGTAAATATGTCGTAGTCTGCATTCATCTTTGGAAAAAATTGTCCTGTAATTTCTCTTTCAGATGTTTTAGTTTTGTTCTTTACTTTGTGTCATTATGTTCATGGACTGCTTGTATTTCAAATACTCTCCCAAGTACTAGAGCTATACAGGTGAATGAAACATGTCATCTCTGTCCTGTGAAATGTTTTTTTTTTGTTTTTTTTTTTAAAGTCGGAGTCTTGCTCTGTCCCCCAAGCTGGAGTGCAGTGGCTCGATCCTGGCTCATTGCAACCTCCACCTCCCGGGTTCAAGCAGTTCTCCTGCCTCAGCCTCCGCAGTAGCTGGGACTACAGGCACGTGCCGGCATGCCTGGGTAATTTGTTGTATTTTTAGGAGAGACAGGGTTTCACCATGTTGCCCAGGCTGTGGAACTCCTTAGCTCAGGCGATCCACCCACCTGGGCCTCCCAAAGTGCTGGGATAACCGGCGTGAGTCACCTGCCCAGCCCCAGTGTTCACTTTTCAGTTTAAAAAGCTAAATTTCTCCCAGAGCTTAGAAAAACTAATTTTTCAGCCACCTGAAAAACCCCTCTGCTCAGTCTCCCGAGAATTCTTCATTGCTCTTTAAAACCTAATTTGGGTGTGCTTCTGACACCTTTTCTCCTTTCCATTGTCCACTGGAGTTTACCATGTCCTTCTCTCTCCTTTTCTCTCTGTATATTATGCATAGTTATATCACTTAGTAATACCTTTTTTTGTCTTACTAAATTGAGCTTCTTAAAAGTAGGAGCCTTGATTTATGAATTCCCTGTGGCAAAAAATGGAGTCTGGCTTATAGTATATCAACCATAAAGGTTTTAATTAAAAATATCCACATCTCTATTTATTAAGAGATAGCACATTATGACTCCTGCCATTAAACATATTGCTGTATCTCTCAGGGCCAACAGCCGGCCTCGCAGGTCCAGCAGCCAGGCCTGGTGACTGCGGTTGCCCAAGGGATGGGTTCTGGAGCACATACAGCTGATCCAGAGAAGCGCAAGCTCATCCAGCAGCAACTTGTTCTCCTTTTGCACGCTCACAAGTGCCAGCGCCGAGAGCAAGCCAATGGGGAAGTGAGGCAGTGCAACCTTCCCCACTGTCGCACAATGAAGAATGTCCTAAACCACATGACACACTGTCAGTCAGGCAAGTCTTGCCAAGGTAAGTGGACCCACAGGGTTGCTGTATTTAGCAATTAATTTTTACAGTCAGGGAGAAGGAGGTAAATGTGACCAAGTCTATTTTGTGGTGATGGATATGTTTAGTACCTTAATTGTGGTGTATAGGTATGTACAAAGTCATTAAAATAAGCCAGGCCAGCTGTGGTGGCTCACACTTAAAATCCCAGCACTTTGATAGGCCAAATGGGGAGGATTTCTTGAGGCCACACATTTGAGACCAGCCTGGACAACACAGTGAGACCTCGCCGGGCATAGTGGTGCAGTTGTAGTCCTAGCTGAGGACTAAGAAGGCTGAGGAAGAAGGATTACTTGAGCCCAGGAAGTCAAGGCTGCAGTGGGCTATGATTGCACCACTGTACTTCAGCCTGGCTGACAATGCAAGACCACGTCTTTTAAAAAAAAGTCAGCACAGTGGCTCATGCCTGTCATCCCAGCACTTTGAGAGACTGAGGCGGGCAGGTCACTTGAGCTCAAGATTCAAGACCAGCCTGGGCAATATGGTGAAACCACGTCTCTACAGAAATTACAAAAGAAAATCAGCCAGATGCCTGGGTATATGCCTGGGTATGTGCCTGTAGTCCCAGCTACTTGGGAGACTGAGGTTGGAGGATGTCTTGAGCCCAGGAGGGAGGTTAGGGTTGCTGTGTTTCAGCCTCATGCCACTGTGCTGCAGCCTGGGCAATAGCGCCAAACCCTATTTCAGAAAACAACAAAAAATTATACATAAATATGTGCAATTTTTAAAATACTGTTTATACCTCAGCATTTTAAAAATTCCATTGTCTAAATGCATCATCACAATTTACTCGGTAAAGGTCGTCTTGGCTGCATCCATTCTATGGCAGTTATGGATAAAGCTGCCATAATATTTGAGACTCCTTTGCTAATAGCGTCTAACATTATTTTAGGAAATGATAAAAAACACAGTATCATTTTTGCGAGCAAATATTAAGAATATGGGAGGAGAAGAAATTTAAAAGGTCTTTCCTTGTGCTGATCCTCATAGACTTTAAGTTTTATTTGCCCCAGCACAGCATACTTATAAATGTTATTGAGGGTTTGCTAACTGTCATGTAGGCAAGTGTTCAATTTAATACAATTTACTATAGTCATTTTTAGCCAATCTAATGCAGTTTTTGTGGAGTCATTAAAACGTGTTCTTATAGGTATGTATGTCATAACATTGGTTTAGAGTACATTTGCTTAGACTAAAGTAGGTTGTATAGCATGATGGTGAAAAATGAGGGCTCTAGAGCCAGACTGCTTGAGGTTGAATCTCACTTTGAGTACTCTGTGACTTTGTGCAAATTGCTTTACCCATTCTTTTGTTTTCTTTAGTGTAAATTCTGAGTATTAATAGGAGCTATACCTTATCGGGCTGTTATGAAGATGAAATAAGTTAATGCATTTATAGTATTTACTAAGTGATCAACAAGTTAGCTATTATTAATTTAAAAGCATAACCTGTTCTTGAAAAACAATTTTCTTCTCTTTAGTGGCACACTGTGCATCTTCTCGACAAATCATTTCACACTGGAAGAATTGTACAAGACATGATTGTCCTGTGTGTCTTCCCCTCAAAAATGCTGGTGATAAGAGAAATCAACAGCGTAAGTGATGAAGTCTTTAAAGGTTTATATGAAAAGTTTTTAAAGTCTCACCAGTGCCATTTATAGTACTTCTTGATTATGTGAGGGACCTGTGGTATTGTACTGTGTTGAAAAAGTGTTGTTTTTTTTTTTCCCCTTTTAATTTTTTTGTATCCCTCATATTAGTGCATATAATTGAACTGCTTAGGGAGTTTGAAGCTACAGTGAGCTATGGTTATGCTACTGCACTCCAGCCTGGGTGATGGCATGAGACCTTGCCTCAATTTAAAAAAAAAAAAAAAAAAAAAGACCAATGCAGTGGCTCACACCTGTCATCCAAACAATTTTAGAGGCCAAGGCAGGAGGATTGCTTGAGGCCAGGAGTTTAGCCTAGGAAGCTTAGCAAGACCTTGAATCTTCCAAAAAATTTAAAAATTAACCGTGTGTGGTATATGCCTGGGTGAGATGAGAGGATTGCTTAAACTCAGGAGTTGGAGATTTCAGTGAGCTATGATTGCCACAGCAGTCCAGCCTGGGTGACAGTAATACCCTGTTTCAGAAAAAAGAATTGAACTGCTTAACATCCAAAATAACATCCAAGAACTCTCAATATTCATTCTTTTTTTTTTCTTTTTTTTTGGGTACAGAATCTTGCTCTTTTACCAGGTTAGAGTGCAGTAGCATGATCTCAGCTCACTGCAACCTCCATCTCCCGGATTCAAGTGATTCCCCTGCCTCAGCCTCCTGAGTAGCTGGGGCTATAGGTGCACACCACCACACCTGGCTAATTTTTTATATTTTAGTAGAGACGGGGTTCCACCATGGCCAGGGTGGTTCTCGATCTCCTGACCTCATGATCTGCCCGCTTTGGCCTCCCAAAGTGCTAGGATTACAGGCTTAAGCAACTGCGCCCGGCCTCAGTAGTCATTCTTTAGACAAACAGCAAATAGGTAAATTTATGTTCCACTTTGAACCTATGAAAATTCAAAGAATATTGCTTTGGCATTGGGCAAGTTACACTTTAATACTTGTGATCTAAATATTCCAGTACTTGGAAATTATTTAAAAGCAAAAAATTGGGGATTATTTTTATAATACTGGGATAAAGAAGAACTTTTAAGAGCAAAGACAAGTAAAAATACTAACATTTTAAAACTGTAGCTACCACATCTCTGTAGCAATAAAACTTTAAACTTTTAGGGTTAAAGGACAAATTTGGGAAGTATATGTATAGCATATGAAAATGGAATTATATGTTATAACAAAATTTGGAATAGGAAATAGACAATTCAGCAGGGGCGAGAGGAGAGAGGGGGGACTCCCATATAATTCACTATTGAATTAAGAGAAATAGGTACTATTTCTCTTTTGTGGTGTTGGCAGAAATGATGCTGCCAGGTGTTAGCAATTGAATGGCTCTAAAGAATTCATACAGTGTTGGTCAGAACATTAATAAAGCTGTCTGGGAAGACTGTTTGGCATTCAGAATCAAAAGCCTTTTATACCAATAGTCAGCTTTTACCAATCAGTTCTGCAACTAGAAATTTCTTCAAGGAAATAATGGAAGACAAGCTTCATGTACTAAGATGTTTCATAATCACATAACAATTTTGTGTGGGGTGTGTGTGTGTGTTTTTAATTTACTCAGACATGTTAGTCTTCTTTTCTCACCAACTTTAATGTAATACTGTGTCTTTTGTTTTTTGTAGCAATTTTGACTGGAGCACCTGTTGGACTTGGAAATCCTAGCTCTCTAGGGGTGGGTCAACAGTCTACCCCCAACCTAAGTACTGTTAGTCAGATTGATCCCAGCTCTATAGAAAGAGCCTATGCAGCTCTTGGACTACCCTATCAAGTAAATCAGATGCCAACACAGCCCCAGGTGCAAGCAAAGAACCAGCAGAATCAGCAATCTGGGCAGTCTCCCCAAGGCATGCGGCCCATGAGCAACATGAGTAAGTTTGTGTCATCCTAATAACATGGTTTTGGTTGTGTTGGTAAATGACATCTATAAATGGAAGGTTGTTAGCTTCTTTTTTTTTCTGCAACGTGATTAATTTTTTGAAGTAATTTTTTTTTTTTTCCTTTGGGACTGAGTCTCACTGTGTCACCTAGGCTGGGGTGCAGTGGTGCAATCTCAGCTCACTGCAACCTCTCCCTTCCCTGTTCAAGCGATTCTCCTGTCTGAACCTTGCAAGTAGCTGGGATTACAGGCGCCTACCACCATGCCTAGCTAATTTATTTTTTGTATTTTTAATAGAGACGGGGTTTCCCCATATTGACCAGGTTGGTCTCGAGCTCCTGACCTCAAGTGATCCTCCTACCTCTACCTCCCAAATTGCTGGGATTACAGGCGTGAGCCACTGTGCCCAGCCTGAAGTAATTTTTTAAAGATTACAGTTTAAGAGGTCTCTTACAATTCATCTATATGAGGTGTAACCGCCATTGGTTTGTATCTTTGTTGATCTCCTAACTGCCATTGGTTTGTATCTTCATTGATCTTTTTTTGCATTATATGAGTTTAGATTTGCAGAAATGAGAGCCCATATATTATTACACAACAGCTTTCTTTAATAATGTGTAGACATCTTTCATAGTCAGTACCCCATGTATCGTTTTAAATGGTTTTGTAGTATGTCATCCTATGTAACAGTCTTGGCTTTTGCTTTTTGATAGTTTTTAAGATTGATTCTCGCCCTGTCACCCAGACTGGAGTTCAGTGCCACAGTCTTGGCTTACTGCAACCTGCACCTGTCGGGTTCAAGTGATTCTCCTGCCTCAGCCTCCTGAGTAGCTGGGACTGCTGCTATAACCAGCTACTACACACACACACACACACACACACACACACACACACACACACACACACACACACACACACACACAGTCTCTCTCTCTCTCGCTCTCGCTCTTGCTCGCTCTTGCTCTTGCTCTTGCTCTCTCGCTCTAACCGTAGTAGCCACCATGCCCAGCTGATTTTTGTGTTTTTAGTAGAGATGGGGTTTCACTATGTTGGCCAGGCTGGTCTCGAACTCCTGACCTGGTGATCCACCTGCCTCTGCCTCCCAAAGTGCTGGGATTATAGGCGTGAACCATCACACCCGGCCTAACGATCTTTTACAGATGGACATTGAGATCTCCAATTAGTTAGCTTTTTTAAACTGTACAGTAGAAATTGTTGTGTTTTGACTTGAGGCATTTTGGCTTGAAATGTATAGAAATGAGTGTAGTTGTTGGTAATGATTATTTCCATGTGTTTGGCAGGAAGAATAGTATACCTTTTCAAATATGTGGGGGTTTTTTTGTATTTTTTCTTGAGGTGGAGTTTCACTCTTGTTGTCCAAGCTAGAGTGCAATGGTGCGCTCTCGGCTCACTGCAACCTTCACCTCCTGGGTTCAAGCAATTCTCTTGCCTTAGCCTCCCAAGTAGCTTGGGTTTACAGGCATGAGCCACCACACCTAGCTAATTTTTGTATGTTTTAGTAGAGATGGGGTTTTTTTTTTTGCTCGCAAAATATTTGCCCTCACATAATCAACTCCTGACCTCAGCCTGCCTCGGCCTCCCAAAGTACTGGGGTTACAGGCGTGAGCTACCGCGCTTGGCTCAAATCATTTTTTTTATGACTTGTTTGCCTCACTTGTTGTATGACTGAGAGAGAAGAGGGAGAAGTGTTCTAATATCCTAATGTGGGGTTATATGTATGTTTCTCTGATTGTATATGATAAAAGTGGGAGATTTGTTCTTATATCTTAATTTTGGGATACATATGTTTCTCTAATTGCATATGATAAAATCAGACAGCTTTGTTCTGTGTCTTACCACTCTGCTGTCAAGCAGTTCAAATATCTAAGCTATTTTGTTTGAGTAGTTAGACATCCAGCATTGTAAAGATGGGGTCTTGTCCAGGCTGGTCTTGAACTCCTGGGTTCAACCACTTCTCCTGTCTTGGCCTCCCAAAGTGCTTTGATTACAGGCATGAGCCACTGCACCTGGCCTAAGGTTTTTGGGTTTTTTTTCCCCCTTGAGACTGAGTCTCACTGTGTTGCCCAGGCTGGAGTGCAGTGGCACAGTCTTGGCTTACTGCAGCTTCCGCCTCCCAGGTTCAAGCAGTTCTTGCCTCAGCCTCCCAAGTAGCTTGGATTGCAGGTGCCTGCCACCATGCCCAGCTAATTTATTTATTATTATTATTTTTTTTTTGGTAGAGAACAGGGTTTTGCCATACTGGCCAGGCTGGTCTTGAACTCCTGACCTCTGGTGATCCACAGGCCCTTGCCTCCCAAAATGCTGGGATTACCAGCATTGGCTTGGAACCACCACACCCGGCCCTGCTATGACTATTTTAGAAAGTCATGCTAATGCTTATTACCAGACCATTTCTACTTTAATATTACTTATATTTTTCATTCCTGCCCTGTTGTTATTGTTTATTACTTGGTCTGTTTATTTCATTCCTTTATTTTCTTTTCTGATTTCATTCTTGAAAGCAGCATTTTCAAAGAGGATGTTTTTCTTGATTTTTACCTAACTGGGGATTTAGATAAGTTTTCTTAGATAAATTTTGGATAACTAGAAGGGGTGTGTGTGTGTGTTTGTGTGTGTGTGTGTGAGAGAGAGAGAGAGAGAGAGAATGAGAGTGAGTTAGTCTCTGACTGACTGAGACTGACCGGGTCTTGCTTTGTCACCCACACTGGAATGCAGTAGTGCGATCTTGGCTTACTGCTACCTCTGCCTCCTTGTCTCAAGTGATTCTCCCACCTCATCCTCCCAAGTAGCTGGGACCACACATGAGCACCATCATACCTAGCTAATTTTTGTATGTTTTATAGAGACAGGATTTCCTCGTGTTGCCCAAGCTGATCTTGAACTCCTGAGCTCAAGTGATCCACCTGCCTCGTCCTCCCAAAGTAGTTTGTGTTTTTCATTACTTCCATGACAATCAGTGTAACTTGTTAAGTAATTATTGAGTGACCGGTTTTTAAGCAGGACTAAGAAATGGAATGAGGAGCAATCCTGCCTTTTCAGGCCTGGAGATGATCATATTTTCCCCTCTTGTTTTATATCTTTTGTCTTGGAATTAACATTGCTTTTTTCTCTCCCATTCCGTGTTATGCAGAATGCACCTTGCCTTCTTCCTTAATTTTTAGGATGTTGACTTTAGGTTGTTGTTTTCCCCTGGCCTAAAATTTTATTATTGTAATTGGGTAGTTCCCTTTTATTGTTCAAACTTCTATGTGCAGTTCCTATTACAGCTCTTTTCCTTTCCTTATATTATCTACCTGTATACTTTTTAAATATGCAGAATTATTTGAATGATAGTTAGGGGGGATTTTCTTTTCCCCATTTCTTGATTGTCTTTTTATTTTAGAATTAGGATTAAGATTATTCCAGTTTACTTTTTTAAATTTCTTTAGTTAATAATATCTTTGTAGTAATAATTGTCTTTGTGAACAAGACTCTCTAGTATAAACCTGGAGACTTTGGAGAGAATGTGTTGCTGTGTTTTTATGTATCAGCAGACATCACTAAGATAAGCAAATTCATGTACAGTGTAATCAGTCTTTCATTTCATTGCAGTAAACAAATTTATGTTAGATATAATTTATCTACAAATGTGATTTTCACACAAGATTTTTTTTTTTTTAATATGGAACGCTTCATGAATTTGCGTGTCATCCTTGCACAGGGGCCATGCTAATCTTCTCTGTATCATTCCAATTTTAGGACATGTGCTGCCTTAATGAGCACTCACACAAGATTTTTACAGTAACACATACATAATTAATGATGTCACAGTTCTAGTTGGAAAAGACCACTTGTAACAGCTAAATTTCAGAGAACTAGCCTGATAATATTAGAAGGAAAATTTTGTCCAGGCACAGTAACTCATGCCTGTAATCCTGTCACATGGGAGGCCAAGGTGGGAGGATTACTTGAACCCAGGAGTTTCAGGATGCTGTTGTCATCATGTGCCTGCATTCCAACCTGGGTGACAGAGTGAGACTTTGTCTCGAAAACAAAGCAATGAAGGAAAGTTCATCCTAAGCATTTAGGGAGCATGATGAATGAAGGCAGCAGCATTTCTCTTCGTTAAAAATGATTTGTAAATTGAGCCAATTATTTTCATTTTAGTGGGAAGTTTTGTTTTTAACTAAAAATAACGGGTGTATTAATAGAACTGTATCGAAATCTTTACATGAAAATTGGTTTGATGTGAGTGTTGCCATTGGTTTAGTGATTTTTTTTTTAAACGTTGAACAACATGGGTTTGAATGTGTTTAGTTTTTCTTTTTTGTTTGTTTGGTTTGGTTTATCTCTCCGAGTCACTTAACATGTTTTTAGTGTTTAAAGCAATAGAATATACAGCCAGGCGTGGTGGCTTATGCCCATAATCCCAACACACTGGGAGGCCAAGACAGGTGGATTGCTTGAGCATAGGCATTTGAGACCAGCCTGGGCAACATAGTGAATAGCCCCATCTCTATTTAATTTTTTGAAATGGAGTCTCTATCAGTGCAGTGGCATGATCTCGGCTCACTGCACCCTCTACCTCCCGGGTTCAGGCGATTCTCTTGCCTCAGCCTCCCGTGTAGCTGGGACCACAGGCATGTGCCACCACACCCAGCTAATATTTGTAATTTTAGGAGAGATGGGGATTCACTGTGTTGGCCAGGCTGGTCTCGAACTCCTGACCTCATGATCTGCCCTACTCGGCCTCCCAAAGGGCTAGGATTATAGGCGTGAGCAACTGTGCCCAGCCTCCATCTCTTTTTTTTTTTTTTTTTTTTTGAGACAGAGTCTCGTTCTGTCACCCGGGCTGGAGTGCAGTGGGCACTTTTGGCTCACTGCAACCTCACCTCTTTGGGGGGTTCAGGTGATTCTCCTGCCTCAGCCTCCTGAGTAGCTTGGATTACAGGTGCCCGCCACCATACCAGCTCATTTTTGTATTTTTAGTAGAGATGGGGTTTCACCTTGTTGGTCAGGCTGGTCTCAAACTTCTCGTGAACCACCCACCTCGGCCTCCCAAAGTGCCGGGATTATAGGCCTGAGCCACTGAGCCCAGCCCCATCTCTATTTTTAAAAAGAAAGAAAATAGATATTCATTAAAGGTGTTAATTGAAGAAGTAATGTATGTACATTAAAGCTATTCAAGCCATTTTGAAGGAGTGTTAGAATATTCGATAAAATGTTTTTGTTTCACCTGCATACTGCTTTGTGTGTCTGTCTCTCTCTCTCTCTCTCTCTCTAAGGATCACTATACTTAGGTTCCTATATCCCTACATGCATTTTTGTTGCTTATGGAAGCATCTGCATGTATAGTTCAATTCTCTGAGCAATTTTGGATTGAGGATTCTTTGCTCCTTCTATACGTATGTAACTGTACGACATCAAAAGTGGGAATTCTAAGAATATATGCATGAATGTTTTTACTTGCCAAATAGCTCTTCCAAGAGATTATCAGTTTATACATCTGTGCATTTTGGTTGAAAAATGTATATTTCCACACATCACTCTCAACACTTGGATTTAGAAAACCAACTTCTAAAAGCTTTGAGAATTTCATACATGAAAATATGTTTTAAGTTTAACTGTAAGTGTTGTGCACATTTGCATTTTTTTTTTAAAAGTTACTGTATTTCATTTTCTATAATTTACTGTTGGGTGGTTCATCTTTTTCTTAACTGTAAGGGTACTTCAGATCAGCCTTTATATTGCCAATTATTTATTGTATGTGCTGCTAATATTTTTTCTGATTTGTCATTTGTTTGTTGACTTTCTGGTGTTTATTGTATGGTGGCTGTTGGATTTATTTCTGTCTTTTGTTATTTTGTTTTGTCTTAGGTGCTAGTCCTATGGGAGTAAATGGAGGTGTAGGAGTTCAAACGCCGAGTCTTCTTTCTGACTCAATGTTGCATTCAGCTATAAATTCTCAAAAGTAAGTCTTATCATGGTTTGTACCCTGGGTCACATTACAAATACTGGTTAACAACTCCTTGTTTGAGTTTTTAACTTAGTTTCCATGGTTTGTGGATGTCCTTGAATATAGACAGATGTTTCAGTCCGTTCTTTCTTCTTTCTACAGTCTTACTTGAAATTATATTGATTATCTAGTGTAGCCTAGACCTTCCCTAATACAGCAGGATGTTGCAAGGTTACAGCTCTATTAGAATGAGTTCGCCTTATCCTGTTGTTAAGAGTTAGTCCACCAGCCTGGGCAATATGTCAAGACCTCTTCTCTACAAGAAAATATTAAATGTTAGCTAGGTCTGGTGGTGTGCACCTGTACTCCCAGCTACTGAGGAGGCTGAGTTGGGAGAAGCACTTGAGCTTGGGAGGTCAAGGCTGTGGTGAGTGGTGATTACACCACTGCACCCCAATCTGAGTGACAGCGAGACTCTGTCTGAAAAAATAATTTTTTTCTTTAATAAAAGAATTAGTCCATCATCCAAAGGATTCCCTGAGGTGAACTGTGTCTGACAACACAAGACTTAGAAAACTTAAGTTTGGACCAGGCATGGCAGTTAACCTGTAATCCCAGCACTTTGGGAGCCCGAGGCAGGTAGATCACTTGACCTTAGGAGTTCAAGACCAGCCTGGACAACATGGCGAAACCTTGTCTCTGCTAAAAATACAAAAATCTGCCGGGTATGGTAGCACACATCTCTAATCCCAGCTACTCAGGATGCTGAGGCAGGAGAATCACTTGAATCCGGGAGGCAGAGGTTGCAGTTAGCCAAGATCACGCCACTGCACTCCTGCCTGAGCAACAGGATAAGACTGTCTCAAAAAAAAAAAAGTACAAAAAATGGCCAGGCGCAGTGGCTCACGCCTTTAATCCCAGCATTTTGGGAGGCTAAGGCAGGTAGATTACTTGAGGTGAGAAGTTTGAGACCAGCCTAGCCAACATGGTCAAACCCCGGCTCTACTAAAATAGAAAAATTAACAGGACGTGGTGGCAGGTGCCTGTAATCCCAGCAACTCAGGAGGCTAAGGCAGGAGAATTGCTTGAATCCAGGAGGCAGAAGTTACAGTGAGCTGGAATTGGCTCACTACACTCCAGCCTGCACAACAGAGCAAGACTCCCATCTCAAAAACAAAGAAAATTAGCTGGGCCTGGTGACACATGCCTGTAATCCAAGCCACTTGGGAGGAGGCTAAGGCACAAGAATTGCCTGAACCTGGGAGGCAGAGGTTGCAGTGAGCTGAAATTGCACCACTGCACTCCAGCCTGGGCGACAGAACAAGACTGTGTCTCAAAAAAAAAAAAAGCATAACAAAACCTAGAAAATTAAGTCTTAGGTTATCTTGTGTAAGGACCTCATTCTGCCCTCCAAACAAAGAAATACAACTTTCCCTCACACCGGTATGAACATGCAAACTTTAAAATCAGTCTAGTCACAGTTCTCCCTGCCCATCTCCTTAATGCAAATAAACGTGACATAGTGTATTGGTCCCATTACAATAATCAGTCAGCTTGAATTAAATGAGGTCTTCTTTCTTCTACCCTTCTTCACTAAAACTATTTGGTGACCCCTTTTTGAAGCCCAATGATGAGTGAAAATGCCAGTGTGGCCTCCCTGGGTCCTATGCCAACAGCAGCTCAACCATCCACTACTGGAATTCGAAAACAGTGGCATGAAGATATTACTCAGGATCTTCGAAACCATCTTGTTCACAAACTGTAAGTAAGATTGTGGACATGTCTCATTCATAGATGTCATGCTAACATGCTTTAAATCTCCTGGGCGTTTAACCACCAAAGGAGTATTAGCAGTTTTTCTGTAGCCTGGCCAAAGATGTTAATACTTCTACTCTTGTGGAATTCTTCCTGCTACTTCTTTTTTCCTTCTCAGCCTTTATCATCATCTATAGTCTTTCAGCTTTAATAGTGTGTGAACTGTTCTTTCTAGTGCCATTAATTAACATATTAATTAAAATTTTGTTTTTAGTCATTGCCTTTGCAAGACTTATAAGAAAAACTAGGCCTCAACTCATTAAAATATTGTGGTGATGACATCCTTTTCTGTTACTCCTTGTAGAGGTTTTTTTTGAGACAGTCTCACTCTGTTGCCTAGGCTGGAGTGCCATGGCTCAATTCCAGCTCACTGCAGACTCCGCTTCCCGGATTCCATTGATTGTCCTGCCTCAGCCTCTTGGGTAGCTGGGACTAAAGGCATGCATCACCACACCTGGCTAATTTTTGTAGAGATGGGATTTCACCATGTTGGCCAGGCTGGTCATGAATTCCTGACCTCAAGTGACCCGCCCACCTTGGCCTCCCAAATTGCTGGGATTACAGGTGTGAGCCACTACGCCCAGCGTAGTAGAGCTTTTATTATATTGAAAAGTTGAATCTGATAGGATCGTCTCTCTGGTCTTCTTGTCCTCCAGATGTGCACATGGCAGTTTATTTTTGAGAAGTTGGTGTGTTTCATGTACTGTCCCCTCACAAACTCCATCTTAATCTAAAAAGTTGTTGTCAGATGAAGGAAGGGGAGACATACAGAGCAACGAAATGAAATGTGCTCAGCATCATAAAAAGGTTGAGCTTGCACCTCACTGATTACAGAGTTTACCCTTCAAACACCATGCTGCATTTTTTTTCTTGGAGAAGTCTTTTCATTTCAGTTCCACTTAATAGCAGGGTATTCTTGACTGTATTCATATTTTTTAATTGATTGGGGAACTATTTATCATGTTTTAATTTGTTTTTATGTTAGGTCAGATTACCAATTATATGTGTTTAATTTAGGAATTCTTTTGTTGTTGTTGTTTGGAAACAGTCTTGCTCTGTTGCCCTGGCTGAAGTGCAGTGGCGTGATCTTGGCTCACTGCAACCTCTGTCCGCTGAGGTCAAGTGATTCTATTGTCTCAGCCTCCCGAGTAGCTGGGATTACAGGTATGTGCCACCTTGCCTGGCTAATTTTTGTATTTTTAGTAGAGTTGGGGTTTTGCCATGTTGGCCAGGCTGGTCTTGAACTCCTGGCCTCAGGTGATTCACCTGCCTTGCCCTCCCAAAGTGCTGGGGTTACAGGTGTAAGCCACTTGGACCAGCCAGAATTTTTTTTTTTTTTTGAGACGGAGTCCTGCTTTTGTTTCCCAGGCTTGAGTGCAGTGGCACGATCTCGGCTCACTGCACCTCCACCTCCTGGATTCAAGAGATTCTATTGCCACAGACTCCTGAGTATCTGGGACTACAGGTGCCCATCACCATGCCTGGCTAGTTTTTTGTATTTTTAATAGAGACGGGGATTCACTGTGTTAGCCAGGATGGGCTTGATCTCCTGACCTTGTGATCTGCCCACCACGGCCTCCCAGAGTGCTGGGATTACAGGTGTGAGCAACTGTGCCCAGCCCAGAAATTATTAAATGGTAGTACTTAGTAATAGAATTTGACAAGGAAAGAACTCCATCCACAAGTGGAATGAAATAATTGCTTTAATAAGGAATAACGAGTCTCCTATTTTGTGACAAAGTATTCATGAACCTTTATTTAGTGGGCAGAAATGATTATTTGGGATTGACCATTTGACTTTACATTAAAAGTGTATTATGTAGGCTCAAGTTTTCTACCAACTCAGTATTCTTCTGAACTTCCATTTATATCTTCTCGATCTGGTTCCTTCAAGTCTTATGACTATGAGATATACAAATAAAATTAGCACCTAAAGATCACATTTATCAATCATAAGAAATACTAATGTAAAACATTTTGTTAGAGAATTGTTAGAAAGTGTAAAACTGAATCTAGCAGAATGATTATGCATTTCTACTCCCTCCACTTCAGGTTTTTGGTTTTTTGTTTGTTTTTTATAAGCCTTTGTCAGAACACTTTGAGTTTTTGATGTTTTAACATTTTAGAGTGGTTGGTTATTAAGTTTTATTTCAATAAGATGAATAATAAACTTAGAAGAGTAGAAGGAACTCTGAAGGCTTTTGCTACTTGATACTATGACAAGGTTCATTTTTCTCACTTTCTTTAGTATGTAGCTCAAAGTAATATTTTGCTTTACATCTAGAGTTAACAGGGACCAAAGATTATTTTTCGTGGAGTCATTTTCTGTATTGTGATCGGAAATATAGACAGAAATTGTTTTATTTGTCACTAAAGGACAATTTGATTTCAGTAAGTATTATATTTGAATATTTCTCACCTTGCCATTATTTTTTCTTTTCCTCTGTGTTCAGTGTATAAAAATCATGGAAAAAAAAACTAATTAAAAGCTCACATTATACTACAGTGGTGGGATTTTCTTTTTCCAGCGTCCAAGCCATATTTCCTACACCGGATCCTGCTGCTTTAAAAGACAGACGGATGGAAAACCTAGTTGCATATGCTCGGAAAGTCGAAGGGGACATGTATGAATCTGCAAACAATCGAGTGAGCGTCTGGTTTTTTTTTGTTTTGTTTTTTTCTATTAATAGCCAAGATTGGGCCTGTTGTGGTTATTCGTTCCTGTTTGTTTGTTTTTTGTTTTGAAACGGAGTTTCGGTCTTCTTGCCCAGGATGGAGTGCAATGGTGCAATCTCGGCTCACCGCAACCTCCACTTCCTGAGTAGTTGGGATTACAGGCATGTGCCACCATGCCCAACTAATTTTTTTTTGTATTTTTAGTAGAGACGGGGTTTCTTCATGTAGACAGGCTGGTCTTGAACTCCCGACCTCAGGTGATCCACCCACCTCACCCTCCCAAAGTGCTGGGATTACAGGCATGAGCCACGGTGCCCGTCCAGTTTATTCCTGTTTAGCATGTGCAGGTAGTACATGTTCTTCAGTCGGGGTACACGGTCTAGCTATCCCATCTTATTGTCACCAAGCACAGTTAGGATAACAAAGCAATTTCTTAAATGTATGTCATCAAGAATTTTATTTTTTTCCTCCTAATACAGTGCACTCATGTGGCACTTGATTTTGTTGTCTTATCAACCTAAAAAGTGTTGAGTTGGCCAAGTACTGTGGCTCAGTGCCTGTAATCCCAGCAGTTTGAAAGCCTCAGGTGGGTGGATCATTGAGCCTAGGAGTTGGAGACCAGCGCAGGCAACATGGCAAAACCCCGTCTCTACAAAAAATACAAGAAATTAGGCGGGCATGATGGCACATGCCTGTAGTCACAGCTAGTCAAAAGGCTGAGGTGGGGGAATTACCTGAGCCTTGGAAATCAAGCTACAGTGATCCATGATTGTGCCACTGGCAACAGAGAGACCTTGTTTCTCCCCAAAAAAGGGGTGGTGGCAGTGCTGAGCTGTACTATCTCTGTTCTCTCTTCACTAGAATATGAAAAGTAACTTAGTATTATTCATGGTAGTTCAGTTTCTTTGCATAAGTTGAACTTTTTCTAAATTGGTACCACTTCTTAATGCAGCATAAAAAAAGAAACTAATATACTTCATGAAGCATGCACAAGTTTCAACAGCCAAACTGACAAAAAAAAAAAAAAAAGAAACTAATATCTGTTCTCAGTTTATTTTTCCTGTTATCTGGTGGTAGTTCCTTTTTCCTCATCTCCCTTATTTTACTTCAACAATTCAAAAGGCGGAATACTACCACCTTCTAGCTGAGAAAATCTATAAGATCCAGAAAGAACTAGAAGAAAAACGAAGGACTAGACTGCAGAAACAGAACATGCTACCAAATGCTGGAGGCATGGTTCCAGTTTCCATGAATCCAGGGCCTAACATGGGACAGCCGCAACCAGGAATGACTTCTAGTAAGTATTTTTTTGTTATACTTAAATTTGAGAGAAATTGATAAATCGTTTCTATCCAAAGTCACTAATTTCTATAGGCTTGTGTTACTATTTTAGAGTTTTTAAATAACAATTTGCCTTTGCAAAGAAAATAACTTATAGTAAAAAACAGAAGCAGAACAGTATATTTAAGATGTCTGGGCATAGTACTTAACATACCATGATAATCTGGCATTGTTTTAGAGCCCAAAGTAAAGTTCTCTAATGGTGACACCTAGAAAGTGATAACCTACAGATATTCACAGATTTCTCTGAGACTGGCTTGTGTTGTAAGTAGCCAGTAGATGTTTGTAGGTTGACCAGGTTCAGGACCCCCATAGAGGTTTACACTCTGTAACACACATAATATCATGTTACACTGTCATACTTTCTAATTGACATAAATATTCTAAGGCTAGGAGCGCTTTTTTTTTTTTGGAGACGTTGACGCACTGTGTGTCCCAGACTGGAATGCAGTGGTGGGATCTTGGATCACTGCAGCCTCTGCCTCCCAGGTTCAAGCAGTTCTCCCACCTTGGCCTTCCGAGTAGTTGGGATTACAGGCACATGCCACCATGGCTGGCTAATTTTTGTATTTTTCATAGAAACTGGTCTCGACATGTTGGCCAGGCTGGCCTGGAACTCTGGGCCTCAAGTGATCCTCCTCATCTTCCCCCCCCCACCCCCCCACCTTGGCCTCCCAAAGTACGGAGATTACAGGCCTGAGCTACCACCACCCAGCCTAGAAGCATCATTTAAAATTACATTTTGGCAGCTTCAGATTCTGGTTATATCATCATTGTTGACCTGATGAATTAACCAGATAGCCAAGACTATGATACATTGTTGTCTTATTCAATCATTGACTTACTGGTAGAATCAAAATAGTGCAATACCGAGCAGGCACACCATTTTCAGGAATGATACAGGCTGTTTAAAAAATGCTGTGGCATTGATAAGAAAAACCTGCCTTTGCTGAGTTCGGAAATGCTAATGACCTAAAGTGCCAACTGAGCCAGCAGGTAGTAACCCTCGTACCATCAGTAGATTATAGGTAGACTGAGAAGTTCATCTCCTTCATTTATTGAAGTAATAAATGATTTCCAATGGCCATTAGCAGCCTCATTTATTAATTTCATTATTAACTAAAGTGTGCCAGATACTGTTTTCTAATTGGGCCAAGGTGTGTAAAAAGTTGGGAAGAGCAACATTTCTGGCAGAGGAAATAGTATACATGGAGGCCCAATAGCAAGGAAAAACAGATTTTTTCAGTAGTTAGGAGAACACATTTTCAGGAATGAGAAAGTCAAGATTACAGTTGAGACTGCTTCAGTACATGATTTGAACTTGAGTAGTAACTAAAGATACAAAAACAAGTAGACATACATGAGATACTTGGTTTTGGTAGAATTAACTCAAGTTCTGGGTGAAATTTGAGCCGAGTCTAAAGTCTGTGAGATATTAAATTGTATTCTAATGTCAGAGTAAAAACAGTATGGTACCGATGAAAGCAGGAATAAAAGGTAGTGGAACTGAGTATCAGCCTTAATTGTTGACCTTTAGCTTATACTAAATCTGACATTTTGTAAAATGAGATTCTTACCTTAACCTAATACACAGAAAATAATAGAAGCATAAAAGGGGTCGGGCATGGTGACTCACGCCTATAATCCCAGCACTTTGGAGCTTGAGGCTGCGGATCACTTGAGCTCAGGAGTTCAGGACCAGCCTGGGCAATATCCTGAAACTCCATCTCTACAAAAAATACAAAAATTAGCCAGACATGGGAGCATGTGCCTGTAGTCCCAGCTATTCGAGAGGATAAGGCAGGAACATCACTTGAGAAACAAAACAAAAAAGAATTACTTCTATTTTTGTATTTTAAAGGTAAGGTACAAGATATATAGTGTGTTATAATATGCATATTATTTAAAATCAATGTTCACAGTGAGTTTGGTTGTTTAAAAGCAGATGGTGCAAAGATACTTCTTTATTTCTCTTTTTTACTCTAGATGGTCCTCTGCCTGATCCAACTATGATCCGTGGCAGTGTGCCAAACCAGATGATCCCTCGGATAACTCCACAGTCTGGTAAATAGTGAAAAAAAATTATTTTAAAAGAATCCCTGGTGTACTGCAAGATAATACCTGCTATCTAGATACCCACTTTATGTCAACAGCAAGTGTCATGATTACCTGCTTGAGAAATTTAAAAAACTCCCCCTTGGAGTTGGAGCCCATAGAGGAAGAGGGGGTGAAGAGCAGATTGGCGGGCAGATCACTGGGCAGGTGACATTAAATGATGCAGCATCCATTTAAAAAAAAGTGCAGGCTGGGCACGGTGGTTTATACCTGTAATCCCAGCACTTTGGGAGGCTGAGACTGGTGTATCACCTAAGGTCAAAGTTCAAGACCAGCCTGGCCAATGTGGCAAAACCCTGTCTCTACTAAAAATACAAAAATTAGCCGATTATGGTGGCTCAGGCCTGTAATCCCATCTACTTGGGAGGCTGAGGCAGGAGAATCTCTTGAACCCAGGAGGTGGAAATTTCAATGAACTAAGATCATGCCACTACACTCCAGCCTGGGCAACACAGCGAGACTCTGTCTCAAAAAAAAAAAAAAAAGTACATTTGTAGATTGTAAAATTTAGTTTGGAAATCCTGTTAATGCCTGTATACAACTACTGCAAATGAGACAGATTTATTTATACATGGAAGATTGAAAGCAGGTTTATTAGCCCTGGTGAAATGTTATAGAATCAGACATAAGAATTCTTTTATTCTTCAGTTTCACAAAGGCATTCAGATCTAATATTTTGTACATATTTACAGGTTTGAATCAATTTGGCCAGATGAGCATGGCCCAGCCCCCTATTGTACCCCGGCAAACCCCTCCTCTTCAGCACCATGGACAGTTGGCTCAGCCTGGAGCTCTCAACCCGGTTAGTTTGCCATCTTTGGATAATCTCTTTGGCCTTTACCTGGTATTTTGAAAATCCTGTTTGTTCCTGCTTTGTAAATTCTCACAGTAATTTAAACAGACCATAACTCCTAGTTCTTCTGTAATTTTAATGTACTTAGCCCTATTAGAAAGCTGACCAAAAAATAAAAACATCCAGGCCCTTATCCCTGGAGCCTGCATGCATATTCACAGTCACTTCTCTTCCCTGATGTCTGTCTTCCTTTCTCCAGGCAGAGAACTGTCTGTCTTTTGCAAGGATGATGGTGTGTTTGACTGGTTCTTGAGACCGGAGAAGAAAGACTAGGCATCTCCTGCTCTTTAGGCGAACTCTTAACCAGTCCATCTCTTCACACTGACCCCAACCCTCCCGCTGCCCTTTAGAGTTAGCTGGTGCTTCTGATTCTTCAGCCTTTGAGGGGTTTCTGGGCATTACTTCTCACTAATCTGCCGTTTTCAACAAGGAGTTCTGTCCTTCATTTCAACCTGTAAGACAGATGTTCTTAGCTTACGAAGTTTTTGGCTGGCCTTTGGTACTACAGATTTCTTTCTTTAAGGCCTGGATTTATGTAGGGTAATTTTAGAAGTGTAACAATCCTAGAGCATTTGTGGACCATGAATGCTACCAGATTGTGCCACAACTTGTAAGATTTTATTTGTTTTTACATATATGGGTCTTAGAATTTGTGCTATTACTACATCACTGACGTGAGCTCATGAAATTGTGATTCACTCTCCTCACTTAGAGCATGCAAAGAAAGTTACCTGCTATCCTTGTTAGAGTGCTAGGTATATTTGTATACCAAGAGAATGTGTGTTTGTCCCATTCTTACTATTTCTTAAGAATAGGCCTAGGTAAGCTGTGAGGCTATTCCCGTTTATCTTGGTGCAAGAGTCAGTTGTTCCACAACTTTCTTCCTATTCCTCTCCAGCCCTTTTCACTTGTACTCCTGTCTTTGACTTTTCTCTGCTTAATAAGCCTGACATTAGGAGCATTTGATGATTTCAGTTATAGTAGAATGAATAGTTTGGTGCTCTGGTTTTTTACAGCCTATGGGCTATGGGCCTCGTATGCAGCAGCCTTCCAGCCAGAGCCAGTTCCTTCCTCAGACTCAGTTCCCATCACAGGGAATGAATGTAACAAATATGCCTTTGGCTCCGTCCAGCGGTCAAGCTCCAGTGTCTCAAGTATGTCTTATAAGTGGATTTTTTTTTTTTTTACTTATTTTTGATTCTTGAAACTTCTCTTGACTTAGGTTTTTATAGGAAAGAGTGGCAGCAAACAATGGGTGAAAACAGTTGATTCTTTAAAAAATAACAATTTTGGATTTAGGGCATTCAGAACATGAAGAGATTATTCTATGACATAGCAATGGTGGTGTTACAAATTAGGAAATAATTTAAATGGATGGTTTTAATTTTTTTTGTAGTGAACACTTTTAAAGTAAAATCTTAGAATTTACTAGAGCATAGAAGGAACTCTGGCTGAAGAGAGCATAGGGAGGCCCTAGAGTTCTATGCACTCAATTCTGCCATTTTTCTGCAGTGGCTAAGGCCATCCTGCTGGATGGTTTGAAGTCTCTTCTGTTGATGGTGCTGTCCACAGATATATCCCCAGTAATAGGGTTTTTACACTTTATGAAATAGACACATTGCTACTGTTTGTTTAATCAGTTTGTGTCCTAAATGCATATAACATGCCTGTGTTAATATTTCTGTCTGTTTTGAATTGTTATCTTGTTATGTTTTTTAACAGGCACAAATGTCTAGTTCTTCCTGCCCAGTGAACTCTCCTATAATGCCTCCAGGGTCTCAGGGGAGCCACATTCACTGTCCCCAGCTTCCTCAACCAGCTCTGCATCAGAATTCCCCCTCGCCTGTACCTAGTCGTACCCCTACCCCCCACCATACTCCCCCAAGCATAGGGGCTCAGCAGCCACCAGCAACAGCAATTCCAGCCCCTGTTCCTACGCCTCCTGCCATGCCGTCTGGGCCACAGTCCCAGGCTTTACATCCCCCTCCAAGGCAGACACCTACACCACCAACAACACAACTTACCCCACAAGTGCAGTCTTCACTTCCTGCTGCTCCTTCAGCTGACCAGTCCCAGCAGCAGCCTCGCTCACAGCAGAGCACAGCAGCCTCTGTTCCTACCCCAACAGCACCGCTGCTTCCTCCACAGCCTGCAACTCCAGTAAGTAGAGATTTGGATTTAGGCAGAATCATTAGAGTTACACTGTAGGTATTATATTACTTCTGGGCCATTTCTGTTATTCTCTTTTATCACTTACTGTTTTCTCCACAAGTAGAATGTAATCTCTTTTTCATTAGGGACTTTCTTACCCTGTTGTGCCTTGCTGTGATAGGACCTATTGTAGCAGGAGCATAAAGATTTTATTTTGATCTGACTTTGACTATTATGTTTCATGTTGTACTGTAAGGTTGAAGGTATGTAAAGAGGTATGACAAGGGGACACAGTCCTCTTCCTTATTTAGTATATCATTTAGTGCAATATATAAATATGACACATATTTAAAGAATTTTTTTCAAACAGTTTGAGCTGTAAAACTCGAGACTGAATTTTAAAATTCTAGAGTCAGGCAGGCATGGTGGGTTACACCTGTAACCCCAGCACTTTGGGAGGCCACGACGAACAGATCACTTGAGGTCAGGAGTTCAAGACCAGCCTGGCCAACATGGTGAAACCCTATCTCTACAGAAAAGACAAAATTTAGCCAGATGTGTTAGCGGGTGCCTCTAATCCCAGCTGCTTGGGGGACTAAGACAGGAGAATTGCTTAAACCTGGGAGGCGTTGGAGGTTGCAATGATCAAGATGGCACCCACTGCACTCCAGCCTAAGCAACAGCAAAACTCTGTCTTTAAAAAAAAAATCGCAGATTTATGAGTCCCTGTGGCCCTATCCAAAATTAAAAAATCATCTAAGATGAGAGAATTATAGACCCAGAACAACCTGTAGCTTACTTGTGAGAAGTTGGTTATGTATATAATAAAAATCCAAATTCTCATATAATAGTTGAGTCCTTATTAATAGAACTATTTTTGTTAAGGGTTTAGCAGCTTCTACTTTGATACCGATAGTAATATATTAGTTCTCAGTAGTTTGAACTGAGAAGTCCCATGTGTCACAGCCATTTTATAAAATACTGGAGTTGATGGATGGCTGGTTCATTGTGGCCTCTGATAGACAAGGAAGGACAGAAAGAGGAACCAGTAGATCTGCTTGATTTTATTCTTTATAAAATCAAGGGTAGTTTCAGAAAATTCTGACTTCTCATTAAGAGGTTTCTTATGACAAGACTTAGGAAGAAGATAGGGATTGCCAGTTCTCATTAGAATCTAGTGATTCAAAACAGCCACTATGTGGGACATCATTATATTTATTCTCTTTTTCTGTACATTTGAAACTTTGTTATTTTCTTTCATCCCATTTTTGTATAAATATGAGCTCCTCTGAAGCGCAGACATCTTTGAAACCCCCACACGGCCAGAGAACGATAGTTATCCGTGAAATAGTTGCTGACTGTTGGATGTACACCCAGCCAGCCAGCATTTACAAGTCGTAATTCTCCTGTCCTTAAGCATAATTAAAGAAGGTGAAATGAGCAGACCAAATGAAGGCACCATGAATGAATATAAGCCAAGAAATAGGTGTTTAATTCTGCTGTCCTGTTGCTTACCTTACACTCAGATTGTATCATTGGTAAACTATGTGTATGTGTCTCACCCACTCCCCTTTTTTTCTGCCTAGCTTTCCCAGCCAGCTGTAAGCACTGAAGGACAGGTATCAAACCCTCCATCTACTAGTAGCACAGAAGTGAATTCTCAGGCCATTCCTGAGAAGCAACCTTCCCAGGAAGTGAAAATGGAGGCTAAAATGGAGGTGGATCAACCAGAACCAGCAGATACTCAGCCGGAGGATATTACAGAGGTGAGAGTAGGGCAGTTACTATTTGATGTGGTTAGGACCTCAGTCTGGGAACCCAGTATTTTAAAAATACTGTGGAAGAATATTTTGATAACTACATCTCATGGCATGAGAAAGGGTGGTGAGATTACATCCATAGGGGAGAGTAAATGATGTAATGAATGATAGTGATCTTATTGATTCCCAAGTAGATATTTTTGGAATACTAAAAACCCTTTTCTTTTAGTCTAAAGTAGATGACTGTAAAGTGGAACCTACAGAAACAGAAGAGAGAGGCACTGAATCAAAAACTGAAATAAAAGAGGAGGAAGACCAGCCAAGTACTTCAGCTACCCAGTCATCTCCAGCTCCGGGACAGTCAAAGAAAAAGAGTTGAGTCTCTTAGGCTGTTGGTTCTAGAAGTAGCTGAAGAAACCAAAGACCCAAGGCGGTATTGTGATCATGCCTCTTGGGCCTCAGAAGTTGCCATTAATGTGATTTCATTAACCTTGAAGCCCTGGGCCTGGTCTCTTCCTTGTTACTAATATTTTTTTTTAAGTTATATTCACTTGCAGCAACCATTGAGTTAGTCATTCCCCTCGTTTCTTCAGAGTTCCTTGGTTAGCACCCTCTAAAAATTTTCTCTTTGGCCAGGCACGGTGACTCGCACCTGTAATCCCAGCACTTTGGGAGGCTGAGGTGGGTGGATCACTTTGAGGTCAGGAGTTGGAGACCGGTGAAACTCTGTCTCTACCAAAAATACAAAAATTAGCCAGGTGTGGTGGCGCGTGCCTGTAATCCCAGCTATGCAGGAGACTGACGCATAAGAATCATTTGAACCTGGGAGGTGGAGATTGCAGTGAGCCGAGCTTGCGCCACTGCACTCCAGCCTGAGCAACAGAGTGAGACTTTGTCTCAAAAAAAAGTTGTTATATTTCTCAAAAGAGAAATGTTTGTAAATAGCCTTGGCTAAAATACAGGAAAGACTAGCAATAATAGCATTTATCATTTATCTTCTGTGTGTTAAGTACCCACATTGTCTCATTTAATAATTTTTTTTTTCTTTTTTTTTTTGGAGATGGAGTCTCACTCTGTTTCCCAGGCTGGAGTATAGTGGCACAATCTCAGCTCACTGCAACCTCTGCCTCCCAAGTTCAGACAGTTCTCTTGCCTCAGCCTCCTGAGTAGTTGAGACTAGCGTGCCACCACATCCAACTATTTTTTTTTTGTTTTTTTTTAGTAGAGGCAAGGTTTCACCATGTTGGCCAGGCTGAAACTCCTGTCCTTAAAGTGATCCGCCCACCTCAGCCTGCCAAAGTGCTGGGATTATAGACACGAGCCACTGTTCCTGGCCCCATGGACTCTTATTTAGCAAAGTCTCTTCATAAATTTTTAGAAGCCTTTGGATTCTGTTTCTAATTGACCAAATTTGTCTTTGCTGATTTTGTGACTGAAAAGTTAAGCTGAGGGTGAAGGGTGTTTGAAGGTGATAAGGCACACTTTTTAGGAGCTGCCTGAAGTAGAGCGGCACTTAGAATCAGTAATTAAGTCCTTAGTGATATTTCCATAGGGACAGAGTAGTTAATTTTGTGTTATTTCATTGTTGAGATGCTTTTAGAGCTTCAACCTCAATGGTTTTTAAAAGTTCTTTTGATTAATTGATAACTAATTTCAGATACACTTTTTTTCCCAAAGTTTTCAAACCAGAAGAACTACGACAGGCACTGATGCCAACGTTGGAGGCACTTTACCGTCAGGATCCAGAATCCCTTCCTTTTCGTCAGCCTGTGGACCCTCAGCTTTTAGGAATCCCTGTAAGTATCTGGTGGTACTTCTGATTTTGTTTTTTATTTGATAACAGCTTTATTGAGAGAATTAACATTCCAAATAGTATAACTACTCATTTCAAATGTATAATTCAGTGGGTTTTTTTTTTTGTTTTTTTTTTTTTTGAGACAGTCTTAATCTGGTTGCTCGATCTTGGATCACTACTGCCTCTACCTCTTGGGCTCAGATGATTCTCCCACTTTAGCCTCCTGAGTAGCTGGGACTACAGGCATGTGCCACCTCAGCTGGCTAGTTCTTTGCATTTTTTAGTAGAGATGGGGTTTCACCATGTTGCCCAAGCTGGTCTTGAACTCCTGGACTCAAGCAGTCAGCCCACCTCAGACTCTCATAGTGCTGAAATTGTAGGCATGAACCACCAGACCTGGCCTAATTCAGTGATCCTTAGTATGTTCACAGAGTTGTGCATGAGACTTTTATTTTCATCATTCAAAAAAAATCCTGTACCATTAACAGGATTTAATGGTACACTCAACATTTTCTCCCATAGCACCCCAATCCTAGACCATCACTAAACTGCATTCTGTCTCTGGATCTGTCTATTCTACACACTTAATTAAATTAAACATACAATACTTGATTCTTTGTGCCAGAACTATCCTTAGCATGATGTTTTCAAGGTTCATCCATGTTGTAGCATGAATCAGTACCTCATACCTATTTATAGCCAATAATATTCCATTATACACATTTTCTTTACCCATTGATTAGTTTGTAGACATTTGGGTTGTTGACTATTACGATTGTACTACAGTGAATATTGGTGTACAAGTTTTGTGTGGATTTCTGTTTTTATTTCTTTTTGATATTTACCCAGGAGTGGAATTCCTGGGTGTAGTATATTTACTTTTGTTGTTTTAAGAGCCAATAGATCATAGCAGAAAAATGGACCCCAGTTATCTTTGTTTTTAAAGTTGCCTCCATATACTAGGCTGCTGGCAGGCGTCATTTGGGGGTTTTACAGTGTTACTGGGCCGGGCCCTGTGGCCCATGCCTGTAATCCCATCACTTTAGGAGGCCAAGGTGGGCAAATCACTTGAGGTCAGGAGTTTGAGATCAGCCTGGCCAAACATACTGAAACCCCATCTCTACTAAAAATACAAAAATTAGCTGGGCGTGGTGGCACACGCCTGTAATCCCAGCTACTTAGGAGGCTGAAGCAGGAGAATTGTTTGAACCTGGGAGGCGGAGGTTGCAGTGAGCAAAGATAGCACCACTGCACTCCAGCCTGGACAACAGACTGAGACTCTGTCTCAAAAGTCAAGTGCTAGGCTGGACACGGTGGCTCACGCCTATAATCCCAGCACTTTGGGAGGCCGAGGTGGGTGGATCACGAGGTCAAGAGATCGAGACCATCCTGGTCAACATGGTGAAAGCCCATCTCTACTAAAAATACAAAAATTAGCTGGTCATGGTGTTACGTGCCTGTAGTCCCAGCTGCTCGGGAGGCTGAGGCAGGAGAATTGCTTGAACCCAGGGGCAGAGGTTGCAGTGAGCTGAGATCGTACCATTGCACTCCAGCCTGGGTGACAAGCGAAACTCCATCTCCAATCAATCAATCAATCAATCAATACATGCATACATGCATGCATACATACATGCATACATACATACATACATACATACATACATACATGCTTACTTCCAGGGGCAAAAGATTTTAGAAATTTTCTCCTGTATCTTGCTGTGATTTCAGATGGAACACTTTAAGTTCTGTAGGCTTAATTTCCTAATTGTACACCTCTTCTAGTACTAAAATTTTAAATGTATTTGACTTGACTGATCTGACATGTACTTTCATAAAGTACCTGGAATAGTTTCAGTAAACTCTCAGCCTGATGTCTAGAAAGTCCATAGTAGTTCTGTTTTTCTGCCCTTTGAGTAGGTTAGTGTCTCTGTAGACTGATGATCTAAAGAAGGAATCGGACATCCGTCACCTCTTGGGGAATATAGTCAGGTCAGAAACTAAAACACTCATTCAAAGATTAACAGTGATAATGGATGATACTCCATCTCCCATAAATATAGTTAGACTTGACTAATGTTTGATGTCACTTATCTTCTTTCTAGGATTACTTTGATATTGTGAAGAGCCCTATGGATCTTTCTACAATTAAGAGGAAGTTAGACACTGGACAGTATCAGGAGCCCTGGCAATATGTTGATGATATTTGGCTTATGTTCAATAATGCCTGGTTATATAACCGGAAAACATCACGGGTATACAAATACTGCTCCAAACTATCTGAGGTCTTTGAACAGGAAATTGACCCAGTGATGCAAAGCCTTGGATACTGTTGTGGCAGAAAGGTAAGAAATGGGTTTCAAATTTGTAACTTTTTGAGGATACCTAGAATAATACACTGATGACTATGGTAAGAGAATGTCTGACTTCTGGCTTTGACATGGCTTGCTTATTCATTCATTCATTTGAGACAGGGTCTTACTCTGTCTCCCAGGCTAGAGTGTAGTCGTGAAGTCATAGCTCACTGCAGTCTCAACATCCAGGGCTCAAGCAGTTCTCCCACCTCAGCCTCCTGAGCAACTGGGACTACAGGCATGAGCCACCTCTCCCAGCTGACACAGTCTTTCTCTTAATGTGTGCCATGGTAGAAATAGCTCTTAATATGAAATGGAATTTCTTTAAAGGCATTTTTTCACAGGGGTCAATTGTATGGAAAAGTTGACCAACTAAATACCGAATCAACAGACTGAGCTCATGTGGAGTAGAGGCATTCTTATGTTCAGCTGTAGGAGCAGATTCCTCAGCATCTGTTGGCTTTTCAGTACATACCACTTCACATTATTGGTTTTTTGTTTTTAAAATAAGATTGGGGTCTTGCTGTGTTTGCTAAGCTGGTCTGGAACTCTTGGGCTCATGAAGTCTTCCCACCTTGGCTTCCTGAGCACTGCAGGCAAGCACCACCATGCCCAGCTATTCCTGTTGGGTTCTTTGATAAGGTGATGGAAGGATATGACTGCTAAGCCTACCTCAGCATTTTGAAATAATGTAGAAGTTAAACTGAGAATGATTTTCAGAAACTGAATTAGCCCATTATAATGAACATAAGTGAGAACTAAGACACCACTGACTTTTGTTTCTGATTTGCCATTCTTAACTATTCTAGCTTGTCCTTAAGGCTTCTGTGCTTTTTAACAAATGGTTTCTTTTGCAGTTGGAGTTCTCTCCACAGACACTGTGTTGCTATGGCAAACAGTTATGCACAATACCTCGTGATGCCACTTACTACAGTTACCAGAACAGGTAAGCTTGGCCAGTTGTGGACCATGGTCCATGTGTCCACATGTCCAGGGAGTGCATGCGGATGGACCAGCACACGTACAGTCATGGTTCATGTGTATCTTGCTTGAAGACAGCTGTATAGCACAAGTTCTGTTTTTTGCCTTCTGCCTTTGTTTACAGAATTAGAAAATTTTCTATCAAAATAGCCTTATATCAGTTATCATGGTTTCCTACCAAGACTCTGAGAAGTTAAGCAACTTTGTGAGTTGTTGACATAGATGTGTCTGTATCCCAGGCTCCACTTCTCTTTCTACTGTGTTTTTAATTGATCACCACAGCCTGAGGCAAAACGGCGATGATTTTCAAACTTCTGAAACTAGACGGCTTTTTGAAAATGTTTCCCTTTTATGTGAGGCCTATCGCTGATGAGTTGTTCTTAGAATATATGAAAACAGGATTCTGGAGTCTTTTATTTGCCTCATATTAAGCAAACAGAAAGGAAAACCTCAAATAGCTCTGTGCCTTACTTTTCTCAACATAGCCTTGCATATGACAGAGGACATTTTGAGTCTAATAAACTAGGCACCTCTGCCTAATTTTCTCCTGCCCAATCAGTGGCTGTAATCACATAAATCTCATTCACTAATCTATCTTTTGTTTGCTTTTAACGGAGCCTCACTCTGTTACCAGGCCTGGAGTGCAATAGCAAGATCTCGGCTGACTGCAACCTCCGACTCCCTGGTTCAAGGGATTCTCCTGACTCAGCCCCCCAAGTAGCTGGGATTACAGGCATGCGCCACCACACCCAGCTAATTTTTGTACTTTTAGTAGAGATGAGGTTACACCGTGTTGGCCTGGTTGGTCTCAATCTCCTGACCTAGTGATCCACCCACCTTGGCCTCCCAAAGTGCTAGGATTGCAGGCGTGAGCCACTGCGTCAGCTGCATTCCCTAGCCTATCTTAATCACAATGTGTCTCCTGTTTTCAGCGATCAGCCTACAATATAGCTTGCATTGGGTGTTTATTCGGGGCTCTGATAATAGTAATAACAAGGCTGGATGGTACTAAAACTCTTTGTTTGTTAATACCAAATACATGGTGTTGGTTTTTGCTGAACTTGTGTGATGCAGATGTATTTCTAGCTTTGAAAAGTCACTTAAACTTATTTTATTTACAAAAAGTTAGATGTGCTTCTAATGCTTTGTAGACCTAATGCTTTGATTTTGCAGTGAGTAAAAATCTAGCTTTTTACTCATTTGAAACCTAGAAAATGTGAGAGTCAAATGTATAAGTACCTTATGTTTGAAAAAGCAAGTAACTTGACAAACTTTTCTCATGTTTACTAAAACAGTAGTCTAAAGTGTTTATCTTTGCACCAAGCCACTTTAATCATGTACCTGCACACATCACTTCCTTTTAAAACGTGTCCACTTGATGGCTATAGTCAGTATTTAACTGCTTGTGCAGGCTTTTCAGTAAACCATTTTTTTCTTTGTTTTTTGAGATAGGGTTTCACTCTGTCACCAGGCTAGAGTGTAGTGGTGTGATCTTGTCTCACTGCAGCCTCTGCCTCTCGCTGGTTCAGGTGATCCTCCTAACTCAGTTTCCCAAGTAGCTGAGATTTCAAGCACATGCCACCACACACACTCAGCTAATTTTTTGTTGTGACGGGGTTTTGCCATGTTGCCCAGGCTGGTCTCAAACTCCTGAGCTCAAGCGTTCTGTCTGCCTCAGCCTCCCAAAGTGCTGATATTATAGATAAGAGCCACCATGCCTGGCCAGAAAGCAGTTTTTTTACTTAAGGCTTCCTTGGGATAAGAAAGAAATTTTGTGTCTTTTAATCCATGGTGTTTTTTTGTTTTTTCTTTTTTTGAGACGGAGTCTCGCTCTGTTACCCAGGCTGGAGTGCAGTGGCATGATCTTGGCTCACTGCATCTCTGCCTAACAGGTTCAAGTGATTCTCCTGCCTCAGCCTCCCAAGTAGCTGGAATTACAGGCATGTGCCACTATGCCCAGCTAATTTTGGTATTTTTAGTAGAGACAGGGTTTTACCATGTTGGGCAGGCTGGTCTTGATCCCCTGACCTCAGGTGATCCACTCACCTTGGTTTCCCAAAGTCCTAGGATTACAGGCTTGAGCCACTGCACCTGGCCATGGTTGTTTTTACATTATTGTTTTTTGCAACTGTATCTCTAGTGGGCTTTTAAAGGGGAAGGGGGAGGCTGTGGTTTTTTGTTTTATAAGTGGGAAGAAGTGTGATTCCTATATTTACGTATTGAGTAGCAGCTCTTCTCTCCCTGGTATATTTATCCTTCTTCCTCCTTTTGATTATTACATCACATAGCATTAATTACTGAAATTAAAGATATGGGTCTGTGTAATTGAAACTTTTGCTTTTATTTGCAGTAATCATTTGCTACTTGTGATCCCATTTGAGATATTTAATGCTAATCTGTGCTTTGCCTTGGCTTTCTGCTTTGTGTTGTTCTGTCTTGCTTTTATGTTTTTTGTTGTCTTGCAATCCCTCATTTCTTCGTTTGTTTTGTGTTTTTTTTTTCCTCCCTCATGCTTGTCGTTGTCTGCACTTGGCTTTGATTGCAAAAAAAAAAAAAACCAAAAAAACAAAAACAAAAAAAAAACAAACAAAAAAAAAACCCAAACTGTGGGGCCCATATATCTGCATCATTGAATGTCCTTGTCGCCGTTGATGACCTGCTCTCTGCTCCCGTCCCCCTCCTTGGCCTGCTGTGATTGGTGGCTTCGTTGCTTGGCTTGGGCTGTGTTGTGTGAACGGAACAGTTCACCCCAGTATGGCCTTCTTGCCGACAGGTATCATTTCTGTGAGAAGTGTTTCAATGAGATCCAAGGGGAGAGCGTTTCTTTGGGGGATGACCCTTCCCAGCCTCAAACGTAAGTAACCATGATTTTGAAAAGTGCTAATTAGTTGTTGTCACGTGATTGTACACAGCCTTCTAAATGAACTTAAGCTGTGCTGTTGAATATGATAGCCGTTAGTCACGTCTTGCTATTTAAATGCAAATTAAATACAATTAAAAATTGTTTATCACATGGACTACTTACAGTGAAAGTGTTCAGTAGCTATCTGTGTCTGCTGGCTACCATATTGGCCAACCCAGAGAATGTATCCATCATAGTAGAAAGCTCTATGAGACATCACCGGACTAGGGAATATGTCAGCAGTAGGCAGTCATCTTAGTTATAGTAAAAGTTATTCTGTATAGGAAGCGATCAGTTTCTCTTTGAAAAATTCAAAGTTTAGTATAAGAAAACTTCATTGTTAACTTTTCTGAGTTTGAGGGTAATTGAATTGATAAGCACTTTATACCCTTCTCTTGTAGGTTAACAGAAGACCCAAGTCACTATTTTAATGAATAATAGACTTTAACAACATGCAGGGGTTTAAGAGACTTGCTTGGGCTTTGCAATCTCACAAGCTCTTACCATTTGGTAAATGGCTAAGAAAAAAATTTCAAACATACAGTCTAATAGTAATAGTAGTAATCTCTTAAGATTTAGGCAGTCACTATAATTCAAACTTGGACTGTTGAAGAAGGAAAAATTGCTTAGTATAATTTTAATATTGCAGGTTCATATTTACTTCTGTTTAGGACATTGCGCAAAAATATGGAATTGTTTTGTTCCTAGTAAATGGGGCTTCTGAGAAAAGCTGTGTTTAATTTTTCTAAATTGAGTTGTAAAAACAGCAATGTCTGGGTGCCAGCTAAGAGAGTTAGATACTGGGAGCCTATGATCCTTGAAACATTTTGACATTTGGTTAAGCCAGGAAGGTCAGCTCTAGGGTAAGTTTCCTTGATTCGGGAAGAGACATAATCCTTGCCATTGATCTCTCTCAAGTGGCTTACCAAATATTCTAAACCTGAAAGCAGTATATCTCTAGCTTTGAAAAGTGTAGGAACAAGACCCTTCCCAATTCTGCAGGTGGACACAAGTGTCTGTTTTTAACAAACTCCAAGATTTCTTCTGGTGCTGCTAGTCTTCAGACTTGTAGTAGCACTTGTAGTAGCAAGACAGGTCATTCAGGAGAATGCTGTCAACAGAGACGAAAGAATCTCTAGGCCATAACTAGTATGAGAAACAGTTTTCAGTATGGACATGTCCTCATTTTTGTAAGGAAGAATCACAGTAGTCCAAGTTGGGCCCCCTAATGTCGATTCTAGTTGGAGAATGGTAAGAACTGTTAGCTTTTGTATGTAGTGAGGCTGTGAACAGTCTGGTATGCTAGGTTTTAGGATGGGAAACCATGTGAAATTTTGAAATGTGAAATACGGAACTTTTGTCCTTCAGATTTACTACCCCAAATTTTTTTTTTTTTTTGAGACAGAGTTTCACTGTTGTTACCCAGGCTGGAGTGCAATGGCGTGATCTCAGCTCCCCGCAACCTCCACCTTCTGGGTTCAAGCAATTCTCCTGCCTCAGCCTCCCGAGTAGCTGGGACTACAGGCGCGCACCACCATGCCCAGCTAATTTTTGTATTTTTAGTAGGGATGGGGTTTCACCTCATTGACCAGGATGGTCTTGATCTCTTGACCTTGTGATCCACCCGCCTCGGCCTCCCACAGTGCTGGGATTACAGGCGTGAGCCACTGCTCCTGGCCCTTTTTTTTTTTTTCCAAATAAAAATGGGATTTCACCATGGTGGCCAGGCTGGTTTTGAACTCCTGACCTCAGGTGATCCACCCACCTCGGCCTCCCAAAGTGCTAGGATTACAAGCGTGAGTCACCATGCCCAGCCTACATGTATTCTTAATGTTGAAATTTTCTGTTGTAAAAGGTTGTTTGACGAGACCCTTCCTGAAAACTTTTTATTTAAATAGTGGTTTACTTCCCAGTATACATGCCATTTTTTATAACTCAGTCTAGGAACATTAAACAAACACCTCAAGAGTAGTAATAGGCAAGATTTTAAAAGGAAAAGAAGGAATAGTTTTTCTAGTTCTTCCTGGGTTTTCCATTTCTGATAAGAGGAAATGTATTTCCTCTTAAGCCCTATAGAATATTCCTTTACATAAATATGCGTTTTGTGTGAGTCAAGAATGCATCTGTTTAAATGTGTATTCTTAAAAGACCTAAATCCGTTTATAGTGTGAAGTTTGTTCCTTTGGTTAGAACAGCAGTCCGATTGCTCATCTCTATCACTTTTTCTCATTGTGTCTCTTTTCTCTCCTTAGTACAATAAATAAAGAACAATTTTCCAAGAGAAAAAATGACACACTGGATCCTGAATTGTAAGTAAGACCCCCTTGAATAGTTAGTACGCTTTGATTTTTCCTTTTCCCTTTTATTCTCTGGGTTTGCATCATCTATCAGATGATCTTGTATTCTTGGGCTAAATATATATAACATACATCTAATGAGTAGTAAAACCATGGAAAACATTGAAGAACTAAGAAACATTAGCTTTTAATGTAATTTTTATTTATTTTTTTTGCCTGTGCAGAAGACAGAAGTTTTTAATGTTAATTTTAATGTTCTTAATGTTCAATGGAAAACATTAAAGATCTAAACCTCTAGTTTGCAGTGAGGCCTTTAGAGCGTGAAGGACTGAAATGTATGTTTTCTAGATGTTCTTAAAATGGATTGGATGGTGTCAGATTCATTTGGAATTTTCAACACCAGTAATCTGTCTCTTAATAATTAGCTGGGCTTGGCCAGGAGCAGTGGCTCATGCCTGTGATCCCAGCACTTTGGGAGGACAAGGTGGGTAGATCACCTGAGGTCAGGAGTTGGAGACCAGCCTGGCCAACTTGTTGAAACCCAAATTAGCTGGGTGTGGTGGTGTACACCTGTAATCTCAGCTACTTGGGAGGCTGAGGCAGGAGAATCACTGGAACCCGATGATCTCAGTGAGCTGAGATCATGCCACTACACTCCAGCCTGGGTGACAGACAGAGCAAGATTCTGTCTCAGAAAAATTAGCCAGGCATGATGGTATGTGCTTGTGGTCCCAGCCAGGTAGCTGAGAGGCCAAGGCAGGAAAATGTCTTGAGCACAGGAGTTGAGGGTTAACAGTGAGCTGTGAGCATGCCACCCATTTCAGCCTTTGCAAGAGAATGAGACCCTGTCTCTTAAAAAAAAAATAGGAACTTTGTTAAAACTGTTCTCAGTTCTTTGATCATGACCATGGGTATCTTTGTCAGAAATCATGGGAAATATTTGAAGTTTTCATTTGGTTAAGGTTTGAGGTTAATCTATCTTGGAATTGGCTCTGCTCTTCCAGGTTTGTTGAATGTACAGAGTGTGGAAGAAAGATGCATCAAATCTGTGTCCTTCACCATGAGATAATCTGGCCCGCTGGGTAAGGCTTAAGTTGCTTATTTCTCTGGAATTTCTCTTTATCATGAATATTAACAAGTTTTTTATTCTATGCATGCAATGACTATATTGTATCTTCCGAGTTACTGTCTTTAAGTTTTCTTCTTTGGATTTGGCAACGATAATTACAGTTCACTTTTTAAAAATTAAACATATTTAATTTTTTAAAATTTAAATACATTCTTTTTAGCCATATACATATATTTTATTCTGCTGGATATGTTGTAGTTATTACACATTAAAAATAAATGCTTTTGGCCAGGCAAGGTGGCTCACGCCTGTAATCCCTACACTTTGGGAAACTGGGGCTAGTGGATCACCTGAGGTCAGGAATTCCAGACCAGCCTGACCAACATGGCAAAACCCCAACTCTACTGAAAATACAAAAATTAGCCAGGCGTAGTGGCGTGCACCTGTAATCCTAGCTACTCAGGAGGCAAGCTGAGGCAAGAGAATCACTTGAATCTGGGAGGTGGAGGTTGCATTGAGCTGAAATTGCACCATTGCGCTCCAAACCGGGTGACAGAGTGAAACTGTCTCAAAAGAAAAAAAGAGAAAGAAAAAAGTAAATGCTTTTAATAAGGCATCTGGAAACTAGCATCATGCTGTGAATGACATAGCATTGGTCTGGCCCTGGTAAAGATCATCTTTTGGTTAGGGCTGGGGACAGCAAATTATAAGGCTGTAGTCATAGTATATAATTGTCTAGTGAAAGGGAGAGGCCATCGCTCTGTACAAGAGGAACTAATCTGAGCCATGTTCCAAAGGAAGAGGGTATAATGGGCATCAAGTGCCTCTCATTAGGATGGGATCTCCATGTCTTCTGCTCCGTTCTTGGGCTGATTTCTTGTAACCTCCGAGAAAGGGCAGGCTGGTTTAACAAATTTCACTTTTCTTTTTTACTGTTATTTTCACATAGAAAATAACACTAAGGAAAATTACAATAGGGGATGGTTTGGTGACCGCTATATTTTCAGCATGACTTGTCTTTTAAGTGTGCCATTTTAATGCTTTCCTTAGTCATAGTCTTCGTAGAAATGATTAAGAGACTTTTTATGGTTGTTGGAATTTAGGATCAGTCAGCTGAATGACAATCCCTGTTACTACTGTGTTAAGTTTGCTTTTTCTTAAAATTTGAATAGTATGACAGTTCATAAAGTAAAAAGTGATGGTCTCAGCTTCTTTCCCACCCAGATTCCCCGCCACAAAATTAGCATGGCCATCAGTTTGGAAAGATTCTTTCTACACCCTTTTGTACATACAATCATACTTTCCTAAGTTATATGTATTTAATTTTTAATTTTTGTATCTTGTTATAGGTCATAGACTTTTTTTTTTTTGAGTCTCACTTTCATTGCCCAGGCTGGAGTACAGTGGTACGATCTTGGTTCACTGCAACCTCCGCCTCCTGGGTTCAAGCAGTTCTTCTGCCTCAGCTTCCTGAGTATCTGGGATTACAGGCGCATACCACCATGCCCAGCTAATTCTCTTGTATTTTTAGTAGAGATGGGGTTTCATTACATTGGCCAGTGTGGTCTTAAACTCCTGACCTCAAATGATACACCCACCTCAGCCTCCCAAAGTACTGGGATCATAGACTTTTTTATGTCGGTTGCATTTTTTGTTTGTTTTGAGACAGAGTCTCACTCTGTCGTGCAGGCTGGAGTGCAGTAGTACAGTTTCAGCTCACTGCAACCTCTGCCTCCTGGGTTCAAGCCTCCCAAGTAGCTGGGACTACAGGTATGCCCAACTAATTTTTTGTATTTTTAGTAGAGACAGGGTTTCACCATGCTGGCCAGGCTGGTCTCAAACTCCTGACCTCATGATCCATCCACCTCAGGCTCCCAAAGTGCTGGGATTACAGGCATGAGCCACCTCGCCTGGCCATCTGCTGCAGTTTTAATGGATGCATAGTATTCTGTAATATACTATAATCCATTTATTTACTTAGTTGGTAAACAAGTTTCTGTGGAAACTCTCCTTAAAGACACACATCCTATACATCTTCAGTATCAATCTATTGGTTCTACTCTCAAAATGTACATTCTAGTACTAGTAGCGTATAGGGGTATCACCACTTAGGGTTTTTCTCCCCAGTCACATTGGCAAAACATCTATCTTGATTTGTAATCCTTAATCATCTTTCTGTGTGTAAACCAATTTATATGCCCTTCATGTTTTTTCATGTCTGTTGCCTGTTTTTCAGTTATCTCTTTTGTTCTTAGTGATTTCTAAAAGCTCTTTGTATGTTAGTTTTATTAACTCATTAGAAATTTAGAAATAGTTCCGCCAGATTGTCTTTTGAATTTTAACTTTATTCAGACAATAGATTTTGTTACGTACCTTAATGGTTTAAGATGTGTAAACAAAGTTTTTTACATTTAGATTCGTCTGCGATGGCTGTTTAAAGAAAAGTGCACGAACTAGGAAAGAAAATAAGTTTTCTGCTAAAAGTAAGTTTTATTCTTAAAAGTAAATTTTGTCCAAACTTACCTGAAGCCTAGACAAGAAGAAACCACCCGAAGTGAATTACTTTCTGTAATCACTGTAATAATCAGAGTAAAAATAAAATGATTCGGTACTCTCCTTATAGTTGATCTGTACTTTTTGGTGTGAAATTTATTAGACCAAAGAAAAACTTCCAAGGAATGGATTTGTAGCTGTACAAGATAGGTGTTTTTCCTGTTCCTATGTTTTTTCCTATTTGGGGCATTTCATAAAGGAGGAATAAGGTGTGGAAATAATTGGCCAGAATTGCCATCCCTCTGTTTGTTTGGAGTCTCGCTCTGTCACCCAGACTAGAGTGCAGTTGCAGGATCTCAGCTCACATCAACCGCCGCCTCCAGGTTCATGTGACTGTCTTACATCAGCCTCCCAAGTAGCTGGGATTACAGGCGTCTGCTACCACACTAGGCTAATTTTTGTATTCTTAGTAGAGACAGGATTTCATCATCTTGGCCAGGATGGTCTTGAACTCCTGACCTCGTGGTCTGCTCGCCTTGGCCTCCCAAAGTGCTAGAATTATAGGCATGAGCCACCGTACCCAGCCCGTTCTATATTTTTGTAGACTCTTCCAAAATTGGTCATTTTTCAAAATGAAAAAGTTGGGGAAAATGACATTTAGAAAATATTGAGTACTGTGTCTGCTTTAACAGCACATATGTTAGAATGATACGGAGAAGATTTGCATGGTCCCTGAACCTCTAGTATAACATGCAAATCTGCAAAGTTAATGACTGCTTTGCTATGATTTTTTAAATTTCACCAATTTATCCTGTTTGTATTGAAAAAAGTGAAGATTTGAGGTTGAACCTTAAGACTAACAGTAGTAAATTTGCACCTCAGTAATTTTAACTTTTACATTCTAGGGTTGCCATCTACCAGACTTGGTACCTTTCTAGAGAATCGTGTGAATGACTTTCTGAGGCGACAAAATCACCCTGAGTCAGGAGAGGTCACTGTTAGAGTAGTTCATGCTTCTGACAAAACTGTGGAAGTAAAACCAGGCATGAAAGCAAGGTATCTAGTCATTTCACTTTTCTTCTCTCGTGGATCCAGAATTGCTCATACATGGTTACCATTGGTGATTCCAATCTGAATGAATTATGTTGTGGTCCCCCCACCATCTGAATTGTATAGGTTTGTGGACAGTGGAGAGATGGCAGAATCCTTTCCGTACCGAACCAAAGCCCTCTTTGCCTTTGAAGAAATTGATGGTGTTGACCTGTGCTTTTTTGGCATGCATGTTCAAGAGTATGGCTCTGACTGCCCTCCACCCAACCAGAGGTATGACTGGCTCACAGTGGCTACTTCCTGATTTGTGTGGGAGTTCCAAATTATAATAGTAGGTGGAAAAGTGTAACAGGCAAGAGTTTATTGTGCTTGGTTTAGAAATGCAAAACCTCAAGTGTCCAATAATTTTAAAGTGAAACAGATTAAAAAGCAAACCCCCAAACAAAATAACTGCTCAGTGCTGCTCTTCTATGGTCATAGTAATAAAGGATATAAATAGCAACCTGAAATTGGAATTTGGAAACAAACGTGTTCTACTCTTCAGAAATGAGCTTCAATCTGGATAGTTAAGTAGCTTTGTGAAAGTATGTCATACAAATAGGGTAGGAATGTCTTACCTCCAAAAGTAGTATAAAGGCAATAGTAAGAATGTATAGTGATCAGCAAATACTGATTGATGTGTATGTGCCAGGCACTGTTAGGTACTACAGACAGACCACTGGCTCACTGAACTTCCCTGAAGGGTTCACAGTCGAGTCACCCACCTGCCTGTGATGAGCTTCGCAAATAATAGTAGGCACATAAAGAACTCATTATGTAAGGCTTGACTTTTTTTTGTTCTCCCCATTTTGTATAGGAGAGTATACATATCTTACCTCGATAGTGTTCATTTCTTCCGTCCTAAATGCCTGAGGACTGCAGTCTATCATGAAATCCTAATTGGATATTTAGAATATGTCAAGAAATTAGGGTAAGCATATTTTGATAATGGATTTTTTTTTTTAATTAGCATGGCCTTCTGGTAAGACATAGGCTAAATATGCAAATGTATAACTCTTTGCCCTTTTTTTCCCTTATTTTAGTTCTTACCTAACAATTATTCTCTCAACTTTGTCGGTGCCCCTTTGAAGTTAATGTTGTCAGTAGGAAAGAAATGGTTACGTTGGCCCTAATTTCTCCCATTCAGCATTAGTTTTATTTTGTTCAGCTAAGCCATTGGGTCCAGTTTGCTTTGAAGTTTGATTTTTGCCTCTCAATTGAGGGCAGAATTTTAACTTTTACAACCTGGGATCAAGACCAAAAACAAACAGCTCTGGAGATACTTCTTACCTTTAGAATATGTACGTCATTGGAGACATTCACTCCCTCATCTGGAAGGCTGCTTCTCTGAAGACTGCCTTTTTTGTTTTTTAGCTCCCTTGTTAAACAGATCCATTTTCCTTTACAATGTAATCTTCATTTGGTCTTAATATGCAAACAGAGTTTTTGGATCCAGGGCTAACTTACCTGCTTTATGGCTGAAATTCACAACATTCTGCCGCCTCCAAAAATAAGTAGGCAATGTGAGATCCATTGTTTTTACTGTGGGTTATGCCTAGTTCTGGCCTCACAATGTTAATTAATCTCATGCTAGGTTATAGACTGTGTTATCTTGGGAGGAATCATTGGTATCTATATCAGCTCCATCTTCTGGTTTAAACTATAGCCTTCTAGAATAGATTTTTTTCCTTAATGTTCTTTTTATATTTCTAGTTACACAACAGGGCATATCTGGGCATGTCCACCAAGTGAGGGAGATGATTATATCTTCCATTGCCATCCTCCTGACCAGAAGATACCCAAGCCCAAGCGACTGCAGGAATGGTACAAAAAAATGCTTGACAAGGCTGTATCAGAGCGTATTGTCCATGACTACAAGGTCAGTTGGGACATGGGGGCCAGGTGCTGACAGTAGATCTGGAAATGCACTAATGTTGCTGCTCTGTATTCTGTCATTTAACTTTAAAAAAAAAAAAAAAGTCTCGTTTGTTCTAACACTTGCATGTAATTCCTAAAACTGCTAATTTGATTGCTTTTATTTTGTATATTCAGAATTTTTCAATGTAAGGAAAACTTGGTCTTTGAAGAGTGGTAGATCAAGAAATCCCTGTTTTAAACATGTAACCAAAATTTTTGTCATTGTTGTTTTGGTAGAAATGGGGTATCGCTGTGCTGCCTAGGCTGGACTTGAACTCTTGGCCTCAGGTGATCCAAAGTGCTGGGATTACAGGCGTGAGCTACTGTGCCTGGCCTTAAAATGTATTTTTTTGTTTCGGTTTTTTTGTTTGGTTTGGGTTGGTTCAGGTTTTAGGGGTGGGGGTGTTCTGTTTTGTTTTCAGACAGGGTCACACACTGTCACCCAGGCTAGGGTGCAGTGGCATTATCTCTGCTCACTGCAACCTCTGCCTCCCAGGCTCTAAGCCATCTTCCCACTCAGCTTCCTGAGTTGCCGGAACTACAGGTTCACACCACCCACACCTGGTTAATTGTGTGGGTTTTTTTGTTTGTTTGTTTTTGTAGAGACAGGATTTCACCATGTTGCCAGGAGTTGCTGGCCTCAAACTCCTGAGCACAAGTGATCCACCCATCTCAGCCTCCCAAGTGCTGGGATTACAGGTGTGAGCCACCTCACCCAGCCAAAAATACATTCTTAACAGTATTAAACATTCATGAATGTAGGCTGTCTCATGAGACAAACTTGTCTTCCTCATTTTAGTAGTTCATCAACTGGATGTTTTCCTGAGCACCCCAGCAAATCATTCTGCAGCAGATACAATTTCCAATATTTGTAGTTACGGTCATTTTGAACAAAGCTGTCAGTGAAAGCTGCTGAAATTCCAAGGATGGTAGCGAGGAGAGCATGCTTCACACCACATATTCTGTGATAAGGAGTGGTAAGAGCCATGGCTTACATGATGGTGCTACCACCCTGACATTGATGCTGGCAGGATAATTGCCACTTGTTTGTATAAAGGCCTATAAGTTCCCTGTTTTTATAGGTAGAGGAAATAGAAAACCAGAATATTTGACTTTAGGCCAGGCCTTTTCAGTATTTTTCTAAATACTTCCCTGGGTCATGGCTTAGATATAACGTGTCTGCCAACTTCCAAGACATTTTAAGCTTTTGTGTTTCTTGTTCGTTAGCTGTGATTATTCTCTATAATCAGTGCTTTAAAAGAACATAGAAATTCCTATTTTACATGCATATTTTTGCAGGATATTTTTAAACAAGCTACTGAAGATAGATTAACAAGTGCAAAGGAATTGCCTTATTTCGAGGGTGATTTCTGGCCCAATGTTCTGGAAGAAAGCATTAAGGAACTGGAGCAAGAGGAGGAAGAGAGAAAACGAGAAGAAAACACCAGCAATGAAAGCACAGATGTAAGGACACTTGAGTTTCCTTTCAAACCTATACCTTGATTCTAATATTTAACCCAGAAGTGCACTTAAACTTTCAGTTGGGTTTTAAAACTCTCAGGTGTGAAAGAGCTCTTTAAAATTGGGCAAGAAATGTTGGCTTAGAAAGGTTACTAGGGTTAAAGCATCAGACCCCCTTTTAAAATGGTATCTCAGACTGAGTAATGTGAAATGATAAAAGAAACTGAAGGATTACTTATCTGAAAGACTAAGTTATGAATATTATAGGCCTGTGGGCCACATATAATCTATAGCATATTTTCTTTCTTAAAAAAAAATCCTTTGAAATTTAAAAACCATTCTTAGTGATATAAAACAGGCCTGAGGCAGAATTTACCTGTTAAATAACTTAAGTCTGGCTTAATAACCTCACCAGTTATTTCCCCATAGCATATCTAGAATTACCTCCATTGAATTTAACTTACAAAAGGCACCCTTTAATACTCTGTTAACAAAGTCTTACAGCCTTGTCATTTAGTATTTGTGGGCTCATACCATTTTGGAATATGGGTGGAAGGAGATAAAACCAAGGTCTTCTGGCTCCCCACTTTCATGCACTCTTCACTACCCCAAAGTGCCATCCATTCCTTGCTCCCTTGCCCCAATCTGGGATACATTCAGTCTGCATGGTCTGCATACTCTGTGGCCTCTTCTAGGCAAAAAGCTAAAGGGCCACCATTGCCTTAAGGATCACTGGTAAAAAATTAGGCCAAAATAAGGTCTTTCTAAAGGAAAAGGAATAAATGAAGAAAACAACTAGTAAAATAAGATACAAGCATGAGATTATGATGTCAAATAAGGGCAATATTCAGTGTTATTCCGACATCAATTTTTTTTTTGGGGGGGGGGCGGGGAGAGAGTCTCGCTCTGTCACCAGGCACCAGGCTGGAGTGCACTGGCGTGATCTAGGCTCACTGCAACCTCCACTTCCCGGGTTCAAGCAATTCTCTTGCCTCAGCCTCTCGAGTAGCTGGAACCACAGGCCTGCGCCACCATACCCAGCTAATTTTTGTATTTTTTAGTAGAGATGGGATTTCACCATGGTCTCAATCTCTTGACCTCGTGATCCACCTGCCTCGGCCTGCTAAAGTGCTGGGATTACAGGCATGAGCCACCAGCGCCCCGGCCCCACATCACTTCTTAACAAAAACTTATTTTCTTGTCTCCTTTGTGCTACTCTGCAGGTGACCAAGGGAGACAGCAAAAATGCTAAAAAGAAGAATAATAAGAAAACCAGCAAAAATAAGAGCAGCCTGAGTAGGGGCAACAAAAAGAAACCTGGGATGCCCAATGTATCTAACGACCTCTCACAGAAACTGTATGCCACCATGGAGAAGCATAAAGAGGTAAGATGCAGCCATGGGAAGATTTCTGGTTGGGTGCGGTGGATCACCTAAAATGAAGAGTTTGAGACCAGCCTGACCAACATTGAAACCCTGTCTCTACTAAAAATAGAAAAATTAGCCAGGCATGGTGGTGTGGGCCTGTGGTCTCAGCTACTCAGGAGGCAGAGATGGGATAATTGCTTGAGCCCAAGAGGCAAAGGCTGTAGTGAGTCATGGTCACACCACTCCAGCCTGGGTGACAAAGTGAGACCCTGTCTCAAAAAAAGAGATTGTCTGTTTTGCAGGTCTTCTTTGTGATCCGCCTCATTGCTGGCCCTGCTGCCAACTCCCTGCCTCCCATTGTTGACCCTGACCCTCTCATCCCCTGCGATCTGATGGATGGTCGGGATGCGTTTCTCACGCTGGCAAGGGACAAGCACCTGGAGTTCTCTTCACTCCGAAGAGCCCAGTGGTCCACCATGTGCATGCTGGTGGAGCTGCACACACAGAGCCAGGACCGCTTTGTCTACACCTGTAATGAATGCAAGCACCATGTGGAGACACGCTGGCACTGCACTGTCTGTGAGGTAGGCACCTGGTTGTGGAAGGGAAGAGATGAGCTCTGCAGGGTTTTTCACTGTTAAGGAGGGGCCGTGCAGTTATATAGGCCTGTGGGGTGCTGGGGCTTGGCCTCATGTTTGAGTGGCAGAGCTGAAGAGGCTAGTTTTTGTTCAACAAAATGGGCTTTTCTGTTCCAGACAGAATGTCTAAAATACTTATTTGAATAACTTAAATCTTGGAGAATTTACTTGGACCTCCTGTTTTTTCCCCAGGATTATGACTTGTGTATCACTTGCTATAACACTAAAAACCATGATCACAAAATGGAGAAACTAGGTCTGGGCTTAGATGATGAGAGCAACAACCAGCAGGCTGCAGCCACCCAGAGCCCAGGCGATTCTCGCCGCCTGAGTATCCAGCGCTGCATCCAGTCTCTCGTCCATGCTTGCCAGTGTCGGAATGCCAATTGCTCCCTGCCCTCCTGCCAGAAGATGAAGCGGGTTGTACAGCATACTAAGGGTTGCAAACGGAAAACCAATGGTGGGTGCCCCATCTGCAAGCAGCTCATTGCCCTCTGCTGCTACCATGCCAAGCACTGCCAGGAGAACAAATGCCCGGTGCCGTTCTGCCTAAATATCAAACAAAAGCTCCGGCAACAGCAGCTCCAGCACCGACTACAGCAGGCCCAAATGCTTCGCAGGCGGATGGCCAGCATGCAGCGGACTGGTGTGGTCGGGCAACAACAGGGCCTGCCTTCCCCCACTCCTGCCACTCCAACAACACCAACCGGCCAACAGCCAACCACCCCACAGACACCCCAGCCCACCTCTCAGCCTCAGCCTACCCCTCCCAGTAGCATGCCACCCTACTTGCCCAGGACTCAAGCTGCTGGCCCTGTGTCCCAGGGTAAGGCAGCAGGCCAGGTGACCCCTCCGACCCCTCCTCAGACTGCTCAGCCACCCCTTCCAGGGCCCCCACCTGCAGCAGTGGAAATGGCAATGCAGATTCAGAGAGCAGCAGAGACACAGCGCCAGATGGCCCATGTGCAAATTTTTCAAAGGCCAATCCAACACCAAATGCCTCCAATGGCTCCCATGGCCCCCATGGGTATGAACCCACCTCCAATGACCAGAGGTCCCAGTGGGCATTTGGAGCCAGGGATGGGACCAACAGGGATGCAGCAACAGCCGCCCTGGGCCCAAGGAGGATTGCCTCAGCCCCAGCAACTACAGGCTGGGATGCCAAGGCCAGCCATGATGTCAGTGGCCCAGCATGGTCAACCCTTGAACATGGCTCCACAACCAGGATTGGGCCAGGTAGGTGTGAGCCCACTCAAACCAGGCACTGTGTCTCAGCAAGCCTTACAAAACCTTCTGCGGACTCTCAGGTCTCCCAGCTCTCCTTTACAGCAGCAACAGGTGCTTAGTATCCTTCATGCCAACCCCCAACTGTTGGCTGCATTCATCAAGCAGCGGGCTGCCAAGTATGCCAACTCTAATCCACAATCCCTCCCTGGGCAGCCTGGCATGCCCCAGGGGCAGCCAGGGCTACAGCCACCTACCATGCCAGGGCAGCAGGGGGTCCACTCCAATCCAGCCATGCAGAACATGAATCCAATGCAGGCAGGTGTCCAGAGGGCTGGCCTGCCACAGCAGCAACCACAGCAGCAACTCCAGCCACCCATGGGAGGGATGAGCCCCCAGGCTCAGCAGATGAACATGAACCACAACGCCATGCCTTCACAGTTCCGAGACATCTTGAGACGACAGCAGATGATGCAGCAACAGCAGCAGCAGGGAGCAGGGCCAGGAATAGGCCCTGGAATGGCCAACCATAATCAGTTCCAGCAACCCCAAGGCGTTGGCTACCCACCACAGCAGCAGCAGCAACAGCAGCGGATGCAGCATCACATGCAACAGATGCAACAAGGAAATATAGGACAGATGGGCCAGCTCCCCCAGGCCTTGGGAGCAGAGGCAGGTGCCAGTCTACAGGCCTATCAGCAGCGACTCCTTCAGCAACAGATGGGGTCCCCTGCTCAGCCCAACCCCATGAGCCCCCAGCAGCATATGCTCCCAAATCAGGCCCAGTCCCCACACCTACAAGGCCAGCAGATCCCTAATTCTCTCTCCAATCAAGTGCGTTCTCCCCAGCCTGTCCCTTCTCCACGGCCACAGTCCCAGCCCCCCCACTCCAGCCCTTCCCCAAGGATGCAGCCTCAGCCTTCTCCACACCACGTTTCCCCACAGACAAGTTCCCCACATCCTGGACTGGTAGCTGCCCAGGCCAACCCCATGGAACAAGGGCATTTTGCCAGCCCAGAGCAGAATTCAATGCTTTCTCAGCTCACTAGCAATCCAGGCATGGCAAACCTCCATGGTGCAAGCGCCACGGACCTGGGACTCAGCACCGATAACTCAGACTTGAATTCAAACCTCTCACAGAGTACACTAGACATACACTAGAGACACCTTGTAATATTTTGGGAGCAAAAAAATTATTTTCTCTTAACAAGACTTTTTGTACTGAAAACAATTTTTTTGAATCTTTCGTAGCCTAAAAGACAATTTTCCTTGGAACACGTAAGAACTGTGCAGTAGCCGTTTGTGGTTTAAAGCAAACATGCAAGATGAACCTGAGGGATGATAGAATACAAAGAATATATTTTTGTTATGGCTGGTTACCACCAGCTTTTTTCCCCCTTGTGTGTGTGGTTCAAGTGTGCACTGGGAGGAGGCTGAGGCCTGTGAAGCCAAACAATATGCTCCTGCCTTGCACCTCCAATAGGTTTTATTATTTTTTTTAAATTAATGAAAGTATGTAATATTAATAGTTATTATTTACTGGTGCAGATGGTTGACATTTTTCCCTATTTTCCTCACTTTATGGAAGAGTTAAAACATTTCTAAAACCAGAGGACAAAAGGGGTTAATGTTACTTTAAAATTACATTCTATATATATATAAATATATATAAATATATATTAAAATACCAATTTTTTTCCTCCGGGTGCAAAGATGTTCATTCTTTTAAAAATGCTTAAAAAAAAATCTCCCTTTCTTCCCCTCAAGTCAACTTTTGTGCTCCAGAAAATTTTCTATTCTGTAATAAGTCTGAGCGTAAAACTTCAAGTATTAAAATAATTTGTACATGTAGAGAGAAAAATGACTTTTTCAAAAATATACAGGGGCAGCTGCCAAATTGATGTATTATATATTGTGGTTTCTGTTTCTTGAAAGAATTTTTTTCGTTATTTTTACATCTAACAAAGGAAAAAAGAGGGTAAGAAACGATTCCGGTGGGATGATTTTAACATGCAAAATGTCCCTGGGGGTTTCTTCTTTGCTTGCTTTCTTCCTCCGTACCCTACCCCCAACACTCACTCACTCTCTTTCTCTCTCTCTCTCTCTCACACACACACACACACACACACACACTTTCTATAAAACTTGAAAATAGCAAAAACCCTCAACTGTTGTAAATCATGCAATTAAAATTGATTACTTATAAATATGAACTTTGGATCACTGTATAGACTGTTAAATTTGATTTCTTATTACCTATTGTTAAATAAACTGTGTGAGACAGACACCCTGACTTTGTTTCACTTCTTGATACCCTATCTGTGTTTTGGAGTACACCAGTTTAAGTGCCTGATGCTTAGGGTTCAGAGAAAAAAGTGAAAGCATTAGCTTATAGCCTCATTAACATACTGTGTATGTATTCACAAGTAGATCTGGGTGAATTTGTCCAAAGTTCTGGGATAAGTACCAGCTAGTAGTCAAAGTTGAAATGATATTATCTATTTACATCTTGATTCAGGACCCCTCAAGGATGACCTCATGGTCTTCTAATCACTTTTGTCTTACATGGGATGAGGAGGACCCAAGACTCCAAGACTGTTCATGCCTAAGTCCCAAGTAACTTCTTGGGGAAAACAAAAAACAAAGAAAAAAAAACAAGACTTGCCAGGCACAGTGGCTCACGCCTGTAATCCCAGCACTTCGGGAGGCCAAGGTAGGCAGATCACAAGGTCTGGAGTTCGAGACCAGCCTGGCCAATAAGGTGAAACCCTGTCTCTCTTAAAAATATAAAAATTAGCCAGGTGTGGTGGCAGGCACCTATAGTCCCAGCTACTTGGGAGGCTGAGGCAGGAGAATCACTTGAACTCAGGAGGTAGAGATTGCAGTGAGCCAAGATTGTACCAGTGCACTCCAGCCTGGGTGACAGAGCCAGACTTCGTCTCAAAAAAAGAAACGACATGAAGCCAGGGAACTCATTACTTCTGTTTGCTAAACTGCTCATCAAAAAGTCAGTTGGAATCAGGTTGAAAGGAAGGAAAATGTGTGGAAATAAAACCTAGAAGGCTGAGAGAGATTACAACGCGGTCTGGTAATATGCTAGATAATAAAGAAGTTACTTATCCTCCAACTGAACATTACGCTGGCTGTGAACAAACTTAAATGTTAGTACACTAAAAAGTTTACTATTACTGAGCTACTTGGGTGTCAATTCCAGATCTTATTTTTATCACAGATGAACACTAACCATATGTGACCGCTAGAGACATGATTGTCAGATATCTTGACAATTTACAGTCTGAAAACAACCAGCATCTTTTTTTTTTTTTTTAAGACAAGTCTGGTCACCCAGACCAGAATGCAATGGCATAATTGTTGACTGTAGCCTCAAACTCATGGGCTGAAGCATTCCTCTCAATTCAGCCTCCCTAGTAGCTGGGACTTACAGGTGTGCACCATTATGCCTGGCTGACTTTTTAAGATTTTTATAGAGGTCACGTCTAAAACTCCTGGGCTCAAGTGGTCCTCCCACCTTGGCCTCCCAAAATGCTGGGATTAGAGGCATGAGCCACCTTGCCCAGCCCCTAAACCAGCATTTTAGGTGAGATGAACTCACTCAGCATTAATCAGAACTCACTCAGCATTAATCAGAGCCAGCCCAGAAAAATGTAGCAAGCAACCACCTGCTTCAGCTCAGTGACCCAGCAGATATCCATGGAGCAGCTACATATGCGCCAGCTGGGCAGAGCACACATGAACAGTGTGCAGCCCTGCCCTCAAGCTAACCAGCTTAAGGTCTATAAAAGAAGATGGCATGACAAAGTACACAGTACCAAGTGATGTGATGTATGCAAGGAATGCAAGAAGGAATCCATGAAAGAAAACCTAGCTGACGGGAATTGGAGATGTTTCTGGAAAAGACAGCATGGAAGGAAGCTGGACTGTGGAGGGGAGACGAATGGGAAAAGGAGAGGAGGAGGTGCCCAGAAGAGTGAACCAGATCCTGCTAGGGAGCAGCTCCAGGTCTACTTGGCTGAGACCTGATAACAGAAAGTAGTGAACCCCGTTCCAGAAAGACTGCCTTCCTGCTCCCTAAGACTAGGAGCTCAGGATTCATCTGAATAAACCCTCAAAAGGGAAATGTTTAGAATACAGTAAATTCCCAGTTTTGAAAGCTCTGCCTCTGGCTAAAGATAGCTGGGTTGAAATGTTAGACCAGCACATTGTCACTGCAATGTTGAAAGAAGGAAGTAGGGACAGAAGTCGATTAAATAGAAAGGAGGCTGGGCACAGTGGCTCACGCCTATAATCTCAGCACTTTGGGAAGCCGAGGTGGGTGGATTACCTGAGGTCAGGAGTTCGAGACCAGCCTGGCAAACGGGAAACCCCGTCTCCACTAAAAATACAAAATTAGGCGGGGTGCGGTGGCTCATGTCTTTAATCCCAGTACTTTGGAAGGCCCAGGCAGGCAGATTACCTGAGGTCAGGAGTTCAAGACAAACCTAGCTAACATGGTGAAACCCTGTCTCTACTAAAAATACAAAACTTAGCGAGGTGTTGTGATGGATGTCTGTAATCCCAGCTACTCAAAAGGCTGAGGCAGGAGAATCACTTGAACCCAGGAGGCGGAGGTTGCAGAAAGTCCAGATTGTGCCATTGCACTACAGCCTGGCCTCCGTTCGAAAAAAAAACAAAAAAGCCGGGTGCAGTGGTTCACGCCTGTAATCCCAGCACTTTGGGAGGTGGGTGGATCACCTGACATTGGGAGTTCAAGACCAGCCAACCAACATGGTGAAACCCTGTCTCTACTAAAAATGCAAAAAAAGCCAGGCACTGTAATCCCAGCTACTCGGAAGGCTGAGGCAGGAGAATCACTTGAATCCAGGAGGTGGTGGAGGTTGCAGTGAGCTGAGATCAGACCATTGCACTCTAGCCTGGGTGACAAGAGAAAAACTGCCTCTCAAAAAAAAAAAAGGAAGGGCAGAGGGGAAAGCTGCCCTTGCCCAGATGAGCAATAGTGCAAAGGTAGAAAATAAGGATTAATACAAAATCAGCAATACAAGAAGATACTTTCAATGTTGGTGCAGGTTTCCACCTGTAATCCCAGCATTGTGGGAGGCTGAGGGAGGAAGGATTGCTTGAGGCCAGGAGTCGGGAGACCAGCCTGGGTAAGAGTGAGTCCCCCATCTCTACCAAAAATAACAAAAAGCAGGCATAGCAGCACCCCAGGTACTTGGGAGGCTGAGGCAGGACGACTGCTTGAGCCCAGGAGGTTGAGGCTGCCGTGAGCCATGATTGTGGCACTGTACCTCTGCTTGGGTGCTTGGGTGGCTGAGTGAGACCCTCCTGGGCTGTTACTGCCCATCAATCTAGGAAATGGGCCCAGTGGGCTAGCAGTGCTCCAGCTGCCCTCATTCACTGCACTTACTGAATCCTCAATAACAGCCCCACTCGACAAATGAAAAACAAGCTCAGGTGAAATAATGTGCTCAAGACCACACAGCCAGTAAAAGGCTTACCAGGACAATAGCCTGTTGGACTCCAAAGCCATTCCTCTCCATGTCCTTTTATCTCCCTTACGGCAGAGAAGCCCCAGTGATGGCTGCAAATTAACCAGCAGATATGTCATGGGGACCCTGTTTCAAGCAAATTCAAAATACAGACTAAAAACTGAAAAGTGGAGGGGAGGGGGCAAGTAAGGAATCATAAAAAAATCTCCCTGAGGTTCTCATTTTACAACCAAGGAAACATCTCTAGACAGTATTATGTTCATGATGAGGTCATCCTACTTAGAGAGGACAAAGGCCAACATCAGAAAGAATAAAATTGGCGGGTGCAGTGGCTTACACCTGTAATCCCAGCACTTTGGGAGGCTGAGGCAGGCAGGTCATGAGGTCAAGAGATTGAGACCATCCTGGTCAACATGGTGAAACCCATCTCTACTAAAAATACAAACAATAGTGGGGCATGGTGGCACGTGCCTGTAATCCCAGCTACTCGGGAGGGTGAGGCAGGAGAATCTCTTGAACCTGGGAGGCAGAGGTTGCAGTGAGCCAAGATCATGCGATTGCACTCCAGCCTGGGTGACAAGAATGAAACTCCATCTAAGAAAAAAAAAAAGAAGATGTAGGCATAAATTTTCATGACCTTGGAATAGGCTACAGCTTCTTAGATATAACACCTAAAGCATACAAGAAACCAAAGCAAAAATAAATTAGACCTCAAAACTTTTGTGCATCAGAGGACATGACCAAGAAAGTAAAAAGACATATAGAATGGCAGAATATATTTGCAGATCACATATTTCTGTATTTAGACTATATTTAAAAATCTGGCCAGGCGCGGTGGCTCACGTCTGTAATCCCAGCACTTTGGGAGGCCGAGGCGGGTGGATCACAAGGTCAAGAGATTGAGACCATCCTGGTCAACATGGTGAAACCCCGTCTCTATTAAAAATACAAAATTAGCTGGGCATGGTGGCGCGTGCCTGTAATCCCAGCTACTCAGGAGGCTGAGGCAGGAGAATTGCCTGATCCCAGGAGGCCTCTGCCTCCCACAACCTCTTTGTGGTGAGCCGAGATCGTGCCATTGTACTCCAGCCTGGGTAACAAGAGCGAAACTCCATCTCAAAAAAAAAAAAAAGAAAAAAACAATCAAAAAAGGAGTAAGACAATTTTTTCAATGGGCAAAGGATTTTCATAGATATTTCTCCAAAGATAATATGCAAATGGCCAAAAAGCATAAAAAAGACGCTCAAAACCATTAGTCATCAGGGAAATGCAAGTCAAAACCACAATGAGATACTGCTTCCAACCCACTCGCATGGCAGTAGTCCAAAGGACAGTAACAAGTGTTGGCTAGAATGGGGAGAAGCTGGAACCCTCATACACTGCTAGTGATTATGGAAAATGGAAGTCTAGCAGTTCCTCTAAAAAGTTAAACAGTTACCATAGGACCTAGCAATTCTACTCCTGAGTATACACCCGAGAGAACTGAAAACATATGTTCACACAAAGACACATACACAAACATTCACAGCATTTGTGTGCAACTGAAATGTCCATCAAAAGTATAAGCAAGACCAGGTGCGGTGGCTCACGCCTATAATCCCAGCACTTTGGGAGGCCGAGGCTGGTGGATCACGAGGTCAAGAGATCGAGACCATCCCGGTCAACGAGGTGAAACTCATCTCTACTAAAAATACAAAAATTAGTTGGGCATGGTGGCGCATGCCTGTAATCCCAGCTACTTGGGAGGGTGAGGCAGGAGAATTCCTTGAACCCAGAAGGCGGAGGTTGCGGTGAGCCGAGATCAGATTGTGCCATTGCACTCCAGTCTGGGTAACAACAGTGAAACTCGTCTCGACAAAAAAAAGTATAAGCAATTCAAATGCCCATCAACTGATTAATGGATATCCATACAATGGAGTGTTATTCAGCCACTGAAGGAAGTACTGATTTGTCTATGACATGGATGAACCTTACGAAAAACCAGACATAGAAGAAAGACCACATATTGTATGATTTTATTTACAGGAAGTGTCCAAAATCAGTAAATCCACAGAGATTTGCAAGTAGCTTAGTGGTTGCCAGGGGCTGCATGAAGGGGAGAATAAAGATTTGCTGCGATTGGGTAGGGATTTGGGTGGGCGGTGATGAAGACACTGTGGTATTAGGTAATCTGATGGTTGCACAACTCTGAATATACTAAAAACCACTGAATTGTACACTTTGAAAGGGGGACTTTTGTGATATGTGAATTATATCTCAGTGAAAAAAACAGAAAGACACAGAGCAGCAGGCTGGCCAGCCAGGAGAGTGCTGGATCCGCAGTTCATCTCACAAGAGCCCACCTGAAGGGATAGGGATGTGCAGTAGGCAGATGGGAAGACTGGAAATGGGTCTGAAGGACCATTAAGAAGGAGGCTTGCTCTTAGTTGTAGGCTTGAGCAAAACTTGTCCCAGAATAAGTTGCCTTGAGATGTAGTGAGTTTCTGCTTAGAGTGGAAGAAAATGAGACCTCTAAGAAACTCTTATAACTGAGGGACCTTCAATCTTTTGATAGAAAGATATAAACAGCTCGGTGTGGTGGTGTTCACCTGTAGTCCCAGCTACTCTGGAAGCTGAGACAGGAGCATTGTTTGAGCCCAGGAGTTTGAGTTCATCCTGAGCAACGGAGTGAGACTCTGTCTCTAAAAACAAACAAAGGGCAGGCGTGGTGATTCACGCCTGTAATCCAAGCAGTTTGGGAAGCTGAGGCAGGCAGTTCACTTGAGGTCATGAGTTTGAGACCAGCCTGGCCAATATGGTGAAATCCTGTCTCTACTAAAAATATAAAAATCAGGCCAGGCACGGTGGCTCATGCCTGTAATCCCAGCACTTTGGGAGGCCGAGGTGGGTGGATCAAGAGATCAGGTGTTCGAGACCAGCCAGACCAACATGGTGAAACCTCTTCTCTACTAAAAATTTAAAAAAAAAATAGCCAGTGGTACACACCTGTAATCCCAGTTACTCAGGAGGCTGAGGCGGGACAATCATCTGAACCCAGGAGGCAGAGGCTGCAGTGAGCAGAGATTGTGTCACTGCATTCCATCCTGGGTGACAGAGGGAGAATCCATCTAAAAAAAAAAAAAATTAGCTGGGCATGGTGGCTCACACCCATAGTCCTAGCTACTTGGGAGGCTGAGGCAGAAGAATCACTTGAACCCTGGAGGCAGAGATTGCAGTGAGCCGAAATCGCACCACTGCACCCCAGCCTGGGTGACAGAGCCAGACTCCATCTCAAAAACAAAAAAATTTAATTAAAAAAAAAAAACAGAAAAATTAGCCAGGCATGGTGGCACACACCTATAATCCCAGCTACTCAGGAGGCTGAGGCAGGAGAATCGCTTGAACCCTGGAGGCAGAGGCTGCAGTGAGCCAAGACTGAGCCACTGCACTCCAGCCTGGGCACAGAGCGAGACTCCATCTGAGGGGCGGCAGGGAGTCAGGGGTGGTGGGAGCATATAAACAGAATAAAAAAATGAACTGGATAATTCATTTTACAAATGAATGCTCAGGTGTGGTGGCTCATGACTGCAATTCCAGTACTTTGGGAGGCCAAGACTGAGGCCAAGACTGGGAGGCAGATCACCTGAGGACAAGAGTTTGAGACCATCCTGGCCAACATGGTGAAATCCTGTCTCTACTTGGACAGGATTAAAATATACAAAATTTACAAAATTTACAGGACGGTGGCCATGGAAGTCGGAATCCGCTAAGGAGTATGTAACGACTCACCTGCCAAATCAACTAGCCCTGTATTTAATAATATTTTTTAAAAATACAAAAATTAGCTGGGCATTGTGGCAGGCACCTGTAATCCCAGCTACTGGGGAGGCTGAGGCAGGAGAATCACTTAAACCCGGAAAAAAAAGGTTGCAGTGAGCTGAGATTACACCACTGCACTCCAGCCTGGGAGACACAGCAAGACTCTGTCTCAAAAAAAAAAAAAAAAGGGTCAACAGTGATACAATGATGTCACCTAATAGGCCTGACATTTTTCGTTTGACTAATGTGTACGAAGAGAACACAACAATTCTATGACCTTTCACAAGGAACTGACTTCAGTTGAGTCATCTGGGAAATGAAGATAACACTGTCTTACTACCTCATTGGCTGGTTTTAAAGATAAATAAACGTTGGCAAAGATGTAGAGAAATGAGAACTATTGAATATTCCTGGTGGCAAAATGGTTCAGAACTGTGGAAAACAGTATGGTGGTTCCTCAATAAATGGAATGACCATATGATCCAGAATTCCACTTCCAGGTATGTATGCAAAGAATCAAATGCACAGATGTGAACATATTTGTACATCTGTGTTCATAGCAGCGTTAGTCAAAATAGCCAAAAAGTGCCAAAAGGTGTGGCAAAGTGGCTCATGCCTGTAATACCAACACTTTTTTCTTTTTTTCAGGGTGGGGGTGGAGGGACAGAGTTTCACTCTTGTTGCCCAGGCTGGAGTGCAGTGGTGCAATCTCAGCTCACTGCAACCTCTGCCTCCAGGGTTCAAGAGATTCTCCTGCCTCAGCCTCCGGAGTAGCTGGAATTACAGGCACCCATCACCACATCCAGCTAATTTTTGTATTTTTAGTAGAGACAGGGTTTCACCATGTTATCCAGGCTGGCCTCAAAACGCCCAGCCCAAAACGTTATTAAAAGCAAAGAAAGGGCCGGGCATGGTGACTCATACCTGTAATCCCAGCACTTTTGGAGGACGAGGTGGACAGATCACCTGAGGCCAGGAATTCAAGACGGCCAACATAGTGAAACCCCATCTCAAAAATAATAATAATAAAATAAAAAAGAAATTACTGGCTCATGTCTGTAATCCCAGCACATTGATAGGCTGAGGCAGGCAGATTACAAGATCAGGAGATCAAAACCATCCTGACCAACATGGTGAAACCGGTCTCCACTAAAATACAAAAAATTAGCTGGGCATGGTGACACACACTTTTAGTCCCCGCTACTCAGGAGGCTGAGCCAGGAGATCTCTTGAACCCGGGAGGCGGAGGTTGCAGTGAGCTGTCAGTGCACCCCTGCACTCCAGCCTGGTGACAGATGAAACTCCATCTCAAAAAAGGCAAAGAAAAAAGTGGCAACAGCCCAAATGTCAATCAACAGACAAATAAACAAAATGTGTTCAAGGTGAGCTTTGGGTGAAAAAAGAAAAAATAATAAATAAAATGTGGTATATACAAACAATGGAATATATTTAGGCAAAAAAAAAGAACAAAGAAATGAAATGCTACAACATGGATGAACCTTGAATACACTGTGCTAAGTGAAAGAAGGCAGACACAAGAAAACCTTTAGTGTATGATTCCACCTATATCAAGTATCTAGAGTATTCCTATTCAGAGAGAGAGACAGCAAATAGAATGCTGGCATTCAAATCAGTGTGAGGAGCCGGGCAGGGTGGCTCAGGCCTGTAATCTCAGCACTTTGGGAGGCTGAGGCAGGTGGATCACAAGGTCAGGAGTTCAAGACCAGCCCGGCCAACATGGTAAAACCCTGTCTCTATTAAAAGTACAAAAAAAAAATTAGCTGAGTGTGGTGGTACACACCTGTAATCCCAGCTACTCAGGAGACTGAGGCAGAAGAATCACTTGAACCTGGGAGGTGGAGTTTGCAGTGAGCCGAGATCGTGCCACTGCACTCCAGCCTGGGCCACAGAGTGAGACTCCATCTCAAAAAAAAAAAAAATCAGTGAGAGGAGTTCCCCTTAGCCGATTTGGGAAACTGTTGGGAGCTGTGGTAGTAGCAGAACACAGGAGAATGCCACTCGGGAGCTGGACAAGGTGGTAGCAGTGGGAATGCAGAAAGTGGACATACTAGAGACATGTTTTATGGTGAAAAGTAGTTCAGATTCACAACTGGCTCACAGATTTGAAAGTGGGAACAAGTGAAATCAAGCCTAATAGTTCATAGGCTTTGGTTTATAATTTCGTTTTCTCTGGTGACTACATTCATTTCACAACTTTGAGAGCCTGCTACGCAACATATTACATTCAAGGTGCCCAATTACAGAGGTGGGGAAGGTAAGACCCCACTTTTGCTTGAATGCTGAAGCTAGTCTGCTGGATTCAAATCCCAGCTCTGGTCTCAGCATGCTGGTTCGTGCCTGTAATCCCAACACTTTGGGAGGTCCAGGTGGGAGGATCACTTGAGCCCAGGATTTCGAGAGCAACCTGGGCAACATAGTGAGACTCTCTACAAAAAAAAAAGAAAAATTAGCTGGGCATGGTGGCACATGCTCATAACCTCAGCTACTCAGGAAGCTAAGGTGGGAGGATGGCTTGAGCCCAGGAGATCAAGGCTGCAGTAAGCCATGATCATAACACTGCTCTCCAGCCTGGGTGATAGAGTGAGACCCTGCCTCAAAAAATAAAAAATCCTGGCCAGGTGTGGTGGCTCACACCTGTAACACCAACACTTTGGGAGGCCAAGGCAGGTGGATCATTTGAGGTAAGGAATTCGAGACCAGACTGACCAACATGGTGAAACCCCATCTCTGCTATAAATACAAAAAAATTAGCTGAGCATGGTGGCACGTGCCTGTATGTCCCAGGCTGAAGCAGGAGAATTGCTTGATCCCAGGAGACAGAGGTTGCAGTGAGCAGAGATTGCGCCACTGCACTTCAGCCTGGGAGAAAGACTGAGACTCGATCTCAAAACAAAAAAAAAGAAAGAGGCCGGGTGCGGTGGCTCACGCCTATAATCCCAGCACTTTGGGAGGCTGAGGCGGGTGGATCACGAGGTCAAGAGATCGAGACCATCCTGGTCAACAAGGTGAAACTCCGTCTCTACTAAAAATACAAAAATTAGCTGGGCATGGTGGTGCACGCCTGTAGTCCCAGCTACTCAGGAGGCTGAGGCAGGAGAATTGCCTGAACCCAGGAGGCGGAGGTTGCGGTGAGCCGAGATCGCTCCATTGCACTCCAGTCTGGGTAACAACAGCAAAACTCCGTCTCAAAAAAAAAAAAAGAAAAAAAAAATCCCAGCTCTGCCACTAACCCTGTGACCATGGGCAAGTTACTTAATCTATCAAGACTTATCTGTAAAATAGGCATAATAAAAGTGTCCACCTCCTAGAGTTGTTAAAGGCACTATTCTAAATGCCTAACAAGATTAAACATTAGCCAAGTACAGGCTCATGCCTGTAATCCCAACAATTTAGGAGGGCAAGGCAAAAGGATTACCTGAGCCCAGAACTTTGAGACTAGCCTGGGCAACATGTCAAGTCAAAACCCTCCCTGTCTCTACAAAAAATCAGCCAGGTATGATGGTGCACACCTGTGGTCCCAGCTACTCAGGAGGCTGAGGTGGGAGGATCACTTGAGCCTGGGAAGTGGAGATTGACATACTACAGCCTGGGCAATAGAGCGAGACCCTGTCTTAAAAAAAAAACAACCATAGTAAGTTTTAGCTATTACAATTTTTTTTTTTGAGATGGAGTTTCGCTGTTGTTACCCAGACTGGAGTGCAATGGCACGATCTCAGCTCACCACAACCTCCACCTCCTGGGTTCAAGCAATTCTCCTGCCTCAGCCTCCCGAGTAGCTGGGATTACAGGCACGCACCACCATGCCCAGCTAATTTTTGTATTCTTAGTAGAGACAGGGTTTCACCTTGTTGACCAGGATGGTCTCGATCTCTTGACTTTGTGATCCACCCTCCTCGGCCTCCCAAAGTGCTGGGATTATAGGCGTGAGCCCCCGAGCCCGGCCGTTTGCTATTACAATTTAAGGAGCTTTCATTCTAGTGGAAGGAAGCAGAAAATAAACTAGCAGTAAACGTTACGTTAAAGTTCAATGAGGAACATTTAAAAAGGAGATAATCATAGAGAGCTTCTTGAACTACTTTACTTAGGTGCTCAGGAGATAACATTTAATCTGAGACCTAAATGGCAAGGGGCTAGACATGAGAATATCTAGAAAAATAACATTCTAGAAAGAAACAACAAATGCAAACTCCCCAAGGCAAGGAACAAGCTTAGCACATTCCAGGGACAGAAAGAAGGGTAACAGCCGGGCACCGTGGCTCACACCTATAATCCCAGCACTTTGGGAGGCCACGGAGGGCAGATCACTTGAGATCAGGAGTTTGAGACCAGCCTGGCCAATGTGATAAAACCCTGTTTCTACTAAAAATACAAGGACTGAGTGTGGTGGTGCATGCCTGTAATCCCAGCTACTCAGGAGGCTGAGGCATGAGAATTAGTTGAACCCAGGAGGTAGAGGATGCAGTGAGCTGAGATCATGCCACTGCACTCCAGCCTGGGTAGACAGAGTGAGACCCTGTCTCAAAAAAAAAAGGGGGAGGGTAACAAAGCTGGAATTCAATGATAGAGGGAGAAAATGACACAAAATGAAGTTGTAAAGCAAGTAGTTGAGGAATCACTAGGTCCTGATAGGTCAAGGCAAGGAATTAGATTTTATTTACTTATTATCATTATTTTGGGGGATAGTCTCACTCTGTCTCCCAGGCTGCAGTGCAGTGGCAAGATAGCTCACTACAACCGCCACCTCCCAGGTTCAAGTGATTCTCCTGCCTCAGCCTCCTGAGTAGCTGGGATTATAGTTGTGTACCACCATGCCCAGCTAATTTTTGTATTTTTAGTAGAGATGGGGTTTTGCCATGTTGGCCAAGTTGGTCTTCAAATCCTGACTCAAGCGATCTGCCCGCCTCAGCCTCCCAAAGTGCTAGGATTACAGGCGTGAACCACCACCCTTCAGTCTTAGATTTTATCTTAAGTGCAAGGAGGACCTAGGGGAGCACTTTAAGAGGAGGGTGGCATGATTTGTCTTACATTTTAAATAGATCAGTCAGGCTGCTGTGTGGAGAATAGGTTTTAGGGTAGCAAGAAAGGAAGCAGAAAATTAGGAAGCTATTACAGGACTGCAGGCAAGAAATGACAGTGACTTCATTTGGGGTAGTCGGTGATAGATCTGGGATGTGTCTTTGATACAGCATCAACAAGACTTAACACTTTAGCTAGAGCACAGTGACTCACACTTGTAATCTCAGCATTTTGAGAGGTGGAGGCAGGAGGATGGCTCAAGTCCAGAAGTCTGAGACCAGCCTCAGCAGTAAGGTGAGACTGTGCATTTCTTAAAAAAAAAAAAAACACTGCACTCTAGCCCTCTAGCCTGGGCGACAGTTAGACCATCAAAATAAATAAATAGCTTACTTCTGCCTTTCAAGTTTGTTGGGAGGATAAACAGAGCTATAGGATAAGAGAAAAACACTTAGTCCAGCACCTGACACATATCATAGACATTAGGGTTAACAGCTGGCTCCTCCTCCCTTTCACAGCCCTGTGGGGATTTTAAAAAAATAGCATCTCATGGTATATTGTCAGTGTTTGTAGTGATGGACTACACCTGTGTAGACCTCTCAGCATGTATTAATAAATTTATTCTTCAAAAACAGACATTTGGGGGTCGGGCACAGTGGCTCACACCTGTAATAATCCCAGCACCTTAGGAGGCTGAGGTAACCTGAGTTCAGGAGTTCAGTACCAGCCTGGCCAACAGGGTGAAAACTGGTCTCTACTAAAAATACAAAAAATGGGCCGGGCGCGGTGGCTCACGCCTGTAATCCCAGCACTTAGGGAGGCCGAGGCGGGTGGATCACGAGGTCAAGAGATCGAGACCATCCTGGTCAACATGATGAAACCCCGTCTCTAATAAAAATACAAAAAATTAGCTGGGCATGGTGGCGCACACCTGTAATCCCAGCTACCTGAGGTGCTGAGGCAGGAGAATTGCCTGAACCCAGGAGGCGGAGGTTGCGGTGAGCCGAGATCGCG
>CM052648.1:22778980-22837621 GCA_028533165.1 Leontopithecus rosalia | reverse complement strand
TAAAAATAATAAAAATAAATTAAAAAAAAATCAAAAAAATTAGCTGGGTACGGTGGCGTGAGCCTGTAATTCCAGCTACTCAGGAGGCTGAGGCAGGAGAATTGCCTGAATCCAGGAGGCGGAGGTTGTGGTGAGCCGAGATTGCGCCATTGCACTCCAGCTCTGGGTAACAAGAGCGAAACTCCGTCTTAAAAAAAAAAAAAAGAAGAAGGCCGGGCGCGGTGGCTCAAGCCTGTAATCCCAGCACTTTGGGAGGCTGAGGCAGGTGGATCACGAGGTCAAGAGATTGAGACCATCCTGGTCAAAATGGTGAAACCCCGTCTCTACTAAAGATACAACAAATTAGCTGGGCATGGTGGCGCGTGCCTATAATCCCAGCTACTCGGGAGGCTGAGGCAGGAGAATTGCCTGAACCCAGGAGGTGGAGGTTGCGGTGAGCCGAGATCGCGCCATTGCACTCCAACCTGGGTAGCAGTAGCGAAACTCCGTCTCAAAAAAAAAAGAAGAAGAAGAAGATTCAGCCTGGCAACAGAAGGAGACTCCATCTCAAAAAACAAAAAACGAAAAACCAACATGTGTACAGCATGGATACAGGAGTTGAGGGTTGAAGGAGTTGAAGGAAAGACAGACATCTAGGAAGAGTTTCACATTTCCATGGTGGACCTCAAATTTAGGCATATATTTTATATGTATTCAGCCTCTATATATTGCATTTAGAGTCTCAATTAATTCATCAGGACACAGCACAGTGTAGGGAAAGAAATTGTACTAAATTTGGAATACCAATCCTGTGTGAGCTTGGAAAGTGTCTAAACGTGAAGAGCCACCAGTCCCTCTTCTTTCAAACGGTGATAGGATATGTAAGGGTTTGAGAAGATGTTTGCAAACTCCACAACAGCGCCTAGAACTCAAGGTGTGTAAGGAGGTGTGGGAAACCCTAATGGGATAAGGCAGAGAGCCTCAGATTCGAGGTTTTTACCCAGGAGAGAGTGGTGAAGGAGGAATGTTGCAAGATTTTGAGCAGGCTGGACATTTATAGCATTGAGCATAAGAATATTCCAGTTTCAGTTGGGCACAGTGGCTCACAACTGGAATCCCAGCACTTTGGGAGGCTGAGGCAGGTGGATCACAAGGTCAGGAGTTCAAGACCAGCCTGGCCAAGATGATGAAACCCTGTTTCTACTAAAAAATACAACAATTAGTCGGATGTGGTGGCAGACACCTGTAATCCCAGCTACTTGGGAGGCTGAGGCAGAGAGTTACTTGAACCCGAGAGGCGGAGGTTACAGTGAGTTGAGATCCTGCCACTGCACTCCAGCAAGGGCATCACAGCCAGACTCTGTCTCAAAATAAAAATAATAGAAATGATTTTAAAAAAGAAAAGAAAAGAAAAAGAATATTACAGTTTCTGGCCGCGCGCGGTGGCTAATGTCTGTAATCCCAGCATTTTGAAAGGCCGAGGTGGGCAGATCACCTGAGGTCAGGAGTTTGAGATCAGCCTGGCCAACATGGAGAAATCCGGTCTTTCTAAAAACACAAAATTAGTCGGGAGTAGTGGCACGCGCCTGTAATCCCAGCTACTCGGGGGCTGAGGCAGGAGAATCACTGTAACCTGGGAGGCAGAGGTTGCAGTGAGCCGAGTTTGCGCCACTGCACTCCAGCCTGGACAAAAGAGCGAAATTAATGGAAATGAATTCCTCTGCTATGCATCCCAGCAAAAGGGCACCTTAAATGTCTAACCCGGGAAAGTACAAGGTTATTCCTGGAATCTGGAACAGTGACTATTATAGGTGCGCAATAACCGTTTAGTGAAGAATAAAGAAGTGAAGTCAAGAGGTTGGCGTAATTGGAAGAGTTGCGGTGAGGCGCACAAGGGCCGGCGCCCCTGATTTCCACGTAGCTACGGTAACGTCCAACCCTGCACATCCAGGGCGAGCTACAATTCCCACAACAGCCCGCGGCTTACCCGCCCACAGGGAGGGAAGGGTGTGAGCAGGCACGGCACCGGCTTTTTCTCCTTCCTGCAGCGTGATTGGCCCGCGGCTCAGGGAGGCGACCAATGACAGCTCTCACGGAGAGCGACGAGGCCAATATGGCTTCCTGCACTTGGTGACGCTTGGAGAAACAGAATTAGGTCTCATGGAGAAGCCTCCGCGTAATGAGGTGAGAGGGAGAGGACTTAACGTGACTGGGAAAGGGAACCCCGAGAGCCCTGGAGGGTGGAGGGTGGAAGGATGGATAAACTGAGATAGTTAAACTGAGCCAGGGCCAGAGGCGATTGTCTTTACTTTTTGTTCCTTTACTGCTGGGGCCAACGTTTGGGAAGGCGTTCAGGGAGGAACAGGAGTCTCTGGCCTGGGGGAAGGGGAACTAGGTTTAGGATATGAGAGCTCCTGAATCTTTTTTTTTTTTTTTTGAGACGGAGTTTCGCTCTTGTTACCCAGACTGGAGTGCAATGGCGCGATCTCGGCTCACCGCAACCTCCGCCTTCTGGGTTCAAGCAATTCTCCTGCCTCAGCCTCCGGAGTAGCTGGTACTACAGGCGCGCGCCACCATGCCCAGTTAATTTTTGTATTTTTAGTAGAGACGGGGTTTCACCATGTTGACCAGGATGGTCTCCATCTGTTGACCTCGTGATCCACCCGCCTCGGCCTCCCAAAGTGCTGGGATTATAGGCGTGAGCCACCGCGCCCGGCCAGCTCCTGAATCTTCTTTGTCCTCTTTGTCTTGTGGCCATGTTCTTTAGGGCTTGTGAGGCCTGTTAAATGAGGTGGGAAGTGAAGGGAGATTAAAGTTGAGTGAACACTCCTTGTCTGTAACGTTCACATGCGTTATCTTCCAGTACACCCACAGCAATCCTGTATTACTCTTCCGTCTTTGTCGTTCAAGCCACTGAGGCTTAGAGGTGGTGCGACGCCCCAGGAAGTTACCCCAGGTGGAAAGTGAAGGAGGTTGGCATTAAGTCGGTTCACCTCCAAAACCTTGCCCGTTATGCAGTCCCACTGTACTGCAATCTGGACCCCACTCTTTTTTTTGAGACAGAGTCTCGCTTTGTCACCCAGGCTGGAGTATAGCGGCGCGATATCGGCTCACTGCAACCTTCATCTCTTGGGTTCGAGCAATTCTCCTCTCTCCGCCTCCCGAGTAGCTGACATTACAGGGATGCGCCACCACATCCGGCTAATTTTTGTATTTTTAGTAGAGACTAAGTTTCACCATGTTGGTCAGACTGGTCTCAAACTCCTGACCTCAGGTGATCTGCCCACCTTGGCCTCCCAAAGTGCTGGGATTATAGGTGTGAGCCACAGCACCCGGCCTCATCCTTTAATCATTTGGCTTCTGTGGACCTTATATATATATATATATATATTTTTTTTTTTGGTCAATCAATGAGAGCATGTAAGGATGCTCAGGTTGGCCTTGAACTCTTGGCCTCGCCTCCGCAAGCGCCAGGACAACTGGCCGGAGCCACTGTGGCCCCCTGTGGACCTTATATTTTTAAGAGACGGGGTGTCCCTATGTTGCCCTGGTTGGAGTGCAGTGGCTACTTACAGGCATGACAACACTATTGCAGCCTCAAACTCTTGGGCTCAAGCAATCTTCACACCTCACCCTCCCAAGTAGCTGGGACTACAGGTGGTCTCTGCCAACCTGCCTGACAAGGGTACCTATATTTGAATTGTTTCCTTTCTAGCATATTTGCATGTGTAGTTGCAAAAATAAAGTGGAATAGTTCAAACATTCTGCAAGGGTAAAGGAGAATAATAATGTGGAGAACAATAGTAGGTCACACTTTTAAAGCTGTTATTGACTGCTGGAAATAGAATTAGGCATTACATATCTTATCTCAGTCTTCATAACGATTCTCTAAAGAAAGATTATCTCATAACCATGAAGAAACTGAGGGCAGCAAGATAAAAAATGCACAAACTTACACAGTAAGAGTTAGAACCAGCATTCAATCCCAGGCAAACCAGAGTCTATGCTTTCAACCAGCAATAATTGGCAACGTTTATTGACCACAAGTGACTTTTTTTTTTTTCCTTTGAGACAGAGTTGCTCTGTTACCAAGCTGGAGTGCAGTGGCTCGATCTTGACTTACTGCAGTCTCCTGCCTCAGCCTCCCAAGTAGCTGGGATTACAGGCTACCACACCCAGCTAATTTTTGTATTTTTAGTAGAGATGGGGTTTCACCATATTGGCCAGGATGGTCTCCATCTCTTGACCTTGTGATGTGCCTGCCTCGGCCTCCCAAAGTACTGGGATTACAGGCGTGAGCCACGCGCCCAGCCGCAAGTGACTATCCTGAGTGCTTTGCCAGTATTGTCTCTTACTTCTCCCCCAAATCTTTTTGAGACAGGGTTGCTCTCTGTTACCGAGGCTGGAGTGCAGTGGTACAATCATAGCTCACTGTAGCCTTGAGCTCCTTGGCTCAAGAGATCCTCCCACCCCACCTCAGCCTCCCTAACCACCACACCCAGCTAATTTTTTGCATTTTTTTTGTGGAGACAAAGGTCTCCCTATGTTGCCCAGTCTGGTCTTGAACTCCCAGGCTCAAGCAGTCCTCCTATCTTAGCCTCCCAAAGTGCTGGGTTTATAGGGGCTGGGTTAAAGGGGCATGAGCCACCATGGCCAGCCCCTAAATCCTATGAAATAGGTCGTACAGATGGGGAAACTGAAGCACTGTAAAATTGACTTGCTGCAGGTCATACAGCGAGTAAGCACTGGAAATCGTTGTTTGAGCCCTGGGCCAGAGCCCAAACTTGTCACTTTTTAAATTTTGAGACGTAGTCTTGCTTTGTCACCCAGACTGGAGTGCAGTGATGGAATCTTGGCTCACTGCACCCTCCATCTCCCAGGCTCAAGTGATTTCCCTGCCTCAGCCTCCTGAGTAGCTGGGACTACAGGCACGCACCACCATGCCTGGCTAATTTTTTGTATTTTTTTAGTAGAGACAGGGTTTCACCGTGGCCAGGATGGTCTTGATCTCCTGACCTCATGATCCACCCACTTTGGCCTCCCACAGTGCTGGGATTACAGGTGTGAGCCACTGTCCCGGGCCATCAGCTCTTCACCTTTCTTCACGCCTTTTTTTTCCTTTGAGAGTGTCTTCCTCTGTTGTCCAGGCTGGAATACAATGGTGTGATCATGACTTAGTGCAGCCTTGACCTCCCAGGCATAAGGGCAGCCTCCTGAGTAGCTAGAACTACAAGTGCATGCTACCACCACCCGGCTTTCTTTTGAGACAAGATCTCACTCTCTTGCCCAGGCTGGATTGTAGTGGAATGATTATGGCTCACTACAACCTTGACCTCCAGGCTCAGCAATCCTTCCACCTCAGCTCCAAGGAGATGGGACTACAGGCACGTGCCACCACACCTAATTTTTTTTTCTTTTGTAGAGATGGGGTCTTATGTTGCCAAGGCTGTTCTCAAACTCCTTGGCTAAAGCAGTCCTCCTGCCTCAGCCTCCCAAAGTGCTGGGATTACAGATGTGAACCACCATACCCAGCCTCTTCACACATTTTCTATTACATTCTAGGTAGATTCATATACAGTATCTCATTTGCGTCTCACATAAGTCAAATATTTTTATTTTATAGATAAGAAAATTGAGGCCCCCAGAGGTTAAATGACTTGCCCAACTCCCCATAGCTAGTTAGAATCAGAGCTGACTCTAGGGCTCTGGTATACACCAAGATACCACAGTTATCGGTGTGTCATCTGCCTCTGATCCTTTTTGGAGCACTGTGTGTTCCAAATTAACTTTTCTCTGACTTAAATTGAGTTGAGACCATTTTGATGTATATTGAACAGGAAGAATTTTTTTTTTTTTTTGAGACAGAGTCTCACAATTGTCCAGGCTGGAGTGCAGTGGTGCCATTTCGGCTCACTACAACCTCCACCTCCTGAGTTCAAGCAATTTTCCTGCCTCAGCTTCCCGAGTAGCTGGGATTACAGGCACATGCAACCATACCAGTCTAATTTTTGGTATTTTTAGTAGACACCGGGCTTCACCATGCTGGCCAGGCTGGTCTCAAACTCCTGACCTCTGGCACTCCACCTACCTCACCTTCCAAAGTGCTGGGATTACAGACATCAGCCACTGCAACTGGCCCAGAAGAATTAATTTTAATATATGTCTTCTACCCCAGAAAATCTTTGTGAAGTTACCTTAGGATATTTTTCTTTTTTCTTTTGAGACAAAGTCTTGCTCTGTCGCCCAGGCTGGAGTGTAGTGGTGCAATCTCGATTCACTGCAACCTCCTCCTGCTGGGTTCAACTGATTCTCCACCCCAGCCTCCATCATGCCCAGCTAATTTATTTTTGTATTTTTTAGTAGAGATGGGGTTTCACCATGTTGGCCAGGCTGGTCTCTAATTCCTGACCTCCGGTGATCTGCCTTCCTCAGCCTCCCAAAGTGTTGGGATTACAGGCGTGAGCCACCGCACCCAGCCCACAATGTTACACAGAATTCTGTTTGAACCATGTTAAAGTATCATCATTTATAAATCCACAGAGGAGCCTGGTGACCTCCTAACACATATTTTATGTCTTGTTGAGCTGTTGTATTAGTCGTGGTGGAGAAATGTGTGAATAGGAGTAATGCTCCCGGTGTTTATAAAAGGAGTATTTGGAAGATTCCCAAAAGTGCAAGGGGGCCGATAGCAGATCTGCAGCTTCTCCCCCATGTACTGAAGCCAATCATAATTCTCTCTGCTTTGTGTCATCCTCCACTAGGAGACCCCATCTTCAGAACCAATGGAAGAAGAGGAAGATGATGACTTGGAGCTGTTTGGTGGCTATGATAGTTTCCGAAGTTATAACAGCAGTGTGGGCAGTGAGAGCAGCTCCTATCTGGAGGAGTCAAGTGAAGCAGAGAATGAGGATCGGGAAGCAGGGGAACTGCCAACCTCCCCCCTGCATTTGCTCAGCCCTGGGACTCCTCGTTCCTTGGATGGCAGTGGTTCTGAGCCAGGTGCCTTCAGAGTGTCCCCTGAGGATAGAGAAGAGTCAGGAGATGATAGAGGAAGAGGGGGCTGGATATAGGCTATATGGGCAGAGCCATCCAGGTGTAAAGGCTGTTTACTCTGATGTCTAGGGGATCAGATGTCTAAGGACCTGTAAGGGAGACCGAAGCACAAGAAGCCACAACATTACTTCCTCTGCTGCAGTCTAATTTTTTTGGGGGGGAAGGGGGGGAAGGGCGGGTGGCTGAGTCTCCATCACCCAGGATGGAGTGCAGTGGCATTATCTTGGTTTATTGCAATCTCCGCCTCCTGAGTTCAGGCGATTCTCCTGCCTCAGACTTCCAAGTAGCTAGGACTACAGGCACCTGCCACCATACCCGGCTAATTTTTGTATTTTTAGTAGAGTCGGAGTTTCACCATGTTGGCCAGGCTAGTCTTGAACTCCTGAACTTGGGTGACTCACCGATCTCAGCCTCCCAAATTGCTGGAATTACAGGAGTGAGCCATTGTGCCCAGCCCCAGTCTAATTTTGAATTGTGATTTCATTCATTCTTCATATGACTAATGTTTATTCACCACAGATTAGATGCCAGTGAGTAACATGGTGTTGCTTTTACATTTGTATAAGTCTGCCATGGATTTCCAACTTGGATGTTGAAAAGATGGGAAACCTAAAGTGTTCTGATTACTTTCCGAGAAGGGACAAATAGCTTGTGGCTTGGAATCAGGGTGGGAGCGGGGAGGTGATACACGATAAAGTGACCCTGAGTAGAAGGATTTGGGTTGGGGGTGGACAGATGAGAATCCCTGTGGATCATCTGGAGGCCAATTGTCTTCAAAATGTGTTGCTTGCACAGCTGCTGAACCCCTGTGTCCGGGCCTCAAATGTGTGGACTGCCTGTGAAGAGAGGCAGGCTAGTCTGTGATGACACTGCCATCCCTTGGATCCCAAACTCTTTTTTTTTTTTTTTTTTTGAGACAGGGTCTCTGTCACCCAGGCTGGAGTGCAGTGGCTGCTCACTGCAGCCTTGACCTCCTTGGCTCAGGCAATCCTTTCACCTCAGCCTCCTGATCAGCTGTGACTACAGGCGTATGCCACCATGCCTGTCTAATTTTTGTGTTTTTTTTGTAGAGACAGAGTTTTGCCATGTTGCCCAGGCTGGTCTTGAACTCCCAAGCTCAAGTGATCCACCCACCTTGGCCTCCCAAAGTGCTAGGATTACAGGAGTGAGCCACCGTACCCGGGCACCCGGGTCCGAACTCGTTAATCTAAGACTCTTTGCAGCTGAATCTTATTTCCTTTCTATTCATCTTGTTGTTTTTTTTTTTGAGACGGAGTTTCCGCTCTTGTTACCCAGGCTGGAGTGCAATGGCGTGATCTCGGCTCACTGTAACCTCCGCCTCCTGGGTTCAGGCAATTCTCCTGCCTCAGCCTCCTGAGTAGCTGGGACTATAGGCACGCGCCACCATGCCCAGGTAATTTTTTTGTATTTTTAGTAGAGACGGGGTTTCACCATGTTGATCAGGATGGTCTCGATCTCTTGACCTCGTGATCCACCCGCCTCGGCCTCCCAAAGTGCTGGGATTACAGGCGTGAGTCACCGCGCCCGGCCCTCATCTTGTCTTCTTTTTGTCTCTTGCCTTTTATCTTTCCCCCTTCTATCTTCTTCCAAACCTTCTCTTAGAATCTTAGGATTTAGAACTAGAAGGAACCATTAGAGACCACTTAGACCAGGGCTTCTGCATGTTAGAATCATTGGGGGAGCTTTTAACAAACTACAGGTGCCAGTATCCCATCACAGACCAATTCATTAATATCTTAGGCTCGGGCATTTTTTGTTTTTTTTTTTTTTTTGAGATGGAGTTTCGCTCTTGTTGCCCAGGCTGGAGTGCAATGGTGCAATCTTGGCTCACTGCAACCTCTGCCTCCCTGATTTAAGGGATTCTCCTGCCTCATCCTCCTAAGTAGCTGAAATTACAGGTGCCCACCACCATGCCCAGCTAATTTTTTGTATTTTTAGTAGAGACGGTTTCATCTTGTTGGCCAGGCTGGTCTAAAACTCCTGACCTCAGGTAATCCACCTACCTTGCCTCCCAAAGTGCTGGGATTACAGGTATGAGTCACTGCCCCTGGCCATCTGGGGCATTTTTAAAAGCTCCCAGGGTGGGTCTAATAGTGAAGTCAGGATTAAAACACTGATCTAGTTCAGTCTGTTTACTATATAGATGAGAAAATAGAGCCACAGAGGTTAAGTGACTTTGGCACTTTTTCTTCCTATAAATGTTTTGAGACTATTTTAACTGTGTTGCCCAGGTAGAGGTACAGTTGTGCAATCCTCAGTCACTGAAGCCTCAGCCTCCTGGGCTCAAGCAATCCTCCTGCTTTAACCTCCCAAATAGCCTGGACAACAGGTGTGTGCCATCACACCTTGCCTTTTTTTTTGGCAACAAGATCTTGCTAGGTTGCCCATGATGGTCTCGAATTCCTGCCCTTAAGCAACCTTCCCTCCTTGGTCTCCCAGAGTGCTGGGATTACAGACAGCAGCTACCACACCTGGCCTCTTCTCACTTTCCTCTCACAAACTTTTCAGCACTCACCTGTACCCCGAGTCGTCCTCAGGGGTTCCCATTAGCACCTCTGTTGACAGATGTAGTCGAGGGAGGCCAAGCAGCAGCACGTCGTTCAGGTAGATTCAGATGTACACACCAGTACCTCCCATTCCTCCGTTTATTCCATTAGCCTTTGTTGGTGCAGGGGTTCACCTGGTGAACACAGTGCCCCAGATTTTGAAGGGCCCATCATTTTGTTTGCTTTGAGGTGGCTGTAGCGGGTGAGTCATGTGCTAAGTTCTCTTCCCAGCTGTCTGTGAGATGTGTGGTATCGTGGGTACAAGGGAAGCCTTCTTCTCCAAGACCAAGAGATTCTGCAGCGTCTCCTGCTCCAGGAGCTACTCCTCCAACTCCAAGAAAGCCAGTATCTTGGCCAGATTACAGGTGAGAGGCAGCTACTTTGGTCCTCCCCAGGACCCTCAGTGCTGAGACAGGAGCCACCAATTGACTGAAGGCAAGGGCCAGGAAGGTTTGAAAAGCTCCTTGCTTGTGGCCCTCTGGTATTTATTATGTTCTCAAACTTCAGAGGACAGAAGAATTCATTTATAGAGCTTGTTAATTTATAGATTCCTGAAGCTACCCTCCATTCCCTACCTTCATCCCCCAGAGTCTGGGGTATTCAGTACGTTTTAAACAAGAACCCTGGGGGAGTAGGACACCCTTGGTCTTCACCCCACACTTGTATAAATCCTTTGAAAGAAAGCTGGGAAGCAGACCCAAGGTTAACTGGCCATGGTGACTTCAGGAAGACCATGCCTCATGTGACTCCATGTCACAGGCAGCTACCTAAATTTTTTGCCAATTTTTGAGACATGGAAAGATTATTGAATGTGGTGTTGAACCCACACATTTATTGATAAGTATACTGAAGTCCAAGGAGGTAGAATGACATACCTGGTGTGGCTCTGTAGGAAGAGAGTGGCAGAACTGAGGCTGGAACCCAACTTCAGGGGCCTGGTCTTATGTGTTTCCCAGTAGCTGTGACCAGCATCTGCAACACTGCTTCCCAAATTAGCCTGCATGTTGGGATCACCTGGAAAGTTTTAATTAAAAAATGCTGATGCTTCGGTCCTACTCCTCAAGGTTCTGATTTAATTGGGATGGAGTGTAGCCTGGACAGAGAGATTAAAGAGTGCCCCAGGTGATCTTCCTGTGCCGAAAACCTTGAGAACCACCAACGTTTATTGGAAATTGCTGTGCACCAGATCGTTCTGCTTCCTGCTTCATACACTGTATTGCCTTTGTGAGACAATTACCATTGTTTCCTCCATTTTGTAGATTTTAGTCAAGACACAGAAAGATCCCTCTCCTCAAAGAGCTAATAATAATATTGGTAATGTTAATAGCTACAGTTTGGGAGTACTTGCTAAGGGCTTGACATTCTCAGTCAAATCAATAACCCTAAAAAAATTGATTTTTAAAAAAATTCCTGGCCGGGCGCGGTGGCTCAAGCCTGTAATCCCAGCACTTTGGGAGGCTGAGGCGGGTGGATCATGGGGTCAAGAGATCAAGACCATCCTGGTCAACAAGGTGAAACCCCGTCTCTACTAAAAATACAAAAAACTAGCTGGGCATGGTGGCGCACACCTGTAGTCCCAGCTACTCGGGAGGCTGAGGCAGGAGAATTGCTTGAACCCAGAAGGCGGAGGTTGCGGTGAGCTGAGATCGTGCCATTGCACTCCAGTCTGGGTAACAACAGCGAAACTCCGTCTCAAAAAAAAAAAAAAAGAAATTTTAGTAACTCACTTAAAGGTAAACAACTGAAAATTTTAGAACTGGGATTAGCCCCCAGGTTTGTTTTGGGCTTAAACCTAGATTTCTGCTTCAGCTTCATTGATCTCTTTAGTAAATCCCTGGCCCTCCTGGTCAGTGTTTAACTTACAAAATATAGACTAGATCAGTGGCCTTTCCATTTGGGGGAGGATCCCCTTTGAGCTCCTGATGAAAGCCATGGACCCTCTTCCGAACAGGTTGCCTCCCATTCAGAGCGTTTCTGGCCCCCTGTGAAGCCCACTGGTTTTTTTTTTTGGATGTATCTGTAGGGACACTGGAGGAAGATGACTGAGACTTGAATCTGGGAGGGCACAAAAGTTTCAAAGATAGAATATGGGTCCCTCCCTGCCCTGCAGCCCTGCCCAGCACCCCCGACCCTTCCCCACACCAACCCCTGAGCTCAGCATTGCTATTGTCACTGTTTCACAAATGAAGAAACTGAAGCCCAAAAGAGGTTAAGTCACTGACCAAAGCCCAGGACGTCAACCTGGCAGTCCAAAATCTGGAGCCGTGGTCCCAGACGCTGGGCCACACATAGCCTCTCCCCTTCCCTCCAGGGAAAACCACCGACCAAAAAAGCCAAAGTCCTGCACAAAGCTGCCTGGTCTGCCAAAATCGGAGCCTTCCTCCACTCCCAGGGGACAGGACAGCTGGCAGATGGGACACCAACAGGACAAGATGGTAAGATCGTCGAGGGCTATGCTTAGGACACTGCCATGGCTGAAGAGGGGGCCGGGCCTGGGGTGGCCTTTCCTCGGAGTGAAGACTGGGGAAACCGGCCAGGTAGAAAGTGCCCTAGCTAGACTCATGGCAGGATTGCACCTTCCTCATCTGTTAGGTATTGTGGAAATTACCCAGAAAATCCGCTTCAACCCTCCTTAAATTGTCAGGACCCCTCCCCGTGATAATTCAGAAGCCAAGAATTAGCTGCTTTTGTTGCCCTGTGCTTTTGGTTTCCCTGGGGCAGTGGAGGCCCAGATCTGGTTTGAAGGCTGGTGTGGAGGGAATGGTGGGATAAGGAATGGAGCCTTTCTCTTTTTTTTTTCTGAGTGTAGCGATTGCTAAGCAAGCTAAATGTATGCATATCATTGGTTTGCATTTCTAACTGAAATTAAGCTCCGCAGGCAGCAGCTCAGTTGGAGGGGCCCTGGTGTGTGCACAGCTTCCCCTCCTTTAGATTGGGTGTGGCCAATCAGAGGCTGAGGGAGTTGTGAGGAATTTAAGCCCAGGGACATTTGAATTTTCCTTTTGAGAGAATAAGGATGAGAAATTTCCCTTTGAATGTTCCTTTACTCCTGAGAGTCTTGCCACCTTTCAATTCAGTCCTCAGCTGTGGTCTCCATGGCCACTGGTGGAGCAGGTAAGGGAGTGAAGGACGGTGTTGTGGTCATTGCTGTGAGAGGGTCTGCTGGGAGTGGGGGAACCTACCTCTGCAGGTCCCACAGGGCCGTCGAGGTCCAGGCTCCTGCTGTGACTGCTGCTCAGGCTCCCAGTCTTGACTCATCCTCTTTCTGCTCTGCAGCGCTGGTCCTGGGCTTCGACTGGGGGAAGTTCCTGAAGGATCACAGTTACAAGGCTGCTCCTGTAAGCTGTTTCAAGCATGTGAGTGCCCTGGAGCTGAGTGGGGGAGGCCGGGAGCCAGGCATGGAGCTGCTGGCAGTGCGGCTCCTTCACCTGCTTCCTCAGGGCGGCTTCAGGCTGGACAGTGGCAGTGGGGAGGTCTGGGCAGACACGGATGGCGTTACCACTCGCTCCACTTCATGTTTATGTCCACTTAAAAAAAAATCCTCCTGCGAAGACTTCTAGCACCTGCCTGACTTCACCTCCTGTCTGAAATCTTTCAGTTTCTTTACATAATGGAACTTTGTGCTAGCTGATGTCGAAGGGTCTTTCTAACTCTGAAACCCTTCTCTCCTTTCTCCCCTACTTGTAGCATTTTCCCATGGAAAGCATGGTGCTTTTTTAACTGGCCTGGGCCTCTTGGACCCTGAGAGGCAGATACGGATACCTCTTGGAGCCTGTTTCTGTAAAAGCCTCCCTGATGCATATCATTGAAAATCCAGAATGAAGGGCAAGGTCCTGGGGGCGGGGCTTGAGCCCAGGAACTGAATCTCCAGCAGCTATAGCATGTGGGAGCCCGCAGGCCAGGAGAGCAGCTCTTAGCAGCACTCTTGATTTGTCTCCACACCACCTTCCTAAGCTCCGAAACACATTCCTAAAGAAATCCAGGAAGAGGCCTCTAGTCTTGAGGGAGTAGGAAGTCTTCTACCCAGAGTAAGCCCATATCCCAGCCTCCTTTCAGAACTGCCATTGAACTCTGGGGAATGTCCTGAACAAAGGCAGCTGGTTCTTGATTCTGTTAACTCTCTTCTATCTGAATGGCTAATGAAGGTGCACATCCTTCTTCCTAGGGGGACTTCTTTTTTGCCCTGAATTCTCTAACAGTCTCAACATTTTCATTCCAGGGGAGTGGCATCCTGCTTATGTCTAACACATAGAATCCAGTTTGCTTTGTAAAAAGCCTGCTCCTGGGTGCCTGGGCTAACACAGCTGTGTCCAGATTCTGTGATGAACTAAACTCAATAACCAGGGAGATGGAATGGGATGGGCTGAAGCCAGGGCTGAGAATAAAAAGGGTGAATTTGGCCCAGCACTTTGGGAGGCTGAGGCAGGCGGATCACCTGAGGTAAGAGTTCAGGACCAGCCTGGCCAACATGGTGAAACCCTGTCTCTACTAAAAATACAAAAATTAGCTGGAAATGGTAGTGGGCGCCTGTAATCCCAGCTACTTGGGAGGCTGAGACAGGATAATAGCTTGAACCTGGGAGGCGGATGTTGTAGTGAGCTGAGAGATTGCACCACTGCACTCCAGGCTGGGTGATGGAGTGAGACTCCGTCTAAAAAAAAAAAAAAGGTGAATTTTCCCAAAGGAGAATCAGAAGTAGCATTGGGTAGCATTGGCAGGAAAGTGAGGATTAGGTACTGAGAAGGCAACGAACAGTCCAGTGCCATTCTGGGGCATTTTTATAGGAGGGGAGGTAGAGAGTAAACTTGCAGGTGGATAGCTATGTGGAAATGAGGTGATCATAATGCTCACAGCCCAGGTTTGAATGATGATTGAAAGTATATTTCTACTAAGAACAGTGCCCTACCATTGCACAGGCTGGCACAGGCATAAAGGGAGCGAGGCTCACCAAGGCATCATGTTCCCAAAATGATACAGTAAGGAACCAGTCCTATAAAGATTAAGACTCGACTCTGTCTGGCTCTGTGTCTCTGGCCATCACCCTGCATACCGCCACCTCTACTCCCTGGCTCAGCTCTTCAAGGATATGGGACTAAATCTTGGTGTTTTTTTTTTTTTTAGACGGAATCTCACTCTGTCACCAGGCGGGAATGCAGTGGCGCAATCTCAGCTCACTGCAGTCTCCACCTCCTGGGTTCAATCAATTCTCCTGTCTCATCCTCCCAAGTAGCTGGGACTATAGGTGCGCGCCACCACGCCTGACTAATTTTTTGTTTTTGTTTTTGTTTTTTGAGATGGAATTTCGCTCTTGTTACCCAGGCTGCTGGAGTGCAATAGCGCAATCTCGGCTCACCGCAACCTCTGCCTCCTGGGTTCAGGCAATTCTCCTGCCTCAGCCTCCCGAGTAGCTGGGTTTACAGGCACGCGCCACCATGCCCAGCTAATTTTTGTATTTTTAGTAGAGATGGGGTTTCACCATGTTGACCAGGATGGTCTCGATCTTGACCTCGTGATCCGCCCGCCTCGGTCTCCCAAAGTGCTGGGATTACAGGTTTGAACTGCCGCGCCCAGCTAATTTTTGTATTTTTAGTAGAGACAGGTTTCACCATGTTGGCTAGGATGGTCTTGATTTCTGGACCTCATGATCTGCTGGTCTCGGCCTCCCAGAGTGCTGGGATTATAGGCGTGAACCACCACGCCCGGCCAAGGACTTCATCTCTTTATCCCTAGTGGCTAGTTGTACCCACAGTAGGTGATCCAAAAAGTTGAAGTGCAAAGAAGGACTTGACTGAGGCCATGCGGCAGCCTCTCTCCTGCTAGCCCAGTTCTCACTCTTGGTAACTCTCATCGCCACACAGGTCCCCCTCTATGACCAATGGGAGGATGTGATGAAAGGGATGAAGGTGGAGGTGCTCAACAGTGACGCCGTGCTCCCCAGCCGGGTGTATTGGATCGCCTCTGTCATCCAGACAGCAGGTGGGTGTCTGGCTAGGGCAGGGCCAGGGCTGTGTCTGCAGAGTGACACCTCTAGATGGGTGGACAGTGTTGTAGGCAGGAGTTGGCCTAATAAAAGAAAAATCCCACCCACTGAATTTCTGCCCCACTTCTAGGGATTCTTCTACTGGAGAAGGGAACACAGAGCTTAGCAGGCTTAGAAACTCCAATTTTTTTTTTTTTTTTTTGAGAAGGAGTCTTACTCTGTCACCCAGGTTGGAGTAGAGTGGCGTGATCTCAGCTCACTGCCACCTCTGTCTCCTGGGTTCAGGCCATTCTCCTGCCTCAGCCTCTCAAGTAGCTGGGACTACAGGCGCCTGCCACCACACTTGGCTAATTTTTGTATTTTTAGTAGAGACGGGGTTTCATCACGTTGGCCAGGCTGGTCTTGAACTCCTGACCTCAGGTGATCTGCCTGCCTCAGCCTCCCACAGTGTTGGGAGTACAGGTGTGAGCCACTGCGCCTGGCCAGAAACCTCAATTTTTTTTGGAAACATTATTTCACTCTTGTTGCCCAGGCTGCAGTGCAATGGCCTGATCTCGGCTCACTGCAACCTTCACCTCCTGGGTTCTCCTGCCTCAGCCTCCTGAACAGCTGGAATTAAGGTGCCCACCACCATGCCCAGCTAATTTTTTTGCATTTTTTTTTTTTTTTAGTAGAGACGGGGTTTTGCCATGTTGGCCAGGCTGGTTTCGAACTCCTGATCTCAGGTGATCCACCAGCTTTGGCCTTCCAAAGTGTTGGGATTACAGGCGTGAGCCACCATACCCAGCCCAGATTCTGCATTTCTTTTTTTTTTTTTTTTGAGACGGAGTTTCGCTCTTGTTACCCAGGCTGGAGTGCAATGGCGCCATCTCAGCTCGCTGCAGCCTCCGCCTCCTGGGTTCGGGCAATTCTCCTGCCTCAGCCTCCTAAGTAGCTGGGATTACAGGCACGCACCATGATGCCCAGCTAATTTTTTTGTATTTTTAGTAGAGACGGTGTTTCACCATGTTGACCAGGATGGTCTCGATCTCTTGACCTCGTGATCCACCCGCCTCGGCCTCCTGAAGTGCTGGGATTACAGACGTGAGCCACCACGCCCAGCCAGAAACCTCAATTTTTAAAGTTTGTTCCAGGGCCAGATATGTAGTGGCTTATACCTATAATCCCAGCACTTTGGGAGGCCAAGGCAGGAGGACTGCTTGAGCTCAGGAGTTTGAGACCAGCCTGGGCAACAGTGAGACCCTGTCTCTACAGAAAATGAAAAAATGTTTAAAAGTAAAATTCATTCCAGGGATGATCAGTATATAGAAAGTTAACTCTCAGCACTGTGCTATAATGCTTCCCTAACTAGGGGCATGGATTTGTTTGGCTAGGCCTGTTGTGGCCAGCAGGAATCCACTCGCCTGGAAGAATAGGTGCCAGAAATCCAGCTTAGGCTAGAGAAAAGAAAAGGCCTAAGAACATACCTTCCCTAGGTCACCCTCCCTCACAGGTGCCCTTTCCTTTCCTTTAGGGTATCGGGTGCTGCTTCGGTATGAAGGCTTTGAAAGTGACGCCAGCCATGACTTCTGGTGCAACCTGGGGACTGTGGACGTCCACCCCATTGGCTGGTGTGCCATCAACAGCAAGATCCTAGTGCCCCCACGGAGTGAGCTGATGAGAACATTTCCTTTCTTACTCCTGCAGGGCCCCTGGTAGAGGGAGAGTCCTCTGCCTTGTTAGACAGAACACAACCCACTTGCCCCTGGCTTCCTGTCCTTCCTGTCCCAGAGGCCCAGGAGCAGATCCAGCTGCGGAGTCTGAGGTTCTCAGATGAAGTAATTGCTGGCCTGAAGAGGCAGCAATGTTCAGTCCCCACTGCTGAGGAGTCCCCACTCTGGGTGGGCACTAGCGCCCCTGTAGGTGAGGGTGTTGTCAGTCTATGTAACCAGGATTCTGCTGGTGTCTCCACAGCCATCCATGCCAAGTTCACTGACTGGAAGGGCTACCTCATGAAACGGCTGGTGGGCTCCAGGACGCTTCCCGTGGATTTCCACATCAAGGTCAGCAGTGAGCCCTTAACTGATGTCCCTCTCTCCGCCCCTCCATTTTTCTCATCCTCCATGCTACTCACTGGAGGATGTTATCTAAGATTCCCTTGCCTGATGATCTTCGGCAGCTCCACATTTTGCAGGGCTGGAGACAAATGCTGCTGCCCATGGTTGCCATCTGCATTTCTAGCCTGGTGTCAGCCACCACCCCACCCAGACTCTGCTCCTACCATGCGCAACCTTACTTACTTGTTTACAGGGCACTGTGGGAATACAAAGAATACAGACCCTGCGGTCAGAAATTTCTAGTCTGGCAGAGGAACGAAAGCCATGCACAGGAGTAATTCTAATATAACCTCGGTTTTGAGCCAGGGATGTGCCTGGCACAGAATCCCACAAAGGAGTCCTAAGCCAGACAGACCCTTTGATCCAGCTCAAGGGCTGGGATACATCCTGACACCAAGTGCCTGTCCCACATACAGTATCCCAGCAGCTCACTTGGGAGTGAGGGACAGCGCAGAGTAAAGCCTGGCTGATTCTATCTGGTTTAGGACTCCTCTGTAGCACAGAATCATCTGTGTTGCATTTAATTTTAAGAAATGATTTAGGCTGGGCACGGTGGCTCACGCCTGTAATCCCAGCACTTTGGGAGGCCAAGGCGGGCAGATCATCTGAGGTCGGGAGTTCGAGACCACCCTGACCAACATGGAGAAACCCTGTCTCTACTAAAAATACAAAATTAGCCAGGTGAGGTGGTGCACTCCTGTAATCCCAGCTACTTGGTAGGCTGAGGCAAGAGAACTGCTTGAACCTGATGGTGGAGATTGCTGCGAGCCAAGATCATACCATTGCACTCCAGCCTGGGCAACAAGAGTGAAACTCCGTCTCAAAAAAAAAAAATTTAGTAAAAGTTAAAGTCACATATGTACATGATAAAAGTAACTCATACCTGTAATCTCAGCACTTTAGGAGGCTAAGGCAAGAGAATTAATTGAGGCCAGGAATCTGAAACCAGTCTGAGCAACACAGCGAGACTTCCTCTCAAAAAAAAAAAAAAAAATCAGCTGGGATGGGTGCAGTGGCTCACACCTGTAATCCCAGCACTTTGGGAGGCAAGGTGGGCCTATCACTTGAGGTCAGGAATTCAAGACCAGGCTGGCCAACATGGTGAAAACCCATGTGTACTAAAAATACAAAAATTAGCCGGGTGTGGTGGCGGGCGCCTATAATCCCAGCTACTAGGGAGGCTGAGGCAGGAGAATTACTTGAAGGATTCAACCTCCTAGGCAGAGGTGGCAGTGAGCCCAGATCATACTACTGCCTGCCTGGGAGACAGATCGAGGAGACTCCATTGAAAAAATATAATAGCTAGGCGCGGTAGCTCAGGCTTATAATCTCAGCACTTTGGGAGGCCAAGGTGGGCAAATCATGAGGTCAGGAGTTCGAGATCAGCCTGACCAACATGGTGAAACCCTGTCTCTACTAAAAAAATTTTTTAAAAGGCCGGGTGCGGTGGCTCAAGCCTGTAATCCAGCACTTTGGGAGGCCGAGGCGGGTGGATCACGAGGTCAAGAGATCGAGACCATCCTGGTCAACATGGTGAAACCCCGTCTACTAAAATAACAAAAAATTAGCTGGGTGTGGTGGTGTGTACCTGTAATCCCAGCTACTCAGGAGGCTGAGGCAGGAGAATTGCCTGAGCCCAGAAGGCGGAGGTTGCGGTGAGCCGAGATCGCGCCGTTGCACTCCAGCCTGGGTAACAAGAGCGAAACTCCATCTCAAAAAAAAAAGCCGGGCGTGGTGGCACGCACCTATAATCTCAGCTACTCAGGAGGCTGAGGCAGGAGAATTGCTGAACTTGCGAGGCAGAGGTTTGTGGTGAGCTGAGGTCACATCATTGCACTCCAGCCTGGGCAACAAGAGTCTCAAAAAAAAAAAAAAAAAAAGTAACAATAATAACCAAACAAAAATAGCATTGGATTGTGGGCTGCACTGTGTTGATGGCTGTAGAGGAAGAGAACGTGGCAGGGAAGGCAGCCCAGAGGGTCCCCAAGCCAGGCCTTACCCTGTGCTATCTCTCACTCTACTGAGTGAACTGCTGGGATACCGGATGTGGGATAGGCAATTGTTGTCAGGACATATCCCAGCTCTTGAGCTGGGCCAGAGATCTGTCTGGTTTAGGACCCCTGTGTCAGCTTTGTTGGCTGCTTTGTGACCTCTGAGACAGTTTCCTTCCTGGTGTGTTTAGAAATAGCACTGCTTAGTCTGGTCTAGGCAGGTTCTTTCTGACCTAGCAGTGCCCTGGGGCTGAGAAAGTGCTGCACCCTACCTGTTCCCTGCCCCAGGCAGGACAGCAGTGAAATCACAGTGGACAAAAAGAACCTCCTCCCCTGTACTCCAACACCGTGGCTTGCTATAGAGCAGCTTGTGGGCATCTTGGTCAACCTCCCTTATTAGGTCAGTTGCCACCAGTGCACTGTGAAAGCACCGCAGATCCACAGCCCATCAGGGTCAGAGTTGGAACTGGATATGAGGGGACACAGCGAGACTCAGTTCTCTGGACATGAGTCTGTAGGTGCCATGGCAGAGTGCTGGGAGGTGGCAGGGAGTGCAAGGGTCCCTGGGGATCAGAGGGCAGAGCCCATGAAGAGCATGGGCTGCTCACCAGCTTCCAGGCCCAGCTCTGACACTAATGAGTCTGTGTAACTCTGGGCAAGTTGCTTGACCTCTCTGGGTCACTTGAGTTTCCTTAGTCTAAAGTGTGTTTTGGGATTTGCATCAACTCATTGGCATTTTGGTGGCAAGAAGCATCATACCCATTGTCAGCTGTGTGCCTGCCTTCTGTGTCCTCCTAGGAGTCGGGGCCAAGGTGAGCCTGGCTGAACAGGCGGTCTCATCTGCCACCTCGTGATTGAGTGTAGGGGATAACACCACGCCTTCCCTATCCACTCTCCGTGAAGAGACAGAGCACACCAGTGGGTGGGAGGAGCCCTTGGCCACAGCAGGCCTGTGTTCTGGCATTTCAGATGGTGGAGAGCATGAAGTACCCCTTTAGGCAGGGCATGCGGCTGGAGGTGGTGGACAAGTCCCAGGTATCACGAACTCGCATGGCTGTGGTGGACACGGTCATCGGGGGTCGCCTACGGCTCCTCTACGAGGATGGCGACAGTGACGACGACTTCTGGTGCCACATGTGGAGCCCCCTGATCCACCCAGTGGGTTGGTCACGACGTGTGGGCCATGGCATCAAGATGTCAGGTTAGCAGAGCCCCTGGCTGGAGGGACTGCAGGCTATGCTTCCCCAGGGATGGGGTGGGGGAGCACCTTCCTAGTCCTCACAGGAGGTGAAGGCTAGCGTAGCCACCCTGCGGTGATGATACTGAGCTCCAGAGAGCTTGAGTGACTTGACAGAAGTCACTCAGCTCAACTTGTGAGCGGTAAAATCAAGATTTGAACCCAGATGCCCTCAGCCCCGATCCTCTCCCATGTCATGTGGGAGCAGTCTGGGTTTCAAGGGCTAAAGAGTCCCTACAGAGAGCTCTTGATGTTTTCTGGACTCAGCCTTTGTGTCTGCTACTCTGGGTTGGGGAGTCCTGAGATACAGAGACACAGCTAAGAGCATGCGCAGAGCAGCTGGGGAGGTGTGGAGATGGCCCGGGAGCTACCTCCAACTCCCTTCTCTTCCTCATTCTCTTTGCCGTCTCCAAAGAGAGGCGAAGTGACATGGCCCATCATCCCACCTTCCGCAAAATCTACTGTGATGCCGTTCCTTACCTGTTCAAGAAGGTGAGGCTCAGCCCTTGGGTGCTTTTCCCCTGGGACTCTCTCTTTTCCACTTGAGGCCTGCTTCCCTCACCCTTCCCCCGGCCTGCCCAGGGAGTCTTCAGCTGTCCCATTCCTTTAAGGTACGAGCTGTCTACACAGAAGGTGGTTGGTTTGAGGAAGGGATGAAGCTGGAGGCCATTGACCCCTTGAATCTGGGCAACATCTGCGTGGCAACTGTCTGTAAGGTGAGCCGGGGCTGGCCCTCCAGCCTCCAGATTTCTTAGGGGACCCATGTGGCCCAGAGCTCTAACCCTGCTTACCACTGTCAGGAGCTCTCTGCCCCACCCTCTCTTCACTGGCTGTGCCCAAAGTCCCTGACTTGTAGGTGGGGCCTTACCTGCCCCTTGCTCAGGATCTGGTTTCATGTCAGGGTCCAAGGCTCACTGGACAAGCGCTTACTGAACGCCTGAGCCTGCTCCTGTGTCAGGGTAGGCCCTTCCCTGTCACCTCACTAGGGCCTTCTTGCCGTACGCCATCTCCTTTGAGCCACAGCTGGGGTCACCTTGCTCTAAACCTCCTTATCGCCTCAGCCTGAGCAGGCCCTCCACACCTGCTTGGTCCTCCTGGAGGAGGCTGCTGACTTGTCCACACTGGGGATCGGCTCTATGCCAGGCATGTGTGCTCACCCCTGAGAACACGGTCCAGCAGGACGGACATGGCCCCTGCTGGCATGGTGTTTGCTGTCTAGTGAGAAAGAGAAAGATTCCCACGGGTATGCATCATAGAAATGCTGTGTGCTCCAGAGAGGCTCAGGTGTCCTCCAGGAGGGCTATATCCTAGATCTCTTTGGATCCATCTGCCTCGTGTCCCTGTTGGAGTGTGGTCCCAACCCAGGATGGGGTGCAGTTCATGACATGATCTGTGTGCCCACTCCCCTGCCCCCCAGGTTCTTCTGGATGGATACCTGATGATCTGTGTGGATGGGGGGCCCTCCACAGATGGCTCAGACTGGTTCTGCTATCACGCCTCTTCCCACGCCATCTTCCCAGCCAACTTCTGTCAGAAGAATGACATTGAGCTCACACCCCCAAAAGGTAAGACTGGAGAGGCCACCCCCTGCTGGTCTTGCCATCAGAAGGGCAGGGGTGGCTGGGCGCGTTGGCTCACGCCTGTAATCCCAGCACTTTGAGAGGCCGAGGCAGACAGATGGCCTGAGGTCAGGAGTTCGAAACCAGCCTGGCCAACATAGCTAAACCCTGTCGCTGCTAAAAATACAAAAAATTAGGCCGGGCGCAGTGGCTCACACCTGTAATCCCAGCACTTTGGGAGGCTGAGGCTGGTGGATCAGGAGGTCAAGAGATCGAGACCATCCTGGTTAACATGGTGAAACCCCGTCTCTACTAAAAATACAAAAAATTAGCTGGGCATGGTGGCGCGTGCCTGTAATCCCAGCTACTCGGGAGGCTGAGGCAGGAGAATTGCCTGAACCCAGGAGGCGGAGGTTATGGTGAGCCGAGATGGCGCCATTGCACTCCATCCTGGGTAACAAGAGCAAAACTCCGTCTCAAAAATTAATTAAATTAAAATCCAAAAAATTAGCCAGACATGGTGGCCAGTACCTGTAATCGCAGCCACTCAGGAGGCTGAGGCAGAATCGCTTGAACCCAGGAGGTGGAAGTTGCAGTGAGTCGAGATCATGCCATTGCACTCTAGCCTGGGCAACAGAGCGAGACTCTGTCTCAAAAGCAAAACAAAACAGAAGGGGCAGGGTGTGGCCACAGGCTCAGAGTTCTGGTCAAGTCAGGCCCCAGAAGTAGCATTTCAGGGTGTATGGGAAAGGTGACAGAGCCCACCACCAGCCCTTAACTGCTGGGCTGACCCTGCCCCATGGCCAGCGTATGGTTGATGAACAGATCTCCCATTTATCCCATTGGGCAGTGAACAACCTATACAACAGGACTGTGGTGCTAGAGCAGGTACCAGCCTTGAAGGGATGAGAAAGTGGCTGCTGGGGAGACTCCACGCTGGGTCCTGACCAAGCTGCAGAGCTCCTTCAGCCCCGTGTCCTTTTCCTCTTCCTGCTTCCTGCTTCCCCCTCTCTCCTCTGCATCTGAGCTTTCTGCTCCTCCAGGTTATGAGGCACAGACTTTCCACTGGGAGAACTACTTGGAGAAGACCAAGTCAAAACCCGCTCCATCAAGACTCTTCAACATGGTGAGGAGACAAGCGGAGCAAGGGGCCTGCAGTGGCCTCAGAATAGGCCCTGCCTGCTGCTGTCAGTGGTGGCAGTTCCTACCCTTCCTTCGAGTCTCTACTGCTGACAGCCACTTTTCAGGGGGAAGTCCCCAGCTATGGCCTAGGCACTCCCATCCCTCTTCCATGCAGGGGCCGTGTTGGGAAAGAGGAACCTGCCCCAGCAGGCTTTCCAGTCCAGGCCCCTCCCCACCAGTTCTGCAAGTGCCCCCGGGCCTGGGTGAACCTGCTGGGGCAGGGAGCTGACTGGCTTGGCCACTGCCTCCTTTTTCTGCCCCAGGATTGCCCAAACCATGGCTTCAAGGTGGGCATGAAGCTGGAGGCCGTGGACCTGATGGAGCCCCGGCTCATCTGTGTGGCCACGGTGAAACGGGTGGTGCATCGGCTCCTCAGTATCCACTTTGATGGCTGGGACAACGAGTATGACCAGTGGGTGGACTGTGAGTCCCCGGACATCTACCCCGTCGGCTGGTGTGAGCTCACCGGCTACCAGCTCCAGCCTCCTGTGGCTGCAGGTCTGGGCTCTTGTGGCCCTAAGAGGCTCTGACTTTGTTTCCTCCTCTTTTTTCCTTCCTTCCCCCGCCCCATGCCCATCTCAGTTCTTTGGCATGAAATGGAGATGTCTTCTGGACCGCTCTGAGTAGAGCGAGCCCCGTCTCCCAGCCCCTGCTCCCAACATCTCTGTCTCCCTCTCCCTCTGGCCTGCAGAGCTCCTTCCTTCATCTTGCCCACTCTGTCATATGCTCGTGCCCTTGTGCATTCAGGTGAACTACCCAGTTCCCTCTGAGCAACCCTGGTGACAAGGGTGGGAAGAAGGGACAGCTGTTCTCCAGCCCTTCCCCCAGCCCCGCCCTCTCCTCATTGCCCGGCTTTGGCTGCCTGTCTTAGGGTGTCCCATGTGGGAGGGTGTATAGGGTCTCAGGATGCGCCTGCGCCCTGTGTCCTCCTAGGGACCCTCTTCTCATCTCTTTCACCTTTGTCTTTCAACAACAGAACCGGCCACACCTCTGAAGGCCAAAGAGGCCACAAAGAAGAAAAAGAAACAGTTTGGGAAGAAAAGTAAGTGATGCCAGGCCCGGGAGAGATGGGCCTGCAGCCCTGGGAGCAGGCGGGGGTCAATCTCCAGGCACTGGTCCCCAGGTGCTGTCCCACTGACACAGCTCTCTTCGTGGTCCTGTCCCATCTCTTTTCCCTTGCTCTTTGGCCTATGGGCCCTTCACCCTGTCTCTGAGAACCCAGACCATAAATAGGGAGTGTTCAGTCCCTGGCCACGGTCAGGATGCTGAGGAAGAGAGATAGATTGAGGTTCGGGGATCCCATCCCTGCTGCCCCAGGTTCAGAAAAAACAGCCTGCCCTGGGCAAGCCACAGCTGTTAGGTTCTAAAGCAGAAGCCAAAGGAAGAAATAGAAGCTGTCTCTCCAAGGTTGTCATTCTTCCCTTGATACCTCTTTTTTTTTTAAACCTTTTTTTTTTTTTGGTTAATCAGCACTTGTAACGTTGCTTAGGTTGGCCTTGAACTGATGGCCTCGCCTCCTCAAGCTCCAGGACATCTGGCCGGAGGCTCTGCAGCCTCCGCCTTGATGCCTCTTTGAGGGTGGGAGAAAGGCAGGCATCTTAGTGGCAGGACTCTGCCTGGCACTCGGGCTGTGGGTGTCATTTCCCTTGGTGGGGCCTCACTTTCTACAGATTCTGAGCCCAGCTTTGGTTCCACTTGAGCAGCAGAGTGGGAGTAGGCAAAGCCATCCTTCAGAACTGCAGGCGAGGTGGACTCCTTGGTACCGTGCAGGGAAGAGGATGTTCTGAAACAGGAATGAGGTCACTGGGGCAGGATTAAGATTGAGAGAGGTGGCTGGGCACGGTGGCTCAAGCCTGTAATCCCAGCACTTTGGGAGGCTACGGTGGGCAGATCACAAGGTCAGGAGTTCAAGACCAGCCTGGCCAACATGGTGAAACCATGTCTCTACTAAAGACACAATAATTTAGCTGGGTGTGGTGGTGGACACCAGTAATCCCAGCTACTTGGGAGGAGAATCGCTTGAACCTGGGAAGTGGAGGCTGCAGTAAGCCAAGATCGCACCACTGCACTCCAGCCTGGGCGACAGGAGACTCCATCTCAAAAAAAAAAAAAAAAAATATTGAAAAAAAGCAGCTACAGGCAGAGTGCAGTAATCCCAGCACTTTGTGAGGCCGAGGCAAGCAGATCACTTGAGGTCAGCAGTTCGAGACCAACCTGGCCAACATGGTGAAACCCCATCTCTTTTAAAAAATATATATCTTTTTTGATTTAATTAAAAAAAAAAAAAAAGCTACAACTACCGCTGCCTGGGGCTTGGTTTGTGGGAGGCGGTGGTATTACTGCCCATGGGAGAGAATCTCTTTTAGCTCGGCACACAGCCAGTAAGAGGTATTTTCAAAGTTGGAGTCCAGGCTTTCTGTCCCCATTCTGCCTGACCACGGGGTGAGACCTCGCCCGTAAAGCCTCACCTAGAGACAACCCTAATGCTGGGTTTGAATCCACTTTTATTCAAAGGGAAAAGAATCCCACCAACCAAGACGCGGCCCCTCAGACCGGGGTCCAAGAAGCCCCTGCTGGAGGACGACCCTCAGGGCACCAGGAAGATCTCGTCGGAGCCCACTCCTGGCGAGAGTAAGAGCCACCGGGCTGGGTCAAGGCAGGACCAGCCTGCTGCATGCTCAGAGACGGCCCCTCTCCTTCCCCACCTGGGCACAGAAGAGTAGAGTCAGGTTTCTTTAGCATTTTCTGGGCACCAAGCAGTCCTGTACCACTGGACCGAGAGTGCTTCCCAGGCACCCCCTGAGATGGTGAATGGAGCAGAGTCCCCCTCTAGCCAGGCCCCTGGCCCCTGCTGCTCCTCCGTCTCTACCCCTACCTCTAGTGCTTGGCAGGTTGGTGACAGATTGGCACATGCCAGTGTCTCTGGCATAGCCTGCCTGGCTTGTGGCTTGGCTCTTTGCTGCTGCTGCTGCCCTCCCAGAAGGCAAGCAGGAGGGTGAAGGTGTGTCCTAGCTCCCATCTGTAGGGAGCCAGGTCTCTTCCCAGCTCCTCTACCCCACCCCGCTGGAGTTACTTACTCACCTCCCCTCCCTCTTTAGTTATTGCTGTGCGTGTGAAGGAAGAGCATGTAGATTTGGCCTCACTCAACAAGGCTTCAAGTCCAGAGCTGCCTGTCCCCGTTGAGAACATCAAGCAGGAAACGGACAATTGAGCCCTCCTGCCGCCAGCCTGGCTCCTACCTTGGAAGCCAGCCCTGGGGTTTCTCCACCACCATCACTGAGCCTCTGTATGTATAAATTTTGCCTGGTGCTGTGAAGGCTGCACAGTGGATGACCTGCTGGGGTCTCCTGGGACCTGCCTGTTGCCTCTGCGATCCCCTGTGGAAAGGCCTAGGTGACTGGGGCTGCCTGAGGTCTTCTGCGAACCACCTCCAGCCAGAGTTTCCGATGCTGGACTGTCAGCTGCCCGGGTGCGTGCTTTTCCTTAAGATGACCTTCCCACCACAGCCCTTACTTCCCAGGTTGGGGCCACCCCTGGCACACTGGAAGACAAGACAGTGCACTCTGTGTCTACCCAAACGACTCATGTAAATTAAGTTCTAGAACAGCTCTCTGAGCAGAATAAGGTCCCCTGACAGTGAGTCGTGATGGGAGCAGCCTCTGCCTCAAAAATTCACGAAGCAGAATGCCTCTCAGCCTCATGTGTTGGTCCTCTGCCCCTCCTAAGCTCCCCAGGGATGTTGGGGACCCAGCTTGGCTGGGCAGCTGAGAAGCAGAGACCAGGATGTGGATTTTGGTGACCCATGTGGTGGCCTTGAGCTGTTTGCTTTGTTCGCATGAGCGTGGACTCCCATTTCCTAAAGGAAATGCCCCAGGAAGGACAGTGGGAGGAAGATGACCTGAGGGTGTATTCTGGCTCTGCTGCATGCTCCTGGAGCCCTGCTAACAGTCATTCATCCAAGAGTGCCTTGTAGTTAAAGGATCCAGTTCCAACTGGAGCCTCTGGGAGAGCTGGGCATGTGTGCTGTCTTGGCCTTGTGTTCCTACCCGTATGAAGATGCCATGAACACAGGGCCCTCAGGACCAGGTGACAGAGCTGGAGGACACATCTGGCTGCCACTGCAGCCTCACTGGGCTACCCAGACTTTGTGTATGAAAAATTAAATCCCCTACTTGCCTGAGTCCAGTTTGTTAGATTTCTGTTCCTTGCACAGTGTTATGACCCACCACCTCATGGTGGTATGGATTATGAAGGCCACAAGTCAAGACACGAGTGTGCGAGGTCATTAAGAATGTCGGCTGGGCATGGTCGGTGGCTCACACCTGTAATCCCAGCACTCTGGGAGGCCAAGGTGGGTGGATTACCTGAGGTCGGGATTTCGAGACCAGCCTGACCAACATGGAGAAACCTCATCTCTCCTAAAAATACAAAAAAATTTAGCAGGCATGGTAGCGCAGCATGCCTGTAATCCCAGCTACTTGAGAGGCTGAGGCAGGAGAATCGCATCAACCTGGGAGGTGGAGGTGGCGGTGAGCCAAGATTGTGCTACTGCACTCCAGCCTGGGCAATAAGAGCGAAACTCTGTCTCAAAAAAGAAAAAAAGTCAGGCGTGGTGGCTCAAGCCTGTAATCCCAGCACTTTGGGAGGCTGAGGCGGGTGGATCACAAGGTCAAGAGATAGAGACCATCCTGGTCAACATGGTGAAACCCCATCTCTACTAAAAATACAAAAAATTAGCTGGGCATGGTGGCACGTGCCTGTAATCCCAGCTACTTGGGAGGCTGAGGCAGGAGAATTACCTGAACCCAGGAGGCAGAGGTTGCGGTGAGCCTAGCTCGCGCCATTGCACTCTAGCCTGGGTAACAAGCGAAACTCCGTCTCAAAAAAAAAAGAAAAAAAATGTCATCTGTCATCAGTTCAAGTTCCCTGTCTTAGCCACATGCTGTCCTTATTTACGGTTCTGCCATTCTCCCCAAAGACTGAGTTCCCCAGAGATGGAGCCTTTGCCTGTCCCTAGTGCCTGGCACTTTGGCATCAAGGTGGCTTTGAGTTGTGTAAAGTGGGAATGTGCACGTGACCATGTGTTGCTGGCACCTAGAGGTCAACTTGATTTGCTGGAGATGGACTACTGATCTCTTGAAAATTTTGCTCAATGCACACAGCAACCTTGTGCCTCAGTTTGCCCTTGGAGGGAAGTAAAATTCTTGGAGTTGCAGCAGTGAGGTTGCTGGCAGGGAGCCATCTTGCAAATTCCTCATCCCTGCTTCTCCTGCCTAAGGACCCACAGGGGCTCCTGATGCAGGTAAGACCAAATCCAGATGCTTTAAGAACCTACTCTGCACCCCTGGTCCTTTATAGTCAGCCCTCTGCTCCAGGGAAAGGAAAGCTAAGGGAGCTCCATTGTACCAAGAGTCCCTACCCAGGTGCCCAGTTAAATACATATCTAGGCTAGGTGCAGTCACTCACGCCTGTAATCCCACCACTTTGGGAGGCCAAGGCGGGCAGATCACCTGAGGTCAGGAGTTTGAGACCAGCCTGGCCAACATGGTGAAACCCCATCTTGACTAAAAATATAGAAATCAGCTGGGCGTGGTGGCAGGTGCCTGTAATCCCAGCTACTCAGGAGGCTGAGGCACAAGAATTGCTTGAAACTGGGTGAGGGAGGTTGCAGTGAGCTGAGATCACACCACTGCACTCCAGCCTGGGTGACAGAGTGAGACTTTGTCTCTAAATAAACAAGTATCTAAGTGGCTCATTTCACCAGCACAGTAACCCTGTGTGGTACTGATGACAAAAAGGAAGGCTCAGCTGGGCACAGTGGCTCACACCTGCAATCCCAACACTTTGGGAGGCTGAGGCGGGCGGATCACAAGGTCAGGAGATCAAGACCATCCTGGCCAACATGATAAAACCCCACCTCTACTAAAATACAAAAATTAGCTGGGCGTGGTGGTGCGTGCCTGTAGTCCCAGGTACTTGGAAGGCTGAGGCAGGAGAATTGCTTGAACCTGGGAGGCGGAGGTTGCAGTGAGCCGAGATCACGCCACTGCACTCTAGCCGGGCGCCTAGCGACAGAGCAACACTCCGTCTCAAAAAAAAAAAAAAAAAAGGAAGGCTCAGTACAGTTTAATGACTTGGCTGCTTAAATTTATGTGTTAAGAATGGCAGTGGGGTTGAACCCAGGTTTTTCTGCTGGATGACCTAGTGAGTCAGTCATTCAGCCTTCCCGAGCATCTTCTGGGTGCCAGGCACCAAGCTAGGCACAGGCATCAAGGGAGACTGTGGCAGATATCTAGCCTTGTGCCTTCAGCAGGCAAGCAGCTCCAGCCCAGAACACTGCCAGCGCATGAGCCTCAAAATAAGAGCCCTCTGCTGCCGGGACTGGTGGCTCACGCCTATAATCCCAGCACTTTGGGAGACCGAGGCGGGTAGATCACAAGGTCAAGAGATCAAGACCATTCTGGCTAACATGGTGAAACCCTGTCTCTACTAAAAATACAAAAAGTTTGTCAGGCGTGGTGGCGTGTCCCTGCCGTCCCACCTACTCAGGAGGCTGAGGCAGGAGAATTGCTTGAACCTGGGAGGTGGAGGTTGCTGTGAGCCGAGATCTCGCCCCTGCACTTCAGCCTGGGCAACAGAGCAGGACTCCATCTTAAAAAAATAAAAGCCCTCTGCCTTGAGTTCCTTTTTATTCCTGGGAGGAAACTGCTACTTTCATCAAAATAACCCAGAATACTGAGAGGAAGCCAGCCTCAGTGGCTCTCGCCTGTAACCCTAGCACTTTGGGAGGCTGAGGCAGGCAGGTAGATCACCTGAGGTCAGGAGTTTGAGACCAGCCTGACCAACATGGTGAAACCGTGTCTCTACTAAAAATACAAAAATCAGCCAGGTGTGGTGGCACTTGCCTATAATCTTAGCTACTTGGGAGGCTGAGGTAGGAAAATTGGCTTGAACCCAGGAGGCAGAGGTTCCAGTGAGCCAAGACCACACCACTTCACTCCAGCCTGGGCAACAGAGCAAGAGTCTATCTCAAAAAAAAAAAAAAAAAAAAAAAAAAACAGGCCAGGCGCAGTGGCTCACGCCTATAATCCCAGCACTTTGGGAGGCTGAGGCGGGTGGATCACGAGGTCAAGAGATCGAGACCATCCTGGTCAACAAGGTGAAACCCCGTCTCTACTAAAAAATACAAAAATTAGCTGGGCATGGTGGTGTGCGCCTGTAGTCCCAGCTACTCGGGAGACTGAGGCAGGAGAATTGCCTGAAACCAGGAGGCGGAGGTTGCGGTGAGCCGAGATCATGCCATTGCACTCCAGTCTGGGTAACAAGAGCGAAACTCCGTCTCAAAAAAAAAAAAAAAAAAAACTGAAAGGAGTATCTCCGTGTCAGAAGGGGTGGCTAGGTCAAATGGCCTGAGAGGTCCTGATTCTAAAGCCACTATACCGTGTGGGGCTTGGGGACCTGGGGTGTCTTCCCCTTTTAACTGAAGCCTTGACCTGGAAGGAGCTTCCACTCCTGAGCCCAGCTCAGCTTCCACATGTGTGTCCCCGGGGCCAACACAGGGAGAAATGACTGCTGCCATTCCCTAGTCATGCCACATGACTGCCAGCTGAAATCAGTGCTGCTGTCATCACACTAGTTCTGGGTCTGGCTTCTAAGGCAGAACTGGCTCACCTTCAGCTTGGGGTCTTTTTAGGGGTTCCTTCCCAGCTCCCACCCGGAGATCAGGAACACTTTATGGACTAAATTGTGCCCATCCCAGAAAGACAGTTTGAAACCCTAACCCCAGTACCTCAGAGTATGTATGACCTTACTTGGATATAGATTCCTTCTAGAATATAAACACCACTAATAGCCCCAGGGCCCCTAGATTTTCAAAATGCAGGTCCAGGGGAGGCAGCCCTCTCCCCACCTTCCCAGGCCCCACTCTATTCTCATTTTCCCTTGAGGCAGAGACAGTGATGCACCTGCACTTCTACGCTCCCATCCCTGGGATCCTGGGCTGAGGGAGGCCGCTTAGGTCAGGCTGGGACATGGCTGAGTCAACAGTGATCTGGCAGATATGGAAACAGCAGGACTGATTTTAGGGACACATCTGGACCAGCACACTGTGGCTTATAGGAAAGGCCACTGTCTCACAGCAGGAGCAAAGGGCCATTTCCTTGCAAACCCATCCTGGTGGGGGTGGGGAAGATGGGAGGGTAGATGTTATTGAACTCACGCAACCAGATCATTACCCAGCTCTGGAATATGAATTAGAACCAAGCCAAGTCAGGCTCCAGCTTCCTGGGGACTTTGGAACCTGGCCTACCACCCACCAGAGCCTTACCCCTCCTGCCCCATGGCCAACCTTATCTGCTCCCCGCTGTCTTCCTTTGGTGGGGATTCTTCTGGCGCTGGGCCCAGAGGCTGGTGTCCGCTTGGCCTTCCTGGCAGCCCAGCCTGGGCAGGCTTCAAAGACAGCAGCTGCAGCCTTCACCCTCTGGCCACGGGCACTGGGAGGGGTGGCACAGGTGGCCCCCACCCGCAGGTTCAACCTAGTAAGCCACCTGAAGAGAAGAGAGAGCTGGGAAGCTGGCTGTTCTGACTCTGCCGAAAGCCTTCCTGAGGAGGTGAAGGAGGCCGCAGGAACTTGGGAGCAGTGGGTCCCATGGGTGACAGCAGCCTCTGCTGAAAATCTTGGTGGCTTACCAATTATGTGACCTACAAGTCACTTCAAGCCTCCAATCCCTTCTTTGTAAAGAGGGGATAATAGGCTGGGCGCGGTGGCTCACATCTGTAATCCCAGCACTTTGGGAGGCTGAGGCAGGCAGATCACAAGGTCAGGAGACTGAAACCATCCTTGCCAACACGGTGAAACTCCATCTCTACTAAAAATACAAAAATTAGCTGGGCATGGTGGCAAGCACCTGTAGTCCCAGCTACTTGGGAGGGTGAGGCAGGAGAATCGCTTGAACCTGGGAGGTGAAGGTTGCAGTGAGCTGAGATCAGGCCACTGCACTCCAACCTGGTGACAGAACAAGATTCCATCTCAAAAAAAAAAAAAAAAGCAGGGCAGGTGGGATAATAATAGCAATGATAAACAGTTAGAGGGCTTACAATGCACCAGAAACTGTCCAAATCAACTTATGTATGCTAATTTCATTCTCACAACAACCATCATGAGGTTAGCTACTACATCCCCCTTTTTACAGATGGTTATATGGCTTGTAGAATTAGTTGGTAAAATGGCAGAGCCAGGACTAGAGCCCAGGTCGGCAAGACTCCAATTTATTTATTTTTGGGATGGAAATCTCACTCTGTCACGCAGGCTGGTGTGCAGTGGCACGACCTTGGCTCACTGCAACCTCCACCTCCCAGGTTCAAGCGATTCTCCTACCTCAGCCTCCCAAGTAGCTGGGATTACAGGCATGCACCACCACGCCTGGCTAATTTTTGTATTTTTAGTAGAGACAGGGTTTCACCATGTTGGTCTGACCTCAGGTGATCCACCGGCTTCCACCTCCCAAAGTGCTGGGATTAGAGGCATGAGCCACCATGCCTGGCCTCTTGTGACTTTCTTATATAATTATGTAAAGTGGCCTCACCTATGTATTAGATCCCAGCCCACTAGGCAGAGCAGATACCATGCCTACTTTATGGATGATGGAATCAAGGCGCAGAGAAGTCCACACCCCCAACCTCCCTAGAAAAGGTAACTGATCCTGGAAACGGTTCACACATGCCTGGCTCTGGCAGGACCTGCCCTTCCCCCCAAGCTGCTCAGCGGGGAGATGATGGGGACTTGACTGAGAGCAGCTGGGTGGTCTTTGGCTGGGGGGTCTAGGTTGGGGTGCTCACCTGTGTAGCGGGAGCAGCTGGCAGTCACAGTGGAAGGGATTGCCGCTGAGGTCGATGAGTTCCAGCTGGCTGAGACTGGGCAAGGCAGGCAGGGTCTGAAGCTGGTTCTTCTGCAGGTGCAGGCTCTGGATCCTGGGCCCTAGGCCTAAAAAGGCCCCAGGAGAAATCTGCAAGGAGTTGTCAGGGCCAGATGTCAGAGCTCCTGGCAGACCTCTCCCACCCCCAGGTCTGGGAGGGAGCCCCATCTTCCCTCAGCAAAGAGAAGTTGGAGAGCCCAGGGTGATCCAGCCAGGAAGTATAGAGGGGGGCCGAAGCCCAGGCCGGTCTGATGTCAAAGCCCTTGCTCTGTCCAAGTCACCCAGGTGCCCAGTTCATGGTCCACCCCACCATCCAATAATGACAGATCCTCTTGGGGGCTCTCAATATGTACAAATAGTAGATGACCCCATGGTTCCAAATTCCTTCCTCCTCTATGCTCCAGCAATGCCCTCCTGTGCAGGCACTGTGTGGCCTGGGTTCTGCCTGAACTGTCACTCACAGCGGCAGGGGCAGTCCTGGTTTATCTCAGGGTCTCCACGCCCAGCCTGAGACCTGGCACCAAGGGGCTGGCAAATGCCTGTTGAGCCAATGCACGCTGCCTATGGCCTTGTGCTGCCTCCTGCACCAACCCTGCCACACACCCAGTGCCCACCTGCTCCAGGCCACTGCTGTTCAGGAAGAGGTGCTGCAGCGATCTGCCCACAGGCTGGAAGGCCCCGTGGTGCAAGGCCCTGAGTGGGTTGCCTGAGAGCTGCAGCTCCAGGAGGCCAGGCAGCCCCTCCAAGGCCCCAGTGGGCACCTCTCGCAGCTGATTCCTGTCCAGGTGCAGTTTCTCCAGCTCCCGAGCTGGGCCCAGCGCCCCTGGAGACACTTGGGTGATGCGGTTTCCACTCAGGTAGAGCCAGCGCAAGGCCCGTGTTCCCCCCAGGTCCCCGGGTGCCAGGCGGTCCACAGCGTTGTCCTGTAGGTGCAGGGAGAAGAGACTGGGTAGGGCACACAGGGCGGCCCTCGGCACCTGCAGGAAGCGGTTGTGCTCCAGGTACAGGTAGCCAAGGCGGGGGGCCCCTTCGAGGGCAGCAGCGCTGAGGCCTGCGAGCTGGTTGTCAGAGAGGTACAAATACATCAGGCGGCCCAGCCCCGCCAGGGCGCCCGCCTCCAGCTCTGTGATGCCGCAGTGCTGCAGGTGCAGCGACACCAGGTGCCCCAGGCCGGAGAAGGCCTCTCGGGGCACCGAGGGGAAGTGGTTCCGCCTCAGGTCCAGGAGCTGGGTATCGTTGGGGAAGCCGCGGGGCACCGCCTGCAGGCCGCAGCCCTCGCAGCTGCTATGCCGGGACTCAGGGGCGCACACGCAGGCGCCAGGGCAGGGCACAACCTCCTGCTCCTCCTCCCCGGGGCCGCGCTGAGGGGCGCGGGGTCCGGCCCCAGCCGGCTCCTCCCGCTCCTCCCGCTCTTCCTCTTCCTGCGCCGCGTCTCCCGGGCAGCGCAGGTCCCAGGGCCTCAGGGCGTCCAGAGCTTCGCCCCGCAGGCGCCGCGGCCCTCGGCACTCGCCGTCGGACCGCACGCGCGCCCGCACCAGCCACTCCAGTAGGGGCCGCGCCTGGCAGCCGCACCACAGCGGGTTCCCCTGCAGTCTCAGCCGGCGCAGCTGGCCCGGGCCCTGCAGCGGGGGCAGGGTGTCCAGCTGGTTCCCGCGGAGGTCGACGGTGTGCAGGCGCGGGCAGTGCGCGAAGGCCCTGGGACCCAGGGCCTGCAGGGCCCCGCCGTCCAGCAGCAGCTCCCGCAGGCCGGGTAGCGCCAGCCCGTCCTCCTCGCCCGCGTAGGTGAGCGGGTTGTAGCCCAGCTCCAGACGGGCCAGGCCGCGGGCCTGGGATAAGGCGGGCCCGGGCAGGGCCTGGAGCTCGTTGTGGTGCAGGCTGAGCCGGCGCAGGGTGGACAGGCCAGCCAGGGCCTCGGGGGCCAGCACGCTGAGCGCATTGTGTGACAGCCGCAGCCAGCGGACGCGCAGCAGCCCCTGGAAAGCCATGGCGGGCAGGTAGACCAGGGCGTTGTGGGCCAGGTTCAGCGTGGCCAGCGCGCCCAGCGCCCCGAATGTCCCCGGCCGCAGCTCCTCCAGCGCGTTCCCCTCCAGCTCCAAACGCCGCAGCGAGCCCAGCCCGTCCAGCGCCTCCTGGGGCAGTGCGCGCAGGCGGTTGGAGGCCAGGTTGAGCAGGAGCAGACGGCCCAGGCCACGGAAGGCACCCTCGGCCACCAGCTCCACCTGGCAGTGACGCAGGTCCAGGTGTGTGAGGTGGGGCAGGCCCTGGAAGGCAGCTGCAGGGATCACCTTCAGCAAGTTGCCCTGTAGGTCCAGCCGCTGGGTCAGCTGGGGGCGACGAGGGGGAAGCGGGGCTGAAGTGCTGCCCTTTCCCCAACACTCTTCTCTCCCATCACCCTTCCCATATTTCTCATCATCCAAACCCTGACACCTCCTCCAGGAAGCCTTCCTCTCCAGTGCCTTGGGCATCCCCCACTGTGGAACTTTTCACACTGTGCTGTCACTGCCTCCTTGCCCTTTCTCCTCCACTAGCTGACGACTCCACAGGGTAGAGACCACACCTCACCCTGCCACAGCCCTGTCTCTCCACCACAGGGTCTGCAGTGAATTCAGGATGGATCTATGGGTCACCTACTTATTGCATTCACACAGTAGGGATTTTAAATAGATCATCTCCCTGTTACTGGTTTTTATTATTCCCATTTTACAGATGTGTAAACTGAGGCTCAAAGAGAGCTTGCCAAGGTCTCCCTGCCAGGCAATGGCAGATCAGCTGGTGCCCAGCGCAGGCTCCTCCCTCTGCCCCACTGCCACTCTGTGCCTGTGCTCCCCCTGCTGACCTCAGGGATGGTGTCTGGCACCTCGGTGAGGTTCTGGTACCGGCAGGCAACGTGCCGCCTGGAGTTGTCACAGATGCAGGCCTGTGGGCAGCGCTGGGTGGCTGCCTGCCTAGCTGGGCCCAGCAACAGCAGGACCAGCAGCAGCAGCACCAAGGAGACATGGGTGGAGCTCTGGGGCCTGGGAGGGGGAAGGAGAGCCTGTTGTACGCAGAAGCAGGGGTATACACGCTGTCCCTCACTTAGTCCCAGCCCCGGAGCAGCTCCTACCCTGAAAACCCCTCAGAACCTCCTCCTTTGGGTCCAGGAAAGTACCCATCGCCCTGAGCCTCCCTGCCCCCACCCCACCCCCCACACAGTGGAGGTCCTATGTAGTCCTGTTTTACACGGGAGGAAACTAAAACCGAGGCTCAGAAAAGTGACCTAGTGAGTCCCTTTGCCTCTCTACCCAATGGCTCAGTAATGACTCACTGACTGTGAGAATGACTCCAGTTCAGAGCCTGCTCTGGGGCTGTGGTGAGGCTCCAGTCCAGGGTAGGCTCAGAAGCAGCCTGTCCTCAGACTGATATGATGCCAGCTCCCAGGGAGCAGGAGCATAATGATGCCCACCAGAGGGGAGGGAGGCATCCAGCCCAGTCCTTGAGCCTGAGCCTTTTTTTTTTTTTTTAAAGAGGCAAGCCTTGCTGTTGCCCAGGTTGGAGTCTGGAGTGCAGTGGAATGATTATGGCTTACTGCAGCCTTGACCTCCTGGGTTAAAGTGATCCTCTCGCTTCAGCCTCTAGAGTAGCTGGGACTACAGGCACGTACCACCATGCCCAGCTAACTTTTAAATTTGTTTTTGGTAGAGACAGGCTCTCACTATGTTGCCCAGCTGGTCTTGAACTCCTGGCCTCAAGTGATTGTTCCACCTTGGCCTCTCAAAGCACTAGGATGATAGGCTCACCTCACCCACCCAGCTCACACCCAGCTTGTCCCTCACCTCACCCACCCACCCAGCCCTCTTTTCTCAGCCTGTGTCAGGCACATCCTCTCCCCATCCCTGGGGTGTTCCCTGGCCCCCAGGAGCCTCCCTCTCTGTTCACTGGACTGTTGCTGTCTGCTTTTGAGTCTCCTTTGGGTACCAGGCTCCAGCCCCTGCCTTGGAGTTGGTGGCTTCTCCAGAGCCTATGGTGAAGGCTGCGCCCCAGGGTAGGCCAGAGAGGGGACCCATGGGGACAGATCCCCGAAGGGACAAGCATCCAGGATGCAGGGGCTAATGCTGGGTTCTCAGACAAGCCCCGGAGAACCAGTCCCTGGCAGCAGCCACATTCCCATATGTGTCAGAACCCACGTTGGGAGACCCCTAGAGAATCCCAGGAAGTCCTCACAGCCCCTGCCTGCCAGCCTCTCAAGGCCCAGAGATGGGCAGAGACTCACCTGAAGCTGCTCAGCTGCTCTGTACCCCCCTTGCACCCTTGGGCCCAAAGACTTACCCCTCCATGCCTCCTAGAACTGCCGGTCCAGCCTGGAGGCACAGCGCAGAGAAAGGCCGTCCCTGCCTGGCGGGAGCCCCCCTCTGTAGCCCGCAGGCCTGGCAGCTGGGACAGGGCTGAATGGGAGGCATTGTTGGCAGCCCGGGCGAGCCAGGCTTCCCCAGGCTGAGGTGAAGGAGGGGCGGGTGGCGAATGGGAGCAGTGGCTGGAATTACTGGGTCTCCTGCCTGCCCCAGCCCAGGATGAAGGCCCAGGCCTGAGTCCTTGGGCCTGCCAGACAGGGAGGGGACACGCAGCTGGCCGGGGAGTAAGCAGTCCTGGGCTCCCTCCTGCCATTCGGGCTGCCCTCCCAGAGGCTGTTTCCTAGTCTCTGAAAAACACATCCTATTAATAAGTAGCTCTAGGGTCACAGTGGGGGTTGAGGCCTGCCCCTGGCACACAGTGGGTGCTTAAGGACAAGGGACCCTTTCCTTCCATCTGTTTGTGCTTATGCATTTACATACATTGTTTAATACTGGACATACAGGATTCTAGAAATCCACTTATCTTTAATTTTTTTTTTTTTTGAGGTGGAGTTTCGCTGTTGTTACCCAGGCTGGAGTGCGATGGCGCGATCTCGGCTCACCGCAACCTCCGCCTCCTGGGTTCAGGCAATTCTCCTGCCTCAGCCTCCCGAGTAGCTGGGATTACAGGCACGTGCCACCATGCCCAGCTAATTTTTGTATTTTTAGTAGAGACGGGGTTTCACCATGTTGACCAGGATGGTCTCGACCTCTTGACCTTGTGATCCACCCGCCTCGGCCTCCCAAAGTGCTGGGATTACAGGCGTGAGCCACCGCACCCGGCCTATCTTTAATTTTTATTAGAGTCTTGCTGGCATGATCTCAGCTCACTGCAACCTCCACCTCCTGGGTTCAAGCAATTCTCCTGCCTCAGCCTCCCAAGTAGCTGGGATTACAGGTGTGTGTGTGCTACCACACCCAGCTAATTTTTGTATTTTTAGTAGAGACAGTTTCACCATGTTGGTCAGGCTGGTCTCGAACTCCTGACCTTGTGATCCACCCGCCTCGGCCTTCCAAAGTGCTGGGATTACAGGAGTGAGCCACCGAGCCCGGTCAATTTTTTTTTTTTTTTGAGACAGAGTTTTGCTCTTGTTGCCCAGGCTGGAGTGCAATGGTGCCATCTTAGCTCACCACAACCTCCACCTCCTGGGTTCAAACGATTCTCCTGCCTCAGCCTCCTGAGTAGCTATGATTACAGGCGTGGCTAATGTTTTTGGTATTTTTAGTATAGAGAGGGTATCTCCATGTTGGTTAGGCTGGTCTTGAACTCCCGACCTCAGGTGATCTGCCCACCTTGGCCTCCCAAAGTGCTGGAATTACAGGCGTGAGCCACTGCCCAGCCAACATTCATTTTTTTTCACTTAACCTCAGATTACTGGGTGTTATCCAAGTTAATTTTTCTGCATTTCATATATTCTGTGGTATAGTATTCCACTGTATAAATGTATCACATTTGACTTACCTCTTGGACATTGGCTTTCTCTGATTTTTTGCTATTTACAAAAAATATTGCAAAGAATATCGAAATATGAATCTTTCCAGGCATATGTTTGCTTTTTTTTTTTTTTTTGAGATGGAGCTTCACTGTTGTTACCCAGACTGGAGTGCAATGGCACGATCTCGGTTCACCGCAACCTCCGCCTTCTGGGTTCAAGCAATTCTGCTGCCTCAGCCTCCCACGCAGCTGGGACTACAGGCGCGCACCACCATGCCCAGCTAATTTTTTGTATTTTTAGTAGAGACGGGGTTTCACCATGTTGACCAGGATGGCCTCGATCTCTTGATCTTGTGATCCAGCCACCTCGGCCTCCCAAAGTGCTGGGATTATAGGCGTGAACCACCATGCCCAGCTGTTTGCTTTTTAAATAATACCTCCAGCCTGTGGCCAATGTTTATGTATCTTAACATTTTTCAAATCTCTGTTTCTGATGGAATTGCATCTTCCATTACTGTGTCCTTTAATTGCAAATAGGAGCCAGGCACAGGTGGCCACCGCACCCGATCTCATGTTTTAAAAAATGGTTTTATTGGGTTGGGCGCAGTGGCTCACGCCTGTAATCCCAGCACTTTGGGAGGCCAAGGCGGGTGGATAACAAGGTCAAGAGATCGAGGCCATCCTGGTCAACAAGGTGAAACCCCGTCTCTACTAAAAATACAAAAAATTAGCTGGGCATGGTGGTGTGTGCCTGTAATCCCAGCTACTCAGGAGGCTGAGGCAGGAGAATTGCCTGAACCCAGGAGGCGGAGGTTGCGGTGAGCCGAGATTGCGCTACTGCACTCCATCTCAAAAAAAAAAAAGTTTTATTTTTTAAAAATATAGCATTCCAGCCTTCCATTCCATAAATATATGACAACAATGGCATGGGGCAGGGGCAGGAGGCTGTCTGCCCATGATGCAAGGCAATAAATGGGTGTGCTGTCAATGGAGAAGTAAAATACAACAGAACCAACTTAAAGTCCGTCTTTTTTTTGTCATGTGCTGGCAAGTCTAAACAATGTCAATGCTAAAATATTTCTTCTTGGGCAGACCATTCCCGCCTTCTTGGTACCTCACCATACCACAAATAGTTTACCCATTCCATTAGTGATGGCCACTGGGTTGTTTCCAGCATGGGTTTATGAGGAAGAGCACTGTAGCTGGGCATGGTGGTTCATGTCTGTTAAGTGAGCTGAGGAGGGAGGATCACCTGAGCCCAAGAGTTTGAGACCAGCCTAGGCAAAACACAGTGAGACCATGTCTTTGAAAAAAAAAAAGAAAAAGAAAAAAAAAAAGCAGAACATGGTGGTGTATGACATGGTCCCAGCTACTCGGGAGGCTGGCGCAGGAGGACTGGGTGCCTGGGAGTTTGAGGCTGCAGTGAGCTGTGCTTGCACCACAGCACTCCAGCCTGGGTGACACAGCAAGACCCTCTCTGAAAAAAGTACCAATTTATACATCCACCAGCCACTCCAGATGCCCCAAATCCTCACCAAGCTGGGTACTGTCTTTTGGATTTTAGCTATTCTAGTGAGGGTAGAAGAGTGCCACACTGTGACTGTAATGTTTCTCTGAAGACTAAATTAAAGCACCTTTTCACATGCTTTTTGTAAAGTGCCCATTTGAGCTTTTTGCTTTTTCCTATTGCATTTTATTTATAGAAATTTTCCCAGCCTAGGCAACATGGCAACACTCCATCTCTACTGAAAATACAAACCATTAGCCAGGTGTGGTGGCGCGTGCCTACGGTCCCAGCTACTTGGGAGGCTGCGGCGGAAGGATCACCTGAGCCAGGGAGATAGGCTGCAGTGAGATAGAAGCTGGAAAAGAGACCCTGTTTAAAAAAAAAATTAAAATTATCTCTCCCACCTCTCTCTCTATTCCATCCTGTCTATAAATTGTCTTTGTACTCCTTAAGGATATGTTTTGATAAACAGAAACATTCTCACTGCTACTCGTTTCCATTGTGTGAACAGCCCACAGTAACAGCAAACAAAGGAGGTTAAATACAGCTTAATTTATTCATCGTTTCCTTACCCCTAAAGCCTTGAAGATACTCGCCTACACTATGCTAGACTCTCTCTCTATCTTTTGAGACGGGCTCACTCTGTCACTCATGCTGGAGTGCAGTGGCACAATCGCCACTTGCTGCAGCCTCGACTTCCTGGGCTCAGGTGATCCTCCCACCTCAGCCTCCCAAGTAGCTGGGACTACAGGCCTGTATCACCACACACAGCTGAAGCTCTATAATTTTGCTTAATTTTTTTTTTTTTTGAGACGGAGTTTTGCTCGTTACCCAGCCTGGAGTGCAATAGCGCGATCTCAGCTCACCGCAACCTCCGCCTCCTGGGTTCAGGCAATTCTGCCTCAACCTCCTGAGTAGCTGGGATTACAGGCATGCGCCACCATGCCCAGCTAATTTTTTGTATTTTTAGTAGAGACGGGGTTTCACCATGTTGACCAGGATGGTCTCGATCTCTTGACCTCATGATCCACCCACCTTGGCCTCCCAAAGTGCTGGGATTACAGGCATGAGCCACTGCACCTGGCCTAATTTTTTAAAACTGAGGTAAAATATATTAATACACAAAATTAAGCATTTTAACTTTTTTTTTTGAGATGGAGTTTCGCTCTTGTTACCCAGGCTGGAGTGCAATTGTGTGAACTCGGCTTACCACAACATCCACCTCCTGGGTTCAAGCAATTCTCCTGCCTCAGCCTCCTAAGTAGCTGGGACTATAGGCACGCGCCACCATGCCCAGCTAATTTTTGTATTTTTAGTAGAGATGCGTTTTCACCATGTTGACCAGGATGATCTCAATCTCTTGACCTCGTGATCCACCTGCCTCAGTCTCCCAAAGTGCTGGGATTACAGGTTTGAGCCACTGAGCCCGGCCTATTTTAACCATTTTTAAGTGTACAATTCAGTGGTATTAAGTTCATTCACAATGTTATACAATCATCACCACTCCCTGTTTCCAGAACATTTTCATCATCCCAGAGAATCTGTTCTCAGCATCACTCCCTATTCCACCCTCCCCTAGCTCTGGCAACCTCTATCTTCTTGTCTCTGAACCTGCTTATTCTAGATGCCTCATCTAAATGGAACCATATTTGTCCTTTTGTGTCTAGCTTTTTATTTTAGATGGAGTCTGGCTCTGTTGCAAGGCTGGAGGCCAGTGGTGCAGTCTTGGCTCACTGCTACCTCCACCTCCCCAGTTCAAGAAATTCTCCTGCCTCAGCCTCCCAAGTAGCCGAGACTACAGGCACGTGCCACCACGCCCAGTTAACTTTTGTATTTTTAGTAGAGACGGGGTTTCACCATGTTGGCCAGGATGGTCTCAATCTCTTGACCTCGTGATCCACCTGCCTTGGCTTCCCAAGGTGCTGAGAACACAGGCATGAGCCACCGCGCCTGGCTGTGTCTGGTTTATTTCATTTAACATAATGTTTTCAAAGTTCATCCATGTTCTAGCATATGTCAGAACTTATGCCAGCTCTGCACCCACCTTTTGCTGTATCAACTCACATGAAGGGCAGGGGGCAGGGCCAGGTCTATCCCCGGCTACCTGGTCACCTAGGTGGTCCACTGCCAATGAGAAAATATTGCCCCCCAGCCTGGTGAGGGAGGCTGAGGCAGGCAGATCACGAGGTCAAGAGATGAAGACCATCCTGGCCAACATGGTGAAACCCCATCTCTACTAAAAATAAAAAAAATTAGCTGGGCATGGTGGCGCAAGCCTATAGTCCCAACTTCTCAGGAGGCTGAGGCAGGAGAACAGCTTGTACCCAGGAGTCAGAAGTTGCAGTGAGCTGAGATTGTGCCACTGCACTCCAGCCTGGTGACAGAGCGAGAGTCCGTCTAAAAATATATATATTCCCCTAGGAAACTTTGGAGGAACCTCTTCTTGGAGGCCATTTGTGGGGGACATGGGCTCCCCAAGTGTGCACATGGTGTAGGGTAGGAGGTAAGAAAGGCCGGGGCTGTCCTCACATATGTGGCAGTGAAGCAAAGGACCCCAAGGGAGGTGGCTTCCATAATGAAGGAGCAACACAGGAGCCAAGTGAGCTGTAGCCCAATGGCAGGATGCTGGATGAGGTGTGGCCAGGCAGAAAAACAGGCCCCCACTCAGGACCACCACTACCCAGGTGGTGACCTGAGGCTGGGGCTTTCTGCAGGGCTGACTGACCCATAGTCAGAGTCGTGGGCTCTGCCAAGTTGGGACTCCACGTATGGTGCCCCCGAGACTATCCCGCTTAGGTGAGAGTTTCCGAGTCTCTGCAGCTGCCACATGTGACTTTATTTGTGAAGCCCCGGGCACAGCCCAGACAGACACAGAGCACAAAGGGGAAAGCATGGGGTGGTCATGGGCACTCAGGGAGGTCGCAGGGCATCTGCCCAGTCCAGTCCCCACCGCTTCCCTGCCCATGAGGTCCTCTAAGAGCAATGTCCAGGTGCAGCTTGGGCATTGGGGGCCCTGCCCCTCCCTCCCCAGACTGAAGAACAGCTTTGGGTTGCCAATGTGTCCCTTCCTGCTTGGCCCCCCGGCCAGTCACAGACGACATCTCAGCAGCCAGGAGAGGGCCCAGCAGCTTCTGCTCCTGGACAATGTGGTGTTTGCCAGTCCACACAGTGTGGGGCCCAGGGTTGCCCTCTGCCAACAACCCCATGGTCCCACCCCACAGTCCCACCCATGGCATTGTCCACTCTTCAGGCTGAGAGGTCAGCACAGTGGCACAGATGGTAGGGATGGCAGTTGCCGCAGGACCAGGGTTTGGTGACGAGAAGCAGCCCCAGGCAGGGCAGGAAACAGCCCAATCAGAACACAGAGGGGAAGGACAGCACACAGGCAACTCCCTGGGCTCTACCTCCACCAGGGAGCTGGGGCCCAGATGGCAGGTGGATGGGGCAGCCATCAGGGCCCAGGAGATCAGCATAGCGCCCTCAGGTGGCGGTGAGTTTAATGGCAGAGCAGCTCACAGCCCTTTCCCCTGGGGGCCAACTCCCTGCAGCAGAGCAGGGCAGGGCCAGCAGGCAGAGGTTAAAACCCAAATCCCGACAGGAGGTGCAGACCTGCACACAAACCACACCCACACACATACTCAGGGGACTGACAGGACACCAGGGACACAGACCCGTCCTGCCTCCAGCCAGAGTCTTGTCCAAGGGGGATGGTGTGGGCTGCACCTCTGTTCATCCGACTCCCTCCCCAGGTCACTGGTCCAGACCAAAGGATGGGAGAGGCTTTGAGTCTAGACCTTGTACAGCGTCTGCAGCAGACTGTGGCGGGCAAAGGCACAGGATTCCAGGGCGCTGTTGGGCCTGCGGGGAAAGAAGGGTCAGCAGGTGGGGCGGATGCCTCTGGGTCTGTTCCCAAGTGTTTGGTGCCAGACTCACTTTTGTTAATTTGCACAAAGATTCAGCAAGGGAGACATTAGTCCCCTGCCTTCTGCATACTGTGGGTGGGGGTGGGAGGTGCAAGAGTCTCAGAGAGGCAGGTACCTAAGGCCACATAGCTCAGAGCTGGCCAGAACGTAGGCCAGCTCAGCCAGGCTCTCCAAGGGCCTTTCCAGCAGACACAGGCCAGGGAATCCTCACTGGCTGCCAGTGGCCACCTAAGACTGGCCCACTAGAGTCCCATCTGGGTCATAAGTAAATGGCTAGCCATTGTGTTTTGCTTCTTGGTTTTTTCTTGAAACAGGGTCTCACTCTGTAGCCCAGGCTGGAGTATAGCCCTGCAATTGTGGCTCCCTGCATCAACTTCCCAGGATCAGATGGTCCTCCTGCATCAGCCCCCCAAGTAGCTGGGACCACAGGTGCACACCACCACACTGGGCTAAATTTTTTCTTTTTTTTGAGACGGAGTCTCGCTGTTGTTACCCAGACTGGAGTGCAATGGCACAATCTTGGCTCACCGCAACCTCCACCTCCTGAGTTCAAGCAATTCTCCTGCCTCAGCCTCCCGAGTAGCTGGGACTACAGGCGCGTACCACCATGCTCAGCTAATTTTTGTATTTTTAGTGGAGATGGGGTTTCACCTTGTTGACCAGGATGGTCTCGATCTCTTGACCTCATGATCCACCTGCCTCGGCCTCCCAAAGTGCTGTGATTATAGGCCTGAGTCACCGCACCCGGCCTAATTTTTTTTTTTTTTTAGAGAGACAGGGTTACACTAACGTTGCCCAGGCTGGTCTTGAACTCCTAGGCTCAAATGACCCAGTTGCCTCAGCCTCCTGAAGTGTTGGGATTACAGGTGGGAGCCACTGCGCCTAAGCGGGCTGTTGTTGCTCTCAATATCATTAGTCTCACTGCAAAGGAAGAAACAGAGGCAAGACTCCAGTGGGCTGGGCAAGGACCAGTGGGATGAAGCCAGGACCAGGTGTGACAACACCTCTGGCCTGTGGCCAACAAACATGCCAGGATCTGCACCAGGCCTGGGATCCCAGACCATTTGGCTGGGAGCTGAGAGAAGAGGGGCTGTGCCTATCACTACATAGTTAATCAATCACCTCAGAGAAGACCTAGGGGGCAGACTGAGACCTGCGCTGGAGGTCTGGCAACAAGCTGGGAAAGGCATTCTGCTCTGACAAACAGAGCAAGGGGCTCATGCCTAGGCCTAGGAGAGCACAGGGGCTGCCAGGGATGCAGAGGGAACCACTCTGACTAGGGTTTGGGAAGGACAAAAAGGACTTGGGTGCAGGTACAGGTAGGGGCAGGGGCCAGTGGCCAGACATGCTCTGGAAAGCAAGAGCAAAGTTCGGCACCACAGCGTTCTGTACTTGGGTGGGGTAGGGGTGAGGCTGGGCCAGCCACGAGATCCATAGTGAGGCTGTGGGCTCGACCTGGCCCCTGGCAGAGGAGGGGGACAGTGAGATCTGCCATTCACCAAGGCCAGTCCGGCTGCAACCCCGGGAGTGGTCTGGGTGGGGGGCACGTGGCCAGGAGGTAAGGGCTGGCTAAGGAGGCAGCACAGGCCGGGTGTGGTGGCTCACGCCTATAATCCCAGCACTTTAGGAGGCTGAGGAGGGCGAATCACGAGGTTAGGAGTTTGAGACCAGCCTGGCTGACATGGTGAAACCCCGTCTCTACTAAAAATAAAACAAATTAGCTGGGTGTAGTGGTGGGTGCCTGTAATCCCAGCTACTTGGGAGGCTCAGGCAGGAGAATCACTTGAGCCCAGGAGGTGGAGGTTGCAGTGAGCCGAGATCACGCCATGGCATTCCATCCCTGGCGACAGACTCCGTCTCAAAAAAAAAAAAAAAGAGGCAGCACCATGCAGACAGACCCTCCAGACGCTGGGGTTGACAGGGCTGCTCCAGTACCAGCTGGGTGCTGGAGGCCAGCAGGGGCCGCTCACACTCTGCCAGCTGCACCTCCCCCACATGTGCCAAGCATCCTGCCTCAGCGGGTGGGCTCTGGGCCTGCAATGGCAGAGGGACTTCCTTGCTTCTCTGCCTGCCCTGCTTCCCCGGATTGGCATCGACTGACTAAAAGTGTGGCTGATCAAGGTGCTCAGAGAGAATCTCACCTAACCCCCCGGTTGGGCAAATGGGGAGACTGAAGCCTGACGAAGGCCACAGCTTGGCCAGGGGCCACACAGGGCCTCAATAAGGATACAGGGGACAAACTTCTGACTTCTCCTTGGTGAGGCCTTGGCTCTGTTACCTGACTGTGCCCATCACCTCACCAGTGCCCCAGGACACCCCAGGACCCTCCAGAACAAGGCCAAGGTTCACACACTGCTGGGCAGTTCCCGTGGCAATATGTGTTCCCAAGAGAGGGCCAGGGCTGCTGTGAGTGTGAACAAAAAGCCACTTCCAGAGATGTCACCAAGTGCAGCACCTTGTGCAGCCAACATGGGTCTGGACACTGGCCTGGCCTCTTGCTAGTGTGTGAACGAGGGAGACTTCTTACCAATCCGGTGCTCCTTTTCTCAACTGCAAAATGGGGGCATTACATGTCTCCTCTCTCTCACTGTCCCTGAGCCCACTGTCCTCAGCTGGGCAGAGGGAAGTGGGCCTCCCAGGGGTGGTGAGACTCTAACACAGATGCTGAGAGTCCAGGAGGTGCGATGGCCCCTTGTGTATCGGGCTGGGCCTCCCAGGACTGGGCACCTCTGGACCTGGCCAGGGAAGCCTGAGAGGGCAGGCACCAGAACAAAGACAACAAGGTCACACTCACTTGGTCATGAACGCCAGCAGCAGGGGTACAAGGGCCCTGGGGAAATAGTCCTGCTGCACCACATGGTTCAGCGCCATCAGGGGGCCGTACAGGTTGGCAATGGCCTTGACCTTGTCTTCACTCTGTGAGGGGAACACAGCAAAATGTGGGATGAGCTTCCAAGTCATGTGGGGTGGGGGGTCCTGGACTCCACCATCCAGACCCTGCTAACAGTGCCCACAACTGAGTCCAGCCAGAATCTAATCGTGAAGACCGAGGCTGCCGGGGAGGACCCAGGCCTTGGGGCCCAGTGGGGGAGATGGCTCAGGACTCAAAGTGAGGGAGGTTGGCAGGCATGGATGGGTCAGCTTCTGTGCACACCCTACCCACCTCCCTCCTGGGCCTGCTGTTCCTTGCAGCCTCACCTTGAGCAGACCCATGTGCACGAGGAGCCTGGTGAGGAAGGTGTTGGAGTTGAAGGATGAGGAACTGAAGGCCTTCTTCATCAGGGCATCTGTAGGGCAGAAGCAGCAGGGGCAGGCTACTGGCTATGGCAGATGGCTGCACCCAGGGCTCCCCCAACACCATGCACACACAGTCTCGCCTGCCTTCTTGGCTCGACCAAGAGGCGAACATGAGAGGGACACCAGGGACACAGGAATCAGGGGGAGGAGTAGTTGGCATCAGGGGATGGGCTCAGTCCATCTACCAGCTGTGACATTCCGGCCCTTCCCCATACTGGCCTCAGGTGTAAAATGGGTGTGGAGATGACACCTACTGTGCCCACCTCATACCGTGGGATTGGAGATTTCTTGAGGCAGGCCACCCCTGGGGGAGGATTTTGGTTATTTTAGCAAGGCAAGAGGACCTGCAAGGACTGTGCTAGACTTCCTGGGAAACAGAACTAGGGCAACTTATTCCACAAATTCCCAAGGGTGAGCCCTCAGGGAGCAGGCTTGTGTCTGGCCCCCACCTCCTTCCCAGCCTCACTTCCCACTGAGCTGCCCCGCCTCAACACCACCCACAGTAGAAGCCGGGAAGAGGCAGGCACCCACGCACCCACGTGCTTCCACCCCTTTCTATCCTTTTCCATGAGCCACGCCCCCTGCCTAAGGGCCCTTCCTCCCCTCTGCCTAACCAGATCTGGCCCACATCTGGTTAGATGCAGAGGCTCAGTCAAGCACAGAGAGGGTGGAAAGTGACAGGTGCTGGACTGGAAGAAACAGAACGGGGTGGGAAGGGGGTTGAGACAGGGCTGGAGGGATGTGGCTGGAGCTGAGGAAGGCCCCATCATGTCACAGGGAAAGGTGTCCTCTGTGCAGGGAACCTCCAGGTAGACTGAACGTGAGCACAGAAGCGCTGAGCTGTGGACAAGGGCTCAGCTCTCACGACCCCTCCTCCCGACAGAACTGCATCCATCGGGCTTGCGGATGTGACTATCTATCTGGCCTTCCTAGAGTAGGCTCTGGGTTCTAGCTGTATATGGCTGTGTGGATTTGGGAAAGTTTCTCAGTGGTGAAAAACAGGGAGAAGATCACACAGCCAGCTCCATGGCAGGACCAAGGCAGGACCCTGACAGAGGAACAGCTCAGAGTGATCAAAGAGCAGTTCCCACGAAAGTGCTGGGGCTGAGAAGTTACAGCAACCACAAAGGGCACCTGGGGCCCAGGGGCATCAAGAGACAGTGGGCACCCAGGTCTCACCCAGCCACATTACCTACTGCATTCTGCACTGCCGTCCTCACAGTGGCTTCGTCCTTGAACACAGATGACACCTTTAGGAAGGCAGAGACCACCTTCTCGGGATCAGATGTGTCAGTCTGAGGACATAAGAGACAACGGTTGGCCTGCGCCACATGGAGATGTGCCTGGGCTCTGTCACTAGATGGGAGAGGCCTGGGCAGTATGCAGGCCCCTGCCGGCAACAGCAGGTCCTGCCTTACTCCATGCTGCCCCTTCAGAGTCTGCCCTAGACTTGGCCAATAGCAAGCAAATATGCAGCATAGAGAGGGAATGAATGAGGGAATGAGCCAGGATGAAAAATCATCCCAGCTGGGTGTGGTGGCTCAGCCTGCAACCCCAGCACTTTGGAAGGCTGAGGTGAAAGGATGGCCTGAGGCCAAAAGTTTGAGACCAGCCTGGACAACATAGCAAGACCCCATGTCAGCAAAAAGGCAAAAAATTAGCCAAGGATGGTGGTATGTTCCTATAGTCTCAGGTACTTGGGAGGCTGAGGCAGGAGGATTGGTTAAGCCCAGGAAGTTGAGGTTGCAGTGAGCCATGATGGTATCACTGCACTCCAGCTGGAGTGACAAAGCAAAACACTGTCTCAAAAATAAATAATACAATCATTTCAGGGACCCAGTTGGTCCCCATCTTATAACTGAATATGAAGAAATAATCTATAACATAGACAATATTCACAGAGAAATTTACCTCAACCTCATTGACAACAGAAAAAGTGGAAAACGTCAACGTCCAGAAATAGTGCCTGGCTTTTACGTGCTACATCCACTCACTGGAGTAAAAACCATGAGAAGAGTTTTACAGACACAAGAAAGTGATGAATGGTGTTAAATGAAAGTGATAGGGCTGGGCATGGTGGCTCACGCCTAAAATCCCAGCACTTTGGGAGGCCAAGGCGGGCGGATCACAAGGTCAAGAGATCAAGACAATCCTGGCCAATATAGTGAAACCCCATCTCTACTAAAATACAAAAAATTAGCTGGGCGTGGTGGTGTGTGCCTGTAGGCATAAGTTGCAGTGAGCTGAGATCATGCCATTGCACTCCAGCCTGGCACCTGGTGACAGAGCAAGACTCAATCTCAAAAAAAAAAAAAAAAGTGATAGAACACAAAAAGGCTAACATTATCTCATTTATCATGTTAAAAGAAACAAAGGGCCAGGCATGGTGGCTCACGCTGGTAATCCCAGCACTTTTGAGAGGCCAAGGCAGATGGATCATGAGGTCAAGAGATCAAGACCATCCTGGCCAACATGGTGAAACGCTGTCTCTCTCTTTTTTTTTTTTTTGAGACAGAGTTTCGCTCTTGTTACCCAGGCTGGAGTGCAGTGGCACAATCTCGGCTCACCGCAACCGCCACCTCCTGGGTTCAGGCAATTCTCCTGCCTCAGCCTCCTGAGTAGCTGGGATTATAGGCATGTGCCACCATGCCCAGCTAATTTTTTGTATTTTTAGTAGAGACAGGCCCAGCCACCATGTTGACCAGGATGGTCTTGATCTCTTGACCTCGTGATCCACCCACCTCGGCCTCTCAAAGTGCTGGGATTACAGGCTTGAGCCACCGTGCCCGGCCCCGAAACACTGTCTCTACTAAAAATACAAAAATTGGCTGGGCTTGGTGGTGCATGCTTGTAATCTCAGCTACTTAGGAGGCTGAGGAAGCAGAATCGCTTGAACCAGAAGGTGGAGAATGCAGTGAGCCAAGATTGCGCCACTGCACTTCAGTCTGGGCGACAGAGGGAGACCCTGTCTCAAAAGAAAAAAGAATACAGAAAAAATGTAACAAAGCAATCAGACAAAATGTTAAGCTAATTCTGAGAATGGGCATATTTTATTTCTCTATAACCTCTGAGCCTCCACTTTCTCATCTATAAAATAAGAGCAGCAGAGTTTACATTTCAAGGTGCCAAGAGGGTTAAATAAAATCATGCCCAAGGCTGGGCACGGTGGCTCAAGCCTGTAATCCCAGCACTTTGGGAGGCTGAGGCAGGTGGATCACCTGAGGTCAGGAGTTTGAGACCAGACTGGCCAACGTGATGAAACCCCATCTCTACTAAAAATACAAAAAAAATTTAGGTGGGCATGGTGGCAGGTGCCTGTAATCCCAGCTACTCGAGAGGCTGAGGAAGGAGAATCACTTGAACCAGGGAGCTGAGATCGCGCCACTGCACTCTAGCCTGGGGACAAGAGATAGACTTTGTCTCAAAAAAGAAAAAATATAATGCCCAAATACAGTACCTGACAGAAAAGATACCCCAGTGATCATCTCTGAGTAAGCCAACCAACAAGTGAAAGGAGTGAGGGTGGCCATCCTGTAACAGGCAGGTCACTTCCAAAGGGGCCCTGGGCAATAGGCTAGTTCTCGAAGCAGCTGGGCTGACAGAACATGCAGCAAGAAGCCAAGGAGTGGGTGTGGTGTGCACACGCAACAGTCTTGAGGAAATTTACTAGCCCCAGTCGGCACTGGGAACTGGTGGGCTGCACTTTCTGTAGGCGGAGTGGGGAGGGAAGATCTGCAACCCCCAGAGGCTTATAAAGACATTGGACATTTGCACGTGTCATAACAGTGGCAGGCCAAGCCTCCCTGCCCACAACCGACAGCGTTGCACCCCCAAGTCCCTGAGCTGTTCGTCCCTTTTCTCTAGCAGCTCCAGAAGCCACGGCACGTATAGCATGGGGGTCGAGGTGCAGTTGTTACCTGCTGGGCTATCAGCACAGAGCTCTTGGGCCCTAGGCGCAGCAGCTTCTCTGGAGATGGAAAAGCCAGGAAGGTGGAGACGTCTGCTGGAGGTGGCGAGGAGAGCACAGGAGCTGGCTCCTGGGAAGTGGAGGCACGAAGGCTCTGTAGAATTCCAGGCCCCAGACTTCCCAACACAGCTGTGCCTGTCCCCACACCCAGCACAACCACCCCTCACTCTAGCCCATCTAGGCGCAAAGTCTAGAATTCTTCCTCCCTTCCCACCTATCAACATCACCCAGAGATGCTGGCCCTGGCTGGCTCTTGGTCCAGGAGCCTCTGGGGTCAGGGGGAAGCCACCTACCTGGGACTCAAAAACTCTGCTACAGCCAAGAAGATTCTCGTCATAATATGCAGTACCCCAGAAATGACTAAAGAGATACATGGGGTCTAAAGTAGGTCCCTGTAGAACTACAGTCCACACTGGGTAAGCCCTGCTAGCACCAAAGGTGGCCAGAGAAAAACCTGAACTGGGGCGTACCTATTAGCCAGGCGTGGTGGAGGACACCTATAATCCCAGCTACTTGGGAGGCCAAAGCAGGAGCATTGCTTGAACCCAGGAGGCAGAGGTTGTAAATGTGAGCCGAGATCACACCACTGCACTCCAGCCTCGGTGACAAGAGAGACTCTGCGCCCCTCCCCCCAAAAAAGAAAAAGAAACAAATATAGGTAACTATCATTACACTGGGACCATTTTCAAGTCAGTATCATGTAATTAAGAAAAATATCTGTGGCTACTATGCTTAGGGAGACACCCCTACCCCACTGTGAAGACGCCTCAGGCTTTTACCTTCTCAGGACCAGGGCTCTGATCATGGCAATGACAGAAACTCACCCCAGTGTTAGGGTCCAGACTCTTCTGTGAGGGCATGGCTGACTTCTCTCCCTGCACTTGATGCTGAGGCTCTTCCTCTTCCTCCTCCTCCTCTTCTTCTTCCTCCTCTTCCTCCTCTTCCTCCTCCTCCTCTTCTGCTTCCTCTTCTTCCTCTTCTCCTTCCTCCTCATCCTCATCCTCGTCATCACTGCAGACAGAGCTGGCTGAAGCAGATCCTCTCTACCCAGCAGCCCAGGTTGGCTCCAAGGCCTGGCTCCATCAGCCCAGAGACCTCACCTCAGCCAGGTGGGAGGGAGCCTGGGGGGGTGGGAGCACCTGCTCCCAGGACAGGGGCAGGTGGATCACCAGGGAAATCCATGCTATGGACACAAAAGAATCAGACCTTGTCCCTGTCCTCAAGGAGCCCCAGGGGAGACAAAAAACAGAGACATTTGTTTTTGTTTCTGTCATACCCAGAGCCCAGGGCTTGGCAGGAACATTCCCCAGGTTGAGATGCCAGGGCAGGGGCACCTACATCCACATGACCTCAGGAAGTTACAGGTATGAGGGAGGAAGAAGAGTAGGGGTGTCCTTGCCCCACAGGAAGGCTAGTCCATTTCCCAGGGACCATTGGACCGGTGAGGTTCAGCCCACCTCCAAGTCCCCAGTTCCCAGTGTCAGCTCAGGGCCTAGCACCGAGGAGACACAACTGAGTATCTGACCCACAAACGAGGCTGACTTGGGGATGAGAGGGGGTACAGGGAGCCAGGTGCTGATGGCCCAACTGGACTTGGATCCAGAGGCAGTGGCAGCTCCCCCACCGTACCTTAGCCTTCAGGTGGACTCCCAGGCCTTAGAATCTCTTCCTTTCTTTTTTTTTTTTTTTTTGAGACGGAGTTTTGCTCTTGTTACCCAGGCTGGAGTGCAATGGCGCAATCCGGCTCACTGCAACCTCTGCCTCCTGGGTTCAGGCAATTCTCCTGCCTCAGCCTCCTGAGTAGCTGGAATTAAAGGCACACACCACCATGACCAGCTAATTTTTTGTATCTTTAGTAGAGACGGGGTTTCACCATGTTGATCAGGATGGTCTCGATCTCTTGACCTCATGATCCACCCACCTCGGCCTCCCAAAATGCTGGGATTACAAGTGTGAGCCACTGCGCCTGGCCAGAATCTCTTCCTTTCTAGAGTCAGTATCTTAAGAACAATCCTGAACGCAGCCCCTTCTGGCAGCCCCCACCTCCCACTCCCATCACTGCCCAGGCCCCACCACATCAGGACGAAATCTGGCCTCACCCCTTCAGAGGCCTCCCAATTCTCCCCGCTCTAGAGGGTGGCTCTAGTCAGCCAGTATGAGCTCCTCTTTTGAATGGACAACTCATTCTATCTCTTCTCCATGACCCAGAAACCCTGACTGTCCCACCCTTATAGACCTGATGCCTAGTGTATGACCTAGTACATAACAGGAGTGCAACCAACGTTTCTGAATAAATACAAGTAGAAACAAATAAAGGGGCACGGTGGTGGTTGCCTATAATCCTAGCTACTTAGGAGTCTGAGGCAGGAGAATCGCTTGAACCTGGGAGATGGAGGTTGCAATGAGCAGAAATCATGCCACTGCACTCCAGCCTGGGCAACAGGGCAAGACTCTATCTCAAGAAAAAGAAAAAAAAAGAAACAAAGGAATGGCCTAACCCTGACCTCTGGGGCCACCCACCCTAGTTCCCTACCTGAGGGACGCCAGCACCTTGGCCATGTTGAAGCTGTCCAGCACCTCCTGGAGCTGCTCACAGCCTTCTTCTCCCAGGGTGTTGCCTGCTCAAGGGGAGGGAAGAGCAGTCAGCCCAGGGTGCCAGGGCCAGCCTGCCAGACCTGTACAGAGGACTCCCCCATCCGACTACCATTCAGGTCCAGCTTCTCCAACTCAGCTTTGTCTGCCATGGCCTCAGCAACAGCCAGGGCAGCGTCCCTCTTGATTTCACAGAACGACAAGTTCAGCTCCTGAAAATAAGAGGAAGGGTTGGAGAGAGGCAGAAACCTGGGCCAGGACACCAGGTCCCACTCTAAGCCTCAGTTTCCCCAAGTGAGGATATGTCATATTCTGTCCTCTAGTGCTGTTTCCCAAGGCATTGGGCAAAGTGGGCAGGAAGAATAACCCTGCAGCCAACAATGTGCCACACATAGTGTGTTTACTCAACTATACCACAGTGATGCACACCAGCCCCTGCCCACTTTATAAATGAAAAACCATGGCTCTGAGGGGTGTGGAGCTCACACAGCATCACAGGGCCTGAAGTGGAGGAGCTGGGATATGGACGCAGGCCCACCTAGCTTCAGACCAGACCCCTGCACCCCTAGTCAGCTCACCACCCACAGACCCTAGGAAGACATCAGGGTCCAGGTTGGCACCTTTAGCTTGGGCAGGCCGCCACGGATGGCATCTGCAATGGCAATAGCACCCTTGGAGCGCACCAGGCAGTCCCCAAAATTGATCACCTCTACCTGCCGCAAGGTCTTCAAGGTCTGCGAGGGGGAAGTAAGGGTACAGAGTGAGGGTGCAGGCCACACTCCAGCCCTCAGAAAGCACCATGGGGGCCCCACATCACACACCAGCCACCACACACTGTCCTCCTCCCAAAGTCACCAGCTTTGCTGTCTTCTCCTTGTTGGCCTCTGGGTCCCCGGTTAAAACCCCTTGACCTCCCTCCCCATGTTACGGCCACAACTCTTCTTGAGACCAGTCCTGCACAAGTCTCCAGGCCTTCCACACATAAGCTAATCCCTCTGCCTGAAACACCCACCTCCCACCTTCTGTCCAGAGAAAGATCACTTGTACTATACCTTAGCCAAAATGTGATCTCTTCCAGGAAGCCTGCCCTAAGTCTGATTTGAACTTCCTTCTGACATGTTCCCAACACCTGCACACATCTCTGCTAACACATAAGCAGCCAGACTAGCCTTCTGTGGGGCCACAGGGCCCTGGCAGCCATCCACTGCATTCAGAACCCAGCACTGTCTCCGCCAGCACCTTCCTTCCATCCTTGAGCTAGGGTCTCCTTGAAGGAGGGGTCTTTGGCTCAACCCTGTGTGGCTTGCACTTGCTTGGTACAAAGCCAAGCACTAAATGGGGGCTCAAAAAACAGCTGCTGGGTCAGGCACAGTGGCATTCACTTATAATCCCAGGCTACTCAGAAGGCTGAGGTGGGAGGATCACTTGAGCCCAGAGTTCAAGACCAGCCTGGCCAACAGTAAGACTCCATCTCAGAAAGTGGCAATAAAGAACAAAACAAACAACAGCTGCTGAACAAATCAACCAGGAAAATAGAGGTGGGAAGCAGCCTGCTCCTGTGCAGCCTGAGAACAAAACCAGCGCCAGCCGCTGGGGGCAACAGAGGCAGCTCAGGAGGAAGGCGGCATGAACACTCAGAGCTGCATGGGTTACTTGTGACCAGCAACCCTGTTCAGGACGTGTTTAACGAGCTGGACCCATGGGGCATACACCCAGGGGACAGAGCAGTCCCTGCTACACGGCCCCAGCTTCCCTGCAAAGGCAGCAGCAGCCTCTGTCTGGCGAGGTCTGCCACACTTGCCTCACCTCAGCCATGGCCACAGCACCCTTCTCAGTGAAGGTGTTGTCGTTCAGGTTGATGACCCGCAGCAGAGGGTTGACGGCGAAAGCCTGGGCCAGGGCAGTGACACCAGGGTGGTTGATCCCATTCTGTGGCATGTGAACCTCCTCCAGGGTCCCAATGACCTGTGAAGAGGAGGCAGAGTGTGGAGGGGGCCCCAAGTGCCAGGTGACATCCAGCAGGCACAGGAACAGGCTGCCACCAGCACAGGGCAGGGGCTCATCTGTGGGATTCTGGGGCATGGCTACATCTGACTTTCCTCAACCTCCTGAGGGAAGCCTACTACCTGTGATAGGATCCCCACAAAAGAAGAGACTAGGGATCAAAGAGGTGCAGTGACTTGCCCAGGGTCACACAGCTCTAGATCCAGCAGGTTGATTTCTTGTTTTAACTCTGGGATCCTCTGCACAGCAGGGACCGTGGTTCTGGTAGGCAGGCACTCATGGCCCTTCTTGGGATGACACAGCTCCATGTGACCTTTTTTTCTTGGGGCTCTCCTACCCTACCCACCTACACAACATAATGCCTTCGACATGCCGTGTCCTTCTCTGGGGATGGGAGGGTCTTCCCTGGCCCATGCAGCCCTATCTCATCCTGGCCTTTTGATACACATTCTCTCCACGTGGAACACTCTATCTCCTTATTTGTCAGCATTTTTTCTTACTTTTTTTGAGACAGAGTCTCACTCTGTCACCCAGAATGGAGTGTGGTGGCACGATCTCAGCTCACCACAACCTCCACCTTCCAGGTTCAAGTGATTCTCCTGCCTCAGCCTCCCGAGTAGCTGGGATTACAGGCACATGCCACCACACCTGACTAGTTTTGTATTTTTAGTAGAGATGGGGTTTCACCATGTTGGTCAGGCTGGTCTTGAACTCCTGACCTCAGGTGACCCAGCTTTCTCGGCCTCCCAAAGTGCTAGGATTATAGGCGTGAGCCACCACGCCTGGCCAATCAGCATTTTCTTTCTTTCTTTTTTTTTTTTTTTTTGCAACTGTGTATTTCAGGAAAGCATTTTCTTGACAGGCTAACTCACAGGCATTCTATGGCTCTTGTTTTGGTCACCTTCTCCCCCAGAAAGGCTTCCTGGATTCCCCCAGCCAGGGTCCAGTGCTTTTCCTCTGTGCTTCTGAAGCACCTGTTCCCTCCTCTATCACAGTGGTCCTCACCCTGCCTACATTCAAAGTGTATATTCCTGTCTGCACCCCATTGCCCCCTAAGCTTTGGAGGAGAGGGCCATGTCCGAGTCTCCACTGTGACCCAGGACTGAAGACAGACTTGGCATAACTGTGCCAAGGCACCTTCTGCTGTCCTCCAGTGCTCACTGCTGCATGGGGTAAGCAAGGGAGCGGGTGGTTCACAAATACAGGAAGACCAACTGAGGCACATTCCAGGTCAGGCCTTCTGAATATTTTCTGTGCTATGAACCTTTTAGGCAGTCTGGTGAGACCCCTGGGTCTACTCCTCAAAAAATGTTTTTTTTTAGTTTTAAGAAAAATTATAGAGAACTACAAAGGAAATCAACTCAATTGGAACAGTTATTAAACATTTAGGAAAAAACTCCAAATGCATTCTGTAGTAATATACGAACTTCTTGTTAATGCACTAAATAACAAGATCTAGGGGTGGGTCCACTATTACTGCAATTTTGATGTAGTGAGAAATATTTCTATATATCAGCAAAAACTTAACTTGAGATGAAATATCTGTGATTTCCACTACGGACTGAGTCAAAATATTTTCTTTTCTTTTTTTTTTTTTTAATTGAGACGGAGTTTCGCTCTTGTTACCCAGGCTGGAGTGCAATGGCACGATCTGAGCTCACCACAACCTCCGCCTCTTGGGTTCAGGCAATTCTCCTGCCTCAGCCTCCTGAGTATCTGGGATTACAGGCACGCGCCACCATGCCCAGCTAATTTTTGTATTTTTAGTAGAGACGGGGTTTCACCATGTTGACCAGGATGGTCTCGATCTCTTAACCTCGTGATCCACCCGCCTCGGCCTCCCAAAGTGCTGGGATTACAGGCGTGAGCCACCACGCCTGGCCAAGATTTTCTTTCTATTTATTTAAAAAATTATTTGGCTGGGTACGGTGACTCACACCTGTAATCCCAGCACTTCGGGAGGCCGAGGTGGGTGGATCACGAGGTCAAGA
>CM052648.1:22754557-22778880 GCA_028533165.1 Leontopithecus rosalia | reverse complement strand
TCTCTACTGAAAATACAAAAAATTAGCCGGGTGTGATGGCATGTGCCTGTAATCCCAGCTACTCAGGAGGCTGAGGCAGGAGAATTGCCTGAACCCAGGAGGCGGAGGTTGCAGTGAGCCAAGAATGCACCACTGCATTCCAGCCTGGGCAACAAGAGCGAAACTCCGTCTCAAAAAGAAAAAAAAAATTTAGGCTGGGTACAGTGGCTCATGCCTGCAATTCCAGCACTTTAGGAGGCCAAGGTAGGTGGATTGCCTGAGATCAGGAGTTTGAGACCAGCCTGGTTAACACAGTGAAACCCTGTCTCTACTAAAATACAAAAAATAGTTGGATGGGTATGGTGGCACGCGCCTGTTGTCCCAGCTAATCGAGAGGCTGAGGTGGGAGAATCACGTGAGCCTGGGAAGCTGAAGCTGCAGTGGGCTGAGGCTGCACTCCAGCCTGGGCAACAAAGTGAGGCTCTGTCTCAATAAAATTTTTTTTTTTTAATTCAAGGGCCACATGGGCTCATGTATTATGTGGGTAGTCACAAACCTTTCTAATGCTGTAAAATTTCTTGTCTACATTCATAATCAAAAGCCACACTACATATTTTAGCTACACTAGGGATAAATAATGATGCTATTTTTTTCTCATCCATGTTCACAGACCCCTGAATTCTATCCACAGACTGGAGGAAATTAAGAACCCCCATGCTGGCTGGGTACAGTGGCTCATGCCTGTAATCCCAGCATTTTGGGAGGCCAACGTGGGCGGATCACAAGGTCAGGAGATTGAGGGCATGATTGAGACCATCCTGGCTAACATGATGAAACCCCGTCTCTACCAAAAATACAAAAAATTGGCCGGGCACAGTGGCTCATGCCTGTAATCCCAGCACTTCGGAGGCTGATGCAGGTGGATCGCTTGAGGTTGGGAGTTCAAGACCAGTTTGACCAACATGAAGAAACCCTGTCTCTACTACTAAAAATACAAAATTATCCGGGCATGCTGGCACATGCCTGATATCCCAGCTACTCAGGAGGCTGAGGCAGGAGAATCGCCTGAACCAGGGAGGTAGAGGTTGTGGTGAGCCGAGATCGAGCCATGCACTCCAGCCTGGGCAAGAAGAGTGACACTCTGTCTCAAAAAAAAAACAAAACCATACAAAAAGTTAGCAGGACGTGGTGGTGGGTGCCTGTAGTCACAGCTACTGAGAAGGCTGAGGCAGGAGAATCACTTGAGCCAGGGAAGCAGAGGTTGCAGTGAGCCGAGATTGTGCTACTGCACTCCAGCCTGGGTGACAGAGTGAGACTCGGTCTAAAAAAATAACCCATTTTAAGCCCACCAGAGGACACCTTATGAAGGCTCAGCACAACCACAGCATCCCCCCCATTCCCAGTACACAGAGGACAGCAAGCTGAGGGCAGGGAGGGATCCAAGGATGGCAACAAGGCCCCTCCAGCTCTTGAGGAGGCAGCAGGAGCTGCCTTGCAGCCAGGGGTGCAGGGAGATACGAGGCAGATCTCTGTGCTGTCCATTCGGCACTAAAGCAGGCAAGGAGTGTCTACAGACAAACTCTGTGGGGCAGGACAGGGTGCCCATCCAGCCCAGTATGAGCAATGCTCCTAGGATACTGTTTGTTGAAAAAAAACATTTAAATTCAGAGAAGAGCGCCTGGGCACAGTGGCTCACACCTATAATCCCAGCACTTCAGGAAGCCCAAGCAGGAAGACCACTTGAAGTCAGGAGTTCGAGACCACCCGTCCAACATGGTAAAACCCTGTCTCTAACAAAAATACAAAAATTAGGCCGGATGCAGTATCTCATGCCTGTAATCCCGGCACTTTGGGAGGCTGAGGTGGGTGGATAATGAGGTCAGGAGATCAAGACTATCCTGACCAACACAGTGAAACCCCAACTATACCAAAATACAAAAAACTAGCCAGGCATGGTAGCACACGCCTATAGTCCCAGTATACAGTCCCTCCCTATATATTTGGGAGGCTGAGGCAGGAGAATCTCTTGAACCCAGGAAGCGGAGGTTGCAGTGAGCTGAAATCATGCCACTGCACACTAGCCTGGCGACAGAGCCACACTCCATCTAAAAAAAAAAAACCAAAAAAACAAAACCAAAAATTAGCCGGGTGTGGTGACGGGCACCTGTAATTCTATAATTATAGCTACTTGGGAGGCTGAAGCAGGAGAACTGCTTGAACCTGGGAGGCAGATGTTGCAGTGAGCCAAGGTTGTGCCACTACACTCCAGCATGGGTGACACAGTGAGACTCTGTCCCAGAAAAACAAAAGAGAAGAGGGAGACAGACCCCAAAGTTTTCAGTCCTGTTATGGGCAAGTGTGACCTTCTGGCACTCATGGTCAGAGACTCAACAATGTCCTAGGGAGATGGGGAGAGGAGGAGAGGGGGAGATAAGGAGAGTGGAAGAGGAGCGGGGACAAAGTCACCCAAGAGCACCTCATCTGGCACCTAAGCCCTGTGGCTGCCCCTGCCTGTCTCCCTGTCTTAGGAAGTCTAGTAAGTTCCTTCTCTGTGTCCCACACCAGGGGCTGGGAGCACTCATCACTCATGCCATCTTGTTCCACCACTTCTTTCTTTTTTTTTTTTTCCCCCGAGACAGAGTTTTGCTCTGTTGCCAGGCTGGAATGCAGTGGCGAGATCTCGGCTCACCACAACCTCTGACTCCCTGATTCGAGCCATTCTCCTGCCTCAGCCACCTGAGTAGTAGAGATTACGTGCCACCATGCCCAGCTAATTTTTGTATTTTTGTTTTGTTTTGACACAGAGTCTTGCTCTGTCACCCAGGCTGGAATGCAGTGGCGCAATCTTGGCTCACTGCAACCTCCACCTCCTGGGTTCAAGCAATTTTCCTGCCTCTGCCTTCCGAATAGCTAGGACTACAGGCGCCCACCATCATGCCTGGCTAATTTTTGTATTTTTAGTAGGGGTTTCACCATGTTGGCCAGGACGGTCTTGATCTCTTGACCTTGTGATCCACCCGCCTTGGCCTCCTGAGGTATTGGGATTGCAGGCGTCAGCCACTGCACCTGGCATCTTGCTCCACCAATTCTGGGCCTGGCAGATGACACTCCCTGGTCAGAGTGGCCTGAAGCCTCACAGGGGGCTGCTGCTGGCTCACCTTTGGAAGCAGTGACACATCTTTCCAGAAATGCATGACAGGAATCCTGGCCCATTTTCGAATGGGCTAACAGGCTTGAAGAGGGCATATGACACCCCAGGTCTCTCGGCTGAGTGCCTGCCATGGGATCCACAACCAGGACTAACAGCTTACTGTGCCGAGTGCACCTCAGGGCTGCGGGGGCAGGATGGACAGAAACCACTCACCCTAAAAGCTTCTGCCAAAGCAGTGGCGCCATCGTTCTCCAGACGGTTTCTGCCAGCTACAAAGACCTTCAGGGCCAGAGGCTTGCCTTGGGCACTGGATTTCCGGTGACACTCGGTCAGAGCTGCAGCCAGGATCTGTGGGAAAAGGCAAGGGGCCCAGGCTATGGGCAGGAGCCCTAGCAGGGCGGCCTCTGCCGCTGAACTTCTCTTCCACATCCCACACATTCAAGCAAAGCACTGAAAAACAGAGACTGACTGATGGGAATCAGAGCCCATGGTCAATGAGACATAAAAGAATCACGAGCGAGTGTACCAGGAGAGAAGTGATGTTTGCAGAACACCTGATGTTTGCAGAGCACCTGCTAGGGCCTGGTCACCTTCAGCAAGGTATTTGCATACTTTCTCACTTTAACCTCAACACCAGCCTGGGAGACAGGTGGGACTGGTCATACTTTACAGATGAGGAAGCTGAGGCTCTGAGAGGTGAGTGAATTGGCCAGTCACCTGGCAAATACTCAGCAAAGCTGCACATGGTCGGTATGCTGGACTAACTCCTGGCATGAGACTGCACACAGCTGTCCTTGAGAAACAGAAGGGCCAGCATCTGCCTGACTTCATGGTGGTGATGCTGGATCATGCACACACTCAAGGTAGAGATATCAAACTTCTGCCATAGACCAGCCTCTCAGGAAGCTACTTGGCAGCAGCAGCTGACTGCTAGGTCACCCCCATTCTCCCCGATTCCTTGGAGGCCACATGGGGAGGGCCTTAGCTCCTGCAGGAGCCCAACTTGGGTCTGGATAGTTCCCAAGCACAGGGCCACACCTCTTGCCCTGTCAACTCCTCTGGGTCCTCCTATTCTCATGGTGCATGGCGCCGAGACCGCATTAAACATATACTACCCAGAAGAAAAAGATTCCAAAGGACCAAAGGACCTACAGGCCTTGGTTAGACACCCAGAGCATGGTGTCTGAGCTCCCAAGAGGCGCAGATCAGCAAGGCCAGGACCCAGAGACCTAATCAAATCAGTGGTCAGGGAGGCTCAGAGAACCATCTGTCAAACTCTAGGGTGAGTATGCCTGCCTGTGAGGCCCTCTGGCCCTGGGGTTCAAAACTCATTCCCCAACTCATCCCACTGCAAGTATAGGACAGGCTAGACAAGACCTGGCCAGTAGGAAAGTCCCCTGAGCCACAGTTTCCAGGCACTGCTGGGTGGGAGAGGGGAAGTAATGGAAGGAAAACCAAAGCATTTGGCTGGAGTCTCCAGCTCTCCCAGCATATCCTACTCATTCCAGGTTGGGTCGCACCTGCTTTCTGTACTGATGCAAACATTTTTAGATTTTTTTTTTTGAGATGGAGTTTTGCTCTTGTTGCCCAGGCTGGAGTGCAGTGGTGCCATCTCAGCTCACCGCAACCTCTGCCTTGCAGGTTCAAGCAATTCTCCTGTCTCAGCCTCCTGAGTAGCTGGGACTACAGGTGCCCACCACCATGCCCAGCTAATTTTTGTATTTTTAGTAGAGATGAGATTTTACCATGTTGGCCAGGCTGGTCTTAAACTCCTGACCTCAGGTGATCCACCTGCCTTGGCCTCCCAAAGTGCTGGGATTACAGGCATGAGCCACTTCACTTGGCCCATTTTTATATCTTAACACAGGGACAGCTTATTGCCCAAGTAGACTTTGGGGAGGGCTGGCTAAGGCAGGCACAGAGCCTGCCCCTACTCACCTACACATCAGGAAGAGGGCCACAGGCACCCTCTGCAGGGTAGGCCACTCCAGCTCCCCAGCCTGGGCTCCATGGGCCTCACAGCACCAGCTATGTGATCCACCCCACCCTACCTCTCTAAGCCTATGCTGAGTCATGTGGAAAAATGGGGATGGCACCACCCCCCTTTCAGTGGGGATGGGAAAGTTAAGGTACTTCACATTCAAATAATATGTCCCCAACTGCTGTTAGTTCCGTGTCCCCAACCCTATCCTCCCTTTGGTTAGAAAGTGTGTGCAGGGGTTGCAGCCTGGCACTCAGTGTTCTCTAACCCTGGGTCTAAAGGCACCAGGATGGAGCTGAAGAGAACAGGGCAAACCACTCTTTATGCAGGTTCTGTGAAGAAAGAAGCTCCACCCTACACTGACCTTGCCTGGGGACAGCCCCTGGGCAAGGCCCTGTCCAAGAATTAAGGTGAGCTGTGACTGTTCCTCCATAAGCGGACACTCTTTTCAGGCTTCTTCCTCAACCTGTGTGCCAGGCTCTGCCAGCTGCTCTGAGGGTACAGTGAGTGTAGGGATGCTCCAAGACCTGAGTTTTGCAGAGCTAGCAGGTGTGCGGCAGCACTCCCTCTGCATTGCCAAGCCAACCCAAGAAGTTGGGATGGTTGCTTGGCAACCCACTCTCACGGACGCCTCTACCTTCTGGCTGTAGGCTGCTGCCTGAGGCCTTTCTCTTTTGAAAACAACAGCTGACCATCCCAGATGGTGGTGGCCAAGGGCCAGGGCACATAGGTCAGATGGATGTGGATGGAGCAGGGGACTCTACTGGGAGCGGGCCGCCATACCCACCTTGCCGCCACCAATGCCCATGCCACAGTTGTTGAGCTTGAGTTCACGCAGGGTGAAACAGGCTGAGCTCTTGAGCAGGGCTTCAAAGCCTTGCACACCGTCGGGCCCGAATGCATTGTCACTTAAGTCCAGTTCCACCAGCTGGGCCCCAGCTGTGATGAGTCCTTCCCCTAGTGAGATCTGGGCACAGAGGAAGCTTGTGTCAGTTTCTTTTTTTTTTTTGAGACAGAGTTTCGCTGTTGTTACCCAGACTGGAGTGCAATGGCACAATCTTGGCTCACCGCAACCTCCGCCTTCTGGGTTCAAGCAATTCTCCTGCCTCAGCCTCCCGAGTAGCTGGGACTACAGGCACGCACCACCATGCCCAGCTAATTTTTGTATTTTTAGTAGAGACGGGGGTTTCACCTTGTTGACCAGGATGGTCTCGATCACTTGACCTAGTGATCCACCCACCTTGGCCTCCCAAAGTGCTGGGATTACAGGCTTGAGCCACCGCTCCCAGCCACGTGTCAGTTTCATAGACACCCAGCAGGTGCTGCTTCCATGCCAGGCCCTGCTCTGCCTTCTGAGGACACCCCAGCTAATAGAGAACTGGCATAGACATGAACCATTTCGGTATTCTCAAGACTAGAAACCCTGCAAAGGGCTCCTAACAGATGGAGAGTGGGACGTGTGTATGCATGGGGTGGCCTGGGAAAGCTCCTTCAAAGAAGTGGCATTTGAGCTTAGTCTGGAGAGAATCAGTTAGTAAACATGAAAAGATTCCAGGCAGCTGAAAAAACAGGAGCAGAGACATAAGCATGAAGCAGCAGGCTGTGAACCTGGGGGCAAGCTGTGGAAGGGCTCTAGAAGAGGCCATGGCGTGGGCTTTGGATGGAAGGGAAGTGAAGGGTCAGATCAGGCAAGAGTCTTGAATGCCAGGCCAAGGACTGTGAACCTCAGCCTGAGAGCACTAGGTTTTGACGTGACTGAGGGATGTGGCAGAAACATCCCCAGACCTGAGGAGAGCACATGGACAGGTGGGGGGCTGGAGTGCCCACCCAGGAGTGTGAGGCAGTGACACTGGCAACAGAGAGGGGACCTGCTGGCCGGTGTGACAAGTGCAGGAGAGGAGAGGAGCTGTGTGTTCATGGAGCAGGGGACATGCAGAAGCTGGTGGTTCCCTGGATTGCAGGAAGAGGGAGGGAGGAACCACAAATGCCTCCAGGGTTTCTGATGGTGACTGGCAGATGGAGGTGGCCATCTCCAAGCCACGGCCAGGGACCAGCTATGGCAGGCAGATTCGGAGCTCTCCTGGAAACCTCTTGGGCTGGGGAAAGCTACACTCCCTCACCCCCCAGGAGAAATGGTCAGAGGAGAGGAGGCCCTGTCAGAGACTTGGGGCAGAAATGGGGCTGGGCAGGTGGTCCATGGAGGCAGGAATGGGGAAGGGAGGCTCTCTGCCCTCGCCCTGGCCACAGGCATGGCAGCTGAGGCAGTTTCTACCATCCTCCCACCACTCAGCAAGCAAAAGGCAGCGTGTCCGCTGGTTGCCTGGCCCACAGAAGGCCTAGCCCCTGGCCATCTGGCCCCAACTGATCTCCGGCCCTGAAGAGGAAGAGCTGCTCAAATACCCTGTGCCTACTCCACTTCATGCCATCTTCGGACCCCAAATTCTTTTATCCCCCTCTTAAGATTTGTTTTTATCACTGGGAACATAGAGATAAGAATACTTTCCTTCCTCATTCCTGTAGGGTCAAGTAAAAGAAAACAAAAACCAAACAGACACCTTCTGAAAGCTAAGGAAAAGTAAATGCTAAAATTTAGGCAAAACCTGAACAACAAGAATTCCACAGTAGTATGCAAAATAGTTTCTTCACCATCTTTTCTGACTTGAAATTCTTTTTTTTTTTTTTTGAGACAGAGTCTTTCTCTCTCTCACCTAGGCTAGAGTGCAGTGGCATGATCTCAGCTGACTGCAACCTCTGCTTCTCAGGTTCAAGTGATTCTTCTGCCTCAGCCTCCCAAGTAGACGGGATTACAGGCACCCACCCTCATGTCCGGCTCATTTTTGTACTTTTGTAGAGACAGAGTTTCACCATGTTGGCCAGGCTGGTCTTGGAGTCCTGACCTCAGGTGATCGGCCTGCCTCGGCCTCCCAAAGTGCTAGGATTACAGGCGTGCATGGCCAACATGCCTGGCCTGACTTAAAATTCTTTAACATACAATCATTAAAATGAATTTGTTTTTTCCTTGAGACAGAGTCTCACTCTGGCACCCAGGTTGGAGTGGAGTGGGATGATCCTGGCTCACTGCAACCTCCACCTCCTGTGTTCAAGCAATTCTCCTGCCTCAGCCTCCCAAGTAGCTGGGACTATAGGTGCCCACCACCATGCCCAGCTAATTTTTGTATTTTTAGTAGAGATGGGATTTTACCATGTTGGCCAGGCTGGTCTTAAACTCCTGACCTCAGGTGATCCACCTGCCTCGGCCTCCCAAAGTGCTGGGATTAAAGGCGTGAGCCACCTCGCCCACCCAGAAATGAATTTTCTTAACCTACATTCCAAATCCTGGCCTCACAAACCAGGCGCAGTGGCACACACCTATAATCCCAGCTGCTTGGGAGGCTGATGAGGGAAGACCATTTGAGCCCAGGAGCTCAAGACCATCCTGGCCACATAGTGAGACCCTGTCTTTAAAAATAAAACAAAAGGGCCAGGTGCAGTGGCTCACGCCTGTAATCCCAACACTTTGGGAGGCTGAGGCAGGTGGATCACCTGAAGTCAGGAGTTCGAGACCAGCCTAGCCAACATTGGCAAAACCCCATCTCTACTAAAAATACAAAATTAGCCAGGCATGGTAGTGAACACCTGTAATCCCAACTACTCAGGAGGCTGAGGCAGGAGAATCACTTGAATGTGGAAGGTTGAGGTTGCAGTGAGCTGAGACTGCACTCCAGTCTCGGCAACAGAGTGAGATTCTGTCTCATAAATAAATAAATAAATAAATAAATAAATAAAAGGAGGCCAGGCGCAACCAGGCTGAGGGGCTTAGTAACACTGGTGTGCATACTCATCACTGCAGGGTCTGCCATGTGCAGCCTCATGCTAGGAGGACACACCGAGAGGCTGCTGACAGCCAGACCTGCCCTCTTCCCTTGGCCAGGGAAGCCTTCCTGTGTTCTGTGAGGCCCCTTTCTATTTCCTTCCATGCACACACACACATACACAGTTCCGGGAAGACTGGGAACTTGATGCAAGCCGGTCTGAGCCCGGGAGTGAAGAAATGGGAAGCCAGCCATGATGGGCGCAAACCAAAGCTGAGAGTGGCATGGAGAAAGGGAGGAGCCAGAGAAAGACTGGGACAGGCTTGTGGGCTATGTGCAGAGAAGTCACGAAGGAGCAGGACTGTGAGGTGCAGGGAGAGGTACCAGGAAAGCTGAGGCAACCGTGTTGGGGTGATATCCACAGTAAGCCAAACCTCACAGCTCAAGAGGACCAGGAGTGTGTGATCTCAGCTCTCCTGCCTCCCTGGAGTCCCCGCCCTCAGGCTTCCTCCCCTGCCAGCTCCTGTGTTCCCACCTGCGCCTCCTGTCAGGATACAGGCCGAATGCCGGGCTGGCTGGGCTTCCATTTCAGCAGCTCAATCACCCAATCACCCACAGGGCTTATCTTAGGCTCCAGAAAGAATAAGGTGTGAGAAAAGCCCTGGGAATTGCCAAAGAGGGCCCTGTGCCTGGAGGGGAAGCACAGCCTGTTCGCTTACCAGGGCTGGTGGGATCTCGGACCGCAGCCTCCCTGTGAACATGTCACTCCAGTGGCAGCGCTGTGGCAGAAAGAAGAGAAGAGTTAGCGGGAGAGAGACCCGTGGAGGCCTACAGTGAAGCCTCATCCTGAACCACCCGAGCATCGCAAGACTTAATTTGAGGTTCGTTTGTGAAAAGTGGGACCTATTCTGGCTGAAGCTGGTGGTACCTGTCTTCAAGCCAAGAGGCCTCCAAGGGTTATATGAGGCTCAAAAGTGTCAGGAATTGCACTGGAACCGAACCATTTTCTGAGTAAAAATTAAAAAGGAAAAACAAAAACAAAAACAGAAGTGTCAGGAAAATCCCTGACTTGTACAGTCCTCTAGGTGGATGTGTGACATGGTTATGGATGACAGAGAAACATGAATGTAAACAACGCAGAATTCAATGTTGAGGGCTGGTGGCTCATGCCTGTAATCCCAGCTCTTTGGGAGGCCGAGGCGGGCAGATCACTTGAGGTCAGGAGTTCCAGATCAGCCTGGCCAACATGGCAAAACCCCAGCTCTACTAAAAATACAAAAATTGGCTGGATGTGGTGGCATACGTCTGTAATTCCAGTTACTGGGGAGGCTGAGGCAGGAGAAGCGCTTGAACCTGGGGAGGCAGAGATTGCAATGAGCCAAGGTTGCACCACTGCACTCCAGCCTGGGTAAGAGTAAGACTCTGTCTCAAAAAAAAAAAAAGAATTCAGTGTTGAGGAAGTAACTTTTTTTCAAGTGTCTTTTCAACCCTTCAGACATCTCTGAAGTTGGCCCTGGCATGAGGCTGCTAGGTCTTGCCTACCTCTCTACTCCTTGACTTTTTAACAAAGGGAGAGCAGGCCTCAGGCTCAGAGATGTTAAACAGCAACAGCATCAAATAATAATTCAGTAACACTATTTTCTTTCCTTTATCGTAAGGAATGCCAGCTTTCCATTCATAGAAGTACTTTGAAAGTACATGAAAGTTAGCTGTGTTGCCGGGCGCAGTGGCTCAAGCCTGTAATCCCAGCACTTTGGGAGGCCAAGGCGGGTGGATCACGAGGTCAAGAGATCGAGACCATCCTGGTCAACATGGTGAAACCCCATCTCTACTAAAAAAAACTACAAAAAATTAGCTGGGCATAGTGGCACGTGCCTGTAATCCCAGCTACTCAGGAGGCTGAGGCAGGAGAATTGCCTGAACCCAGGAGGCGGAGGTTGCGGTGAGCCGAGATCGTGCCATTGCACTCCAGCCTGGGTAACAAGAGCGAAACTCCGTCTCCAAAACAAAAAAAAAAAGAAAGTTAGCTGTGTTTTCTGTTTTTTGTTTTTTTAAGAGATGTTTTCTCACTCTGTCGCCTAGGCTGGACTCCAGTGGCACAATCATAGCTTACTATAACCTCGAACTCCTGGCCTCAACCGATCCTCCCACCTTAGCCTCCAGAGTACCTGCAATTACAGACATGTGACACCACTCCCAATATGATTTAAAGAAAGTATTAGGCAATTAGGCCAGGTGCAGTAGCTCATACCTGTAATTCCAGCACTCTGGGAGGCCAAGGCAGGCAGATCACCTGAGGTCGGGAGTTCAAGACCAGCCTGACCAACATGGAGAAATCCCGTCTCTACTAAAAATATAAAAAATTGGCCAGGTGTGATGGCACATGCCAGTAATCCCAGCTACTCGGGAGTCTGAGACAGGAGAATCGCTTGAACTCGGGAGGTGGAAGTTACAGTGATCACGCCATTGCACTCCAGCCTGGGCAACAAAAAAGAAACTCTATCTCAAAAAAGAAAGAAAGAAAGAATTAAGCAATTCATGAAGACAGTAGATTTGTAGTTACCAGAGGCCTGGAAGGTCAGAGGGAAGGGAGGCTAAAAAAAGGTTAATTAATGGAGACAAGGATAAAGTTGGAAGAAATAAGTCCTGGTGTTTGGCCAGGCACGGTGGCTCACACACGTAACCCTAGCATTTTGGGAGGCCAAGCCGGGTACATCACCTGAGGTCAAGAGTTTGAGACCAGCCTGGCCAACGTGAAATCCCATCCTTATTAAAAATAACAAAAATTAGCTGGGTGTGGTGGTGGGTGCCTGTAATCCCAGTGATTTGGGAGGCTGAGGCAGGAGAATCACTTGAACCCAGGAGGCAGAGGTTGCAGTGAGCCAAGATTGCCATTGCACTCCAGCCTGGGCAAAAAAAAAAAAGACCTAGTGTTCAATAGATCAATGGGGTAACTATTGTTTAACGTTAATCTATTATACATTTCAAAATAGCTAGAAGAGGCTGGGCGCAGTGGCTCATACCTGTAATCCCAACACTTTGGGAGGCAGAGACAGGCAGATCCCCTGAGGTCAGGAGTTCGAGTAGCCTGGCCAACATGGCGAAACCTGGTCTCTACTAAAAGCATAAAATTAGCCGGGCGTGGTGGCATGCGCCTGTAGTAGTACCAGCTATTCAAGACGCTGAGGCATGAGAATCACTGGAACCCAGGAGGCAGAGGTTGTGCTGAGCCCAAATTGTGCCACTGCACTCCAGCCTGGGTGACGCTGCAAGACTCTGTCTCAAAAAACAAAATAAAACAAACAAAAAAACCCTACAACCTAGCTGGAAGAGAATAATTTGAATGTTCCTAAGATAAATATTAAAGATAAATATTTAAGGTAATGGATACCTCAATTATCCTTATTTTTTTTTTAATTATTTATTTTTGAAATGGAGTCATGCTCTGTTGCGCCCAGGCTGGAGTGCAGTGGTATGATCTCAGCTCACTACAACCTCCACCTCCCGGGTTCAAGTGATTCTCCTGCTTCGCTCTCCCAAGCAGCTGGGATTACAGGCGCCTGCCACCATGCCAGGCTAATTTTTTCCATTTTTAGTAGAGACGAGCGAGGTTTCACCATATTGACCAGGCTGGTCTTGAACTCTCAACCTCAGGTTATCTGTCCACCCTATCCTCCCAAAGTGCTGGGATTACAGACATGAGCCACTGTGCCCAGTCTGTCTTCCTTCCCTATTTATTTATTTATTTATTGAGATGGAGTTTCATTCTTGTCACCCAGGCAGGAGTGCAATGGCCATAATCTTGGCTCCCTGCAACCTCTACCTCCTGGGTTCAAGAAATTCTCCTCTCTCAGTCTCTTAAGTGGCTGGGACTGCAGGCAACCACCACCACACCCAGCTCATTTTTATAATTTTTTAGTAGAGACAGGGTTTCACTATATTGGCCAGGCTGGTCTCAAACTCTTGACCTCAGGTGATCCACCTGCCTTGGCCTCCCAAAGTGCTGAGATTACGCGCATGAGCCACTGTGCCCGGGCCTCCCTTATTTTATTTTGAGACAGGGTCTCACTCTGTTGCCCAGCCAGAGCATAGCTGTGCAAACACAGCTCACTACAGCCTCAACTTCCCAGGCTGAAGCCATCCTCCCATCTCAACCCCCCAAGTAGCTTGGACTACAGGTATACACCACCGCACCCAGCTAATTTTTGTATCTTTTGTAGAGTTGGGGATCTCCCTATGTTGTCCAGGCTGAGGTCTCAAACTCCTGGGATCAAGTGATCCCCTCCCACCTTACAGACTAAGGAAGCTGGTTTTTGTAGAAAAATCCACATATCCACCAATAAAGCCGATAATGAACACACCTGGGACCTCAGCTGGCTTCGCTACACCAGATCTGATTAGTAGTTACACCTGCACGCAGGGCCAGGAACATGCAGCCAGAGCCCAATCGCCACAGTGCCTCACAACAGATACTGGCATGTCACTCTGAACAAAGCTTCCAAACCCAACTCTGATGAGCTGAATGGTCAACATGGGGATCCAGGGCACATGGCCTGGGTTCTACTCCTGATTTATCTGTTCTCAGCCATCAACACCCCCTACAGCCTCTGGTATCCTATCTCTGCAATGAGGTTTTAGGTCTCAATAATGATGCCTATAATCCTAGCACTTTGGAAGGCCTAAGTGGGAAGCCTGAGTGAGCCTAGGAGATCAAGATCAGACTGGACAACATAGCAAGACCCCATCGTTACAGTAGAAAAAAAAAAGAAAGAAAAAATTAGCTGGGCATTGTGGCACATACCTGTGGTCCCAGCTAGTTAGGGGGCTGAGATGGAAGACCACTTGAGACTGGGAGTTCAAGGCTGCAGTGAGCTATGACCATGCCACTGCACTACAGCCTGGGCAATGGTGTGAAACTCCATCTCAAAAAAAAAAAACAGGACTTGGGCTGACACCTGGACTCCACCTCAGCCTACCCCTAGTTGTGTGACTGGGCTATACTTCTCTCACCTATCAAGACCTCACTTGCACACTGCTGCAGCAGAGGAGAGAACGCCTCTTGCATTAGCACTAGGCTCAGAACACTGGGCCATCAAGGGCTGCTCCTACCCCGCCCCCATCCTGGGCTGCTTCCTGCACAGAGGAAGGGCTGAGAAGTGGGGTGCTGTGACTCACTCAAGCCACTGCATCTGCAGCAGGTGGGAAAACACATGCAGCACTTCCACAGGCCAAGCTCTCCCCAAGGACAACCTCTGAGGAAGGAAGAAGGGCTCTACTGTAAGAGCCCAGCCTCAGAGCTCCACACAGGGCAAGGCCACATAAGGCAAACAAGGTGGTGCTGTTAGGGCTTGAACCCACGTGCACAACTGTGGCCTTCAGGCCCATGGCTTCTCCATTCCTGTTCTTCACAGGTCTCAGGGAAGGCTGAGTTCTGAGTTCTTTGGTTGGAAAATATCCCAGTTTATGCTCAGGGAAAGTACCGGCCCCAGGCAGAAGAGAGCAACAATCACTGTCTTGATGGTTAACCTGACCATGACCTTCCTAAGGAAACAAACATGCATTTCCACTTTGTTAACTACCTTGCAGGCCCTTCTGGGGCAAATCCTCTCATGGCTCCCAGCCCGGTATTCCTCCTCCTACAGAAAGTGGTGCCACAGAAAGAACACTGGACTCAGGAATGTGACATGTGGCTTGGCCACATACCTGCTATTTTTTTTTCTTTTTAGAGAAAGGGTCTCGCTCTGCCACTCAGGCTGGAGTGTAGTGGTACAATCTTAATTCACTGCAACAACTGCCTTCCAGGCTCAACCAATTCTCCCATTTCAGCCTCCTGAGTAGCTGGGACCACAGGTGCATACCACCATGCCAAGCTAATTTTTCTACTTTTTGTCAAGATGGGGTTTCACCATGTTGTCCAAGCTGGTCTCAAACTCCTAGGCTCCAGCGATCTGCCGGCCTTGGCCTCGCAAAGTGCCGAAATTACAGCTGTGAGCCATCATGCCTGGTTGATCCTGGCTATTTAAAGACCCCTTCTGAACCGCAGTTCCCTTGACTTATAAATGGAGACTCGACCCAGTCTCTTTCCTGGTTGCTGTAAGCAAGCAATGACATGCAGTAGAACCCAACCCAAGCCTAGCCCTGCACATATGAAGAGACAGTGCTATTCTGGAACTTGAATTCCAAAGACAGGGGAATATCAGGCGACAGCCCCCAACACTTTGAACACATGATACTCTTGCTTTTCTCACAGAGCATATTAAAAGACTGGTGTTCAGTGGAACCCATGTGGGGAATACTGCGCTAGAATAATCTGACTTGCCCTTTGTGTTGGCCAAGGAGGGCACCACTTGGATCTAACCTTCAAGAGAACTTGCCAGCCAGGTGCGCTGGCTCACGCCTATAATCCCAGCACTTTGGGAGGTCGAGGCAGTCAAATTGCAAGGTCAGGAGTTTGAGATCAGCCTGGCCAACATAGTGAAACCCTGTCTCTACTAAAAATACAAAAAAATTATCTGGGCGTGGTGGTGGGTGCCTGTAATCCCAGCTACATGGGAGGCTGAGGCAGGAGAATCACTTAAACCCAGGAGGTGGAGGCTGCAGTGAGCTGAGATCATGTCACTGAACTTTAGCCTGGACAACAGATTAAGAATTCATATCAAAAAAAAAAAAACCCCAGGGCCGAACACAGTGGCTCATGCCTGTAATCCCAGCACTTTGGGAGGCAGGGTGTGGCAGGGGGAAGATCACAAGGTCAGGAGTTCAAGATCAGCCTGACCAAGACAGTGAAACCCTGTCTCTACTAAAAATACAAAAATTAGCTGGATGTGGTGATGGGAGCCTGTAATCCCAGCTCCGTGGGAGGCTGAGGCAGGAGAATCACTTGAACCCAGGAGGCGGAGGTTGCAGTTAGCCAAGATCGCACCACTGCACCACTCCAGCCTGGGCAACAGAGCGAGACTCTGTCTCACAAAAAAAACAAAAACAAAAAAACCTGCTTCTGCTGGAGGAGTAAAGAAAGCTGTCAGTCTCCAGCCACAGCACCTTCCCATCACTGCAGCATTTGAGCTGAGGCCTGGCCACTTCTGCCCAACACAAGACCCCTTTCAATGGGCAATCTTTGCTCTGGAACTCCAAGAGGGTGGGTCTGCCAAAGCAGCCTCACAGTCCTAGGCTCCTGCTGGTTATTTCTGCAACCTTCCCACCTTATAGGTCACAGCTCTGCATCATGAGCAGAAGGCTCTCCCTACTTTATCTTTCACAGGTGTCATTCCAATAATCCTCCTGCCCCCACACCACCCTCTCAGGGTCTGCTGACTACAGGGAGAGGATCCCTAGCCAGTTCTGTGTGCCCTGGGGAGGCCAGAGGAGTAGGAGCTACTTATGAGACAGCCACCCAGGCAGGGGTGTGGAAGGGACTGGACACAGGCAGGGGTTGTGGGAGTGTGAACAGGGCTTATTCAAACCAGCCTGGGCCTATTGCCACACAGAGCTCACCTTCAACTCCGACTTCTTCTCTAAGGCCTTGGCGATGACCCTGGCTGCTTCCACGCCCACCGTGTTGCCTTCCAGACGCAGAGCCTCCAAGCTGTCAAAGTCTTCAATCTCTTTAATCACATCTTTAGCTGCCAGGGACCGAAGAGCAGAACCTTAGGCTTTTGGAATCACTAACAGCTAAAGCAAGAGAGAGCCTGGCAACCTACCTTGTCACTCGACAGTTTAGCGTGCCACCTACCATGCAACGAGCCCTGGCTTACAAAGGAGTATCAGGCCGGGCACCATGGCTCACACCTGTAATCCCAGCACTTTGGGAGGCCGATGCGGGTGGAACACAAGGTCAAGAGTACGAGACCAGCCTGGCCAACATGGTGAAACCCCATCTCCACTAAAAACACAAAAATTAGGTGGGCATGGTGTGCTGCACCTGTAATCCCAGCTACTCAGGAGGCTGAAGCAGGAGAATCACTTCAACCCGGGAGCCAGAAGTTACAGTGAGCCAAGATCACACTACGGCACTCTAGCCTGAGTGACAGAGCGAAACTAACAAAACAAAACAAAGGAAAATCAGACAGGCTCATGGTCTAGTGTGCAGAGAGCTATGCAGATGGTTCCTCTGTAATGAGTGTTAAAACCAGGCATGCAGAGAGGCTTGGGAGCCGAGGCAAAGAGCCACTGGGTGCTCACAGCAAAGAAGACTTTGCCAAGTAGGTGGTGTGTGTGGAGCCTCTGAAGATGGGCAGTGTACCAGGCCAAGCAGAGAAATGGCACCCAAGACAGAAGGCTAGCAGGCACGATGGCACAAAGGCCTTCACCATTAAGTGCTTCATGTGGTGGGTGTTTGTCCACTACTGTGCTATTTTATTATGATAAAACATTCCAAACCACCTAAATGTCCATCACGAGAAGACAGAAGACTCAGTGCAGTGACTCACGTGGTAATCCCAGTACTTTGGGAGGCTGAGGCAAGTAGACTGCTTGAGCCTAGGTACATTATAAAATTACCTGTAATTAGTTACACCAGCACTGCTATGAAAGGTGACACGGGTGTTTTTGACTTGAAAAAAATACATGTTATAGTAGTGATAAGTGAAAAATTAGGTTACTCAAGTGTTTGGTCTGATCACTCTTTAAAAATGTATGTATTCGGCCGGGCGAGGTGGCTCAAGCCTGTAATCCCAGCACTTTGGGAGGCCGAGGCGGGTGGATCACGAGGTCAAGAAATAGAGACCATCCTGGTCAACGTGTTGAAACCCCATCTCTACTAAAAATACAAAAAATTAGCTGGGCATGGTGGCACGTGTCTGTAATCCCAGCTACTCAGGAGGCTGAGGCGGGAAAACTGCCTGAATCCAGGAGGCGGAGGTTGCAGTAAGCCGAGATTGCGCCATTGCACTCCAACCTGGGTAACGAGCGAAACTCTGTCTCAAAAAAAAAAAAGTATGCATTCACACACAAACACACATACACACGTGCATAAAATGAGGTTCAGAAACACAGAAACCAAATGTTATAAGTTTTCTCTAGCTGGTGGAATTATGGGTGATTATGTGTTTTTCTACTACCTGTAGTAAAAAGTTCTCAATATATCAGGTTATACAGCAGCTTTTAAAGGATCTATAATATAATCCCAATTAAAAAAAAAATGAGGCGGGCATGATGGCTCACGCCTATAATCCCAGCACTTTGGGAGGCTGAGGCGGGTGGATCACGAGGTCAAGAGATCGAGACCATCCTGGTCAACAAGGTGAAACCCCGTCTCTACTAAAAATACAAAAATTAGCTGGGTATGGTGGTGTGTGCCTGTAGTCCCAGCTACTCGGGAGGCTGAGACAGGAGAATTGCTTGAACCCAGGAGGCGGAGGTTGCGGTGAGCCGAGATCACGCCATTGCACTCCAGTCCGGGTAACAACAGCGAAACTCCGTCTCAAAAAAAAAAAAAATGAACTAAGCTCTGTTCAGGGAAAAAAAAAACTATGCACTAGAAATAAAATGTCCTGAAATAAACAGTAGTTATATCCCTGGGGCTATATGAAAGTGAGGATGTATTTTTTTCCTGTTCCTTGAATGTTTCTGTATTCTATAATAAACCTGCATTAATTGTATAATCTGAACAAAACCAAAACTTACATGAAACAAAAGTTGAGTCTGGCTGATACAGGATGGAGCACAATGACATATGGGAGGGAACAGACAAGAGATGTGTATGGGAGATAAAGTTTGAATTTGACCTTCTGGTCAAGAAGGGTCTTAAGAAAGGACTTACAACCTATTAGGTGCTCCCTAAGTGGTTGTCCAAGGTGGGTCCAATTTTCCCTGATTGGGCCAGAATTCCAGGATGCCTCACTGATGCTGATGCGGGTACTTTCACTTCCAGATGCCAGGGAATTCAGGGTTGGTCAGTCCCAGCTACGCCTTGGCAAGGGATGAAAAGACTTCCGGGAGCTTTTTTTTTTTTTGAGATGGAGTCTCACTCTGTCACCCAGGCTGGAGTGCGGTGGCATGATCTCAGCTTACCGCAACCTCTACCTCCTGGGTTCAAGCGAGTCTCCTGCCTCAGTCTCCTGAGTAGCTGGGATTGCAGGCCACACCACCATGCCCGGCCTTTTTTTTTGAGATGGAGTTTCGCTCTTGTTATCCAGGCTGGAGTGCAATGGCGAGATTTCGGCTCATTGCAACCTCCGCCTCCTGGGTTCAGGCAATTCTCCTGCCTCAGCCTCCCAAGTGGCTGGGATTACAGGCACGCGCCACCATGCCCAGCCAATTTTTTGTATTTTCAGTAGAGACGGGGTTTCACCATGTTGACCAGGATGGTCTCGATCTCTTGACCTCATGATCCACCCGCCTCGGCCTCCCAAAGTGCTGGGATTACAGGCTTGAGCCACCGCGCCCGGCCTTTTTTTTTTTTTTAAAAAAAGTAGAGATAGGGTTTCACCATGTTGGCCAGGCTGGCCTCCAAGTGCTGATCTCAGGTGATCCACCCACCTCAGGCTCCCAAAGTGCTGGGATTATAGGCATGAGCCATCGCGCCCAGCCTGCTCTTAAAGTAAAAGTGAGCCCTCTCGCTGCCTTACTTACCAGAGCCTTTTGTTCACTTGTTTTCATAGAGTATATTCACATTTTGCCTTTAATTAGTTACCTGGGTCCATCATTCCTATTCCAGATTTGCTGCTTCTTAGGGATTGGGTCAGCTGAGCACCCCTGGTAACTTACAAAATGGGAGAAACCATATCTAGCCTGTACTGGGAGATGAAAGAAGTTACCTGCACGGATTTCACAGCCAGCCAAAGTTGAGTTTTTTTTTTTGAGACAGAGTCTCATTCTGTCACCCAGGCTAGAGAGAGTGCAATGGCACAATCTCAGCTCACTGCAACCTCTGCTTCCCAGGTTCAAGTGATTCTCCTGCCTCAGCCTCCCAAGAGTAGCTGGGATTACAGGTGTCTACCACCACGTCTTGCTAATTTTTGTATTTTTAGTAGAGATGAGGTTTGTCCACATTGGCCAGGCTGGTCTGGAACTCCTGACCTCAGGTGATCTGCCCGCCTCGGCCCCCTAAAGTGCTGGGATTACAGGTGTGAGCCACCACACCTGGCCCAAACTTGAATTCTAATCCCAGCTCCTGGTCAGGTATGGTGGCTCACACCTGTAATCCCAGCACTTTGGGAGGTCCAGGCGGGTGGATCAGGGGGTCAGGAGTTCTAGACCAGACTGGTCAAGATGGTGAAACCCCATCTCTACTAAAAATACAAAAAAATTCAAGACCAGCCTGGCCAAGACAACGAAACCCTGTCTCTACTAAAAATACAAAAATTGGCCAGGTGCGGTGGCTCATGCCTGGAATCCCAGCACTTTGGGAGGCCAAAGCAGACAGATCATGAGGTCAAGAGATCAAGACCATCCTGAAACCCCATCTCTACTAAAAATGAAAAAGTTAGCTGGGCATATTGGAACACACCAGTAGTCCCAGTTACTCGGGAGGCTGAGGCAGGCAGATCACGCGGTCAAGAGATCAAGACCATCCTGACCAACATGTGAAATCCCATCCCTACTAAAAATACAAAAAAAATTCAAGACCAGCCTGGCCAAGATAACGAAACCCTGTCTCTACTAAAAATACAAAAATTGGCAAGGCGCGGTGGCTCATGACTGTAATCCCAGCACTTTGGGAGGCCAAGGCAGGTGGATCTTGAGGTCAAGAGATCAAGACCATCCTGAAACCTCGTCTCTACTAAAAAACAAAAGTTAGCTGGGTGTGGTGGCACACATCTGTAGTCCCAGTCACTCAGGAGGCAGGGGCAGGAGGATCGCTTGAACCTGGGAGGCAGTGGTTAAAAAAATTAAAAAAAAAAAAGAAAAAAATTAAAGCTGTGCCTTTAGGCATGTCATACCACCTCCCTAAACTGCAAAATGGAAATCCAATTTATCTCACAGGATTTTGTGAAGATAAACTGAGATACTATTTACCTGGCACTTAATACCCTTGTCTGACACAGTGTTCAATAAGTGGCATTTAGTATCAAATCGATGTTTCCTAAACTGAGCTCTACGTTCTAATTGAACCACAGGAATAGGGATTTCACTGGACCTCTGTGAAAATCCTAGCTCTGCTATTTATCAAATGTGTGACCTTGGGCAAGTTACTTAAGTCTCCTAAATCCTTTTTTCTCATTTATAAAACAGCAACATTCCCATCTATCTCCCACAAGGGTGATGCAAGCATCGAAAGTGATAAGCGAAGTGAAATGGGGCAGATCACCAGCCTGGCCAGCACAGTGAAACCCCATCTCTACTGAAAAGACAAAAATGAGCTGAAGACTGGGTAAGGTGGCTCATGCCTGGCCTTTGGGAGGCCGAGGCAGGTGAATCACCTGAGGTCAGGACTTCAAGACCAGCCTATCCAACATGGTGAAACCCTATCTCTATTAAAATAAAAAATAGGGCCAGGTGCGGTGGCTCAAGCCTGTAATCCCAGCACTTGGAGAGGCCGAGGCAGGTGGATCACGAGGTCAAGAGATCGAGACCATCCTGGTCGAAATGGTGAAACCCTGTCTCTACCAAAGATACAAAAAATTAGCTGGGCATGGTGGCGCGTGCCTGTAATCCCAGCTACTCAGAAGGCTGAGGCAGGAGAATTGCCTGAACCCAGGAGGCGGAGGTTGCAGTGAGCCGAGATCGCGCCATTGCACTTCAGTCTGGCTAACAAGAGCGAAACTCCATCTCAAAATAAATAAATAAATAAAAATTAAAATTAAATAAAAAATAAAAATTAGCTGGGCGTACGTGGTACACACCTGTAATCCCAGTCACCCAAGAGGCTGAGGCACAAGAATTGCTAAAACCCAGGAGGCAGAGGTTAAACTGAGCCGAGATTGCACCACTGCACGCCAACCTGGGCGACCAAGCAAGACTGTCTCAAAAAAAAAAGTTAGCCGGGTGTGGTGGCGTGCACCTTTAGTCCAAGGTACTTGGGAGGCTGAAGCCAGAGAATCACTCGAACCCAGGAGGCAAAGGTTGCAATGAGCCAAGATTGTGCCACTGCACTTAAGCCTGGGTGACAGAGTGAGACTCATCTCTTAAAAAAAAAAAAAGGGCTGGGCGCAGTGGCTCACGCCTATAATCCCAGCACTTTGGGAGGCCAAGGCGGGTGGATCACGAGGTCAAGAGATCCAGACCATCCTGGTCAACAAGGTGAAACCCCATCTCTAATAAAAATACAAAAATTAGCTGGGCACAGTGGTGCGCGCCTGTAGTCTGAGCTACTCAGGGAGGCTGAGGCAGGAGAATTGCTTGAACCCAGGAAGCGGAGGTTGCAGTGAGCTGTGCCATTGCACTCCAGTCTGTGTAACAACAGCAAAACTCCATCTCAAACACACACACACACACACACACACACACACACACACACACACACACACAGGGAGGAAGTCTTATAAACATTAAGGCCCTATGGAGATGTTAGGAATGTGGGTCACCACACTCCCAGCTACCCAAGCACTCAAGCAGCCTCTGACCTGGGGAGGGGAACAAGGCTGCCTACACAATGTGACAACCAGGCATGTCCAGACCAGTTCCCCTGGTGGGGCCAAAACCCCAGGAGCCCTTACTGATGCAGGTGACTTCCACCTGCAGATGCCAGGGGGATTCAAGGTTGGTCAGTGGCAGCCGAGCTTTGACAAGGGATGAAAAGACAGGGTCTGCTTTCTGGTTCCTAGTTTTCTGTAGCTGCAGTGCCTGTTTACACACAGACAGCCATCCCTCTCCCAGGGGCTGCATGGACCAGCATCTTCCAAGAGGGCCTGGATTGTTTTAATGCAGCTCCACCAGAGCCTCAGGTCTGGGGAAAGCAGCAGCATGGGGATCAAGGCAGGGGCGGGGAGAACACCAGATATGAAGTCAGAGTCAGAGGCTGTATCTTGGGACTGGCGCTAACTGTGGTCCCTCATTATCCATCATCCCCTCCTAAGAAAGAAAGGGCAGGGCACAAAGGGATGCCCACTGCAAACAGGCAGAGCACAGGGGAGCTTGCTCATGGGCAAATGACCTCTGAGCCTCATTGTTAGAATAGGCCCAGTGATACCTCACAGAGCTGCTAGGACAAAAAATGAAGACAATGTAGCAGAAAGAGTCTAACAACCAATAAGAGTTCAGTGCACTCCCCTTCTTCCCCTAGACAAAGCAGCGCAGAACTTCTAGAAACTCACCATCTTCTGCAGTATTGAGTTTGAGGCTCTTGCCCTTGAAACTCAGCTGTCCCCCAGCCACCTGAGTCTTGGCCAGTGTCTCTGCCAGCTTAGCAATGTCTTCTGAGGCCATGTTGGCCAGGCTGGTGGGCTCCCCTGGAGATCTGCAGACTGAGAAGGCCAATGTTGCATTAAGAAAAAGGAGTCTCCTGAGGCCCCTGGTTGGGGGTCAGGTTAGGACATCAGCCATCTCAGGAGTCTGACCCTACTTCCCCTGCTGTGCAGACCCTAGAACTAAACCACTGGACGGAAGGAAAACAGCATCAGAGAACAGTTCCAGAAGGTGTAGGAGATAGTAAAAGAACTGAAAAATCATGTTTTAGCCTATAAGGAGCTACCATCTCAATAAGTGCTCCTCTGCCAAACTGCCACAGCTGGGACACCCAGCAACACCATGTGAACTGCCCATTTCCTGGCACTCAAGTCCCAAAACAAAGGCTGCAGAGTCTGGCCCAAGCACACACCTGCTTGAACATCTTGGCTGTTCTCTGTTTGAGGGTCCCATTCCTCAAACAGGACACAGATGGCTATGGGATCCAGATCATCCATCCCAGAGAATGCCCCACCACCTACGCCGGCATGACTCTGGGGTGGGTCACAGGGGTCAGCCCCACTGCAGGCCTGGTTTCAACCCTGGCCAGGAGACTGGGCAGGGCATGGTGGACCCTGAAGGGTTCCTAGGAGACCAGAGATCATCATATCATAACAGCTACCATCATAATAGGCCAGGGACAGGGTTGTCACCCATGAAGCCCTTTTGTACCCAAGTTTACCAGATGTGGGTAGAAATGGGGTTGATGAACCTCATTGTTTATAAAATCAGGAGTGCTGGTAAAACAAGTAAAGCTGGCCAGGTGCAGTAGCTCACACCTATAATCCCAGTGTGGGAAGCTGTAATTGGGAGGATTCCTTGAACCCAGCAGTTCAAAACCAGGGTGAACAACATGACAAAATCCTAGCTCTATTAAAAAAAAAAAAATTGGCCGGGCGCGGTGGCTCAAGCCTGTAATCCCAGCACTTTGGGAGGCCGAGGCGGGTGGATCACGAGGTCATCAGATCGAGACCAACCTGGTCAAAATGGTGAAACCCCGTCTCTACTAAAGATACAAAAAATTAGCTGGGCATGGTGGCGTGTGCCTGTAATCCCAGCTACTTGGGAGGCTGAG
>CM052648.1:22737300-22754457 GCA_028533165.1 Leontopithecus rosalia | reverse complement strand
ATGGTGGTGTGCACCTGTAGTCCCAGCTCCTGGGGAGACTGACGTGGGAGGATTGCTTGAGCCCAAGAGACAGAGGCTACAGTGAGCCATGATCTCACCACTGCATTCCAGCCTGGATGACAGAGTAAGATTGTATCTCAATAAATAAATAAACAAATAAAAGTAAAAATGAGCTGGGTGTGGTGGCACATGCCTGTAGTCAGTCTCAGCTACTGGAGAGGCTGAGGCAGGAGGATCACTTGAGCTCAGAAGTTCAAAGTTGCAGTAAGCTATGATTGTGCCACTGCTATAGCCTGGGTGACTGCAGGAGATCCTATCTCTAAAATCAAGTAAATAAATACATGAAAAATTTTAAAACAAGTAAAGCTTTGAAAACTCCTGTGCCTGCTGGTGGTTATTGCTAACCAGCTTTACTTGGACTACACGTGAGATGAAACATCTCACGTGTAGTGCCTGTAAATTTAAGCCAGCTATATTAGATAGGAATGTGGAACATCACTACATACTTGTATAGTGTTTACTTTGAAACATGAATATATGAATACATGGATCTGTGAGATGCTCAAAAAAAAAAAGAGGAGAGGCCTGGTGCGGTGGCTCACGCCTGTAACCCCAGCACTTGGGAAGGCTGAGGTGGTGGATCACGAGATCAAGAGATCAAGACCATCCTGATCAACATGGCGAAAACCCGTCTCTACTAAAAATACAAAAAATTAACTGGGCATGGTGGCGTGTGCCTGTAATCCCAGCTACTCAGGAGGCTGAGGCAGGAGAATTGCCTGAACCCAGGAGGCGGAGGTTGCGGTGAGCCGAGATCGCGCCATTGCACTCCAGCCTGGGTAACAAGAGCGAAACAGCGAAACTCCATCTCAAAAAAAAAAAAAAGGCATTATTAGGCCAGGCATGGTGGCTCATGCCTGTAATAACAGCACTTTGGGAGGCCAAGGCAGGTGGATCACCTGAGGTCAGGAGTTCAAGACCAGCCTGACCAACATGGTGAAACACTGTCTCTACTAAAAAATACAAAAATTAGCCAGGCAAGGTGGTGGGTGCCTGTAATCCCAGCTACTTGGGAGGCTGAGACAGGAGAATCGCTTGAACCTGGTTGACGGAGATTGCAGTAAGCCGGGATGGTGGCACTGCACTCCAACCTGGGACACAGCAAGAATCCGTCAAAAAAAAAAGAGGCATTATTAGGATATAATTAAATAAAGATGTCAGGGACTGGGTCATGCAGACATCCTGTTCCTGGGGGAACAGGATTCCTGCAAAGGGGAATAGCAAATGCAACGGCTCTTGTAGGGGAAAGAAGGATGGAGGAACTGAAAGAGGGCCAGTGGGGCTAAAGCACGGAGAGAGACAAAAAAAAAAGGAGTGAAGAGATGAGAGTTAACAAGGGGCCCAAATCATAAAGGCCATTTGAAGAACAGTGGCTTTGACTATGAGTGACAAGAAAAGCCACTGAAGGGTTTCTAGCAGAAGACAGATGTCATTTGACCTATGTTTTGACAGGATCACTCTACTTGCCACAAAGGGCCTGGCATATAGAAGGTGCTCAAGAAATGACTTGTTGAAACTGCATAAAAATTAACCAGAGTCGGGTGCAATGGCTCACTCCTGTAATCCCAGCATTTCAGGAGGCCGAGGTGGGCGGATTGCTTGAGCCCAGAAGTTAGAAACCAGCCTGGGCAATATGCCGAAACTAAAAATACAAAAATTAGCTGGGTGTGGTATCGTGTGCCTGCAGTCTCAACTACTTGGCAGGTAAGGTAGGAGGATCACTTGAGTCCTGGACGTGGAGGCTGCAGTGAGCTGAGATCTTGCCGCTGTGCTCCAGCCTGGGCAACAGGACACCCTGTTTCAAAAAAATAAATAAAATAACCAGAGCCCAGGCACGGTGGCTTACGCCTGTAATCCCAGCACTTTGGGAAGCCAAGGAAGGTGGATCATGAGGTTAGGAGTTCAAGACCAGCCTGGCCAATATAGTGAAACCCTGTCTCTACTAAAAAAAAAAAAAAAAAAAAAAAAAAAAATTAGCCAGGGGTGGTGGTGAGCACCTTGTAGTTCCAGCTGCTCAGGAGACTGAGACAGGAGAATCACTTGAACCCAGAAAGCTAAGGTTACTGTGAGCCGAGATTGTGCCACTGCACTCCGCCTGGGCTACAGAGCAAGACTCCATCTCAAAAAAAAAAAAACTTAACCAGAAACCAACCCAGTGCCGTGGCTCACACCTGTAATTCCAACATTTTGGGAGGCTAGGTGGGAAGATCACTTTAGACCAGGAGTTTGAGACAAGTCTGGGCAACAGAATGAGACCGTGTCTCCATAGAAAAATTTAAAAATTAGCCAGGTGTGGTGGCACCTGTAGTCCCCACAACTTGGGAGGCTGAGGTGGGAGGATCGCTTGAGCCCTGGAAGCTGAGGCTGCAATTGAGTGAGTGGCGATCGTCCCACAACGCTCCAGCCTGGATGACAGAGGGAGACCCTGTCTCTAACAAGATAAAAAATAAAAAAACAAACCGACAAAAAAAACAACCTGAGACCCCAGCATCTCTTGCAGTTCTGCGATGGGACAATTTGAGGGTAAAAGGTGGTGGTGGAGTCTCCCGATAGAATAGGGACAGAACTTCTCAGCTTAAAGGGGCCCCATTCCTCAGTCCAGGAGAGAGACAAAAAGATGCACCCCTCCACAAACACTTTATAGACTAAGAAACTGGAGCACATAAAAGTGAATTGATTTGTCCAAGGTCAGCAAATGGTCAGCGGCAGAGCAAAAGCAAAGGGTTAATAGAGAAACGTCTTCTCCCCGCTCGCAGCAGGTCGGAGACTTTTCTGAGGTGAGATGTATGCTCCTGCAAAGCGTCAGCAGTGACTCACATCGATCCCAGGGACCGCGGCGCCCGCCATGGCCTCCCGCGGGCGTGGGCCTGCCGGGAGGCGGCGCCGTGGGAGCGACGCGCAAATACAGGCCGCAAATGACAGACGGGCGGCGCGGGAGCCGCATCTGGAATTCCCAGAGGACTCGCACCGCCTTCGGTTGACAGCGAGGCTAATATGAGACGCCACTGCTAGCAGCTGCAGGCTGGGCAGCTCCGGAACGTCAGACGCCCTTTAAGCCTCAGTTTCCCCATTTGTGAATGGAGCCAGCGCCGCCCAACACACCCCCTCCCGCAGCCACCCCCGGAGCGCTCGGCTGTCGAAGGCGAAGTGAAAGCCGAGGGGACAGGCAGAAGGCGCACAGGGGAGACACGCCTCCTCGCCCCGCACCCCTGTCCCAGGCAGGTGACGGGAAAAGGAAAGGGATCCTGACTGTACCGTAAACAGGCAGTACCGCCGCGTGGGGGGAAACGAGCACGCGCGTCCGCCCCAACAGGACGGGGACAAATTTAGGGTCCGGGCCAGGCCGGAGTCGCCACCTCGGGGTCCAGGGGTCGCGATGTCCACCCTGCTTGTCTGTCCGGTCTCTCGGACTCCCGGCCTCACGCGCTTCCTACACCACCTGCTCTCCGCACCGCAGCGGATGATGGCGGAGGAGGAGGATTTTGAAAGCCGGCAGTTTCTTTGCTTCGATTTGATTTGTTCGAGGCCCAGGCAGGCTTGCCCTCGCCCGGCACGCGCGGTCTCTCGGGTACGGTAGTCTCGTTCTCCCGCGCGTGGCGCAGCTGGGCCCGCGCCGCGAACTACCCATCCCAAGGTACACTGCGCGCAGAGCTTCCCCGCCGCCCTCCTCTTCGCCCTCCGGTGGCGGCTTCTGGCTCTTTCTCGCGGAGACGCAGGGCGGTGTTCAGCAGGGAGCGCCCAAAGACTACAATTCCCAAAATGCGTTGCGCCCGGGCCCGTCCGCTTTTCCGGAAAGGTTTTGTTTGCGTAACTTTGGTGACGCAGGTATTGCCGGCTGCTGGGTCTCCTCCGCAAGACGCTGGTATCCATTTCCCGAAAGAAAAGATTCCCTTCCGTCCCATGAAACTGAAAGGGCATTCGAAGGCTTCCACTTAGATATGCACAAATTACTTGATAATTAAAAAGGGGAAATAGTAACTATCGAAGAGAAGCTCTACAGACATCACTTGAACGGCAACGTTAACATCAACAGCAGGACAAGCTGACATTCATCGCACACTTTCTGTGTGATGCACTGACCCTGATCTGCAATGCATGACCTTAGTCTAATCACGAGAAACCCAAGCTAAGGGACATTATAACTGGTCTGTACCCTTCCGGAAATGTCTGTATTATGTAAGAAAAAGAAAAACGGAGTAACTGTTGCCGATTACAGGAAAAGAAAAAGACAACTGAATACAATACATGGTCCTGGATCGGATCCTGGGTGGGGATTGCTATAAAAGACAATATTGAGACAGCAAAATTTGACTGTGTATTAGATAATAGTATTGTATCAGTGTTAAATGTATTAATTTTGATTATAGTATAGGGTTTTGTAAGAGACTGCCCTTGTTCTTGGAAAAAAATGCTGAAATAATTAGGGACAAAAAGGACATGATTTCTGCAACTTTGGTTAAAAGAAATGTACCTATACATGTACCTAGAGAAAGCAGGGGCACAGATGTGAGAAAATGTTTATCAGTGAATCTAGTTGAAGGATACGGGAGTTCTTTGAATATTTTTGCAACTTTTCTGTAGGTGTGAATTTAAGCATAAAAACACAAGCAGCTTTTTTTTTTTTTTCTTGAGACAGTTTTGCTCTTGTTGCCCAGGCTGGAGTGCAATGGCACAGTCTTGGCTCACTGCAACCTCCGCCAGTTAAAGCAATTCTCTTGAGTAGCTGGGATTACAGGCACCTGCGACCATGCTTGGCCCTAGTGATCCACCCACCTAGGCTTCCCGAAGTGCTGGGATTACAGGCATGAGCCACTGCACACGGCCTTTTTTTTTAAACTAAAAAACACCCTGGGGTCTCACTATGTTGCCCAGGCTGGATTTGAATTTCTGGGCTGAGGTGAGCCTACAGCCTCAGCCTCTCAAGCAGCTGGTATTACGCATGTGCAATGTCTCCACTGGGTTTGTTTGTTTGTTTGTTTGAACAAAAAGCTTTTTATTTTATTAATTTTTTTTCTTTTTTTTTTTGAGACAGAGTTTCGCTCTTGTTACCCCAGCTAGAGTGCAATGGTGCCATCTCGGCTCACCGCAACCTCCGTCTCCTGGGTTCAGGCAATTCTCCTGCCTCAGCCTCCTGAGTAGCTGGGATTACAGGCAGGCGCCACCATGCCCAGCTAATTTTTTGTATTTTTAGTAGAGACGGGGTTTCACCATGTTGACCAGGATGGTCTCGATTTCTTGACCTCATGATCCACCCGCCTCGGCCTCCCAAAGTGCTGGGATTACAGGCTTGAGCCACCTCGCCCGGCCTATATTTTATTAATTTTTGAGATAGCATCTTCCTTGGTCACCAGGCTGGAGCATGGTAGCCCGATAAAATTTTTTATTTTTTGCAGATACAGGGTCTCATGTTGCCCGAGCTGCTAGCTTTTTAACCATTATGTAAAAAACGTGTAATTTATAAACACTTCAATCAATATACAACAGGATAAAGAGGAAAGTAGCTGGGCGCGGTGGCTTACGCCTGTTATCCCAGCACTAGGAGGCCGAGGCGGGTAGATCACAAGGTCAAGAGATTGGGAGACCATCCTGGTCAACATTGTGAAACCCCGCCTCTACTAAAAATACAAAAATTAGCCGGGCATGGTGGCACACACCTGCAGTCCAGGCTACTCGGGAGGCTGAGGCAGGAGAATCTATTGAACCCAGGAGGCGAAGGTTGAAGTGAGCCGAGATCGCGCCACTGCACTCCAGCCTGGGTAACAAGGGCGAAACTCCATCTCAAAAGAAAACAAAAAAAGAGAGAGAAAAGTAAACATCATCCTAAACTCTAGCCCCTAGAGATAATCACTGTCAAGATATTCAGCCTTCTTTTTCTTTTGCCTTTTCCTTTTTCTTTTTACCTTTTGCTTTACCAGCAATTCAAAGTTAAACAGATCGGCCAGGTGCGGTGGGTCACGCCTGTAATCCCAGCACTTTGGGAGGCCGAGGTGTGTGGATCACTTAAGGTCAGGAGTTCAAGACCAGCCTGGCAAACATGGTGAAACCTGTCTCTACTAAAGCTGCAAAAAATTAGTTGGGCGTTGTGGTGCATGCCTGCAGTTCCAGCTACTCATGAGGCTGAGGCAGGGAAATTGCTTGAACCAGGCAGGCGGAGATTGCAGTGAGCTGAGATTGCATCACTGCACTCCAGCCTGGCGACAGAGTAGAACTCCATCTCAAACACAAAACAAAACCAAGAAACCCAACAAAGTTAAACAGATCATGGGCTGGGTGCAGTGGCTTACACTTGTCATCTCAGCACTTTGTAGTATTGAGGCAGGCAGATCACTTGAGCCCAAGAGTTTGAGACCAGCCTGGCCAACATGGTGAAACCCCATCTCTACTAAAAATGAAAAAAGTTGGCCGGGCGCGGTGGCTCAAGCCTATAATCCCAGCATTTGGGGAGGCCGAAGCGGGTGGATCATGAGGTCAAGAGATCGAGACCATCCTGGTCAACATGGTGAAAACCCATCTCTACTAAAAATACAAAAAATTAGCTGGGCATGGTGGCACGTGCCTGTAATCCCAGCTACTCGGGAGGCTGAGGCAGGAGAATTGCCTGAACCCAGGAGGCGGAGGTTTCGGTGAGCCGAGATGGCGCCATTGCACTCCAGCCTGGGTAACAAAAGTGAAACTCCGTCTCAAAAGCAACAAAAAAAATAAAAACAGAAACAGAAACAAAAAAAAGAAGCCAGGTCTCTAGGGTTCTTTTCTATGTTTATTATTATTGTTGTTGTTGTTGTTATTATTTATTCATTTATTTATTTTTTTTTTTGAGACGGAGTTTCGCTCTTGTTACCCAGGCTGGAGTGCAATGGTGCGATCTCGGCTCACCGAAACCTCCGCCTCCTGGGTTCAGGCAATTCTCCTGCCTCAGCCTCCAGAGTAGCTGGGATTACAGGCGTGCACCACATGCCCTGCTAATTTTCTGTATTTTCAGTAGAGACAGGGTTTCACCATGTTGACCAGGATGGTCTCGATCTCTTGACCTCGTGATCCACCCGCCTCGGCTTCTCAAAGTGCTGGGATTACAGGCGTGAGCCACTGCGCCCGGCCTTATTATTTATTTATTTGCCCTCTGAAGTGAATGAATTGAACCAAAGTTATTATTTTTTTAGGCCGGGCGCAGTGGCTCACGCCTGAAATCCCAGCACTTTGGGAGGCCGAGGCAGGTGGATCACGCGGTCAAGAGATCGAGACCATCCTGGTCAACAAGGTGAAACACCATCTCTACTAAAAATACAAAAATTAGCTGGGCATGGTGGTGCGTGCCTGTAGTCCCAGCTACTGGGAAGGCTGAGGCAGGAGAATTGCTTGAACCCAGGAGGCGGAGGTTGCGGTGAGCTGAGAACGCGCCATTACACTCCAGCCTGGGCGACAAGAGGGAAACTGTCTCAAAAAAAAAAAAAGAGTTATTATTAATTTTTGAGACGTAGTCTCGCTCTTGTCACCCAGGCTGGAGTGCAAATGGCACTATCTCAGCTCACTGCAACTTCCGCCTCCTGGGTTCAAGGGATTCTCCTGCCGCAGCCTTCCAAGTAGCTGGGATTTCAGGTGCTTGCCACCACACCCAGCTAATTTTTGTATTTTTAGTAGAGACAAGGTTTTACCATGTTGGCCAGGCTAGTCTTGAACTCCACCTCCCAAAGTGCTGAGATTACAGGTGTGAGCCATGTCAGGCCTTCTAGGGTTGTTTTCAACAAACACACTTCACTTTGTGAGTGCCAGGTTGAGTATAAGGGGTAATCAGAAGAAGCTGAGAGTGTTGTGCAGCCTTTTTTTGTTTTTGTTTTTGTAAAGAATGTTTGGAAGACAAGAGCAAGCTGCCTCTGATTAGTCTGGTTTACTTAACTGAGTGTTTTAAATTCCATTCTGGTGCCTGAAAACAAACTTAATTGCCAATTGTAAATGAATAAATAACAATATTTATGTGGAATTCCTGAAAACAGACGAAGGCTGCTGACTTGCAATTTAGTCAGATTAAAAACAAATGGCTAAAGTACGCCAGACATGTGAGGAATGTGGAGAGAAAATTCCAACGTGCAATGGCCCCTGGAGAGAGATGGGTCAGCCCACCTGCAGGGCAAGGCAGCCTCCCCCAGGGTCCCCTCCCCTGGTGGAAGTGGGTTGGCTGCATCATCTGTGAAGGACACTTAAACCACATCCTCCTCAGGGCTCAAGCCAAGGGCTTCCCATTAAACTATTTTTTTAACCTTGATAAATAACCATCATTAAAATAAATCATTGGTTCCACAAATAGTTATCAAAGATCTGTGTTCCAACAGGCATTGTTCCAGCTCCTGAAAATCCAGTGATGAAAGAAACTGAAAAGGACGGTATCTATGGAGGAGCTTAAATTCTGCTCTAACTAATGTTTGTGGAGGGTTTTCCAGTACCAAATCTTTTTTGGTAGATTATCTTCTCTTTTAATAATGCTTTCTTTTCTTTTTTTTTTTCTTCCTTTTTTTTTTTTTAAGTGGAGTCTCAGTCTGCTGCCCAGGCTGGTGTGCAGTGATACAATCTGGGCTCACTGTAACCTCTGCCTCCTGGTTCAAGTGATTCTCATGCCTTAACCTCCCAAGTAGCTGGGATTACAGGCACCTGCCACCACACCCAGCTAATTTTTTTATTTTAATTTTATTTTTGTTTATTTATTTATTTATGCTACCGAGTCTCGCTCTGTTGCCCAGGCTAAAGTGCAGTGGGGCAATCTCGGCTCACTGCAACCTCCGTCTCCCGGGTTCAAGCAATTCTCCTGCATGAGAATCACTTGAGCCTGGGAGGCAGAGGTTGCAGTGAGCTAAGAATGCACCACTGCACTCCAGTTTGGGCAACAGAGTGAGACTCTGTCTCAAAAGAAAAAAAAAAAGGTTGGGCACAGTGGCTTACGCCTGTAATCCCAACATATTGGGAGGTGGATGCATCACCTGAACTTGGTCAGGAGTTCAAGGCCAGCATGGCCAAGATGGTGAAAGCCCGTCTCAACTAAAACTACAAAAATTAGCCGGGCATGGTGGTGTGCACCTGTAGTCCCAGCTACTTGGTAGGCTGAGGCAGGAGAATTGCTTGAACCCAGGTGGCAGAGGTTGCAGTGAGCAAAGATCACACCAGTGCACTCCAGCCTGGGGGACAGAGTGAGACTGTCTCAAAAAAAAAAAAAAATTACGTGGATTGATGAATGCATAGATGGATGAATATGTAATAAAGCAAACACAGCAAAATGTTAACAACAGTAGAATAATCTAGGGCATGTGGGTGTTCATTGAGCAGTTCTTTCAGCTTTCTGTATGTTTAAACAGTTTCATAATAATATGCTGGGGAAGCTGGGTGCGGTGCTCCCAGCACTATAATCCCAGCACTTTGGGAGGCTGAGGTGGGCAGATCACCCGAGGTCAGGAGTTTGAGACCAGCCTGGCCAACATGGAGAAACCCTGTCTCTATTAAAAATACAAAAAGGCCGGGCTCGGTGGCTCAAGCCTGTAATCCCAGCACTTTGGGAGGCCGAGGCGGGTGGATCATGAGGTCAAGAGATAGAGACCATCCTGGTCAATATGGTGAAACCCCGTCTCTACGAAAGATACAAAAAATTAGCTAGGCATGGTGGTGCATGCCTGTAATCCCAGCTGCTCAGAAGGCTGAGGCAGGAGAATTGCCTGAACCCAGGAGGCGGAGGTTGCGGTGAGCCGAGATCGCGCCATTGCACTCTAGCCTGGGTAACAAGAGCGAAACTCCGTCTCAAAAAAAAAAAAAAATACAAAAAAATATATATAGCTGGGTGTTGTGGCGGTCACCTGTAATCCCAGCTACTGGGGAGGCGGAGGCAAGAGAATTGTTTGAACCTAGGAGTCAGAGTTGGAGGTTGCAGTGAGCTGAGATTGCACAATTGCACTCCAGCTTGGGCAACAGAGTGGGAATCCATCTCAAATAATAATAATAATAATAATAATAATATGCTGGGGACAAGTGTGGCCATATATTATCTCCTTCGTTTCACCCATTGTATCATCATTGTATGTGGCCAACCTGTCTGACCTCAAGGGTCATGGATCTGTTCTATCTTTTTTGTTTTTTTTTTTGTTTTTTTTTGAAACAGAGTTTCGCTCTTGTTCCCAGGCTGGAGTGCAATGGTGCGATCTTGGCTCACCACAACCTCCACCTCCTGGGTTCAGGCAATTCTCCTGCCTCAGCCTCCCGAGTAGCTGGGACTACAGGTACGCACCACCATGCCCAGCTAATTTTTGGAATCTTTAGTAGAGACGGGGTTTCACCATGTAGACCAGGATGGTCTCGATCTGTTGACCTCGTGATCCACCCGCCTCGGCCTCCCAAAGTGCTGGGATTACAGGCTTGAGTCACCGCGCCTGGCCTTTTTTTGTTTTTTTAAGAGACGGGTTTCACCATGTTGGCCAGGATGGTCGAAATCTCTTGACCTCATGATCCGCCGGCCTTGGCCTCCCAAAGTGCTAGATTACAAGCGTGAGCCACAGTGCCCAGCCTGTTCTGTCTTTTTAATGACGCCTTCATCTTTGAAAATCTGAATTATATGCACTGCGTCCCAGAGAATATATTATTTATTTATTTACTTTTTATTCTTTTGATATGGAGACTTGCTCTGTCACCCCATCTGGAGTAGAGTGGTGCGATCTCAGTCCACTACAGCATATACCTTCTGGGTTCAAGCGATGCTCCTGCCTCAGCCTCCAAGTAGCTGGGATTACATGCTCCACCATGACCAGCTGATTATTATTTTTTTCTGTGTATTTTTTAATAGAGACAGGGTTTCACCATGTTTGTCAGGCTGCTCTTGAACTCCTGACCTCAAGTAATCTGCCACGGCCTCCCAAAAGGCTGTGATTACAGGCGTGAGACACCATGCCCAGCCATTTTTCATTTATTTATTGTTTTGAGACAGAGTTTCGCTCTTATTTCCCAGACTAGAGTGAAATGGTGTGATCTTGGCTCATTGCAACCTCTGCCTACCAGGTTCAAGCAATTCACCTGCCTCAGCCTCCCAAGTAGCTGGGATTACAGGCACCCACCACCACGCCTGGCTAGCTTTTTGTACTTTTAATAGGGATGGGGTTTCACTATGTTGAACCCCTGGTCTCAAACTCCTGATCTCAGGTGAACCACCCACCTTGACCTCTGAAAGTGCTGGGATTATAGGCATGGGCACTGCACCTGGCTGATTTTTTTTTTTTTTGAGATGGAGTTTGGCTCTTGTTACCCAGGCTGGAGTGTAATGGCGCAATCTCGGCTCATCGCAACCTCTGCCTCCTGGGATCAGGCAATTCTCCTGCCTCAGCCTCCTGAGTAGCCGGGATTACAGGTATGAGCCACCATGCCCAGCTAATTTTTTGTTTTTTTTTTAAGAAAAAATGTCTATTATTTATTATACTGAACAACTCTGACCACCAGAGACGAATGGAGGGCAGGAGAGAAGAACATCTTGCTTCTCAATAAACTTTCCTTCCTTGTTTTAACATTTTTGAGGATTCTTTCCCAACCTATTACATCTATATTATAATGGTGACAAATTTTCCAACTCTGCCACTCCTTCCAGTGCGTTATTTTTATTATCTTTGTTGGAGGTGGAAAAAAAAATAGATCCCTACTTGTAGTAACAAAACAATATTGGAAACTGTCATTAAATCAGGACAAGTGAAAAACAGATCTGTTCCCAGACTCACAGGATTATAAATTTAGGAAGTACACACACACAAAAATAAAAATTAATTACACTCACTTAGATATATTAAGTATGTACAGCTTTCTGTATGTCAATTACACCTAGGTAAGTAGTTTGTAAAAAAGTATGATCCAACCCACACCACCAACTAATAAAGAAAAAACAAATGAGTAATTCGAAAGAAAAATCACACGTTTCGGTTCACTCCTACTTTGAGTTAAGAACACTAACAGTAACTTGCATGCAGTGAATACAGTTCCCTAAATACAATGGATGAATTCTTTTCTATACATATAAATTTATGGAGAATTGGTTAATAAACACATTTTAAGTTCAATATATTATGTATTTCTGAGTGGGGAAGCAATCTTAAACATTTTAAACACCAGAAATATACAAAATTTTAAGTGAAATAATACAAAGTGCCTTGTGTTTTGATTCTGTAGTCACACCATAAAAATCTCAGATTAAGAGAACTCTGAAAAACATTGTTTTGAATATTAAGAATCATGTTTTGGGGGAGGGAGAGAATTAACAGCCTTTCTTTGCCTTAAAATACTTTTTATGAAATGTTTTATGAAATTGCAATTGGAATGAAGCAGCTCCTAAAGTCGTCAGTGTCCAGAGGAGGAAAAATTGAGCACAGGAGCAAACTACTGTTTTCCTCAACTCATTCCAATGCTCAGCTGAAGAAGTTCTCGCTTAAAAGAGCTGCTGAAAGCAGGCACAGTGGCTCATGCATGTAAGCCCAGCATTTTGGGCAGCTGAGGTGGGTAGATCACTCGAGGCCAAGAGTTTGAAACCAGCCTGGCCAACAAGGTAAAACCCCATCTCTACTGAAAATAAAGAAATAGCTGGGTATGGCGGCAGGCGCCTGTAACCCCAGCTACCCAGGAGGCTGAGGCAGGAGAATCACTTGAGCCCAGGAGGCGGAGTTTGCACTGAACTGAGATCGCACCACTGCACACCAGCCTGGACAACAGAACGAGATACTGTCTCAAAAAAAAAAATAATAAAACAAAATAGAACAACACAAAACAGCTGCTGAAGTCTTTTCTATTTTAGAAAGATAGTATGAATAAGTTTTTCTACATATTAACTACAATTTATGGTAATTTGTGAAATGTTTTTCCGTTTTTAAATCCAAGAGTCTATCATATCTCTACTCACAAAGCAACAGGCATTGCTAGGGGTCTTAGGCTAAGATCTGACACCCCAGCAGTCTGCATGGCATGTAAGCTGGTGTGGAAAGGACCAAGTTCACCTGCCAGCAGCACCACGGAATCCGACTCTCCAGCCTTTCTGCCATTAATTACCATAGATATGGCCTTTTTCTTGATATTCTATTCCCATTGGAGGCTTTTTATTAAGACCTTGTTCCTGTGAACACATTTGGGGCACAACATATTGTCTTCAAGGTGCGGGGGTGGAAAACTGGAGGCAGGAAGCAGGAAGAGCGCACTCACTCTCCCTTCCTGCTTTTCTGGAACCCAGGCTTGACCAGCATGAAACTGCAGGTGCACCCAACCATCTGTGTCTGCAGGGAGACTTTTCCCATGGACCACGCATCATCTGACACCACTGGCTTCTTGTGGAGATTCCACTGACTCTGGCGTCCTTGCCTTGGCTGAAATTCTTGCCCAGGAGGCCAGCACAGCCTCTGGGGCAGAAGTTGTCACAATTGTATTAACTCCCTCAAGGAGAGAAGGGGGCCCTTCCAGAGCAGGCAGCCCCTCCACAGGGGAAAGGGCCACTTGAGGAGTCTGTGTCCCAGAACTCTGCAGGCACGCTTTCCCTTTTTCCACCTTTAATTTATTTTGCAATGACTTCCGGATTTTGGCCTCTTTTGCTGTGCTAGGGAAATCCTTTTGGTTTGGGTAAGCAAAGGCACACAGGCGCTTATATGCTTCCAGTTTCTGGCCTCTGGTGCTCAGCTTTAATTGCTGACACCGGGCCCGCACTATGTCCCAGTGAATCAGATTAATAGGTGGCAGTTTAGAGGGTAAAGGAGGGATTGGTATCTTCTTCTGAGGTCTGGGGTTATCTGCCTTCTTCTTAGGGCAGAGCACTTTGTCACCTTTGACAGGTACTTTTCCTTTGGTTCCTTCCTTCGCTGATGTTCCCGGCAAAGCAATCGTGTTTAGTTGATTAGAAACCTGCTGATCCTCTTCCCTTGCCTTCTCTGTGGAGGTCCACTCCTTGCCTTTTACCTTCTCCATATTCAGACAGGAAGCGAAGCCAATTTTTTGTATTTTTAGTTGAGATGGGGTTTCACCATGTTGACCAGGATAGTCTCAATCTCTTGACCTTGTGATCCACCCGCCTCAGCCTCCCAAAGTGCTGGGATTACAGGCGTGAGCCACTGCGCCCTGCTGATTTTTTTTTCCTGATAGAGAGTCTTGCTCTGTTGCTCCGGCTTGAGTACAGTTGCATGATTTTGGTTCACTGCAACCTTCACCTCCCAGGTTCAAACGATTCTCTTGTGTCAGCCTCTTGAGTAGCTGGGGTTACAAACGTGTGCCACCATGCCCAGCTAATATTTTGTATTTTTAGTAGAGACGGGGTTTCACTTTGTTGGCCAGGCTGGTCTCAAACTCCTGACCTCAGGTCATCCACCCACCTCCATTTTCATGACCTAATTACCTCCCAAAGGCTCTACTTCCTAATACCATCAAATCAGGGATTACAGTCAACATAGGATTTTTTTTTTTTCTGAGACAGAGTCTCGCTCTGTTGCCCAGGCTGGAGTGCAGTGGGCGATCTTGGTTCATTGCAACCTATACTTCCTAGGTTCAAGTGATTCTCCTGCCTCAGCCTCCTGAGTAGCTGGGACTACAGGCATGTGCCACCATTCCCAGCTAATTTTTGTATTTTCAGTAGAGATGGTGTTTCACCACGTTGGCCAGGCTGGTCTCAAACTCCTGACCTCAGGATCTGCCTGCCTTGGCCTCCTAAGTTCTGGGATTATAGGCATGAGCTACCTCACCCAGCCCAACATATGAATTTTGATGGAACACAGACATTCAGTCTGTAGCACCCCCAATTTACAATGATGAAAAGGGAACCTAAGCCTAAAGTTGTTTGTACATTTTCAGAGCCCTTCCCTAAACCCCAGTTAAGATCCCTGCCTTGAGGGCTAGAACCTGAGACCATGCTGGAGTTATGGAGACCTGGGGCCTGGGAGTGAATGTTTGTTGAGTGAATGAATGGGGCCCTGCACACCCATTCAGGCAATGGGTTGCAACCAACGCTGCCTTGCACTCAGGCTGTCCCAGGAGACAAGGCTGGTACAAAATATGCTCACTGAAGAAGGGATGAACAAATTATTATTATTATTATTTTTTTGAGACAGAGTTTTGCTCTTGTTACACAGGCTGAAGTGCAATGGTGCGATCTCGGCTCACCACAACCTCCGCCTCCTGTGTTCAAGCAATTCTCCCGCCTCAGCCTCCTGAGTAGCTGGGATTACAGGCATGCGCCACCACGCCCAGCTAATTTTTGTATTTTTTAGTAGAGACAGGGTTTCTTCATATTGGCCAGGCTGGTCTCGAACTCCTGACCTCGTGATCTGGCTGCCTCAGATTCCCAAAGTGTTGGGATTATAGGCGTGAGCCACCACGCCGCGCTGGCTCACACCTCACTAATTTTTTGATTTTTTGTGGAGATAGGATCTCACAGTCTGGGCAAGGTGGCTCATGCCTGTAATCCTAGCACTTTAGGAGGCAAAGGTGGGCAGATAACTGGAGGCAGGGAGTTTGAGACCAGCCTGATTGACATTGCAAAACCCCGACTCTATTTTTAAAAATACAAAAAAATTATCTTGGCAGGGTGGCACATTCCTGTAATCCCAGCTATTCAGGAGGCTGAGACCTCCTGACTTGAGACCTCCTGAGACCTCCCACTTGACCTGGGAGGCAGAGGTTGCAGTGACCCAGGATTGCGCCACTGCACTCCAGCCTGGTGACAGAGCAACACCTGGTCTCAAAAAAAAAGAAAAAAAAAAAGAGGCCAGGTGTGGTGGCTCACGCCTGTAATCCCAGCACTTTGGGAGGCCGAGGTGGGCAGATCATGAGGTCAGGAGTTTGAGACCAGCCTGGCCAACATTGTGAAACCCCGTCTCTACTACAAATACAAAAATTAACCAGTTGTGGTGGTGGGCACCTGTAATCCCAGCTACTCAGGAGGCTGAGGCAGGAGAATCACTTGAACCTGGGAGGCAGAGGTTGCAGTGAGCCAAGACTGCGCCATTGCACTCAAGATTGGGCAGCAGAGTGAGACTCCATCCCCCCCCCAAAAAAAAGAGAGATGGGATCTTACTGTGTTGCCAAGGCTGGTCTAGAACTCCTGAGCTCAGGAATCCTCCCACCTCAGCCTCCCAAAGTGCTGCGATTATAGCTGTCAGATACCACGAAGAGCTAAAGCTGTCTTTTTTTTTTTTTTTTTTTTTTTTGAGACGGAGTTTTGCTCTTGTTGCCCAGGCTGGAGTGCAATGGTGCAATCTCAGCTCACGGAAGCCTCCTTCTCCTGGGTTCAAGCCATTCTCCTGCCTCAGCATCCTGAGTAGCTGCGATTACAGGCGCATGCCACCATATCTGACTAATTGTGTGTGTGTGTGTGTGTTTGAGCAGAGTTTTGCTATTGTTACCCAAGCTGGAGTGCAATGGCAGGATCTCGGCTCACTGCAACCTCCGCCTCCTGGGTTCAAGCAATTCTCCTGCCTTAGCCTCCTGAGTAGCTGGGACTACAGGCGCGCACCACCATGCCCAGCTAATTTTTGTATTTTTAGTAGAGATGGGGTTTCACCCTATTGACCAGGATGGTCTCGATCTCTTGACCTCGTGATCCACCCGCCTCGGCCTCCCAAAGTGCTGGGATTATAGGCGTAAGCCACCGCGCCCAGCCTTAATTTTGTGTTTTTACTAGTGACGGGATTTCTCCGTGTTGGTAACGCTGGTCTTGAACTCCCAACCTCAGGTGATCTGCCTGCCTCAGCCTCCCAAAGTGCTGGGATTACAAGTGTGAGTCACCATGCCCGGCAGAGGCTGTCTTTTTGTTTGTGGCTCTCAGAGTAGTGAAGAGGGAGAAGGTACCGAAAGAGAGAAGAGTCTGAGAGCTTCTGCAGGTGCAGGTGCATTTTGTTCTCCTTTAAAGTCTGTCTTAAAGCAGAGACAGCCGGGCGCGGTGGCTCAAGCCTGTAATCCCAGCACTTTGGGAGGCTGAGGCGGGTGGATCACGAGGTCATGAGATCGAGACCAACCTGGTCAAAATGGTGAAACCCCGTCTCTACTAAAGATACAAAAAAATTAGCTGGGCATGGTGTCGTGTGCCTGTAATCCCAGCTACTTGGGAGGCTGAGGCAGGAGAATTGC
>CM052648.1:22691224-22737200 GCA_028533165.1 Leontopithecus rosalia | reverse complement strand
AGCCTCTGGAGCCAGAACTGCTATCTTGGGCAAGTCACTTCATTCTGAGCTTCAGTTTCTCATCTGAAAATGGGCATGATGAAACCAATCTTCCAGTATTACTGTGAGAATTAAATAGATAAACACAGATTGTGTACAGCAGCTCACACCTATAATCCCAGCACTTTAGGAGGCCGAGGCAGGAGGATCACTTGAGTCCAGGAGTTCGAGACCAGCCTGGACAACATGTGAGCCCCCCATCTCTACAAAAAATTTTAAAAATTAGTTGGAAGTAGGGGAGCATACCTGTGGTCTCAGCTACTTGGGAGGCTGAGGCAGGAGGATCATGTGAGCCCAGGAGCTGGAGGCTGCAGTGCGCCACGATCACACTACTATCCTCCAGCCTGTGTAAGAGAGTCAGATCCTATCTCAAAAAAAAGAAAAAGTAAACACAGCTCCAGGTTCTTGTCTCTCCTAGAACTTATCATGGTGCATTAAAATATTTAAAATTTGTCTCACTGTTATATCCCCAGTTCCTAAGATTGAGTCTGGCACAAATGTTTGTGAAAGAGATAACATTTGTAAAGATAAAGTCTGCCAGGCTCACAGCTGATGTGAAATAAATTAAAAATATATCGCCTGTAATCCCAGTGCTTTGGGAGGCTGAGGTGGGTGAATCACAAGGTCAAGAGATTGAGACCATCCTGGCCAACATGGTGAAACTCTGTCTCTACTAAAAAAAAAAAAATACAAAAATTAGTTAGGCATGGTGGCATGCACCTGTAGTCCCAGCTACTCAGGAGGCAGGCAGGAGAATTGCTTCAACCTGGGAGGTGGAGGTTGCAGTGAGCTGAGATCACACTACTGCACTCCAGCCTGGCGCCTGGTAACAGAGCCAGACTGTCGCAAAAAATATATATATATATACATAAATATATATATACATAAATATAAATATATATATAAATATATATACACACACACGCAAATGTGTGTGTATGTGCATGTGTGTAAAATGAAGAGGATCAAGAAGGAAATCAGAGAACTCTTGAGAGTCCTCCAGGAATCAGTGGGGCAGATAGTGGTAAATGAACACTCTTTGGATCATGAGCTGTGGATTCAAATTTAGCCTCTTCAGTACTGAGGCAGTGTTATGAAAATGTATAGCTGGTCTGTCTGGTTAATCTCTTCCCTAGTAGGTCTTCTAAGCAGCCTCAAATCCTTTCTAGAAAGATCCCTGGCAAAGATTCTCTCCTTGACTAACCTCTATTTAGGCTCCCCTGAACTTTTCAACTAGGTCTTGACTTTTTGACTTCTGTGTTAATCTTTACATTATCCAGTTTTGTTTTGTTTTTAGGGATAGGGCCTTGCTCTGTAACCCAGGCTGAAGTGCAGATAGCAAGATCATAGCTCACTGCAGCCTCAAACTCCTGGCCTCAAGTGATCCTGCCTCAGCCTCCAGAGTGGCTGTGACTACAAGAGCATGCCACCACACCAGCGAACTCTTTAATTTTTTGTAGAGAAGGGGTCTCACTATGTTGCCCAAGCTGGTCTTGAACTCCTGACCTCAGGTGATCCACCAGTCTCGGCCTCCCGAAGTGCTGAGATGACAGGCGTGAACCATTGCACCCAGCCCTGATTGTCAATATCTAATCAGGTTCCTCATTCTCCACCATTCCCCAGGTGATGTCTGATCACCTTGGTCTGCCTTCACAAGATTCTTGTTAGGTGTGTTTAAGCCCGAATCCTCCCTTATCTCTGATGTAATTTCCTATCCACTTACCCTCAATCAGTGGATCCTTGCTCCTTCCCTATAAATTACCAATTGCCCATGCTAAATTCTGAATTGAGCCCAAATATTCTCCCGCCCTGCCAAACCCACTGCAGTGGTCCCTACACCCATCATGATGCTCCTCCCCCCAATAAAGTGGCCTTATAGTCTTTAACAAATGTCATTTAATATATATGTTTTTAACATCCTATGCATAAAACTCCAGCCAAGTGAGATCCTGATTCCTCTCTGTGTCTCCGGTTCCCATCAGTGACGAGAGCACAACGCAACCAGGGTTTTGGGGAGCCTTCTATGAAAGCACCTGGAAGCCTGGGGGCTTTTGACACAGATGGGGAGGGGCGGAGGCAGTGGGTCTGAGCAGCATCAGCCTAGAAATGCAGAACTGCCAAAAGAAACCCCCCCTAAAAGTCAGGACACTTAAAAAAAAATAAAGGTGAATTCCAGGCATGAGCTTTCCACAGGGAAGTGGGGCTTCCCCGACTCGCCCACCTCCCTTTCTCCCCAGGTGCGCAGCCCGCGCCGCCCATCCCGGGCGCGCCGAGGCGACCGGAGCCGCGCTCTCTAGGACCCGAGGAGGAAGCGCTGCAGGGAGACGGTGCCTCCAGCGGGTGCTGCCGCGAGCGGCCGGCCGAGGGGCTGGAAATGAAAGTAAAGCGCTCCGGAGCCACATGGACGGAGCTGCCGGGGCGGCGGCGTCGGGAGCAGGATGCGGCCGCCCGTAATTAAATAGCATTTACTCTTATTATTACTAATAATAATAATAACGTAATCATACCTCTAGTCATAGCATACCATTTATCGGGCTCGGCGCAGACCCGCGGGAAGCGCAGCCCGGCGGAGGTGAGTGCTTGGCGCGGCCCGAGCCCGCGGGGCAGAGGCCGGGGCCATCGCGTCCGGGGCCGCCCGAGCGCGACGGTTCGGGGACGCCCGGGCCTGGCCGGAACGGACCGGGGAGGAGGCACCCAGAGCCCTGTCCAGGCCGGGGCTGCGCGCCGGGCCACCTGGAAAGTGGGATTTTGCAAAAATAAATTGTCTCTAAATCCCCATTTCCTTCTTTTTTTGGGATCCCGGTCCCCGTGCCCTGCCCCAAAGTTTCTAAGTTACGGTGCGGCCGGGGGCACCTGCCCTGGGGAGACTTGGCCACCCCTGCAGCCCCCAGGAGCTGTGATGGAATTTTCTTGGGGCCTTTCCGGCGTGCGGAGCTTCTGGGGTCCCCGGATGCTCTGCCGACTCCCGCCGAGGGGGTCTCGGAGACTGGCAGGGGAGTCGCTGGCAGGCCCCCCCTTCCTTTTGTGTTCGCCTGGTTCCGCAGCACCCGGAGTTGGAGGGGCCGCGGCGAGGGCCGGGGAGCGCGGCCGCCAGACGGGCCACCCCTGTCGGCTGCGGCGGCCACGCGAGCCCGGGGATCCGGGGCCTGCAGCCGGGCCCGCGGGAAGGGGGCGGCAGGAAAGGGGGCGCGGTCTGGGCCTGCTGGGCAGGGGGGCGTTTCCGGTCGCAGGATCAGTTTCTGGGCTCCGAGGCCTGTGGGAGGCCCGTGGCCGTCCAGGGAGTGAGTGCTAGGGGGCTTCGGATGTCGGCTCTGGCGCCTGAGGCGGGGGTGGGGGGGTGGGGGGGTTGCCTGATGGGTCTGGGGGCCTGGGAGCCTCGGACCCGGACCCGGGCCTCCTATCCCCATCCTGCCTGCAGCGAGCCCGGGGGCCTCACTCCAGGCTTACTCCCTCCCCCTTTCCCCTCCTTTCTCCTTAAAACTGTGTCTGATTTGGGTGTTTCTAAGGCGCTTGGTTGGGGGGTCTTTCACAGACAAAGCCGTTTTCCCAGGAAAAGAAATGATCGTGTAAAAACAGCTCCCTCTGATAGAACCTGATGTCTGTGTTGCCAACAGTGCATTGATGGGGAAGACTAGGGGGCTATGGCCCTGCGTGGGGAGTCTGGGGGTTTGAAAAAGGAGGCTGGGCCTGAGTGAGGAGGGAGCTGGTGATCAGCGTTTTTGTTTCTCGGGTTGATAGCTTTGGCGTCAGACTCTGAACCCCAAATTCTTGCCATATTCCTCAGCATCTGCAGTTCAGCCTGATGAAAATAGCAGAATGCAGATCCTTGAATTGTCACACAAATGAGATAATTATAGTACATGTAGCAACCATGTTGGACACAAAATGCTGGCGGAATCTTTAGTTCTACTACCAATACTCCCTCCTACACATACATACACCCATCCCCCTCCGTGGGGGTCTCCTTTCCCCACGTTCACCTCCCATAGAAGTTGGACTGCCACGACACCTGGTCGACACTCGGATGGAGCACATTTGAGAAGTGGAGAGCCTTAAGGTGGGAAGAAGAAATGTGTGTCCAGGAGGGGTAAGATCTGAGGATGGGAGAGAGACTTGTTGTCCCTGAGCTGGGATAAAGTTTCTGTGCTGTGGATGCTGGGAGTTCTTAGCTGCTGGCTTTTGTATAGGTTACACAGGAATGTGGATTTTGGTAGATTATTGTGAGGCTAAGGATAGTGGGATTCTTGGTGGGATGCGCCAATCTCTCAAGTCTTAGGTGTAGGAAAACTGAGATGTCGGTTGAGACATGGGTGGAGAATCTGAAAATCATAATCCTTAAAATAACACTTTTTAGTTTACAACAAAAGGGCGGCCTGGCATGGTGACTCACGCCTGGAATCCCAGCACTTTGGGAGGCCGCTGTGGGCCGATCACCCGAGGTCAGGAGTTTGAGACTAGCCTGGCCAACACGGTGAAACCCTGGCTCTACTAAAAATACAAAAATTAGCTGGGTGTGGTGGGGAGTGCCTATAACCCCAGCTACTTGGGAGGCTGAGGCAGGAGAATCACTTGAACCTGTGACATGGAGGTTACAGTGAGCCAAGATGGTGCCATTGCACTCCAGCCTGGCAGACAAGTGCAAGACTGAGTCTTAAAAAAAAAAAATCCAAAAAAACCAAAAAGGCTTTCACATGTGTTGGCTCATCTGTCCTCCATAGTAATTGTGTCAGGTAGACATTTTCCAGATGAGAAACCTTAGGCTGAATTGTGAATTTTGCTGGAAAGTCAGATGGCAGAGGCAGGATTCCCACACAGTTTTCTGGCTCTGAATCGTCACCCTTTCCCAGGGTCCTGGGCTACCTTAGCAAGTGACTTTTCTTTTTCTTTTTTATTTTGAGACAAGGTCTCACTCTGTCACCCAGGCTAGAGTACATTAGTACAATCGTAGTTCAATCTACCGGGCCCAAGCAATCTTCCTGCCCTGGCCTCCCAACGGGACTGGTTACAGGCATGAGCCACCAAGCCTGGCTCAAGTTTCTTTTCTGTCTTCTCTTTCTTTTCCTTCCCACTTTCTCTCTTTTATTCGACGGAGTCTCACTCTGTTGCCCAGGCTGGAGTGCAGTGGCATGATCTTGGCTCACTGCAACCTCCCCGGTTCAAGCAATTCTTATGTCTCAGCCTCCTGAATAGCTGGGACCACAAGCACCCACCACCACACCCGGCTAATTTTTGTATTTTTAGTAGAGACAGGGTCTCGCCATGTTGCTCAGGCTGGTCTTGAACTCCTGGTCTCAACATATCTGCGCATCTTGGCCTCTCAAAGTGCTGGGGTTACAGGCTTGAGCCACCTCATGCCTGTCTGCAAGTTACTTTTCAAGTGCCTCTTGTGTGATGCTGTGGGGGAGGTTTGTGATTGAGTTTGTCATTTATTATCTGGCTGGAAAGAGAAACTTCACTCTAGTGAACCAATGAGAACACAAGAATTCTGGGGTCAATGCAGTGGGAGTGGAGAGAAGAGAGCTCAAGGTTATCCGGAAAAGTTAGAGAAGGCTTCTTCCAGGAAGTAGAATTTGAACTTGAAAAAATGGGGAGGCTTGCTAGAGTAGAGAAGAAGGGAATTTCTGGGTTAGCCACAAGTGCTTCTGTGCTGGGAGGTTGACAACGTTATCTCTAAATGTTATAGTAGCTCCATGAGGGGTGGGCATTGTAATCTCCATTTCGAAGATGAAGAAATTGAGGGCCAGGCACCGTGGCTCATGCCTGTAATCCTAGCACTTTGGGTGGCCAAGGTGGGTGGATCACTTGAGGTCAGGAGTTCGAGACCAGCCTGGCCAACATGGCAAAACCCTGTCTCTACTAACAATATAAAAATTAGCTGGGCATTGTGGCACATGCCTGTAATCCCAGATACAGGGATTTGGGAGGCTGAGGCAGGAGAATCGCTTGAACCAAGGAGGCAAAGGTTGGAGTAAGCCAGGTTTGTGCCATTGTACTCCCGCCTGGGCAACAGAGAGAGACTCTGGCTCAAAAAGAAAGAAAGAAAAAAAAAAGAAATTGAGGAACACAGGATTTGTGTGTCCAGCCCAAGATCAACCTGAAGGATTTGAATCCAGGCCTCTTGACTCTTAAGTGTGCTCTGCCCTCTGCAGCCACCTTCCTCTCAGATACATAAGCAAGAACGGGGACCAGTTTGTAATCCCAGCACTTTGGGAGGCCAAGGTGAGCTGATCACTTGAGGTCAGGAGTTCGAGACCAGCCTGGCCAACGTGTTGAAACCCCATCTCCACAAAAAACACAAAAATTAGCCCGGCCTGGTGGCGGGTGCCTATGATCCCAGTTACTAGGGAGGCTGAGGCAGGAGAATCACTTGAACCTGCAGGGTGGAAGTTGCAGTGAGCCAAGATTGTGCCACTGCACTCTAGCCTGGACGACAGAGTGAAACTCCATCTCAAAAGAAAAAAACCCCCAGAGATCAGATGGTCTGAATTAGCAACTGCAACCAGGGTAGGGGCTCAGGCTGAATGGTCAGCAAGCTCCCCAAGCCCAGGGAGTTCTCCTGAACTGGCTATATCCCAGGGCCCTGCAGGACTGGCCCAGTGAAAGCACTGTCAGTAGGTTTCTAACTGGAGAAGGCAGGATGGCAGTAGGAGGAGGACTGGTCCCTGAGTGTGTTCAGACTGGATCTGAGCAGGTTCGGTTCCTCATTGCCTGCTGAGTGCAAACTCAGCACCCTGGAGGAGCTTGGAGCTTGGGATGAGATAGGTATGGACCATTAATCTGAGCTTCCCAAGGACAGGAACTGGATCTGATTCCCCCTCTGTGCCTCCAGCCCCAGAGGTGGTGCCAGGATGACACACTCAGCCATTGTGTTGTCAAATTGAATTATGCCCCAGTGTAGAGGAGGAAGGTTTATTTTGCCCAAGAGTGGAAGATCTTCCTAGAAGTGCCATTTGAACATCTGAAGGATAGGTTGAAAAGCCAGAGAAAAGGTGTTCTAAGCAGAGGCATTGACATGGACAAAGCCGGGGATGGTGCAGCCACAGTCTAGTGGGCGGAGATGACTTTGGGTTCAAGTCAGGCTCTGCCATCGTGATCCCTTCGATTCTCTGGGCCTCAGTTTCCCCTTCGGAAAAGGAGCCCTAAGAGATTTGATGATATTTAGTGATAACCTATGTCTGGGGGTCAGGATAAGAAACTCAGATGAAAGGAGCTAGAGGTATTTTAAAATTTTTATTAATTTAGCAGTCACCAGTCCAGCAATTCTTTAGGCCCTGTTGCAAGTGCTTTTTCCCAAGTTAGCTTCTTTCTTTTTTTTTGAGATGGAGTTACATTCTTATCACCCAGACTGGAGTGCAGTGGTGCGACCTCAACTCACTGCATCCTCCGCTTCCCTGGTTCAAGTGATTCTCCTTCCTCTGCCTCATGAGTAGCTGGGATTACAGGTGTGCGCCAGCGAATTTTTGTATTTTTAATAGAGACAGGGTTTCACCATGTTGGCCAGGCTGGTCTTGAACTCCAGACCCACCCACCTCAGCCTCCCACAGTGCTGGGATTGCAGGCATGAGCCACTGCACCCAGCCTTTATTTAATTCTTATAACAGCCATAGAGGGAAGCACTATAAATATCCCCATTTTACAGGTGAAGAAACTGGCAGAGAGGTTCAGTGAAGCGCAGAAGGGGCAAAGCTGCAGAGCCAACCCAGGATGTTGGGCTCTGGAGTTGGCTTGGTGTGGGCCTGGGAAGGGGCCTCTGGGGAGACCTGAGTTTGTTCAGAGAGGGAATGCGGGTGGAGGGGGGTGGTGGGTGGAGGTGCTACAGCCGGAAGCTGGAGGCTCAGCCTGGGCTGATGAAGTGAGCACTGTGTCAGCTCCCAGGAGCCTCCACAGAAGCCAGCTCCTTTCATCACATTTCATGGCCCCTGGAAAACAAGCTTTTCCTTTCTGTCAGCACCAGCTACAGACTCCTTCCCACCGAATTCATTCCCCCCAGGGAAACTGTTTCTTTGCAGGTGTGTTGGTTGTATTGGTGCCATCTCCCCACCAGGCTATGGAGGCCCAGAGGGAGGAACATTCCTGCATTCAGAACCCTGTCCCTTGAGAAACATCTGGTAACTTCAGTTCTGCAGCATCAAAGTGTCTCAGCATCAGAGGATGAGACAAGAGCTTGGTGGTGATGGTGGTGATACCATAGCAGCCCCCGTATTAGTTAACAGCACTGTATACCAGCATTGTGCTTGGCATTTCCTGCGCCTTCTCTCGTGAATCCACTTAACAGCTCTTTGAGGCAGGAGCAATCATTAGCAGCCCCATCTTGTAGTTGAGGAGCCTGAGGCTCAGAGAGACTAAGTAGCACTGCTGAGATCACGCAGCTGACATAGAGAAGGGAGTCACATGAAGCCATTTGACGTCTCAGGTCTTAGCTGCCATGCAGGAGACAGCCTTCAAGTTACTTCCAGTTTCCTCGAAGCTCTTTTCTTTTTCTTTTTCTTTTTTTTTTTTTTTAATAGACAGTTTCTATAAGTTTTTTCTTGCCCAGGCTGGAGTGCAGTGGTGCAATCTCATCTCACTGGTGCAATCTTGGCTCACTGCAACCTGCGCCTCCCAGGTTCAAGCGATGTTCTAACTTCACCCTCCTGAGTAGCTGGGACTATAGGTGCATGCCACCATGCCCAGCTAAATTTTGTATTTTTAGTAGAGACAGGGTTTTTCCTTATTGGTCAGGCTAGTCTCAAACTCTCGACCTCCGGTGATCTGCCTGCCCTGTCCTCCCAAAGTGCTGGGATTACAGGTGTGAGCCACCGCACCTGGCAGAAGCTCTTTTCTTATCAGTCTGGAAATTCTAACTACCATTTGTGTCCTGTTGTGTCTAAAGTCTCTCATTAATTGTCATGACCATCTTTCGAGGTAAAGTAAGAGGTGTCCCTATTTTTCTGAAGAAAAAGACTGAGGCATCACCCACCTGCTGGCCCTTCCTACCCAGTCCATGCTGTGCCTCGGGAAAGAAACAGGGTAATGGATTCTCTGAGACTAAGAAGCATGTCTTCCAGTTGGTTTGTGTTTCTGAAGTGCCAGGGCCGGCCAATGATCATTCCTTGAGCACTTGTGAGCGCTGTGGGGAAGGTGGGGGCTCTGGCCCTCCTGGGGTTTTCAGAGGTTACCCTGGTTCAGCTATGCTCTTGTTCCCTGAGCTTCCCTCTGTCATGCCCTCTCCCTCCACAGGCCGAGGAACACAGGGCAGGGAACCCAAAGTCCAGAGTTTCATTCCCAACTCCTGCACATGCTGGCTGCGTGTTGGGGGCACAATCTTTTTTGTCATTCTTAGCTTCTATCTCCTTTTCTGTGAAATGGCCTACTGATCCAATCGAATCTGCGTCAGGGGTTATAGTTGTGATAATTTAATAGCCTTCAGAATATTCCTGAATCTTCTTCAATGTCTGCCTTGATCCAGGCTTGGACCTTGGATCTTGGACCTGCAGTAGCCTCCTAACCAATCTCCCAGCATCCTCTCTTGTCATCCATCCTCCCTGCAGTAACCAAAGGGATCTTCTTGCAAGACAGATAAGCTCCTGTAAGCCAGACGTGGTGGCTCACGCCTGTAATCTCAGCACTTTGGGAGACCGGAGTGGGCAGATCACGAGGTCAGGAGTTCCAGACCATCCTGGCCAACGTGGTGAAATCCTGTCTCCACTAAAAATAGAAAAATTAACTGGGCATGGTAGTAGGTGCCTGCTGTAATCCAGCTACTCAGGGTGGTGGTACAGCAGGAGAATCACTTGAAACCGGAAGGTGGAGGTTGCAGTGAGCCAAGATGGTGCCACTGCACTTCAGCCTGAGCAACAAGAGTAAAACTCCGTCTCAAAAAAATAAATATAAATAAATAAGCTCCTGTCACTCCGGTGCTGAAAACTCCCCCACAGTTTCCTGACTCACGCAAAACACAGCCCTGGTTCCTGGCATGGCCTGTGAGTGGCTCTGGGACCAGCCTCACCTGCCCCTTGCACTTTGCCTCCCATGTGGCTTGCCCTTGCTCAGGTGCTGCAGCCATGCTGGCCTGAGTTTTCCTGGAACATTAACACCTTGTTCCCTCCTCAGGGCCATTGCCTGTACCCTGCTCCCTCCTAGGTAGGTGCCCTCTTGCCCTACCTCCCATCTTCCATGGCTGGCTCTTTGTCTCTCTTAAATGCCAGCTTCCTCTTAAGGGCCTGCCCTAAACTCCCAGTCTGCTTTCTTTCTTTCTTTCTTTTTTTGATTGCAGTAGTGCATTCTCAGCTCACTACAACCTTGACCTCCTGCATTCAAGCGATTCTCCTGCCTTAGCCTCCTGAATAGCTAGGATTATAGGTGCCCACCACCACGCCCGGCCTAATTTTTGTATTTTTTAATAGAGATGGGGTTTCATCATGTTGGCCAGGCTGGTCTTGAACTCCTGGCCTCAAGTGATCCGCCCACCTTGGCCTCCCAAAGTGCTGGGATTACAGGGGTGAGCCACTGCGCCTGGCCCTATTGTACTTTGCATCACTCCATGCCACGTTTCCTGCTTCAGCTTCCTTGTGACTCTGATCTCTATTTTTACTTGTGGTGTGCATTTCACGCTGGTTTATTTGTCTTCCCACCCAAGGATGACAAGCTCCCCCAGGCCAGGGACTTTATTAACCATGTTCCCTTAGCACCTGGTAGGGCCCCTTGCTCTAAAGGTGCTTCATGGTTATTTGCTGAATAAATGAATAACAGGTTGGCCACAGAATAGCCCTTGCCAAACAGCCCAGGACTGGGCAGAGAAACTGCAAAGAAATCGGCGTTGACTGAATGAAAACTTATAGGATAATTATGTCCATTGTGAGCTGGGCGCCGTAGCTCACGCCTGTGATCCCAGCAGTTTGGGAGGCCAAGATGGGCGATCACCTGAGGTTGAGAGTTCGAGACCAAACCTACCAACATGGAGAAACCCTGTCTCTACCAAAAATACAAAAAGTGGCCGGGCGTGGTGGCTCATGCCTGTAATCCCAGCTACTTGGGAGGCTGAGGCAGGAGAATCGCTTGAACCCAGGAGGCGGAGGTTGCCGTGAGCCGAGATGGCACCATTGTACTCTAGCCTGGGCAACAAGAGTGAGACTCTGTCTCAAAAAAAAAAAAATTATGCCTGTAATTTTTTTTTTTCCAGCAAGCAGAACAGCGCTGGAAACTCTTGATGCCGGGTGCACAACAAGGATTTCCAGCTCCCTGGGAGCAGGAGCAGTGACTAATCAGCTTCTCAAGGGGAACAAAGTACACCACAGTGTTAGGTAGTCACTCTGAGCTATGGGCCTCTGGGTGACTCTGGTTTATTTTTTAATACTTGCCTATAATTTCCAAAGCTTTTACAATGACCTTCTGTTACTTTTTTTTTTTTGAGACAGAGTTTTGCTTTTGTTGCCCAGACTAGAGTACAGTGGTGTGATCTCGGCTCACCACAGCCTCTGCCTTCAGTTTTGAAGTGATTCTCCTGCCTCAGCCTCCCAAATAGCTGGAATTACAGGCATGAGCCACCATGCCTGGCCAATGACCTTCTGTTATTTTTTGTTTTAAAAAGGGAGTTAGTAGTTTTTAAGCATCTTACTTTATTTTTTATTTTATTATTATTTTTTTTTGAGATGGAGTTTCACTTGTTACCCAGGCTGGAGTGCAATGGCGCAATCTCGGCTCACCGCAACCTCCGCCTCCTGGGTTCAGGCAATTCTCCTGCCTCAGCCTCCTGAGTAGCTGGGATTACAGGCACGCGCCACCTCGCCCAGCTAATTTTTTGTATTTTTAGTAGAGATGGGGTTTCACCATGTTGACCAGGATGGTCTCCATCTCTTGACCTCGTGATCCACCCACCTCAGCCTCCCAAAGTGCTGGGATTACAGGCTTGAGCCACCGCGCCCGGCAGCATCTTACTTTAAGCACCACATCTGGTGGGTCTTGATGAAGTTGGAGCAGGGCAGGCTAAGGTGGCTCACACCTGTAATCCCAGCACTTTGGGAGGCCGAGGCGCGTGGATCACTTGAGGTCAGGAGTTCGAGACCAGCCTGGCCAACATGGTGAAACCCCATCTCTACTAAAAATACAAAAAAAAAAAAAAATAGCTGAGTATGGTGATGCACACCTATAGTCCTAGTTATTCGGAGGCTGAGGCAGGAGAATTGCTTGAATCTGGGAGTTAGAGGTTGCAGTGAGCCAAGATCAAGCCACTGTACTCTAGCCTGGGTGACAGAGGAAGACTCTGTCTCAAAAAAAAAAAAAAAAAAAAAAAAAAGCTGGAGCCCAGGCTCCTGGAGACAGGGATGTGGGTTTCAACTATTCCTGCTCAGTTTGGCCCCAGGTTGTGAGGAAAGAAAGACAAGATTATTTTGTAAGCAGAATGCTGCTGCAGGGAAGAGGAGCATGCTTTGCTACTGACTCTTAGTTTAGTTTATGGGGTAGGGACCAGGGAGTTGGGGAGGTCTGGGGAAGTTTCCGCACTTTGGTTTCTGTTCACCCAGATGACCAGAACACAAGCTGCAGGCTGCCATTCCACATTCATTCCTGGAGCCAGGGGCCCTGCCAGTAGCTCACGCTTTCTTCCTCAGCAGCAGCATGGCCTTGGGAGAGTCACAGGTCCCCTCTGTGAAAAGTGGGGTAATTAACACCCACCTTTGAGGTGATTGTGTGGATAAAAGGATTCCTTAAAATAGGGCTTCTAAATCTTTTCAGACCTTTTTTTTGAGACCTGTCATGTTTTACTTTATTTTTATTTTTTATTTTATTTTATGTTTTTTTGTGATGGAGTCTCACTTTGTTGCCCAGGCTGGAGTGCAGCGGCACAATCTTGGCTCACTGCAACCTCTGCCTCCTGGGTTCAAGCAATTCTCCTGCCTCAGCCTCCCGAGTAGCTGGGACTACAAGCCTATGCTACCACACCTGGCTAATTTGCATATTTTTAGTAGAGATGGGGTTTCACTGTATTAGTCAGGCTGGTCTTGAACTCCTGACCTCGTGATCCGCCTGCCTCGGCCTCCCAAAGTGCTGGGATTACAGGCGTAAGCCATACGCGGCCAACCTGTCATGTTTTTAAATGTATAAAGTGCCAGCCTAGGTGACATGGCAAAACCCTGTCTCTACAAAACTTACAAAAAGTCAGCCAGGCATGGTGTTGCCTGGTGTAGCCTGTGTTCCCAGCTATTCAGGAAGCTGAAGGTGAGAGGATCGCTAGATGCCAGGAGGTAGAGGTTGTAGTGAGCTGAGATCCTGCTACTGCAGTCCTGCCTAGATGGCACAGCAGGACACTGTCTCAAAAACAAAAGTGTAGGCCAGGCGCGGTGGCTCACGACTGTAATCCCAGCACTTTGGAAGGACAAAACACAGGAGGATCACGAGGTCAGGAGTTTGAGACCAGCCTGGCCAACTAAGTGAAACCCCGTCTCTACTAAAAAGACACAAAAAACTATCTGGGTGTGGTGGCGGGTGTCTGTAATCCCAGCTACTTGGGAGTCTGAGGCCAGGAAATCACTTGAACTTGGGGGGGCGGAGGTTGCAGTGAGCAGAGATCGTGCCACTGCACTCTAGTCTGGGTGACAGTGCAAGACTCTGACTCAAACAAACAAACAAAAACTATAAAGTGAAATACACAGGATTACAAAGGAAAACAGTTATCTTGGATTATAGTATCAATTTAAAAACCAGATCTAGCAGTCTAATGTAACTACTCTAATTTCAAAGGTGATAAGGGTGAATATTTCGTTACATCTGCAGTAACTGAAAGCTGATAGGAAAAGATTCTGGCAGTGACTGGGTCACAGGTGGCTTAAAGATATTCCTGCCATGCATTGCCTACATTCATCGTTGGAAGGAGTGCTAAACATCAGGGAGGCATTAGTGAAAGCCAGGTTGTAAACGTTTTCCTTGCGTTCTCTCCATTTAGAAACCCTGCCGTAGAAGCTACTTGACATACTGCAGGTAACCCCAGAAGTGAGGTATGACTCCTCCCTGACCACCTTGGAGCAAAGGGTCCTCAGGGTGGGCACATATGCCATGTGAGGACCGTGGGGAAGGGCTATCTGCAGGCCTGGAATGCTGACTAATAGAGTTAAGGATGGCAAAATTAGACCTTTCCTGGTCTCTCCAAGGAAGCCATCAAGAGCCCAGTGAGTCAGGAGAAGTGCCGGGTGTCTTTAGAGATGACATAACCTCACGTAGTGTTCGTGTGCTGTGTGCCGTGTCTGCAGTCTGGACTGATTGCCACTCTTTCATTAAACCTGGGAGAGTGAGTGCAAGGGGGTGGGGTGTGCCTGGAGGCAGCCTGGTGGTAGGGGGAGTAGGGGTGGGGTGGAATGGGGGAGGGGTGGGGGCGGGGAGAGGAGGACTGTCAGGTAGCCAGGTGACAGAGTGTGGGCTCTAGAGGCCAACTGCTAGGTCAGATCCCAGCTCCATCATCATTTGCCAGCTGTGTAACTGTGGCAGGTTGTTTCACCTCCTTGTGCCTTAGTTTCCTCATCATAAGATGGGGAAGTAATGGTACTTTCTTATGGGATGTTGTGAGGATTATTATATTTAAAGCTTTCAGAGCAGTTTCTGGTAGGAGAAAGAACTTAACAAATGATGACTGAGGCTGGGTGTAGTGGCTCACACCTGTCATCCTAGTTCATTGGAAGACCTAGTTGGGAAGATCGCTGGAACAGAGGAGTTCAAGGCCAGCCAAGCAACAAAGTGAGACATATCTCTACTAAAAATTAAAAATTAACCAGGTGCAGTGGCTTGTGCTCCAGTTATCTCCTGGGGCAGGAGAATCACTTGAGCCAGGATGTTGAAGCTGCAGTGAGCTATGATGGTGCCATTGCACTCCAGCCTGGGTGACAGAGTGAGAACCTATCTCTTTAAAAAAAGAAAGAAAGAAATGGGCCGGGCATGGTGTCTAATGCCTGTAATCCCAGCACTTTGGGAGGCTGAGGTGGGTGTATCACTTGAGGTCAGGAGTTTGAGACTACCTGACCAACCTTGTGAAACCCAGTTTCTACCAAAAATACAGAATTAGCTGGGTGTGGTGGCGCATGCCTATAATTCCAGCTACTCAGGAGGCTGAGGCAGGAGAAATGCTTGAACCCAGGAGGCAGAGGTTGTGGTGAGCCAAGATGTGCTATTTCGCTCCAGCCTTGGCAAGGGAGCAAAACTCCATCTCAAAACAAAAAAACAAAAAAACAAAAAAACATGGCTGATAGCATCCTCACTGTTTTTTTTTGTTTGTTTGTTTGTTTGTTTGTTTTTTTTTTGAGACGGAGTTTCGCTCTTGTTACCTGGGCTGGAGTGCAATGGCGTGATCTCGGCTCACCGCAACCTCCGCCTCCTGGGTTCAGTCAATTCTCCTGCCTCAGCCTCCCAAGTAGCTGGGATTACAGGCGCACGCCACCATACCCAGCTAATTTTTTGTATTTTGAGTAGAGACGGGGTTTCATCTTGTTGACCAGGATGGTCTCGATCTCTTGACCTTGTGATCCACCCGCCTCGGCCTCCCAAAGTGCTGGGATTACAAGCTTGAGCCACCGCGCCCGGCCCCTCACTGTTTTTCTAAGATCCATGAGCGCTACCTACTCAAAACAGGTTTCCCGAAGTTTCTTTTTCTTTTCTTTTTTTTTTTTTTTAAAAAAAAAACGGGGTTTCACCATGTTGGTAAGGCTGGTCTTGAACTCCTGACCTCAGATGATCCTCCCGCCTTGGCCTCCAAAGTGCTTAGATTACAGGCGTGAGCCACCACGCCCGACCTTTTCTTTTCCTTTTGAGATGGAGTTTCGCTCTGTCGCCCAGGTTGGAATGCAGTGGTGCAATCTCAATATCCACCTCCCTGGTTCAAGTGATTCACTTACCTGAGCTTCCTGAGTAGCTGGAATTACAGGCACCCGCCACCATGCCCAGATAATTTTTTGTACTGTTAGTAGAGAGAGGGTTTCACCACAATTGGCCAACCTAGTCTTGAACTCCTGACCTCAAGTGATCCATGTACCTCAGCTTCCCAAAGTGCTGGGATTACAGGCAAATGAGCCACCGCACCCGGTCCCCCAACAGTTTATTTGGGCTGCTTAAAGATGAATCAGTTACAGTGTCTGCCTTCAAGGAGCTCATAGTTTAGGGAGAGATGGTGACGTAAGTACATAGTTTCAGTTATTGAGGATGAGCACAGTGGTTGCAGTGAGCTTGGGGTACTGTGCGCAGTAGTGGTTGGGGAAAGAAGCCTTCCTGGTAGAGGAGGCACCTTGGCTGAGCTTTAGAGAAGTGGTGGGCTTCTTCTTTAGAAGAAGCTAGGGTGGGAAGCAGTGGGCGTGGAGGATGCCCCACTCAGCTGGCAGCTTGGACGGGAAGCCGGATGGTCCATTGTTGCAGGAGTATGACTTTCCAGGCGGGATGTGGGGCAGAAAGAGGCCAGATATGCCCTGCGGTACTGCATGAACCAGGATGAGAGCTCGGACTTTGTTCTCCTAGTAGGGTTGTCATGGAAATTTGTTTGTTTTTTAACCTTTTATTCACAAGAAGTTACAAAAATGGTACAAAGAATTCCCTTTACCTTGCTTCCCTGAATAATGATATCCTGTATGGTCCAGAAAATTGGAATTGGTACATTACTAGGCTACAGTGCTTATTTAGTTTTCACCCTTTTTTTTGAGATGGAGTCTTGCTCTGTCACCCAGGCTAAAGTGCAGTGACACGATCTCGGCTCACTACAACCTCCGCCTCCTGGGTTTAAATAATTCTCCTGCCTCAGCCTCCCGAGTAGCTGGGATTACAGGCACATGGTACCATGCCCAACTAATTTTTGTATTTTTGGTAGAGATGGGGTTTCACTATGTGTCTAGGCTGGTCTTGAACTCTTGTCCACAAGTGATCTGCTCGCCTTGGGCTCCCGAAGTGCTGGGATTACAGGCATGAGCCACCGCGCCTGGCCTACCCTTTTTTTTTTCTGAGACATTATCTTGCTCCGTCATCCAGGCTGGAGCGCAGTGACAATTAGGGCTCACTGCAGCCTCAACCTCCGGGATTCAAGTGATCTTCTTACATTAGCCTCTCAAGTAGCTGGAACCGTAGGTGTGTGCCACCATCCCTGGAGAGCATCACTGTCTTCACTCACCTGAAGTCATTTGTTCCAGGCAGGGCCCCACCTGCTGGCTGCAGGCTTAGTGACCTCTCTGAGCCTTATTTTCCTCATCTCTCAAATGTGGTCTCATTGTGGCCCAGCCCTCAGGGTCATCAGTTGGGATTGGATGAAATGCAGGGGATGATAGTGATTTCATAAACTGTCACATGTAGAGTTCCAGAAGGCTTCCCCACCCTGACACCAATAAACCAACTCCTATTCATCCCTTGGAAGCTCAATTTAAATGTTGCCCCCTTTGAGGAGCTTCCACTTTCTTTGTGCCTCCTCCCAGCCTGTTTACTACAGAAGTCTGGTTTGGGATGGAGCTATTGGAATATCTGTCCATGTCTCTGACTAGATTGTGAGGTCTGGCCAGGAGGCAGGAAGCCCAACTTTCTCATCTGCGTGTAGTGGACATATCAAATGTCAGATTGAATGTCCAGCATGGGGATTCTGAGGTACTAATAGCCACCATTTATTGTGCCTGCTGTGTCCTAGGCCCTGAGATGAGTACTTCCTATGTGTTAATCCTGGCCAAGAGCACCTTGTGTCCTCCCTGTGTTGCAGAGCAGGAAACTGTAACTTAGAGAGACAGAGGAGGCTGGGTGCAGTGGCTCATACCTGTAATCCTAGCACTTTGGGAGGCCGAGGTGGGTGGATCACGAGGTCAAGAGATTGAGACCATCCTGGTCAACATGGTGAAACCCCGTCTGTACTAAAAAATACAAAAAATTAGCTGGGCATGGTGGCGTGTGCTTGTAATCCCAACTACTCAGGAGTCTGAGGCAGGAGAATTGCCTGATCCCAGGAGGTGGAGGTTGTGGTGAGCCGAAATCGCACCATTGCACTCCAGCCTGGGTAACAAGAGCAAAACTCCATCTCAAAAAAAAAAAAGAAAAGAGAGACACAGAGAAACATGTGGAGGGCCATCCAGCCAGTCAGCTGGGGGATCAGAGAGGCGAATAAATGGCCAGGCTGTGTGAGAAGCATTCGCACCATCAGGAGCAGCGAACGTTTATTCCCTGGCACAGGCTTCAGGCCTTGTGGACTTTACTGCTCAGAGTGGCTATGGCAATACTGGTAACTTTTTTTTTTTTTTTGGAGACAGAATCTTACTCTGTCACCCAGGCTGGAGTGCAGTGGCACAATCTCGGCTCACTGTACCCTCCACCTCCCGGGTTCAAGCAATTCCTGCCTCAGCCTCCTGAGTAGCTGAGATTACAGGCAGGCGCCACCATGCCTGACTAATTTTTTTTTGTATTTTTAGTAGAGACGGGGTTTCACCATCTTAGCCAGGCTGGTCTTGAATTCCTGACCTTGTGATCCACTTGCCTTGGCCTCCCAAAGTGCTGGGATTACAGGCGTGAGCCACCGCGCCCGGCCCAGTGTTGGTAACTGTTAAGTCTTCTCAGATTCTAGGGCTGGAGTACAGATGTGGCAGCATTTCTCTCTGACCACTGTGGATTTATGGGAGAGCCATGGGGCTGAGCAGGGCCTGAGAGGGTAATGGGGCCATTGCTCCTTGTGGCATAAGCCGCTGTGGGTGCCAGCAGAGATTCGGGTGAAGTGAATCATCAGAGGCTCCAGGCAGCAGAGTTTTGTAAGACCCCCATGCTGTACTTGAGGTTGGCAGGGCTGTGAGGAGGCTGGTCCAGTCATGTGGGATAGACAGCCACCGCAGGTGGTGGTAGGGGGTGTGGGATTTTGACCCAGGTCAACATGGGAGGGTTTGGTGTCCACTGGCTACGGCTGTGTGCTGTGATGCTGGTAGTCAGGTGCACAGGGGCCTTCTCCCCTCCCGCCACTGCCCCAGTTTGTGCTGGGCTGTGCTGTGTGGTAACTGAGTGCATCCTCACCTCCGCTGTGAGATCAGTGCTCTTCCAGGTCAAGGACTGACCACTGCCCCCACCCATGGCTCACCAGCTCCCAGTAAACATTGGACAAATGAGTGTCCTATGGGTTCAGTTAATGGGATCAGGAGAGACTGGGTGCAGGAGTTAGGCTCTGCAGGGTGGTGGGATTTCACTCAAGGGTGGAGCAGAGCCTGCTGCATTGGTGGAAGGAACCATGAGAGCGAAGGCCAGGAGGCAGGAAGACCACCAGCAGCCTGTTGGAGCCTGGGCCTGGAGTCTGGTATGGGGAAGATGAGGGCTAGTTTCAGACAGGGGAGCTGAGGACAGAGAGAACAACCCAGAGGCCTGTTGGGCAGGGAGTGGGCAGCCAAGGGCCACAACTGCTAGCTTCCTGTACTAGGATGGGGACACAGTAGTCATGTCCATCCCAGGGAATGCTTGCAGAGCTTTTTTTTTTTTTTTTTTGAGATGGAGTTGTGCTCTTGTTGCCCAGGCTGGAGTGCAATGGCGCGATCTCGGCTCACCACAACCTCCGCCTCCTGGATTCAGGCAATTCTCCTGCCTCAGCCTCCCGAGTAGCTGGGACTATAGGCGCGCACCACCATGCCCAGCTGATGTTTTGTATTTGTAGTAGAGACGGGGTTTCACCATGTTGACCAGGATGGTCTCGATCTGTTGACCTCGTGATCCACCCGCCTCAGCCTCCCAAAATGCTGGGATTACAGGCTTGAGCCACCACGCCTGGCCTGCAGAGCTTTTTCTAAGGGGCAGAGCAGTGTTTGATGACACATTTTCCTGCGACTGTGGGACTGTTGATCTGTGCTGGGCACCCTGTCCGTGGTGGCTCCTGAACTCTCAGCATGGCTGATGCGGCAAGAGTTGCTGTTAGCCTTACTTTCCTGGTAGGAGACAGTGGCCCAAAGTCACATCATGAGTGTGAGCACTCGGCTTCACACCCAGGCCTGTCTGGGTCCAGAGCCCTGAACCAAGGCCTTCCAAGGCCAACAGATGTGTGTCGGGCACATGTCAAAGTCTGACCAATTCAAGGGCTGCTTTATCTATTGGACTGAAAGCTCCCTTCAGGCAGCGACTATGTCAGAATCACCTCTGGCATCCCTAAAACCAGTCCAGCCCAGGCCCCTCGTGGACTGAATGGCAAGGACTGACCAGCCAGAAGATGGGCTGTGGAAAGAGGGAGGAAGCTGAGATGGCCCCCAGGTCTAGAGGCCTTCTCTGGGCCAGGCTTCCTGTTCTGCCTGAGTGCAGGTGACATATGTGCACTGTGGCATCTGCTGCGTGACATTCCTCCCTGCGGACATCACCGGGCCATCAGCTGACAGGTCTAGCCTTACAGGGTCCTTAGAGCCCCTCTCTGCTGGTGTGGAGATGAGAAACTGTAGAAATAAAAGACACAAGACACAGATAGAGAAAGGAGAGTTTCCACCCAGGGGTCCACTGCTAACCAAAGCGCAGAGTCCGGCAGTGGCCCTGAGTGTCCGCACACTCTGACTTTTATTGAATACAAAGCTGGGAGCAGGGTAGGTAGGGCGTGGCGTTGGTGGTCAGTGATAGGGTCAAGTACATCACCTGTCATATAGGTAGGGGCCCAAGGCTTTCTAGTAGCCAAGATGAGGTAAGGAGCATAATGCATCAGCACGTTTCCATACTTGTCAAGAAAAAACAAAGACATTAAGATTTATATTACTTTTACTGATTATCTCTTCTAAGAAAAAAGGAACCAGGTGCAGAAGCGGAACATGAGAGTGGACATGGAATATGACTGCTGAAGCACAGCATCACATAGAGACAATTAAGCCCCCAGATGTCTTGGGGCTCCCTGACAGCCATCAGGCCTACCGCAAGAGCTTGGAGGAGTAGAGTTTTCTCCTAACTCCTCCGTCCTCTGGGGAAGGAGACCTCTCTGACATCTCCTTCTGCAGCTTGCTAAATGGTGCTGCAGCATAGGTGCCATCCAGCATCGCCCTCCAGCAGTTCTTACATAGGCATGACAGAGGGCTTAAAGCATCTTGCCTTAGGGTCATTCCTTTCACAATGTCACCCCAGGTTCACACTTCTAGACCTGAGAGCCATTAGTAAAAGAACTATCACCTATGAATAACTAAGATCATATATGAATAACTAAGATCACATATGAATGACTAAGATCACCTATGAATAACTACTATGGTTATATCTCTAGTTATTTTCTTCTTCATTATTTATATGGGAATAGGCTGAGGCTTCTGTCTCCTGCCTCAGCACTTATGGGGTCTCCCCTCAACAATCAGCCATACACAGAGGGGCTGCCAGTGCATGTAAAAGGAAGCATGTCCTGGGGTTCAAATCCTGCCTCCGCCATATGCCAGCTCATGGCCGGGGCTCCCTGAGCTTGTTTCCTCCTTGGTAAAAAAAAAAAAAAAAAGGCCGGGCGCAGTGGCTCAAGCCTGTAATCCCAGCACTTTGGGAGGCCGAGGCGGGTGGATCACGAGGTCATGAAATCGAGACCAACCTGGTCAAAATGGTGAAACCCCGTCTCTACTAAAGATACAAAAAATTAGCTGGGCATGGTGGCGCATGCCTGTAATCCAAGCTACTTGGGAGGCTGAGGCAGGAGAATTGCCTGAACCCAGGAGGTGGAGGTTGCGGTGAGCCGAGATCGTACCATTGCACTCCAGCATGGGCAACAAGAGCGAAACTCCGTCTCAAAAAAAAAAAAAAAAGCCAGGCGTAGTGGTGGTGGTGTAATCCCAGCTACTCAGGAGGCTGAGGTAGGAGGATCACTTGAACCCAGGAAACAGAGGTTGCAGTGAGTCAAGATCACACCACTGGCCACTGCACTCCAGTCTGGGTTAAAAAAAAAAAAAAAGCTTTTCTTGGCTGGGCACAGTGGCTCAAGCCTGTAATCCCAGCACTTTGGGAGGCCGAGGCGGGTGGATCACGAGGTCAAGAGATCGAGACCATCCTGGTCAACATGGTGAAACCCCGTCTCTACTAAAAATACAAAAAATTAGCTGGGCATGGTGGCACATGCCTGTAATCCCAGCTACTCAGGAGGCTGAGGCAGGAGAATTGCCTGAACCCGGGAGGCAGAGATTGCGGTGAGCTGAGATCTCATTGTACTCCAGCCTGGGTAACAAGAGCGAAACTCTGTCTCAAAAAAAAAAAAAAAAAAAGCTTTTCCTTGAACTTGAGGGTATCCCATGAAGTATTGTAGCTCAGTCCTGTGTGGGAAAGGGCAGGTGGCCTCTATACACCTTGTTCCTTGAGGGCACCACTCAATCTCAGAGTCCAGGGGGCTGTGGGTATGGAGGATAGTGAGTGCCCTCAGGGTGGTCATTGCTCTCAGGGTGGTCGTCACCCTCAGGGACTCCTTTCCCAATCTGGGAAAGGGAATGAGAGTGGGAGTAAGAGCACCCAATCACAGGCCCCGTAAAGTTGGGGTGGCAGATGGCAACCCCGCTCTTGCTAAGTGATGGACTGTGTTCTTTCCCCCAGAGACTGATGGAGAGACAGAAACGGAAGGCGGACATCGAGAAGGGGCTGCAGTTCATTCAGTAAGCCTGCACACAGTCTGGGCTGGGTGGGGCGGGGCAGCTGGGAGGGCAGGGGTGGGTTCTCTGAGAGCCATGCCCTCCCGGCGCTACCTTTTCTTGCTGCTGAGTCTTTACTGCCAAGGCGCTGGGGTGTGGGAAGGTGGGAGGAGCCAGGACAGAGCTGGCGTGGTCGGGGTGTGAACTCTACATACACACACGGTCCCTGGCCCTGGTTACCCTTTGGTCTTGTCCAGTAGATAATTCTACCCTCACCCTTCACATTTGCACTCCCTGTTAATTCTCTTGCATGGCTGCACAAGTCTTCTGATAAATCAATAGTCCCTGCTATGGAGCATTTACAATCTCAGTCTCTGTGCTGAAACCTTCACATCTGTGTCTTCTTTGAGACAGACTCTCCATGTTGCCCCAGTTGGAGTGCAGTGGTGCTCCTGACCTCCTGGGCTCAAGCAGTCCTCCTGCCTCCACCTTTCTTGTAGTTGAGACCATAGGTGCACATTACCACACCCAGCTAATTTTTTTGTTTTTTGAGACAGAGTCTTGTTCTATCACCCAGGCTGGAGTGCAGTGGCATGATCTCGACTCCCTGTAACCTCTGCCTCCCAGGTTCAAGCAATTCTCCTGCCTCAGCCTCTCGAGTACCTTGGGATTACAGGCATGTGCCACCATTCCAGGCTAATTTTTGTATTTTTAGTAGAGATAGGGTTTCACTATGTTGGCCAAGCTGACTCCACCTCCTAGCCTTGTGATCTGCCTGCCTCGGCCTCCCAAAGTGCTGGGATTACAGGCATGAGCCACTGCACCAGGCCAATTTAAAAATTTTTTTTTTAGAGAGAGGGTCTTGTCAGGCTGCCCAGGCTGGTCTCAAACTCCTGGGCTCAGGTGATCCTCCTGCCTCAGCCTCCCAAAGTGCTGGGATTATGGACATGAGCCAATGTGCCCGGCCAATCCATCAGCTATTTAATCTTCACAACAGCCCAGTAAAGTAGGCAGCCTTATTTCCATTTTGCAGCTGAGGCCCAGAGAAGTTAAGCAACTTGTTTAAAGTCACAGAGCTATTGAGGAATAGCATTCTAGCCCAGGCCTGGTTGACTCCAAAACTTACATTTTTTTGGTGTTTTTCTTTGAAATGGAGTCTCGCTCTGTCGCCCAGGCTGGAGTGCAGTGGCACAATCTCGGCTCACTGCAACCTCCGTCACCCGGGTTCAAGTGATTCTCCTACCTCATCCTCCTGACTAGTTAGGACTACAGCGTGTGCCACCACACCCAGCTAATTTTTTGTATTTTTAGTAAAGATGGGGTTTCACCATATTGGCTAGGCTGGTATTGAACTCCTGACCTCAACAGTCTGCATACCTCAGCCTCCCAAAGTGCTGGGATTATAGGCTTGAACTGCTGCATGTGGCCCACATTCTTTCCATTGTATGCCTCTGGGCACCACATGCTACATTTGTTTTTTTATTGTTATTTCTATTTTTTTACACACAAAATATTTATTTATTTATTTATTTATTTTATTTTTTGAGATGGAGTTTTGCTCTTGTTACCCAGGCTGGGATGCAATGGCGTGATCTTGGCTCAGTGCAACCTCCGCCTCCTGGGTTCAGGCAATTCTCCTGCCTCAGCCTCCTGAGTAGCTGGGATTACAGGCACGCGCCACGATGCCCAGCTAATTTTTTATGTTTTTAGTAGAGACAGGGTTTCGCCATGTTGACCAAGATGGTCTTGATCTCTTGACCTTGTGATCCACCCGCCTCGGCCTCCCAAAGTGCTGGGATTACAAGCTTGAGCCACCGCACCTGGCAAAATATTTTGAGTAACCTTTTTTTCTTATTCCTCTAGAATAGATTCTCAGAGACATATTTATCACAACACTAATGAAGCGTAGGCACTGTTGCCTCTCACTTGCACAGGCCCCTTCCAAGGCCCTGGAAGGCATGCACTCTTACAATCCTGTGTTCATAATTTTGTGTTTTTTTTTCTTAAATGGGGCTCCCCATAAAACTGGAATTTTCCTCTGTATACCCTTACATACTCCCCAGTTTTGTTCCCACAAAAACCTATAAAACACGCCTTGCCTTTTCTTTTTTTAATTTTTTTGAAACGGAGTCTCGCTCTGTCACCCAGGCTGGAGTGCAATGGCATCCTCTCGGCTCACCGCAATCTCTGTCTCCCAGATTCAGGCGATTTTCCTGCTTTAGCCTCCCAAGTAGCTGGGATTACAGGGGCATGCCACCATGCCCAGCTAATTTTTTTTTGTAATAGAGATGGGGTTTCACCATGTTGGCCAGGCTGGTCTCAAACTTCTGACGACCTTAGGTGATCCACCGACCTCGGCCTCCCAAAGTGCTGGGATTATAGGCATCCACGCCTGGCAAATTTTTTTTTTTTTTGAGACGGAGTTTCCCTGTTGTTACCCAGACTGGAGTGCAATGACGTGATATCGGCTCACCGCAATCTCCACCTCCTGGGTTCAGGCAATTCTCCTGCCTCAGCCTCCTGAGTAGCTGGGATTACAGGCACGCGCCACCGTGCCCAGCTAATTTTTTGTATTTTTAGTAGAGACGGGGTTTCACCATGTTGACCAGGATGGTCTCGATCTCTTGACCTCGTGATCCACCTGCCTCGGCCTCCCAAAGTGTTGGGATTACAGGCATGAGCCACGGCACCTGGCTATTCCTTGCCTTTTCTTTTCTTTGCAATGGAGTGTCCCTGTGTTGCCCAGGCAGGTCTCAAACTGCTGGGCTCAAGCAGTTTTCCTACCCCAGCCTCCCAAATAGCGGGATTGCAGGTGTGTGCAGTTGTGCCCAGCGTACCCCCTTGCCTTTTCTCACCCACATCTCCACAGACTGTATCCCTTTTCACATGCCCTCGGTATCCATGCTGCTCTCACAGAGTGAGTATTCATATTGACAACACGCTTTCCTTCCTCAGCCCACAGTGCAGTCACTTTTCCTGGCTGCTTCCAGAGGGTGTCCTGTGCTGGGCCGATTTGATTAGGTGATCGGGGAGCACGTCGAGCATGGCCCCAGGTGTAGCATCCCTTCCCTGGGCTGTTGGCCAATCCCACCTTGCTTCCATGGCTGGGAGTTTGCAAACCCTCCTCCGGCTTGGTCATCAGAGCTGCTGCCAGCTCATCTCTGTTCATGGGCGGCTGGTCCTCTCCCATTTTGGGGAGCAAGGGTTTGATTTTGGGGAAGTGTTCAAGTTTATTAGGGGCCAGTCTGGTGAACAAGGTGACTTCAACCACTGCTATCTTCTGTAAGAAGAGTTCTGTGTCCCCAGCCTCAGTCACTGAATTCTGCGGAGCTGGATCCCCAACCCAGTTATCCCACTTCCCCTACAGGATCATTGTGAGGGTTACGGGGCCAGGTGGTACTTGAGGTAAATGTTCGCTCTTGTCACCTCCTCCTTTCCAAAGGGGAGTTCTAAGAAGGCCCAGCAACAGGGCAGCCTCCCCGATCCCATCTGTTGGCCTCCTAAGGCTTTGCAGGAAGCACATTGGGACTTGCTGCTTTTCACATCAGTCCCGCTGTTTTGGCCCCACTCCTGCTACACTATGTTGGTACATGTGTGCTTCATGTACTTAGCACAGCACACTCAGAGCGTAAGTGAATTGGGACAGGTGGGTTGGTCCCAGCTTGCAGAGGACCTTAAGATATCTTAGGACCAGGCATGACTTATTACATGTGGAGCCAATGCTGGAAGAGGGGAGGCTGAAGGTAGGAGGCCAGGAGGGCAGTGATGGAGTCCCCCGTGGGGGAAGCAGAGGGGATGGACTGCAGTAGTATAGGGTGGGAGGGCAGGGCTGGGGTCCAGCCATGGAGAGGCAAGTGAGAGGCGGGCTGGTGAGCCCCGATGTCACAAATGGGGATGCCTTCCACACGCACGTGCACACAGAGACCTCCTGGCGTCATGCCTCTGCCCACCTCTTGTGCATTAGCCTAGGCCACTCTTTCCTGCCTAGGTGTTGGCGGCATCTCCAGGCAATGGAAAGATACCCCCAGCTCTGTCTCCGATGCCTTCCTGCTGCGTGGCCTTGGGCAAGTTCCTATGCCACTCTTGAGTGTCTGTTTTTTCCTTTGTGGAATGAGGGGCCAACAGACAAAGCCCAGCTTCCCTTCCAGCCTGGCCATTGAGCCCATTGGAGAAATGAATCTCAGTTCTCCTGGCTGACACCCTCTTTCACACCTAGAATGATTTGTTGAGTCCAGCATGAGGGGCTGACAGGTTCACTGAAGACCTAGCATTGGCTGGGGCGTGTGTGTTATGTGGTAGTGGACAGGGGAGGGGCCTGAGGTAGACTCCCCATGCCTCAGTGTCTGTGGGCCTGTGGTCTTGGGTTAGGTTTGATGGGGCGTGGTCCTTCCCAGGGCCTATGCTAGATGTTGATTCCCTGACAACGCTCATGCTTCCTGCCTTTTCCTGCCTGCTCCTGTCCCTGCCACTCCTCCTATAGCAGCTCCTGTGCCATCCTCTCCCTCCTGGCCTTGAGCTGCTACTGGAGCCTTCCCCTGCCCTGCCTGGGCCAGAGTGTGATTTTCCTCTTCTTGTCCTTTTCTAGTCCTGGGGGCCTCCTAGACCCTAGCGTGTCTCCTCCATCCTTCCCTCATGGAACTGAGAAAGGGCTTGGAATGCCTGCTCTTCTTTAGGAGAGGGCTGGCTTTTTCAGCAGAGGATGGCCAGCAGGGGCTGGGGCTGGGGCTGGGGCTGGGGCTGGGGCTGGGAGTGGGTCTGGGGCCAGAGGTAGAGCTGGAACTGTGCTAGGCTAGGGCTGGCTTGGGGCTGATGCTGGTTGGGTTGGGGTTGGGGCTGGGGTTGGAAGTGGGGCTGGAGCTAGGGCCAGGCTGGAGGTGGGGCTGGAGATGGGGCTGGAGCTGGGGCCAGGCTGGAGGTGGGGCTGGAGGTGGGGCTGGAGCTGGGTCCAGGCTGGAGGTGGGGCTGGAGGTGGGGCTGGAGCTGGGGCCAGGCTGAAGGTGGGGCTGGGGTTGGTCTCTTCTTCCTTAGCACCTGTACCTGGGAAAGCCTGACTGTCTGGCCCCAAGGAAAATGAAGGTCCTTCCATCAGAACTGGAAGGCCTGCATGGTAATGATTTAGGGGAAGAAAACCACTGTCTGTTCACCGTAAGGTGATGGCTGAGGTCTGAGTTGGAGAAGCAGCTCTGGATCTCCATGAAGCTGGGACCACTGGGCTCACCCAGACCTCGTGTTCTCTTTTCCTGCTAGGTCGACACTACCCCTAAAGCAAGAAGAATATGAGGTGAGTGTCAGCTGCCAGGCTGAGCAAAGGCAAAGGGCAGAGATGTCCAGGGGAGAGGCTTGGGGCTGGGTGCCAGGGCTGGGGCCAGAGCTCATGAGGCCCTGAGCCTACACACCTTGCCCCCAACAGGCCTTTCTGCTCAAACTGGTGCAGAATCTGTTTGCTGAGGGCAACGATCTGTTCCGGGAGAAGGACTATAAGCAGGCCCTGGTGCAGTACATGGAAGGGCTGAATGTGGCTGACTACGCTGCCTCCGACCAGGTGGCCCTGCCCCGGGAGCTGTTGTGCAAGCTGCATGTCAATAGGGCCGCCTGCTACTTCACCATGGTGAGCCTGGCACCCTCCTCCTTTCCTCCTCCGCTGCCCTGATCACTACATCCCCAGATGCCCAGTTGAGCCAGGCCCCTACCACAGTGAGCCTATAAACAGGGCCAGCCTCCTGTCAGAGTCTCACTATCTGTTCCCAAGACTCTCAATCTCAGCTGTACAACATGCTCAGCTGGAGAGCTTTTAAAAGTACGGATGCATAGGCCAGGCACAGTGGCTTATGCCTGTAATCAGAGCACTTTGGAAGGCCAAGGCGAGTGGATCACAAGGTCAGGATATTGAAACCATCCTGGCTAACATGGTGAAACCTCATCTCTACTAAAAATACAAAAAGTTAGCCATGTGTGGTAGCAAGCACCTGTAATCCCAGCTACCCGGGAGGCTGAGCAGGAGAATCACTTGAACCTGGGAGGTAGAGGTTGCAATGAATTGAGATTGCGCCACTGCACTCCAGCCTGGCGACAGTGCGAGACTCCGACTTAAAAAAAAAGTATGGATGCCTAATAAAAAGTTTGTTTTTTTTTTTTTTTTGAGACGGAGTTTCGCTCTTGTTACCCTGGCTGGAGTGCAATGGCGCGATCTCGGCTCACCGCAACCTCTGCCTCCTGGGTTCAGGCAATTCTCCTGCCTCAGCCTCCTGAGTAGCTGGGATTACAGGCTCGCACCACCATGCCCAGCTAATTTTTTGTATTTTTAGTAGAGACGGGGTTTCACCATATTGACCGGGATGGTCTCGATCTCTTGACCTCGTGATCCACCCGCCTCGGCCTCCCAAAGTGCTGGGATTACAGGCTTGAGCCACCACACCCGGCCAGTTTTTTTTTTTTTTTTTTTTTTTAATGATACTGGCTTGGCGTGGTGGCTCATGCCTGTAATCCTAGCACTTTGGGAGGCTGAGGTGGGTGGATCACCTAAGGTTGGGAGTTCAAGACATGCCTGACCAACATGGAGAAACGCTGTCTCTACTAAAAATACAAAATTAGGCCAGGCACGGTGGCTCAAGCCTGTAATCCCAGCGCTTTGGGAGGCCAAGGCGGGTGGATCAGGAGGTCATGATCGAGACCATCCTGGTCAAAATGGTGAAACCCCGTCTCTACTAAAGATATAAAAAATTAGCTGGGCATGGTGGCGCGTGCCTGTAATCCCAGCTACTTGGGAGGCTGAGGCAGGAGAATTGCCTGAACCCAGCAGGAGGAGGTTGTGGTGAGCCGAGATCACACCATTGCACTCCAGCCTGGGTAACAAGAGTGAAACTCCGTCTCAAAAAAAAAAAAAAATTAGTTGTGGTGCATGCCTATAATCCCAGCTACTCAGGAGGCTGAGGCAGGAGAATTGCTTGAACCTAGGAGACAGAGGTTACAGTGAGCCAAGATGGTGCCATTGCACTCCAGCCTTGGCAACAAGTGCAAAATTCCATCTCAAAAAAAAAAAACCATTAAAAAAAATGATACTGATGCCCTAACCCTACCCCAGATGAAGTAAGTTAGAATCATGGGGTGACCCTGGGCCTTGGTGGGAGTCTGACTTCTCCTGCTCCTCCCTCCTGGCCCCCCTTCCTTCTCAGAGCCTCAGCTTCCCCCCTACTCTTTCTTTGCAGACTTCAGTCCCTTCATTCTCCCCTTCCTCCTCTCTTCCTTAGAACTGCAGCCTCCTCCTCTTCCCTGTCCTGTGCGGCCACTGACTCAGGTTCATGAGATCCTGTGGGAGGCTCTGCTGCAGGCTCTCTAGAGGACCCCGTGACACCTCTGCCATCCAGTGGACTCTTTTGGATAAATGGCTCCCTTACGCCTCAGGGTTAACCCTTCATACTCTGCACACAGAGCTACCTTCATGGTCTTACTGCCTATTAGAGGAGCCATAGTTACTCTCAGCCCATTATATTCTGAACCAAAGGCAGAGATGGAAATAGGCGTGTTTGAGTGACCAGGTTCATGGTTGTCCATCTTCAGGCCCCTCTCTGCTGTGTCCTGCCCATGCCCACTGCAGCCGCATCAGTTGGACACACAGATACCCTTGATCAGAGGCTGGACACCAGAGCAATTCCTTCTTCCTGGAGCCTCGAGCCCTGTTCCTGATCCAAGACTTCAGCTTCTCTATCTCTGCCAGGAAGGGAAACTGGTGTTCATTGCTAGGCAGGGGCAGGAGGCCTGGGGTAGGGAGGGTAAGAGGTGTTGACCAGTGACCGCCTGATTCCCTCCGGCAGGGCCTGTATGAGAAGGCGCTGGAGGACAGCGAGAAGGCGCTGGGCCTGGACAGCGAGAGTATCCGGGCTCTGTTCCGCAAGGCGCGTGCTCTCAATGAACTGGGACGCCACAAGGAAGCTTACGAGTGCAGTAGCCGGTGTTCCCTCGCCCTGCCCCACGTGAGTGTGGCTCTGCAGCCACGCCAGTGCCTGCTCAGAGGCCAGGCGTCTAACCCTTCTGGCCCTCACTTGGGCCCAGCCATCGCATCCTTCTGTGTCTCAGCTTCCTCCTCTGTGAAATGGAGTTGCAGATCCTGATGTTAACACTAACTCCCCTTCTCTGAGCTCCGACTATGCCAGGAACTGCTGGGACGCATTGTGTTTATTAACTCACCTAATCCTGGCAATAACCTAAGAGGTAGATGCTGTGATTATCCTGATTTTAAAGATGATGGGGCCCCGCACAGTGGCTCATGCCTGTAATCTCAGCACTTTGGGAGGCTGAGTCAGGCAGATCACGAGGTCAAGAGGTCAAGGCCATCTTGGCCAACAGAGTGAAACCTGTTTCTACTAAAAATATAAAAATTAGCTGGATGTGGTTGTGTGTGCCTGTAGTCCCAGCTACGCGGGAGGCTGAGGCAGGAGAATCGCTTGAGTCCATGAGGCGGAGGTTGCAGTGAACCAAGATCACGCCATTGTACTCCAGCCTGGGCAACAGAGCAAGACTTCATCTCAAAAAAAAGAAAAAACTAGCAGTGCATGGTTGCGCACGCCTGTGGTCCCAGCTATTTGTGAGGCTGAGCCAGGAGAATTGCTTGAACATAGAAGGAGGAGGTTGCAGTGAGCTGAGATCATGCCACTGCACCCCAGCACAGGCAACACAGCGAGCCTGTCTCAACAAATAAATTAATTAGAAATAAATAAATATGAATGTATAACTAGACAGAAAACAAACAAATAAATAAAAGGGCCAGGTGTGGTGGCTCACTCCTATAATCCCAGCACTTTGGGAGGCCGAGGCTGGCAGATCACAGGGTCAAGGGATCGAGAACATCCTGGCCAACATGGTGAAACCCCGGCTCTAGTAAAAATATAAAATTTAGCTGGGCATGATGGCGCATGCCTGTGGTCCCAGCTATTTGGGAGGCTGAGGCAAGAGAATCGCTTGAACCTGGGAGGCAGAGGTTGCAGTGAGCCGAGATCACCTCACTGTACTCCAGCCTGGCAACAGAGCAAGATCCGCCTCAAAAATAAATAAATAAATAAATAAAGCAAGCAAGATCTGCCTCAAAAATAAATAAATAAATAAATAAAAGGGTGACTTCTATGCCAAGGTCTTGCTGCCATGGCTGTCAGTAGGTGGGGAAGAAACAATGAGAAATGATGAATAGAGAGCCTGTGAGGCAGCCCTGGACTGCTGGCAGCCAGACACATCCCCCTCCCCATTTACTCATCCACATAGCAAATATTTATTGAGGGCCTCTGTGGGACGCAGATGTCTGCCCTGCAGGGTCCCACAGTCCACTGGAGACAAATGAAAGCAGCTGGGGTCTACACCTGGCCCCACCCGTGGCCTCCCAGCATGAGTGTGAAGAAGTACTTCCCATCTCTGCACATGAGTTCCACATCTATAAGATGCCCTTCCTACTTTATCCCTGAAATAATGGATGTAAAGGAAGGTGGGGAAAGGTTAATGCCACCCAAGAAGGGTGGAGAGGAGAGGAGTGGTCAGAATTCTTGAAGGCTCCCTGGGGGAGGCGGGGCTTGAGTAGGGCAGAAAGAGGCAAGGAGGATTTGGGTGGGCAGATCAGAGGACAGGCAGTGTGCATAGTGGTCAAGGACTTTGGTGCTGGAGAGCTGGCCTGGGTTTGGGTTCTAATCTTGGGTCTTCCACCTATAAGTATATGACCTTGGCCATGAGCCTTGGTTTGCATCCCTGTAAAATGGGGTGATAACCGGGCATCCTAGGGCTGTGCCAAGGATAGAATCCAAAAATCATACAGGGCAGTTACCACAATGGCCAGATGCAGTAAATGTTCAGAACACATTTATGTCGTTACTACTTACTATTCTTGTTTCCCTAATTCTGTTTAGTTTATAATTAAGAAAGTTTCTTGGCCAGCACAGTGGCTCATGTCTGTAATCCCAGCACTGTGGGAGGCCAAGGTGGGAGGATACTTGAGCTCAGGAGTTTGCAACCAGCCTGAGCAACATAGCAAGACCCTGTTTCTAGAAAAAAATAGCTCTGCTGATGGCATGTACCTGAGAGCCTGGCTACTCAGGAGGCTGAGGTGGAAGAATCGCTTGAGCCCAGGCAGTGAAGGTTATGGTGAGCTGTGATTGTGCCATTGCACTTCAGCCTGGGTTTGACAAAGCAAGAATTTGTCTATTAAAAAAAAAAAAAAAAAAGAACAAAAAGAACCTTTCTTTATGATGATAGTCCCCTGACCCATATCGTATTTTACAGTGTCCACAGCAGATCACACCCAGGTCTTGCTGGTACTTACTCATGAGGAGGACAGAGGAGCTTTCATTCCCACCACAGGGAATAGAAAGGAGCCGGGACCCAGTTAGGGTTAGTAAATGGCCAGACAAAAGTAACAACTGAGGGCTCCTGGCTCTGCTTTAGGAAATTCTCTTTTCCCAATCTTTGTTGGGGAAATACTGACCGAGCTCCTGCTCCATGCTGGGCACTGGGGACCAGAGATGACTCAGACCCAGGCCCTGGCCTCCAGGAGCTTGTCAGTGAGGTAGGAGGTAGACATGTGCACTGGTGTCACAGTGTCTTCCTTGCCTCTTTGTGCCTGGACCCCAGTTGGTAGCCTAGCCACCTGTTTCTTTGTTCACTGACTGATCTCCCCTCCAGATTGGAATCTCCATGGGGCCTGGGCCCATCTGTCCTGTTCACTGAGGTATCCTTTGCTCTCACACATGCTTGGCATGTAATGTATGTTCTGTAATACAGCCTTGGAAGGGAAGGAAGGATGATTGCTGTTTTTTTCCTTCCTTCCTTCCTTCCTTCCTTCCTTCCTTCCTTCCTTCCTTCCTTCCTTCATTGAGAGAATCTCCCTCTATTGCCCAGGCTATAGTGCAGTGGTACAATCTTGGCTCTCTGCAGCCTCCACCTCCTGGGTTCAAGCAATTCTCCTGCCTCAGCCTCCTGAGTAGCTGGGACTATAGGCATGAACCACCATACCTGGCTAGTTTTGTATTTTTAGTAGAGTCGGGGTTTCACCACATTGGCCATGCTGGTCTTGAACTCGTGGCCTCATGATCCACCTGCTTTGGCCTCCCAAAGTACTGGGATTACAGGCGTGAGCCACTGCACCTGGCCGGATGATTGCTGCTTAGTGGTCACTAACTGCGTCCAGGCACTGTTCAAAGCTTTCCATGCCCTGGCTCCTTTGGGCCTTAGAACCCTGTGCCTGATCTGTGAGTCCTCACTTGCTGGTGTTGCAGGATGTTGTTTGGTGATAGAAGCAAGTTGTAGAACTGTAGGTGTAATGTGACCCCATTCCTGTTAAAAAAAGAAAAAAAAAAGAGAGAGATAATCCCCACAAAACAAAACTAAGCAGGTTTTTTTTTGTTTTTGTTTTTTGTTTTTTTTGACAGCCTCTTGTTCTTTCACCCAGGCTGGAGTGCAGTGGCACAATCTCAGCTCACTGCAACCACTGCTTCCTGAGTTCAAGCTATTCTCCTGCCTCAGCCTTCCAAGTAGCTGGGACTATAGGCACATGCCACCATGCCTGGCTAATTTTTGTATTTTTAGTAGAGACGGGGTTTCACCATGTTGGCCAGGCTGGTCTTGAACTCCTGACCTCAGGTGATCTGCCCACCTTGGCCTACCAAAGTGCTGGGATTACAGGCGTGAGCCACCGCGCCCTACCAGAACTAAGAATTCTTTACAGGTCTACGTGCATGCATGCATTCCTAGAAAAGAGCCCTAAAGAAACACATCAGCCCAACAGAGTGTGATTCCCCCCCGGAGAAGCCTAGAGTGAGGGGGAGACCCAGGAAGCACTTGCTTTCCCTGTAACGTTCCTCCGTTCTACAGTGACACTGTCACTTGCTGAATTTTAGAAATAAGAAGATAATATTAAAATAAAAACAGGTGAGCCGGGTGCAGTAGCTCACGCCTGTAATCCCAGCACTTTGGGAGGCCGAGGTGGGCTGATCATGAGGTCAGGAGATCAAGACCATCCTGGCTATGGTAAAACTCCATCTCTACTAAAAAACAAAAAAAATTAGCTGGGCATGGTGGCGCCTCAGGAGACTGAGGCAGGGGAATTACTTGAATCTGGGAGACGGAGGTTGCAGTAAGCCAAGATTGTGCCAGTGCACTCCAGCCTGGCAAAAAGAGCAAGACTCCATCTCAAAAATTAAATAAATAAATAAAAGAAATAAAAACAGGTAAGGAGCAGTGGCTCACACCTGTAATCCCAGCACAAGAGGCCAAGGTGGGTGGACCACGAGGTCAAGAGATCAAGACCATCCTGGCCAAGATGGTAAAACCCATCTCTACCAAAAATACAAAAATTAGCTAGGCGTGATGGCTGGCGCCTGTAATCCGAGCTACTCAGGATTCTCAGGCAGGAGAATTGCTTGAATCCAGGAAGTGGAGGTTGCAGTGAGCTAAGATCACACTTCTGTACTCAAGCCTGGGCGACAGAATGAGACTCCGTCTCATTAAATAAATAAATAACAAAATAATTCCTTTCCCCCCACCCCCAAATAAAAGGAAGAACATAAGCATGTGATGATGATCCTGGTGACCATGACCTTCCCCTGGCAGGGCTGCACAGGTGTCCAGGAGCACAGCTTTGTGACCCCAGGCAGACTGACCCACCGCCCTGTGTCTCATCCCCTGCAGGATGAAAGCGTGACTCAGCTTGGTCAGGAGCTGGCCCAGAAACTGGGGCTGCGAGTTCGCAAGGCATATAAGAGGCCCCAGGTACGTGACTCAGGACCCTGGGAGGGTCACTGTGGATGTGAGGAGGTCTGAAGGGAGGGACCAGGCACTGTGGGGAAGGTGGGTGAGGGTGGCCAGGGCTGGGTTAGGCCAGACGGGAGTGACAGTAGGTGACCTTCCCTTTCTGTTGGCTGAAAGCCCTGGAACCTTTTGGAAAAGGAGAGAGCAGCTGTCACTTTTAGTTCACCTGAGACTCCAGCTGTTGAAAACCATTCCCTCCTCTGTGCTGGCTGACTTGAATCACCTGGAGGTGGCCTGAGTTGACACTGGCTTCCTTCAGCATTATATTCTCAAATAACCCCCATATGGTGCAAATTTGAAGTGTCGGTATCTGTTTGGCTGGTTCAGGTCCACGTAGATTCATTTGGCACCTGCCGAGGACCAGGAAGCTGCACGTAGGAAAGCTCGTGACTCTAGAGTTTCTGCTGTGACCTTGAGCAAGTTAATTAATCTCTCTCCACCTTGGTTTCCTCATCCAGAAGATGAAGATAGTTTATGCCCACCCCAGAGAGCTCATGGGAGGATTAAAAAGAGAGAATGGTGGCACAAAAGTAGTCATGAAAGAAAAAAAAAGAGAGAATGGATGGGCCGGGTGCGGTGGCTCACCCCTGTAAATCCCAGCACTTTGGGAGGCTGAGGTGGGTGGATCACCTGAGGTCGGGAGTTTGAGACCAGCCTGACCAACATGGAAAAACCCCACCTCCACTAAAAATAGAAAAATTAGCTGGGCATGGTGGTGCATGCCTGTAATCCCAGCTACTCGGGAGGCTCAGGCAGGAGAATTGCTTGAACTCAAGAGGTGAAGTTTATGGTGAGCAGAGATCGAACCATTGCACTTCAGCCTGGGTGACGAGTGAAACTCCATCTCAAAAAAAAAAAAAAACAAAAACAATAAAGAATAGGCTGGGCACAGTGGCTCATGCCTGTAATCCTAACACTTTGAGAGGTTAAGGCTGCCAGGTTGCTTGAGCCCAGGAGTTCAAGACCAGCCTGGACAACATGGCAAAACCCATCTCTACAAAAAAACAATACAAAAGTTAGCCTGATGTGGTGGTGTGTGCCTGTAGTCCCAGCTAGTTGGGAGGCTCAGGTGGGAGGATCACATGAACCTCAGAGGTCAAGGCTGCAGTGAGCCGAGTTTGCACCCCTGCACTCCAGCCTGAGGGACAAAGTGAGACCCTGTCTCAGAAAAATTTTTTAGATTAATAAATATATAAAAGAATGTTTGAGATGGCACCTAGAACGATGCCTGACACACAGTAGAGGTGTGCAGGGAGGTCCTCTGCCCAGGTCAAGGGTAGAGGAAGAAAACCCCAGAATCTGACCCAGAGAGACAGAGCAGGTGATTCCTGGCAGGCCTGGGGACAGGGACTCTTGGGGGCATTGCAGCCCAGCTGCCTGTGTCAGGGTCTCTCTGCTGTCCCAGCTAAGGGGACTTTCAGCATCTTTTCAGAATCTTTTTTTTTTTTTTTTTTTTGAGACGGAGTTTCGCTCTTGTTGCCCAGGCTGGAGTGCAATGGCGCGATCTCGGCTCACCGCAACCTCTGCCTCCTGGGTTCAGGCAATTCTCCTGCCTCAGCCTCCCAAGTAACTGGGATTACAGGCACGCGCCACCATGCCCAGCTAATTTTCTGTATCTTTAGTAGAGACGGGGTTTCACGATTTTGACCAGGTTGGTCTCGATCTCATGACCTCGTGATCCACCCGCCTCGGCCTCCCAAAGTGCTGGGATTACAGGCTTGAGCCACCGCGCCCGGCCTTTTCAGAATCTTTACCTCTGCCTACCTCTCTTCACTCTGGCAGGAATTGGAAACCTTTTCTCTGCTCAGTAATGGTACTGCAGCTGGCGCGGCAGATCAGGTAGGATGGGGCTGAACCAACCTGTCTTGTTTCATCTATCGTGAGAGGTTTGGATTCACTCTTTCTGGGTATAAGTGACCTCAGGCATTGGGTCCAGGAGCCTCCACCTACCCAGGAGCTACCTCCCGTGACCACAGGGGCAGGGTGTGGGGACGGGCCATGGCTTCTGTTGGCAGAAGTGGTCATTGCAGGGGAGCCATCGGGGGCAACCTCACTCATGGACCCCAGCCAGCACAAGCTCTGGACAGCCTGATCCCATGCACCTTCCTTCTTTCTCCCACCCCACATTTCCTACCGTGTCGCCTTTTTTCTCACCAGCCTTTCTGCAGGTTCAGGCCCCTGGGCCGCAAATGTCTTCCTCTTTCCCACCTTGCCTTTCTCTGTCTCTTCGTGTTTCAAAGCCCAGCTCAAGGGCATGTCCCTGCTAAGATCCTTCCTGTTCTCCTTGGCCCAGTGACTGCTGAAGAGGGGCAGCTGAGACTGAGGACTCTGACAAGGAAGAGCCCAAGTGTGCCCTGCAGCCTTGGGCAGGTCCTTCAGCATCTGCATTCTGCAATGGGGGTGTTCCGTCCCTCAATGGGAACAAGGGAGGAAAGTGCTTGATAGCCCAGGACAGGTGACCCAGCAGAAAATGCAGGGGCAGTAACTGCTGAGAGCTGCTGTGCTGTCCCGAGTTAGGGACTCCTCCCAAAGGCCAAGACCCTTGTGAACCCTCGTCAGGCCTGGCTCATTCTGGGGGTTGGGCAGGGCCTGGTGCACGGCTCAGATCCCTGCCCCCCACTCACCACACAGGAGCTGCTCAGGTAGACTTTGAGGCTTTCTGGAAAGTGAGGGATGGGCTATAAAAGCACTGATGGAGCTGGAGGTCCTGACGCCTTGTAAAGGGAAACTGACGCACAGAGTGAAGAGGGGACATGGCCAGCATCACACAGCAAGGCAGCAGCAGGCTCCCCCTGCCCCAGAGCTTTGCAGCACTTTCTTTCATTCATTCCACAAGGAGGCCCACAAAATGCTCTTGGCCCTGGGCCTGAGATAGCTGCGTCCTTGCCCTCTGGGACCTCCCAGCCTGCAAAAGAGGCAGGTGATGATCTGCCTTTATAGCGCTCATGGTTTATAACCAGAAATTATAGGCCAGGCATGGTGCCTAATGCCTGTAATCCCAGCACTTTGGGAGGCTGAGGTGGGCAAATCACGAGGTCAAGAGATCAAGACCATCCTGGCCAACTTGGTGAAACCCTGTCTATTAAAAATATAAAAATTAGCTAGGCATGGTGGCACACACCTGTAGTCCTAGCTACTTGGGAGGCTAAGGCATAAGAATCGCTTGAACCCAAGAGGTGGAGGTTGCAGTGAGCCGAGATCACACCACTGATCTCCAACTTGGCTACAGAGTGAGACTCCGTCTCAAGAGGTGCAGGTGAGGGTGTTCAGGACAGGGAAGAATGTGCCATGGCCTGGAAGTCGGAGCGTAGGAGCTGGTGAACGAAACACCAGCTCTCCCAGGCCAACTTCCTGATAGCTGGGACTCAGAAACTTATGCCATGCATCTAATAAACACAGGCCAGGCATGGTGGCTCATGCCTGTAATCCCAGCACATTGTGAGGCCAAGGCAAGCAGATCATTTGAAGTCAGGAATTTGAGAGCAGCCTGGCCAACATGGTGAAACCCTATCTCTACTAAAAAAATACAAAAATTAGCTGGGTGTGGTGGCATTTGCATGTAATCCCAGCTATTCGGGAGCCCAAGACTGGAGAATCGCTTGAATGTGGCAAGTGGAAATTGTAGTGAACTAAGATCAAGCTGCTGCACTCCAGCCTGGGCAACAGAGCAAGACTTGGTCTCAAAAAAAAAAAAAAAAACCACACGGACATACCAGAAATACTTACAAAGCAGTTCCCGCGTGCCAGGCCCCGTACTAAGCTTTTCACACAAAGCAAGTCATTTCTTCCTGATAGCCTTCCCCAGCGGTGAGTGAAGCAGGCCCAAAGTGGATGGGGACCTTGGCCCAAGCTGCAGAGCCTGCTCAGGCCCAGCTTCACTCCAGTGGGAAGGCAATGGGATCCCACCTGGGCTACATCCCCTTCTCTGCTTCCTGGGTGGCCTGAGGCTATCATGGGAGAGGAGAGTCTGGTGACTTAGGGAGGGGGCACTTTTGTCTTTGAGCTGTAGGCCATCCATGGTACTGTGGGGGGGGCTTGGTAAGACCCTTGCCACCCTTACCAGGGTGAGGACCCTGCCCCATGGTGGGTGGAAGCCAAGGCTCATGGGTTGCCTCCCTTCCCTTCACCACCCCTCCCTAAAGGGGCAGCTGTGGGGCTCCTCTGAGCCCATGCCCCCGCCTCCTGGTCCAGCCCCTTGCTGGGCACCATAGGGGTGAAGATCCAGCACGTGTGAGGGCTTTTTCTTTTTGAGCAGGAGTCTCACTCTGTTTCCCAGGCTGGAGTGCAGTGGCATGATCTCAGCTCACTGCAACCTCTGCCTCCAGGGTTCAAGCCATCCTTCTTTCTGCCTCAGCCTTTCCAAGTAGCTGGGATTATAGGCGCCCACCACTGCGCCTGGCTGATTTTTGTACTTTTACTAAAGACAAGGTTTCACCATGTTGGCCAGGCTGGTTTCGAACTTCTGATCTCGGGTGATCCGCCAGCCTCAGCCTCCCAAGGTGCTGGGATTACAGGAGTGAGTAACCTCATCCAGCCACGTGTGAGGGCTTTAATCTCTCCTGGTGCTTTAAGTGCTCCTTGGCGCCAGGTCAACAGCGTAGCCCTGGGAGGGGCTAGGGCCTGGGTGCTGGGATCGGGGTCTTCCCAGCCATGTCTGCCTGAGCCATTGTGGCCCTCTCCCCACAGGGAACTTCTAATGGATTGGGGTCCATAGATGATATCGAAACAGGTAATGTCCCAGTACGAGGGAACAGGTGGAAACTGGGGCCCCGGGTGAGGGGGTGCTCAGTCCCTCACCCCCGATGTCCCTGAGAGGTCAGGGGAGTCAAGCCCCTCCCCATCCCAGCCCTGTATATGGGGGGCCCCTGAGGGATTCCCCATCCCAGGACTCCCTGGGGCATGAGAGAAAACAGTGGGTTGAGAGCCACAGACCGGCTCAAGGAGGGGAGGGCATCCCTAACCTGGTGTCGGGGGGGGTGCTGCCTCACAGCTGGGTGCAATGGTCCCATGGCCTTCACTCCAGGGTGCCTGCAACCCCCACATCTTCCAAAACCCTTTCCCCTCCTCTTCCTCATTGGCTTCCAGGAAAGATTGCGTTTTAAGAGTGTCCCCTGGAAAGGGCATTGCTTACTCCAGAGGAAGGAGGCAGTGATGGTAGACATTCAGGCATTGAGCCTGGACCAAGTGTTGACATCATAGGACTCAGGGCCCCTCCGCGCTCTGAGGCTGTGGCCTTCCTTGACCACCCCTGAGCACCTGCCAGTGGAGTCAGCCCATGGGGAAGGCAGGGCTCCTGGCAAGAGCTGGGAGAAGAAGGAAAGGTGTTGGATGAGCATCCCCGGGCCTGGGACGCCTCCTCTACCCCTACCAAGCCGTACTCCCCTTTGACTTCTGCCCACCTTATCTGCAGACTGCTACGTGGACCCTCGAGGCTCCCCGGCCCTCCTTCCCTCCACTCCCACAATGCCCCTTTTCCCTCATGTTCTGGACCTGCTGGCCCCGCTGGACAGCAGCAGGACCCTCCCCAGCACCGAGAGCCTGGATGACTTCTCAGACGGGGATGTCTTTGGCCCAGAGCTGGACACCCTCCTGGACTCACTGGTGAGCCACACCGCCCTCCTTGTGCTCCCCTGAGCCCCTCTCTTGCCTCAGCCCCCATTGTCCCAGAGGTGGAGGGAAGGCCCCCATGCTCATGTCATATGTCTCAGGAGGAGGCCTCAGCAGAGACTTGCTTGGGACAGAAATGAAGCTGCAATCTGCAGCTTCTTACACCTGTAATTCCGGCACTTTGGGAGGCCAAGGCAGGTAGATCACTTGAGGTCAGGGGTTCAAGACCAGCCTGGCCAACATGGTGAAACCCCATCTCTGCTAAAAATATAAAAATTAGCTGGACATGGTGGCACGCGCCTGTAATCCCAGCTACTTGGGAGGCTAAGGCAGGAGAATCACTCGAAGGTTGCAGATCGAGCTATGGCACTCCAGCCATAGCTGGCCGCAGAGCACGACTTCCCTCTCAAAAAAAAAAGAAGCTGCAGAATGTCCGGCCAGAAGGGACCATAGTGAGCCCTGCTCCCCCATGGAACAGGCTGAAGCTGGGGAGCAGGCTGCAGGTCTCCTTGCTTCCCCAAGTGCCTGATGCTGCCCAGGCCCGGGCAGTCCCGTCGTCCTCTGACCTCTCCCTCTGTCCCTGCCTCGTAGTCTCTGGTCCAGGGTGGCCTGTCTGGCAGCGGCGTGCCTAGTGAGTTGCCCCAGCTGATACCCGTGTTCCCCGGTGGGACCCCGCTGCTACCACCTGTGGTGGGTGGCTCCATCCCTGTCTCCAGCCCACTGCCCCCTGCCTCCTTCGGCTTGGTCATGGACCCCTCCAAGAAGCTGGCTGCCTCAGTGCTGGATGCCCTCGATCCCCCGGGCCCCCCACTGGACCCCCTGGACCTGCTGCCCTACTCAGAGACCCGGCTGGATGCACTCGACAGTTTTGGGTCGACACGAGGCTCCCTGGACAAGCCTGACTCCTTCATGGGTAAGGCCATGGGTGGGCAAGCCCTCACTCCCTTGACAGACTGCACAGTGCTCTGGCCTCTCTGGTCTCTGGAGAATGGAGTGAGTTTCAGATCTGTTTGTCCCTATCACCCCTTCGTAATCCAGGGCCATGTCAATCCATGTCTCTGCAGTGCTCAGCACAGTGTGGGACTAGGGCCTGAGGGGTGGGTGCCTTGTTCAAGATCAAGCAGAGCAGAGTTGCCACAGCCTAGGCATCTAGACTCCCAGTCTGGTACTCCCTGCCCAGCCTCCCAGAACCTTGGGTCGCCAAGCTGGTGAAACCCCATGGGATGATCCTGAGGCTGGAGCCGGGGCACAAGGTATGGGCTCCCACAGCACCACTCTGGGCTGGGTACCAGGGACCCAGGGAAGAAGCCGGCTTGTCTGGGCCCTGGTGGGGCTAGCTTTCAGCAGTAAGACACAGCCCAGGGCACTCACCACTGAGAGGGCTTAACAGGACTATGAGGGCACAGAGGGGACTTCACTCAGCCTTGGGGCCAAAGGAGGCTTCCTGAAGGAAGTGGTGACTGTGGGGTCTTGAAGGAAGAGTTCACCTGCCAGGCAGAGGAAGCAGAGGTACTAGCCTGGCATAGTGAAGGGCTGGCTGATGAGCAGAGCAGCTGGGTGGGGGCCTTGGTCTTCATGGACCTGGGAGCAAGCTAAGGAGCTTGGGTTTTCTCCTAGGGGCAGCAGGAAGGCCTGAAGGTTTAAGCAAGGGGTGGATACGCTCAGGCTGGGATGCGTCTTTGCCCCAGGGGAGTGGACACGAGAGGATAGAGTTAGGGGTTCAGCCGAAATAGGAGAGGATGTGGGGCCTGGGGCTTCTCTGAGTCAGCAACACATGAGGCGAAGTCCTAGGAAGGCCCCTTACACTCAGAGCCAGAGCCACTCACCCCTGTTTTCTCCTGCCCAGAGGAGACCAGCTCACAGGACCACCGTCCCCCAAGCGGTGCTCAGAAACCAGCCCCCTCGGTGAGTGACTCGAGTGGGGATCCAGGCCCCTCATTCCCTTCTGGGGGTTGTGGGTTCTAGAGTTGGGGAGTGAGCCCTCTGAATGGGGCAGAGTGCTGCATGCCCCAGGGTGGGGCACCACAGAGTGGATGAATCAGAGATGAGTGCCTCATGCCCTTCCTCACCAAGCCATGTGCTGGGCAGGCACACAGCAGGCACCACTTCCCTTGTCTGATGGAAGAATTCAAGTCTCAGAGAGCAAAGTGACTTCCCCTGGATTAGTAGCATCCCTGGTCTCCAGACTCAGCCAGGTCCTGAGTTTAAAAGACCATCTGGGCCAGACACAGTGGCTCACACCTGTAATCCCAGCACTTTGGGAGGCCGAGGCAGGCGGATCACCTGAGGTTGGGACTGGAGTTTGAGACCAGTCTGACCAACATGGTGAAACCTCGTCTCTACTAAAAATACAAAATTAGCCAGGCGTGGTGGTACATGTCTGTAATCCCAACTACTCTGGAGGCTGAGGCAGGAGAATCGCTTGAACCCGGAGGCAGAGGTGGCAGTGAGTCGAGATCATGCCATTGTACTCCAGCCTGGGCAACAAGAGCGAAACTCTTGTCTCAAAAAAAAAGAGCATCTGATGAAGATGCTGCACTCTGACCAACACTAATTGTGTGGTCCTGTGGAAGTTACCTAACCTCTCTGAGTCTTGCTTTCCTTCCCATCTGCTGATGGCTTGAGGGATTGGGGGAGGGCATGAGCATAGGCTGCAATCAGGGCCACTTCCATCTCTGTGCTTTCAGATTCAGCTTGCCTTCAAAGAAAGGCTCAGAGCCAAGATCCGGGTCACCCACTAGCCTGCGGGCTTCCCATAGCCCGTCTGGTCCTGATACTCTAGACTGTTGGACCCTATTACAAAGAGCTCCCCTGGCTGGGAGGGTGAAAGAAGAGGAAGGGTCCGGGGCTGTGGTTTTGCTCTTGAGTAGGATTGGGGGGGTCACAGAGTACTCCCCACTTCTGGTGCCCGGGCTGGCCCCAGTGGCCTCAGCCATCTTCCTGTGCCCACAATGGCCTCCTTCCTCCTGTCACAGCCAGAGCCCTGCATGCCCAACACTGCCTTGCTCATCAAGAACCCCCTGGCTGCCACCCACGAGTTCAAGCAGGCCTGCCAGCTCTGCTACCCCAAGACAGGTAACCTTTCGCCTACAGACTCTACCCCTCTGCCCCAGAGAGCTGGGAATCTCAGGAACATGGGATCCCAGGTGGAAAGAATCCCAGTGTCTCAGTTGGAGATAAGTGCCAGAAAACAGAAGCCCTTCTAGGGCAGAAAAGCAAAAGGGCAGGCACTTGGGGCCTGTCTCTGCCAGGCAGCGTCTTCACATTTCTTTCTAGAGAAACACTAACATGGTCAGACTCATTAAAGAGTGAGGGCAGTGGTAGAAAGGAGATGGGTAGGCCTGGCGCAGTGGCTCATGCCTGTAATCCCAGCACTGTGGGAGGTTGAGATGGGCGGATCACTTGAGGTCAGGAGTTTGAGATCAGCCTGGCCAACGTGGTAAAACCCTGTCTCTACTAAAAATACAAAAATGAGCTGGGTGCTGCAGCTCATGCCTGTAATCCCAGCACTTTGGGAGTCCAAGGTGGGCAGATCACGAAGTCAGGAGATCAAGACCATCCTGGCTAACATGGTGAAACCTGGTCTCTACTAAAAATACAAAAAAAAAAATTAGCCTGCCCTGGTGACACACCCCGCTTGAACCCAGGAGGCGAAGGTTAGAGTGAGCTGAGATCACATCACTACACTCCAGCCTGGATGACAGAGTGAGACTCCATCTCAAAAAAATAAAATAAAATAAAAAGTAGCCAGGCATGGTGGCACTTGCCTGTAGTCCCAGCTACTCGAAAGGCTGAGGCAGGAGAGTCGCCTGAGCCTGAGAGGCAGAGGTTGCAGTCAGCCAAGATCGCACCACTGCACTCCAGCCTGGGTGACTGAGGGAGGCTCTGTCTCAAAAAAAAAAGGTCAGGGAGATGGGTGCCAAGAATGGGCACCTTGGAGGGGCTTCCCCCAGCGCGGCCCCCAGTCTCCAGGGAGCAAGTAGCCAGGAAGGGAGTGGTGGGAACTCACAGGAGGTTCTGAGAGGGGAGGTAGCTGTATAAGCAGGGGGCCAATTCCTACCCACCACATGGGGCTGCCAGCCATCACCCTTCAGTTCTGCTTCTGGAATTGTCATCTGTGTCCCCTGCCCATAGGCCCCCGGGCTGGCGACTATACCTACCGCGAGGGCCTTGAGCACAAGTGCAAGCGGGACATCCTGCTCGGCCGGCTCCGGAGCTCGGAGGACCAGACCTGGAAGCGGATCCGGCCCAGGCCCACCAAGACCAGCTTCGTGGGCTCCTACTACCTGTGCAAAGGTGGGTGGGCTGCAGCGGGACGGGCAGCACAGCTGAGGCCCAGCCCTTTCACCCTTAGCTGCCACTCTGCTCCCCATCACAGGTAGACAGAACAGGGGTGGGCCTCATGGCCACATAGGAGGTAAGAAAGCTGGGGCTCAGGCTCCTGGGGCCCATCTGGGATGCATTCAGTATCTGAATGAGCGTCTCCTGCCCCGAACAGCTCCAGAGCCAGGCAGAACACATTTGTGACATTCAGCCGGAGCTCCTCACTGGCCTGTGCTCTGGAGTGTCAGGGGCCTCCCCGAGTCATAGGGAGCTGGCTTCTGTTGCCACTGTAGGGCCCCAAGAGCCTGTGGGGCAGTGTGCCCAGCAGCCGCATGAAGTATGTAGGACTGGCACATGGTGAGGGCTCCATCCACCTGGGCTCTCTGTCACTCTTCTGTTGTCACTGTCCTCATTTCTGGCTCCTGACAGCTTGGTTGGTATTTAATGGACATCCATTGTGCCCTGACTTCTTTCTGGTCCCAGCCAAGCGCCTTGGTCCTGCTGTATGGAGATGCGTGAATAGACATGAATCATTAGGCCCTTCCCAGTATAGCCCTTTCATTCTCACCGCATGTAGCCTCAGCTCTGGAGGAGGAAATGGGGGCTTTGAGAGTGTGCCCCAGGCTCTGCCTCTTTCTCCCGACCTGGCCCCTAGCAGTGGCCTGCCCAGTCCCCCTGCACTTGTTCCTTGTCCTCCCGCCAGCCTGGCTGGTCTAAAGACGTCACTC
>CM052648.1:22667418-22690724 GCA_028533165.1 Leontopithecus rosalia | reverse complement strand
ACCCCGTCTCTACTAAAGATACAAAAAATTAGCTGGGCCCGGTGGCGCGTGCCTGTAATCCCAGCTACTCGGGAGGCTGAGGCAGGAGAATTGCCTGAACCCAGGAGGCGGAGGTTGCGGTGAGCCGAGATCGGGCCATTGCACTCCAGCCTGGGTAACAAGAGCAAAACTCCGTCTCAAAAAAAAAAAAAAAAAAAAAGACTGTGGAAGCTCACAGAATGGACAGCTGCAGCTTAGTAGAGCCCCAGGGCAGGCTTCCCACAGGAGATGTGCTTCAGCTGAGTTTTGACAGACAGTTTCCAGAACAAGCTAGATGAAGAGTGGAGGAAGGGCACCCGGAACAGCCTGTGCATAGGCAGGGAGGTGTGGCAAGCAGAGCTTTGCCCTGGGAAATGCAGCATCCGCAGAGCAGTCCTCCCAGAGAGTTGGGTGAGGCAGGGACCAGCCACAGGGTCGAAAGAGGGGCCCCATTCCAGGGCTGGCTCCCCTAAGAAGCCCTTGGGCCTGCAGTTGGGAGGTCACTGCCTGCCAGGAGGACCTGGGAGAAGACTAGCTTATTCCAAGGTTGTCCCAGAAGCCACCTGTGTGGAGACCCCGGGGCCTAAGGACTGGTGCCTGCAGCTTCACCAGTCCTTTCTTGCCCCCACAGGGTACCTCGAGGACACACGGGCCTAGCACTTTCGATCTGCAGATGAAGTTTGTCTGTGGCCAGTGCTGGAGGAACGGGCAGGTGGTGGAGCCTGACAAGGACCTCAAGTACTGCAGTGCCAAGGCCCGGCACTGGTGAGTGGGGTGCCAGGTTGGGGCTTTGGTGGGATCAGGCCCACCCGACCACCACAGATGTGGAGGCCAACTCAGAGAGGCCAGGGCTCTCCACAGAGGTCACATAGCACACAGGCTCGGCCCTGACCTCTCCCCAACCCTGCTCTGTCCTGCAGCTGGACCAAGGAGCGGCGGGTCCTTCTGGTGATGTCCAAGGCCAAGAGAAAATGGGTGTCAGTGAGGCCACTGCCATCCATTCGCAACTTCCCACAGCAATACGATGTGAGTGCTGGGACGGGGGTAGGGGACCCCTGAGGAGGCAGCGATGCTTTCCAGCGGGACTCAGAGACTCTCCCCATGCCCACTCCACAGCTCTGCATCCACGCACAGAATGGCCGCAAGTGCCAGTATGTGGGGAACTGCTCCTTCGCACATAGCCCAGAGGAGAGGGACATGTGGACCTTCATGAAGGAGAACAAGAGTGAGTGGGCAGGAGGGGCGGGCGGGCCTCTCCTGGGGTCTCCTCATCACTGAATATCTCAACTCACCAGCAGGCCCAGCTGGCCAGGCACGGTGGCTCACACCTGTAATCCCAGCACTTTAGGAGGCCAAGGCAGGTGGATCACCTGAGGTCAGGAGTTTGAGACTAGCCTGACGGATATGGTGAAACTCCATCTTAAAAAAAAAAAAAATCAACTCACCGGCAGGCCTGAGAGTGCCTGCTGCACCCCCTTTTGCTGCCTGAGCCCTGCTCCACCCACCCCAGGCCTGGTCCATCAGCCCGTCAGCCTATCAGCAGGGCTTGGGACATCCACAGCTCCCAAATCAAGCAGGGACCATGGGACAGAATGGATGAGGAAGCCCTTCAGCAGGTTCCCTGTTCCCTGTCCCCTGCCCAGTCCTGGACATGCAGCAGACCTATGACATGTGGCTGAAAAAACACAACCCAGGAAAGCCTGGAGAAGGGACCCCCATCAGTTCTCGGGAAGGGGAGAAGCAGATCCAGATGCCCACGGACTACGCGGACATCATGGTAATGCCCTCTCCCCTGAATGCTGCGGTCTGAGCCTGACCTGGGAGGGGCAGCCTGGAAGGCCCAGCTGGCGGACACTCAGCCTCTCCGAGGAAGGTGGTCCAGGCAGAGGTGTGGGGGACCGGGCACCCATGGTGGCTGTACCCCCAGATGGGCTACCACTGCTGGCTCTGCGGCAAGAACAGCAACAGCAAGAAGCAGTGGCAGCAGCACATCCAGTCTGAGAAGCACAAGGAGAAGGTCTTCACGTCTGACAGTGACGCCAGTGGCTGGGCCTTCCGCTTCCCCATGGGCGAGTTCCGGCTCTGTGACAGGTGCTTCTGGGAGGGCAGGGCCTGGAGCGACGTGGGGTATGGACCGAGGAGATGGAGTCTATGGCCAGCTCTGGCCCCTCTTGGTGTGGAGGTGGTATGCAGAGAGTGGTGAGGCTTGGCTGTCAGTGCAGCCATGGGGGTAGGAAAGGATGAGATTGGGGGACTAGACTCAGACATATCCAGACCCCTAATTTGCAGGGGTGCAGCAGATCGCAGAGAGGGTCAGGACACCCAGGTTTTCCCTGAGCTGGGACCCAGCTGCCCGGGGAGAGGCTTGTCTTGCCCAGGGGAGGGCAAGTGGCCAGCCCAAGATTCACAGGCTGGGGTGGGAAGGGCACAGAGCTCAAGCAGTGAGCCTCCTGCCACCCACAGGCTCCAAAAGGGCAAAGCCTGCCCGGATGGGGACAAGTGCCGCTGCGCCCATGGACAGGAGGAGCTCAACGAGTGGCTGGACCGGCGCGAGGTGCTGAAGCAGAAGCTGGCCAAGGCTCGCAAGGACATGCTGCTGTGTCCACGGGATGACGACTTTGGCAAATACAACTTCCTGCTTCAAGAGGACGTGGACCCTGCCAGTGCCACCCCAGAAGCCCCTGCCGCTGCTGCCGCCACCACCGGGGAGTAGGGCCAGGTGTCGGCCATGGGCAAAGTCCTGGGGCCAGGGGGTGGGGTGGGGACAGAAGGCCTGATAGAAGGGTCAGGGTTGGCCAGTAGGGGGGTGGGGAGCAGCCCTTAGGCAACCCCCAGCCCCCTGGGGCCCCGTCCATCTTTTCCCCACTACCACCCCGGGTGTGCGTACCCAGGTGCACATGCTGCAGCCCCTGGAGGCCCCAGGGTCCCAGGAACCTGGGCAGCCCTTCCCCTACCCCCATGGCTCTCCTGGTTGAGGAGGGAGGGGCCTGGCTGACCCCTCCAGCTTCAGCCTCCAGCTTTAACTTCTGTCTGCTCCTAATGGGGCCCAAAGCTCAGGGCTGGGGAGCCTGGGGTCCCCACTTGAATCTGCAACAGTAGGGTCCTTCTCCCTGCCCCATCCTCACTCCACCCCCTCCCCCTGGGGGCAAATCAGGACATAACAGAGGGCAGAGGCCCCATTAGCTTTAAAATGTAGCCCCAGGAAGAAGCTGGGAACACTGTACTGGTCACTTACCCTCTGGAGCCTCAGCTTCCCCTCTGGAAGGATGGAAGGAGCTGGTCTAGATAATCTTTGGAGCCTAAGGAGTCTCGGCTCTTTGAGGCCACCACCTGAACCCTGCTCCCTCGTGGGCCAGTGAATATAGATTGTAGGTCCTCAGAGCCTTCAGAGATGATCCAGCCCAAACCTCATTTTGCAGAGAGGAAAACTGAGGCCTAGAAGGGAGGAGTGGTCTGCCCAGGTTCCCAGCACAAGGCAGAGCTGGGATGAAAACAGGGCTCAAAAGACTCAGGGCCAATTATTGGCTGAGCCCACTGTCCCCTCAGCAGGGATGTGGCAGTCTCTGAATTAGTGTGCAGCTGGGGTCCCAGGCAGCGCTGCCTGGGGGCTAGGGAAGGGAGGCCCAGAGGAGGGCTGGCCATGTGAGCATCCCTTGAAGGGACTGCCCCCTCCTGAGGATGGTCTCTTGGGGTACAGCAGCAGAGGTCGCCTCCCCACGTGTACTCTGGGAAAGGTGGCAGAGGGCAGGACACCATGAGCTCAGGATCTGCGTGAGACGTGGGAGGTGGGTAGGGTGAGGGTCTGGGGGATGTGGAGAAAAGGGAGGCTTGACCTCGGGCACCATGGGCCACTCCAGGATGGGACATACCCCTCTTTCTTGGGGACCAGGCATGTCCTCTCCTCTAGACTCAGACACACAGTTATAACCATCTGTCCTAGCCCCTCCCTGATCCCTGGCCCTACCAGCTGCCTGGGACTCTGGTGGACCCACAGTTCCTGCCTCCACCCAGCAAGGCCTCTCGTCCCTTTCGTCTGACATGTCTGTGTGCATCCCATCTTCTCCACCCCACCCTCCATGGGCAGATCCAGTCTCCCCTGGTTCCCCAGACATTCCAGAATGCCCCACATCACTGGCACAGGAGTGGGGCAGCCCCGGAAGGAACCAGGGATTAGGCTGTGGAGGGGTGAGAAGGAGAAAAGGGACCATCCCATTCTTCTCAAGCAAGGATTGCTAGTGTGCGGTGACACAGTGATGGGCTGCCCAGGGCTGGAGGGGATGCTGTTCCTCCCACCGCCACCGCCTGACCTTTCCTGATAATCGTAGCATGCACCCTTTCCTCTTCCCTGCCCCACCCCCTACCCCAGCAGGCCACTGCAGTTTGGGTGCTGGTGGTGTGGCTGGAGGAGAGGGGAGACCACACCCAAGGTGGGGGCCGTGGCTGTGATGTCGATGATACTCGTTTTCCCTGATCCGTGGTGTTGCAGTCTGTTGTCACCAGCCTTGTTTCTAGGGTGTATATATGTTGCCCCCGTGATGCATATATACACAGGTATTAAATATATCGCTCTATATAATATTATATATGTGTGTGGTATCCAAGGAATCACTTTTATGAGGGCTAAAGATAAAGAATTTGGCCAGAAAATGCAGCCATCCTTGTGTGATTAGGAGGGTTTTGGGGGTCATCGTACTATTTGCAAGGCAACAGGGACTGGAGCCGTGGCTCAGAGGTGATTCGGGCAGCCAGGGGCAGGAGCCAACCTCCCCAAGCCGAACTCTGCCAGCTTCCCAGACCACCCCCATCGAGTTCAGAGAGCGGGAGTGCTCAGGGAAAGAAAGTGATTTGTATTTCTCCCCGCCGAAAGGAACGGGATTCAAGACCAGAGTTTTAATCTTCAGCCTGTGATCTGTCCAGGGACCCTTGGGATCTGGGGCTCCCTGGCCTGGCCAGAGCTGAAGCCCCTACAGGGTAAGGAAGGGAGAGTGGGAGGCAGAGTATGATATGGTGGGGAGCAGACAAGAAGACACTTTTAATGATGAGGGTAAATATTTCAGTTGTGAGCCTTCTAGGGCCCCCGGCTGGGAGGCTCAGAGGGCGGAATCGAGGACCTGTGTTTACCCCCAGCAGGCAGGGACAAGATGGCATGGCAAGCATGGGGCCGGGGGTGGGTGGGGAGGGATGCTGCATTTCTCAGCCGGGCAGTAATCAATTTAATGGTCCTTTAAAATGTCTGTGTATTAAAAATTTAAGAATACCACACTTTAATATTAAATATTCATAAGGTCTAGTATCTTGATAATAATGTAGATGTTTTAATAACAATTTTTGTCCTTCTTAAAATAAAATGAAAGAAACTTGTTTCTTTAGCCTTTGTTCTAGAAAATAAACTTGTGCACTTTGACCTCTGTCCCCAAGGTGTCGCTCCTGTTCCTTCCCATCTGGCACTTGTATCCAGGGCCTGAGCTGCTCTGTCCTCTGGGGACAGACCTGGCCAGTGCTAGCTATTCTGAGGAATGTTAGGCATGCTAAGGGGTAAGGGGCAGGTCTGTGTCCCTGTGTACACAGGGAGGCCAGCTGACCCCGGCTCTGGCAGCATCTCACTGGCAGTGACAAGTGGCGCTCTATACAAGTGGCCCAGCAGCCACCTTTCCCTGGCTCATCCGAAGCCTGCCTGCTCTCAGTCTTCCACATGGGGCTACCAGAGGTGCCCACACTTCCCTGCACTTATGCTGCAGTATGTGCCCACCTGGGTTCCAAGGCCTGCCTTTGCCCTTTCTGGAGGGGCCTCTTCCAGGAAGGCAGGGGACCATGCCTCCCCTATGATCTCGAGTGTGATCCCAACTGCAACCCTGGCACCAGTGAACCCAAGGGAGACTGAAGTCATATGGGTCCAGTTTTCTCATCTTTAAAAGGAACTAGCGGGGTCCGGTGGTTCACATCTGTAATCCCAGCACTTTGGGAGGCCAAGGCGGGTGGATCACCTGAGGTCAGGAGTTGAAGACCAGCCTGGCCAACATGGTGAAACCCCGTCTCTACTTAGAAAAATTAGCCGGGTTTGGTGGTGGGCGACTGTAATCCCAGTTACTCGGGAGGCTGAGGCAGGAGAATTGCTTGAACTTGGCAGGCGAGGTTGCAGTGATTTCAAGATTGCACCATTGCACTACAACCTGGGTGACAGAACAAGATCTGTCAGAAAATAAATAAATTTCAGAAAATATCTCAGAAAATAAATAAAAGGAGCTGATATATTAGGTGTGGAGTTCTAAGTCAGGGACACCTGTATCTGCTGGGGTGGGAGGTACTTTGTCAAAACTTTTGGATTGTGCATGGCTGTAGGTGATAGAGGGGTCCCGTGGGGAGGGACTGCTCATGTCCAAGAACAGGCTTTGACCAGACGGCTTTTTTTTTTCTTTTTCCCTTTTTTTTTGAGACATAGTCATACTCTATGGCCAGGCTGGAGTGCAGTGGCACAATCTTGGCTCACTGCAACCTCCGCCTCCTGAGTTCAAGCAATTCTCCTGCCTCAGCCTCCTGAGTAGCTGGTACTACAGGCACCCGCCACCACACCTGGCTAATTTTTGTATTTTTGGTAGAGACAGGGTTTCACCATGTTGGCCAGGCTGGTCTCAAACTCCTGACCTCAAGTGGTCCGCCTGCCTTGGCCTCCCAAAGTGCTGAGGTTATAGGCATGAGCCACTGCTCCCGGCTTCCCAGATAGCTTTTTTTTTTTCGGGGGGGAGGAAGGGAGGAAGGCAGGAAGGGAGGGAAGGAGAAAGGGAGGGAGGAAGGAAGGGATGAAGGAAGGAAGGGAGGAAGGGAGGGAGAGAGGGAGGGAAAGGAAGGAAGGAAATCAAGCAATGAGAGAGGTATTGCCGACCTGAATCTAGAGGTTTACAAGTTGATTTCTTTCTTTTTTTGAGAGAAGGAAAGAAAGAAAAAAAATGAGTAAAGGAGAGGAAGAAAGAGGAAGAGAGAGAGGGAGGGTGAACGAAAATATGCTTAATCCAGATAGCTTTAAACTGCAGTGTGGAGTGGACTAGGACAGAAGTTCAGGACCAGAGAATTGCCTGAGGGAATCATTTGGGCCGGGTATGCAGTAGGCGCTCAGATGCTTGATAAATGATGTAAGGAGCAAAATCAGCCAGCTTTTTTTTTTTTTGAGATGGAGTCGCCCAGGCTGGAGTGCAGTGGTGCAATCTCGGCTTACTGCAACCTCCGCCTCCTGGGTTCAAGCAATTCTCCTGTCTTAGCCCCCTGAGCAGTTGGGATTACAGGTGTGCACCACCATACCCAGCTAATTTTTGTATTTTTAGTAGAGACGGGGTTTCCCCATGTTGGTCAGGCCAATCTACCCTCTTCAGCCCCCTAAAGTGCGGGGATCACAGGTATGAGCTACTGCACCTGGCCAGCAGCCAGCTTTATTGAGCATCTTGTTTGTGGCAGCTACTGTGCGGATAGTACATCCGTCCCCCACAACAACCGTGGAAGTCTGCTGTCCACATTTATAGTCCAGAGAGTTTCAGGGAAGGTTCCAAGGACCCTCAGAAAGGAGGCAGAAAAAAGATTGAGAATCACTGGGAACTGGGTATCGGCAAGTATCTCTCTGGCTTTGAAATTCTGGAATTCACAGCACCTCTGAATGCACTGTGAAAAATCAAAGTGTCGTGGCAAGACAGAGCTCCCACAAGAAAAATATAGACTCATCCTTAGGCTGGAGAGATCATATGCCTGCATCAAAACCTTCCCTGAGTGGCTCACTCCTGTAATCCTGCTTTGGGAGATCAAGGCAGAAGAATCATTTGAGGCCAGGAACTTCAGACCAGCCTGGGCAACAGTAAAACTGCATCTCTACCAATAAAAGAAAAAGTAAAATTAGCTGGGCATGGTGGTGCACGCCTATGGTCCTAGCTACTTGGGAGGCTGAGGTGAAAGGATGGCTTGAGCTGAGGAGGTTGAGGCTGCAGTGAGTCATCATCACACCACTGCACTCCAGCTTGGGAGACAGCAAGACGCTGTCTCAAAAACTCAAAACAATTTATTTTTTTGAGATGGAGTTTTGCTGTTGTTACCCAAACTGGAGTGCGATGGCACGATCTCGGCTCACCACAACCTCCACCTGCTGGGTTCAAGCAATTCTCCTGCCTCAGCCTCCCGAGTAGCTGGGACTACAGGTGCGCACCACCATGCCCAGCTAATTTTTGTATTTTTAGTAGAGACGGGGTTTCACCATGTTGACCAGGATGGTCTCGATCTCTTGACCTTGTGATCTACCCGCCTCAGCCTCCCAAAGTGCTGGGATTATAGGCGTGAGCCACCGCGCCCGGCCTCAAAACAATTTTAAAAAGCAAAGAGTAAGACAAGCAAGACTTCGGTAAACCTAGTGGAATAAATTCATACATTCTGGTCAATTCCCTTAAATTCTCTTCTGGTCCTCACATGGCTCGGATTGGGAAACATCATCAGCTCAGTACCCACATAACAAGATTGCCACAGAAACTGCTTTCCCTTCAGTTCAGTGCTAAAGGAGACCAACCTAAAAGAAGATTATATAGAATGATGTGATGGGGGTGAGCGGGGGAGATACCTCATCCAGGCTCGGGAGCCAGGGAGGGCTTCCTGGAGGAAGTGAAACTGGAATTGAAGCTTCAAAAAGATTCGTCATTGTAATCCATGTTGCTTACTGTTCTGCATCTTTCTCTTAATTTTTGTTTCACATGTGCAGTTCCATGCACCCGTGTCACCTGGATATTTATGGTCAGTGGCTGATACTCCTATCAATGAGTCAGTGCTGGCTTCAGCAGCTCCCAGTTACTGAACACGGGCCGGTGATGTCTGGTCTTCAGCCCTGTGAGTAGGGGGCCTCAGTGAGCACGACCAACACAGCGCACCAGCTAACTCAGCTCTGCACCTCTCTAAAGAAAGCCCCTGGGAGTTCTGCAAAGACCTGCATATGTCTATCCCCACACCTGGGAGCCCTTTGCAACCTCCCTGCAAAATATCCCCAGGTCTTCAGGAAAAGGCAGCCAGAGCCACTGGACCTACCTGCTCAATTGATGATCATAAGATTATGTCAACCTCTTCTGGCACTTTCATTTCAGACCTAGAAGTGAATATGCGCTGCTGGTCAAAAAGAGGACGAGGCACAGGGAACTTTTTTTTTTTGAGACAGAGTCTTGCTCTTGTCTCCCAGTCTGGAGTGCAATGGCACTATCTCAGCTCACTGCAATCTCTGCCTCCCAGGTTCAAGTGAGGCCTCAACCTCCTGAGTAGCTGAGATTACAGACACCTGCCACCACATTAAGTTAATTTTCATCTTTTTAGTAGAGACAAGTTTTCACTATGTTGGCCAGGCTGGTCTCGAATTCCTGACCTCTGGTGATCCGCCCACCTTGGCCTCCTAAAGTGCTGGGATTACAGGTGTGAGCCACCATGCTTGGTAAAGAATGTAATTTTTTTTTTTTTTGAGACGGAGTCTTGCTCTGTTGCCCAGGCTGGAGTGCAATGGCACAATCTCAGCTCATTGCAACCTCCACCTCCTGGGTTCGAGCAATTCTGCTGCCTCAGCCTCCCAAGTAGCTGGCACTACAGGTAAGTGCCACTGTGCCCAGCCAATTTTTTGTATTTTTAGTAGAGATGGGGTTTCACTGTGTTGGCCAGGATGGTCTCAATCTCCTGACCTCGTGATCTGTCCACTTGGCCTCCCAAAGTTCTGGGATTACAGGCATGAGCCACCGCGCCCATCAAGAACGTATTCTTTATCAAGTTCTCCCTCAGTCCGGGCCTCTCAGCTGTACAAGGCATTAAATGTTCTTATGGGGCCATTGTGACTCTGACCCCAGACTCCTGTCTGGGATCAAAGCTTCCTTTCAATGAGACATAGCGGTAGGCACATAGAGGACTCCATATTCCTAATGAATTGGAGGTAAATACAGTCAATGAAAACTCAAGCATAGGGGATGGGAATGGGCTCAGTGGCATTGATAAGGACACCAACAGACCTCAGACCATCTGCAGTGGACGTCAGACCCCTGAGCTAGGAAGTCCAAGAAGTGCAGACAATCCCAACAGATCTGGCACGTTGGCTCCCCCGGTGTCTAGGTATGTATATCCCCTTCCCACTACCTCTGGCCTCCCTGGCTGCCTGGCCCAGCAGCCCACTGGTGTGGTCCCTGTCTGACCTAGGTGATGCTGCCAGCTGGACACCGTGAGTGCCAACTGGGGGACTGCCAACATGGACTCCCGGTGGTGTGAAAGTTCTCTAAGGATAGGGAGTTGCCTGGCCGGGTATGTTATTTAACTTTGAATTCCTCACAGGGTTTAGGCTGGTGCCAGGTATGTGGCAAGCATTCATTCATGGTCTCAGAGGCTTAGGACATTTGCACATTAAAAGGAGCCTGCAGATAGCTCACAGGAATGAATCAAGAATGAAATGTCTTGTAGCAGGTAGGCATGTTTGAGACACACAGGGTGCTTCCTATTGCTTTTGAGATAATACCCAATGGGCAACTGTCCACTCCACCTTTGTGATAAGTGGTCTTGCACTCAAGAGAACTCCTGGCCAAGGAATGGTGAATTCGGCAGCCCGGCCTCAGTCAGCCCCTGCCTGCAAGTCACAGGTCAGCTGGGGGCCTGCACACCAGGTCCACTCTCACCCTTACCCTCACCACCCAGGGTCACAGAGCAGAGGGCTCTGGCTTGAAACAGAGCAGTAAGGGGGGTTTCTCCTTTGTAGTTACAAAACACTCTCAACTGATTAAAACATACAACTCTGTAAAACTAAAAGTTTTGTGCATGCCTGTGTCATACATATATACATATATATGCTTACTTTTGTAAAAAGAAACATTGGGAGGGGCCGGGCGCTGTGGCTCACGCCTGTAATCCCAGCACTTTGGGAGGCCGAGGAGGGTGGACCACCTGAGGTCAGGAGTTCGAGACCAGCCTGGCCAATATGGCGAAACCCCATCTTTACTAATAATACAAATATTAGGCAGGTGTAGGGGCATGCACCTATAATCCCAGCTACTTGGGAGGCTGAGGCATGAGCCTGGTAGGCAAAGGTTGCAGTGTGCCAAGATCACACTATTGTACTCCAGCCTGGGCAGCAGAGTGAAACTGTGTCTCAAAATAAACCTTATTGGAGGTGTTGAGCTTTGAATACTGTTTTTTGTATTCCAAAATTAAAAGTAAGGTGGGGCGTGGTGGCTCACGCCTATAATCCCAGCACTTTGGGAGGCCGAGGCGGGTGGATCACGAGGTCAAGAGATCGAGACCATCCTGGTCAATATGGTGAAACCCCGTCTCTACTAAAAATACAAAAATTAGCTGGGCATGGTGGCGCGCGCCTGTAGTTCCAGCTACTCAGAAGGCTGAGGCAGGAGAATTGCTTGAACCCAGGAGGCGGAGGTTGCGGTGAGCCGAGATTGTGCCATTGCACTCCAGCCTGGGTAACAAGAGCGAAACTCCGTCTCAAAAAAAAAAAATTTAAGTTTTAATTTGGGAAAGAGCATAATTTCGGGAGGTCATTAGGGAGGGAAGAAGGGTAATTAGAAGATAAGCTGGGAAAGGAAGAAGCCAGAAGGGGTTCCTGGAGTATTTTTGATTCTTTATAAAATGGAATTTTGGAAAACAACAAAGGACTGGTTAGAAGCCAGCTACAGGGCAGGGGCAGTGTTCATCACACTCGTAATCCTGGGACTCAAGGAGGTCAAGACCGGAAGATGGCTTGAGCCCAGGAGTTTGAGACCAGCCTGGGCACCAGTGAGACCCTGTCTTTACACACACACAAAAAGCCCTGTGTGGTGGCATGCACCTCTGGTCCCAGCTACTTGCAAGGATGAGGCAGTGAGCCATGATTCCAACACTGCACTTCAGCCTGAGCAACAGAGCAGGACCTTAAGTCTCAAAAAAAAAAAAAAAATCCATCAGCTATCATGCAGAAAACCGAATGTTTATTGCTGCCCACCTGGAGCTTCAGAGCCACAGAACTAGAGCTGAAAGGCACCTCGGAGGTCACTGCATTCAGTGGTTCTGGAACTGAGACCCAGAGCTGCTGCCAAGCTTTCTCAAGATCCCACAGCAATGTACAGCAGCATCAAGAACCTGACATCCCCTGGCAAGTCTGGCTTTGCACTGATGTTGGTCTGAGGAGGATGGTAACACCCAGAACCACGGCTTTGCCCACACATTCAAGTAACCAGAGGGCCACAGGGGCCAGCACCCTGGTGGGAGGGTACAGAGGGGACTACAGCAAATAGCCAACTGGCACCTTAGGTCCTCACAATGACTGGGAAGCACGGATTTCTCATCCAGGACAAGCCTAAACCAGGCTGGCAGAGCTGCTCCCCTTTCGGTGGTGCCTGGTTTCCTGGTACTTCTCTGCTAGGCCCCTGCCCTTTCTCCCTCTCCTCTGAAGACCAAAGAACCTCAGAGGGCAGGTTTTGTCACTTCCTTTTGGGGAACAGGCTTCAGGCTGTGCAGATGGTATAAAGCCCCAATTATGCATGCCACATGTATGCTGGCATGCCTTGTAGGATACGTATGCATGGCATAAACACAGCATCAAAACATGCCACAAGCCCTTGAGGCTCACAAGCTTACAGGTGAAGGCATGCTGCCCACCCGTGTCCCAACATCTGCCAGCACAGGGGATCTTGTGATGGGCTGTCCGAGGTGCTGTCCTTGCCTTTCATCCTCCTTTTTTCTCAGAGCCTGAGGTCCCAGCCTGGGATGGTTTCCACTGCACACCTGGGCCTCCAGGGCTCCTCCATGTCAATGCATGCTTGCTGTGGGCGTAGAACTTACTGTTCTCACCTGGCAGCCCCGGTTATGGCTCCCAGCCTGGGGGAGAACTTCCCTTTCCAAAGTTAAATAACAGGCTGGGCTCTCTGTCAGAGGATTGGCGCGACAGCTCCACGTGCTACAGCTGGCGCAGGGCCAGGCCCGCCCTGCCAAGCAGCGGGAAGGGAAGGCCTGGCTGCAGCCAGAGCTGGCAGGTGGCCGAGCCGGGGGTGGACAGGCGGGCTGGGACTGGTGCTGGCCATTGGCTGCCTCAAGGCTCCCACCCCGCCTGCCTCCCTAGCCTGCGGCTTTGGCCGGCCCCTGCCTCTCCAGCTGCTTCTGAACTCCCTGGAGCAAGCACCTCCTGCTGGGCTGTGTGAGCTGCGACTGGTTCTGAGTGGCCCCTGCCATGGACATGCCTGAGGTCCTAAAGTCCCTGCTGGAGCACTCTCTGCCTTGGCCGGAGAAGAGAACAGGTAAGAGCGCAGGTGACTTGCGCAGATGCCCAAGGGGGGCGAGGGGGCAGCCACAGGCACAGTGGCAGGACAGGCATCTCCAAGCCAGGGAGTACCCACACCCAGTAATGGTGTGTCCTTGGTCTCGGGGTGCAGAGTGAGGAGAGGGGTTTGAGGAGTCATGTGTCACACCGGCCCTGGGCCTGTCTCCTAAGCCTGCTGGATTTGGGGAAGCCATGGCCAGTGTGTGACCACTGACAGGTGCTGTGCTCATGTAGGACCAGGACAGGACAGAGGCCTTGTTGAAATAATCCGGCTGGATGCTGACTGCTTATGAAGCTCTCTTCCCCTGTATGCTGGGGGTGGCAGAGGAGTGGCAGGGACTGTGCATTTGGGCAGCAGGAGCCTGGGTCTGGAGCAGAGGCTTTCCTTGGTGCGCCTGCTGCAGCTCCCGCTTGCCGGAGGGCTGAACTCATGGATGGGATGGAAGCTGTTATGTAACAGGACCACAAGGCTCGGAGCCTTGCGTTCCTAGGATATCACAGGCAAAACACGCGTGAGGGAAGAGGGAGGAGGGCAGGGACCAAGGGGTAGACCTGGTGGCCAGCACCAGGTGTCTCCCAAGTCCTGCCTGGGAATCCCACAGCTGGGTTAGTTTGGGTGAGAATCCTAATAAATACCTCTCCAAATCTCTTCTGTTCCCAGACATCAGGAGTCACCTTTAGGTTCCCAGGGCTCCAACTCCTCCTTGCCTTTAGAGGGGCCCAGCTGGCCTCTGCTGCCTGAGTCTGACTTGGGTACCTGGCATGTCTTCTCAGGGGACCTTTCTCAGGCCTCCCCTCATCCTACTGTGCCAGCACCTGCTACCCAGCATCACCAGGTGGCCCTGGTTGTCCCTGCAGGACTTACTTCCACAGGACACTCTTAGCCCACTCCCAAACTATGGCCAGGAGACAGACCCCACAGCCCCCGGCCTCCCTGCACCCCTCGGGAACTGGGTGTGGGTTTGCTTGTGCTAAGCCAGGAAAGGAGGGGCAGCAGGTTCTGTTCCTCAGGAAACATTGCCTGAACGGGGAAGGGGGTTCCAGGAGCACAGGACAGGGGCTCCCAAGCTCTCCCACATGCAGCTCTGGGCTCAGGCCCCTCAGACCACACCCCATGCTGTCAAATGCTGGGATAGTCCAGGCCACCCTCTGAGATGAGTGTCACAGAGGGCGCTCCTGCAGCCTCCTAGTATGGGGGACACCAGTTGCTCACCAGGACAAGCCCCCCCCTCAGGGAAGTCCTCTGCAACTCAGCCTGAGGGATCTGCCCCCAGTTGGAGTCCACACCCACAAACAAGCCACAGCTGAGTTTCTGGCATCTCTGAGCGGCCTGTATGGATGGGCAGAGCTTTCCAAAAGCTAAGGTAGAGGGTAGCCTCCTTGGTCCAGGAACCCAGGAAGGATGGCACAACCCCTCCTGGCTCATCCCAGAATGCCCCCAGCAGGCACACGCAGTGCGTGGCTGCCAGCAGGGCAGGAAGAGTTCTTGGGGTGACTTGGGGCACTGCTCCTCAGATGAGGATAACAAAGCTTTTGAAGTGTGGCAGCAGCTGCTGGTCTCTGGCTCCCAGCCGGTCTGCAGAGCCCTCCAATAGCCGAAAAGTCCCCCTCCCTCACTGTGGGTGAGTGAAGTCAGGGCTGGGCACATAGGGAACCGCCCAGGATTTCAGGCAGAGCTTTGCCGAGCACTGGGAAACCATGGCTGAGGATTAGTTAGTCCAGCATGGCTGGGCAGGTCCAAGGGGTGTAGGTCAGTCTTGGGTCACCTCCTGTCACTTCATGCGGCAACTGAGGGTGAGAAGCATGAGGTCCTATGGGACTGACAGATGCCTGCAGCCAACTGCTAGGCAAAATGGGGGGAAGAGGGTTGAAGAGCCACAGGAGTCACAATAACTGCAGCATGTGACTGCCCCTCATCTGCAATCAGTTTCCCAAAGCTGCCCGAATCTCCAGACCATTTATAAACAGAAATGTCTACCCGAAAAGCAACAGACCTCAGTGAAAAGACACAGAGAACTGCTATGGAATTACTTGCGATCAGGGACCATGTACTGAAATTGTTGTTGAAGCAGCTTCTCTCCCATCTCCCACTATTCCGACTTGGGGTTTGAATGGGAGAAAAACTACGGAGGCCAGGTGCTCCAGAAAACGGGGATGCTCGCATACCCACATGCCCTTGCTTTGGTGAACCTTCCGCTGCTCCCATCCAGTGGAAGGGGGCAGTTACATCTTTGGAGGACTGTTTACAAACTATCCATTTTCTCTTTTCTCCTGCCCAATGGTTGTGCTTCAGCACACGTTTAGGTCATGTGCAGAGCATATCTCGCCCCCAGTGGGAGGGAACTACAGAGGAAAGCCACGTGGAGTGTAAGAAACTCCAGGTGTGCTCTCCCCACACTATCCTCTCCACACAGCCTCTCACTCCAATTATTTTCTTTTCGGGGTTTTTTTTTTTTGAGACAGTATCTCACTGTTGCCCAGGCTGGCGTGCAATGGTGCAATCTCAGCTCACTGCAACCTCCACCTGTCGGGTTCAAGCAATTCCCCTGCCTCAGCCTCCTGGGTAGCTGGAATTACAGGTGCCCACCACCACGCCCAGCTCATGTTTGTATTTTTAGTAGAGACAGGTTTCACCATGAGGGCTGGGCTGTTCTCAAACTCCTGACCTCCAGTGATCCACCTGCCTCAGTCTCCAAAAGTGCTGGGATTACAGGCGTGAGCACCGTGCCCGGACTCATTTTGCTTTCTAATTCAATGACACCCCCTGACACCTGGACTTGAGGCCCCTCTGCCTTGTGCTGCCCCTGGGACTCCCAGCCCAGCCTGTGTAGACCTTGCCTCTTTCATATCCCTGGATAAACAGACTTCCTCCACCAGAGCTGATCAGCTCCCAGACTCCCTTGGCTTCCAGCGACAATGGCTGCTTGGTGGCCTTCACTCGGGGCCACGAGTTCAAACAACTTCCCTTTTGGCAAAGAAATCCATTTCCAGAAAAAGGGTGGGTCTGTAGCTCAAGCCCTGACTCAATTTCCCCTCTATGTCCTTGGGCCCTGAATCTTGAAAACCACTCTTCCTGTCTTCAATCCCACCCTATCTCCCAAGGATCCTCTTCCAAGAGTTGATTCTGTTCCAGACTGCTCACTCCAGCTCTCATGTCTTTCTCTACCAGCTTCTGGAAAGACCCCATCTCTCTAAATCATACTATTAGCATTTTATACGCTATCCTTCCCTTCTCCATGGGGCCTTGGCTGTGCTTAGAGACACCCACTCCCATCTTCCTGCCATCTCTGGTCACTCAGGCCTCCCTTTCAGGGAGTTGTGAACCCTAAACAAGGTCTTTGCTTTGGGTTGGGCAGGCAACATCCCACCTAGGGGCACTCCTGATCTAGAATCCTTTCTGGGCAAGGCAGCATGGCTCTGGTAGGAGAGGAGGGGGCTTACAATCAGAGTCAGGACACGAATCCTAAATCTACAACCCACTGGTTGGGACTTGCCCTCCTCTTTCTCCAACTCCAGACTTTAAAGACCGGAAAGAATATCTGTGTCGTGAGCTCGTTGCCAGGATCAAGTGAGTTATCCCATGTGAAAGTGTCTGCAAACTGTGAGCTGTCGTGCTGATTTTTTCTGTGAAAGGCAAACAGCAACGTGGCCTAGCATCATGCGCCTTCCACCTACATCCCATTTGCAATCTGACCCTCAATCCCTTCTTTCCAGCTTCCTTTCAAGAACTGGATGTTGGGCCGGGCGTGGTGGCTCATGCCTGTAATCCCAGCACTTTGGGAGGCCGAGGCGGGTAGATCACGAGGTCAAGAGGTCGAGACCATCCTGGTCAACATGGTGAAACCCCGTCTCTACTAAAAATACAAAAAAATTAGCTGGGCATGGTGGCGCGTACCTGTAATCCCAGCTACTCGGGAGGCTGAGGCAGGAGAATTGCCTGAACCCAGGAGGCGGAGGTTGCGGTGAGCCGAGATCGCGCCATTGCACTCCAGCCTGGGTAACAAGAGCGAAACTCCGTCAAAAAAAAAAAGAAAAAAAAAAAACTGGATGTTACAAGTTGGTGTGTAAACACACACACACACACACACACACACACACACACACACACACACAGGGCTGTCTCTTTGGAAACATGTGCTGAGGCTCCTAGAGGCATGGTGCCATCTGCCCTGCACAGCCCATTTTCCTGATAACAGGCAGGATCTCGGCAGGACTTGCTGGGGCAGGAGGAGGGGCCTTGGTGTCATCATTTTGGTGGATTGAGGGAAATGAGCCAAGAGGGTGGACTCAGTGCAGCCTGGGCTCTCCTGAGCTTGGCTTGAGTAAGGGCCGTGTTTACCTCCATGCACAGCCTGGGAACCAGAGCAAAACTGAGAAACTGAGGAGTTTGCTTTCAGGAAAGAGGATGGGGAAAGGGCCTTCTATGTGCTGGACATGCTAGCTCATTTAATCCTCACTACCTCCTTTCATTTTTTTGAGACCGAGTCTTACTCTGTCGCCCAAGCTGGAATACAATGGCACCATGCTGGCTCACTGCAACCTCCGTTTCCTGGGTTGAAGCAATTCTTTTGCCTCAGCCTCTTGAGTAGCTGGGATTACAGGTACCCACCACCATGCCCAGCTAATTTTTGTATTTTTTAGTAGAAAGGGGGTTTCATCATGTTGGCCAGGCTGGTCTTAAACTCCTGACATCAGATGATTCGCCCACCTCAGCCTCCCAAAGTGCTGGGATTACAGTTGTAAGCCCCCACGCCCGGCTCCTCACCACCTCCTTCTAAATGGTACATTCCTCCTGTCCTTCTGGTGAGAAAATGAACTCAGAGACACTGGCTACCCTCATGGCCAGTACATGGGCTAGCCTCTCTTTTCTTCCATCCTACCCTAGGAGCCCAGAACCTTCTTCTCTACTTGACCCCACCCTACCCCTTCAGAGAAATGTGAGAAATTCATTCTCACCAAGTGCCAGGCGTTGACGGCAGTGTTGAGGAGTGGCCCTTCCAGGTAGCTAGGCTGCTACAGGATGCGCTCTTGACTCGACAGCCACCTTCTCCTGGGCATGTGCCAGGACTATGTTGCATGCTCCTACATCACTATCTATGCAATGGCTCTGCAAGGGAAATATGATTATCCATGCACTCTGAATGAGGATACTGAGGCTCGGAGAGGGAAGGCCATACAGTTGTTGAAATATTCAAACCCAGTTCCTCCTGACACCACGCTCGTGACTACCCGTAGGGCTCCCTGGTCTCTGAAACTGTCCCAGGCAGTAGCTCTTGGTCACCCAGACATTCATCATGTGCTTCCAGAGTGTTTGCTATGCTTGGGGAGCCCTGAGTGAAGGAAACCGACCCCATTCTTACCCCTGGTGTTTGCATTCCAGTGGGGAGAGACAATCAGCTGTGTGTAGGTTGGCCAGGGTGGGGGAGTCAGGATTACCCTCTCCCAGGGAGAGGCATTTGAACTGAGGCCTGGAGGCCTGGAGGGTGAGGAAAAGCCAGCTATCTGAGGAACTTTCAGGCTATGGGGACAGCACCTGCAAAGGCCCTTCCTGGGGCAGGAAAGACAAAATGGGTCTGAGGAATAAGAGGCCGCTATGGCTGCAGAAAGCAAGCAAGGGGGAGAGGAGTCAGAGGTGAGGCTGGAGAGACCCGAAGGGCGAGTGCCTGCAGAGCCCTGAAGGTCATGAAGAGTGACGCTGTCATCTCCCTGTTTGTAAGGACCCCCACACCCACTATTCTTGAAGAAGTGGCCGGTAGGGAGAAATGAGGTATCCCCAGAACAACCCAAGCAGGAAATACAGTAGAGTTAACTTGAACCGAGCACATGGTATGAGCCAGGTGGTATTCTGGCACTGTGCCAGATGGATTCCTTCACTTTGGACACTCAGGCACAAAGAGGGTCAATCATTTGCCCAAGCTCGAAAGAAATACAGTTAACCCTTAAATACCATGGGGATTAGCGATGCTACCCCCATGCAGTAGAAAATCTGCATATAATTTTTTTTTTTTTTGAGACAGAGTCTTGCTCTGTCACCAGGCTGGAGTGCAGTGGCACGTTCTCAGCTCACTACAACCTCTGCCTCCCAGGTTCAAGCGATTCTCCTGCCTCAGCCTCCTGAGTAGCTGGGATTACAGGCACACGCCATCACACCCAGCCAATTTTTTTGTAGTAGAGATAGGGTTTCACCATGTTGGCTAGGACGGTCTTGATCTCCTGATCTCGTGATCCACCTGCCTTGGCCTTCCAAAGTGCTGGGATTACAGGCGTGAGCCACCGACCTGTAATTTTTGACTCCCCAAAAGCTTAACCACTAATAGCCTACTGTTGACTGGAAGCCTTACAAATAACATTTGATGAACAAATATTTTGTATGCTATATGTATTATATACTATATTCTTTTTATTTTTTGAGACAGAATCTCACTCTGTCACCCAGACTGGAGTGTAATGGCATGGCCTCAGCTCACTGCAACCTCTGCCTCCCGGGTTCAAGCAATTCTCCTGCCTCAGCCTCCCAAGTAGCTGGGATTACAGGCACATGCCACCATACTCAGCTAATTTTTGTATTTTTAGTAGAGATGGGGTTTCACTATGTTGGCCAAGCTGGTCTCAAACTCCTGACCTCATGATCCACCCACCTCGGCCTCCCAAAATGCTGGGATTACAGGCATGAGCCACTGCGTCCAGCCTAAATACTGTATTCTTACAACAAAGTAAGCCAAAGAAAATAAAATGTTATTAAAAAAATCATGGTGGCCGGGCACGGTGGCTCATGCCTGTAATTGCAGCACTTTGGGAAGCCAATGCAAGGAGATCATGAGGTCAGGAGTCTGACACCAGCCTGACCAACACGATGAAACCCTGTCTCTACTAAAAATATAAAAATTAGCTGGGCCTGGTGGCAGATGTCTATAATCCCAGCTATTCAGGAGGCTGAGGCAGAAGAATTGCTTGAATCTGGGAGCTGGAGGTTGCAGTGAGCCAAGATCACGCCACTGCACTCCAGCCTGGGCAACAGAGTGGGACTCCATCTCAAAAAAAAAAAGAAAAGAAAATCATGGCTGGGTACAGTGGCTCACACCTGTAATCCCAGCACTTTGGGAGGCTGAAGTGGGAGAAGTGCTTAAGTCCAGGAGTTTGAGACCAGCCTAAGCAACATAGTGAGACCCCATCTCTACAAAAAAATTAAAAATTAGCCAGACATGGTAGTGCACACCTGAAATCCGAGCTACTCCAGAGGCTGGGGCAGGAGGATCACTTGAGGTAAGCAGTTCAGGGCCGCAGTGAGCTATGACAGTACCACTGCACTCCAGCGTGGGTGACACAGCCAGACTCTGTCTCAAAAAAAAAAAAAGAAAAGAAAATCATAAAAGAATATACACTTACTCTTAACTAAGTTGAAGTGAATCATTATAAAGGTCTTCGTCCTTGTCTCCATATTGAGTAAGTAAGGAAGAGGAGGAGGTGGAGGAAGAAGGGCTGATCTTCTTGTTTCAGGGGTAGCAGAAGTGGAAGGGGACGCAGGAGAGGCAGGCAAACTTAGTGCAACTTTTGTTGAAAAAAAATCCACACGTAAGTGGACGCATGCAGTTCAAACCCTTGTTGTTCAAAGGCCAACTAAAGTAAAAGCAGGAATCAGCCCCAGGTGGTCTTGCTCCAGAGTCCCACCAGTGTCCCCCCCAGCACGGCTTTGTCTGCAGAAATCATGGAATCGGGTAGTGGCTTTTGAGTCGTCACAGAGGGCAGAGGTGAGGACTTTTCTCTGGAAAGGGCACTCTTAGAGCAGCTCTCCATTTGCAGACCAAACCCTGGTAACGGACAGAATGCAAGACAAACAGGAAACGAGTACTTCTGGGAGTACTGGTGAGGGGGGCAAGAATCAGTAAAGAGCCTCCACCCACCGCTTCTCCCCTGGAACACACTGAGACCAAGGTGCAAACCACAGAGCCCAGGCACAGGTACGTGGGCTAGGAAGGAGAGCTGCTGGCAAGGCTTGTGCGGACAGACTTCCCAAAGGATGGCTCATGTTTGCTGTTCCAGGTTCAATTGTGAACCAGACACAATGACTGTTATTTAACCTTACTAATGCTCCAAATGCATATGACTTAGCTCCGAAAGGTTTGGTTAAACCGTCCTACTGGCACCAAGAACAAACAAAGAAAACCAAAAAAATATTTACGAGGGGATGGGAGTTTTTTAAAAAAGAAAAAAAAGTATATTTTTGCTGAGTTACTACTCTGAGGAAAGCATTGTGCTCTCCTGCATTTGATTTGGGCAAAGGAAACAGATAACCGGGCTTTCTGAGAGCTCAATGGAAGAAGCCTTATCACCCTTCTGCTCTCACGCATCTGAGGCCTTTGTCCCATTTTCAATAAGTCAGAAAACAGAGTGAGGCTGTTCTATCTGGTGCTGAATACACGGCCAAAGAGATCATTATAGGGTATCTGGTCAAAGGCTCCTGTGCTGGAGATTTAGCTCCTCCAAACTTCAAGTTTAAGTAAAAATAATCCAAACTAGCAAAATGGCTTAATGAAAATCATTTGTTCTGCATATACGCAACTGAACAAAGTTTTTGTTTTTGTTTTGAGACAGAGTCATTCCATGGCCCAGGCTGGAGTGCAGTGGTGCAATCTTGGCTCCCTGCAACTTCTGCCTCCTGGATTCAAGTGATTCTCCTGTCTAACCCTCCAAAGTAGCTGGGATTAAAGGTACTCGCCACGATGCCCAGCAAATTTTTGTATTTTTCAAAGAGACAGGGTTTTGCCATGTTGGCCAAGTTGGTCTTGAACTGCTGGCCTTAAGTGATCCCCTCGCCTCAGCCTCCCAAAGTGCTGGGATTATAGGCGTGAACCACCATGCCTGGCCTGACCAAAGTTTGTTTGTTTGTTTTTTGAGAAGGAGTTTCCCTCTTGTTGCTCAGGCTGGAGTACAATGGTGTGATCTTGGCTCACCGCAACTTCTGCCTCCCAGGTTCAAGGGATTCTCCTGCCTCAGCCTCCCAAGTAGCTGGGATTACAGGCAAGCGTGACCACACCCGGCTAATTTTTGTATATTTAGTAGAGACAGGATTTCACCATGTTGGTCAGGCTGGTCTCGAACTTCTAACCTTGTGATCTGCCTGCCTCAACCTCCCAAAGTGCTGGGATTACCGGAGTGAGCCACCGCACCCGGCCCTGAACAGAGTTTTTAACTTGGGCTGATTAGCAGGTTTCAGAAACAGTCATAAGTAGAATGTAAAGCCAGTCCAACTCTGGAAAATGGACATTTCACATCCAATCTTGTCTGTAACTTAGACTCTAAACCTGCCCTCAGGCCCACAGCCTTGTCCTCACACCCAGAATAATTCTACTCCTGACCCAACGAAAAGGCTTGAGTTGAAAAGCCCACAGCTTCAACGAAAAGGGAGAGGTGGGCACCTACCTACTCCACACTATACCACGCCAGGCAGGCACTCGGCATCGCTCATCACAGGTAATCCTCCCAACTGTTCTGTGAAGCAGGCATATCCATCTCTTTTTCCAAGAGGAAAATAACCGAGGCTTAGACAGAAGTCACTTGCCCATGGCCATGTGGCTTGTTCAGCAACTGAGGAGGGACTCCCCCACGTCTGCCTCCCTTGCTCACAAAGTCACTGCTGCCCCATGACCCCCAGTTCCCTAAAGAAACCACTGTGGTTTTGTTTGTTTTTTGCTTCTTTTTGAGACAGGGTCTCTCTGGAGTACAGTGGCACAATCATGGCTCACTGCAGCCTTGATCTCCTGGGCTCAAGCGATCCTCCCACTGTAGCCTCCTGAGTAGCTGGGACTACAGGTGCACCACCATGCCCAGCTAATTTTTCTTTTTTGAGATGGAGTCTCTCTCTGTTGCCCAGGCTGGAGTGCAATGGCTCAATCTCGGCTCACTGCAACCTCCACCCCGGTTCCAGTGATTCTTCTGCCTCACCCTCCCGAGTAGCTGGGATTACAGGCACCTGCCATCACACCTGACTTTATATATATATATATTT
>CM052648.1:22655823-22666918 GCA_028533165.1 Leontopithecus rosalia | reverse complement strand
TATATATTTATATGACAGAGTCTCGCTCTGTTGTCAGGGTGGAGTGCAAGTTGCACAATCTAGGCTCACTGCAACCTCCACCTCCTGGGTTCAAGTGATTTTTCTTCTGCCTCAGCCTCCTGACTAGCTGGGACTACAGGTGCACACCACCATGCCTGGCCAATTTTCGTATTTTTAGTAGAGATGGGGTTTCACCATATTGGCCAGGATGTTCTCAAACTCCTGATCTTGTGATCCGCCCACCTCGGCCTCCCAAAGTGCTGGGATTATAGGTGTGAGGCACCAAGTCCAGCCTTAGAGAAGGGGTTTCACCATCTTGGCCAGGCTGGTCTTGAACTCCTGACCTTGTGATCCACCCGCCTCAGCCTACCAAAGTGCTTGGATTACAAGCATGAACCATTGCACCCAGCCTAATTTTTCTTTGAAAAAATGGAACACTTTATGAATTTACATGTCATCCTTGCACAGGTGCTGTGCAAATTCTTTCTGTATTGTTCCAATGTTAGCATTTGTGTGCTGCTGAAGAGAGCATACCAGGCTAATTTTTTAGAGTTTGTAGAGATGAGGTCTCACTCTGTTGCCCAGCCTGGGCCACTGTTCCACATCATACCTTTATTTTTTCTCTCTTTTTTCCCCCAAAAAGCCTCTCTAATATCTCAGCCTTTGAAGTCTTAATCGTGTAGTAACATGTTCTTCTTATGGGGTTTACTTCTTTGTAGGGCTCACAAACTGTAACTACTTCTCCCAACATTTATTCCTCCACTAAGAGACTGCGCAAGGTCACGCCATTATTCCCACTTTAGTGACAGGAGACAAAGGTAGACGGAGGCTGCTGTGGTGGAGGATGAAGAGGAGAACGTAACCGTTCCCACCTCCAGGACGGCACTGTTTAATGCTGCAAGTTGGCAATGTAGCTAACCTCACAGCTTGCAATTAAGCACGACAAAGAACATGTTTGCAATGCTCCTGCAGTATTTGTGACACATCATTTACCCTCTGGTTTTCCAGGGGGAAAACCCTCTCTGGGGAGTGTCAGCACATGAACACCAGGTTCTGGAGGTTTAACCTGCTGGTTTCACTTCTTACCAGCCTCACTTGCCTGTTAGGGTAATTGCTCCAGGCTAGGAGATAAGTGGAGTAGGCATTATTCATTTAGAATAACGATAGCTAAAAAAAGAAAAGCTAAATCTTTACTTCCTCTTACTATAGCCCATCTTTCTCATAAACACGTGTTATAACCTTCCACTGTTATAATTAATCATCATCTAATACTTTGAGAATGGGTTTTTCTTCCCAGCAATAATGTCATATTAGCCACGAGACTACATATACATGACTCTAAGCCATCAAATCTCCCCTTGGCCAAATTAGCAGATTTTTTAAAAAGCTTCATATATTGTGTGTGTGTGTGTGTGTGTGTGTGTGTGTGTGTGTGTGTGTGAGACAGAGTCTTGCTCTGTTGCCCAGGCTGGAGTGTAGTGGCATGATCTCGGCTCACTGCAACCTCCTCCTCCTGGGCCAATAGATTCTTCTGCCCCAGCTTCTCAGGAGGCTGAGGCAGGAGAATCGCTTGAACCCGGGAGGTGGAGGTTGCAGTATGTGGAAATCCATTGCACTCCAGCCTGGTCAACAAGAGGGAAACTCCGTCCACCCGCCCCCCTCCAAAAAAAGAAAAAGAAAACCATAAGGTAGAGCCTGCCCTAACTCCATCTGACATATAAGGAAAAGGAGGCCTGAAGATGTAAAGCAATTGAGGCATCAGATTCAGAAAATGACTGAGATTCAATTAGAGCAGCACTGAGAGCTTAAATTGTGGAATCAGACTCATCACATGTCCCTAACACCACTCAAAGTCCTTCAAATATCTTGCTTTCCAGGCCTGCTCAGCTACCCAACTTCTTTTTCCTCCTCAACCTCCAGCAAAATTATTTTATTTTTTATTAATTTTTTTTTTTAAGAGCCGGGGTTTCACCATGTTGGCCAGGATGGTCTCGATTTCTTGACCTCGTGATCCACCCGCCTCAGCCTCCCAAAGTGCTTGGATTACAGACGTGCGCCACTGTGCCTGGCCTTTATTTATTTATATATTTGAGATGGAGTCTCGTCTCCCTCTGTCGCCCAGGCTTGAGTGCAGTGGTGCTATCTTGGCACACTGCAACCTCCACCTCTTGGGTTCAAACTATTTTCCTGCCTCAACTTCCCGAATAGCTGGGATTACAGGCGCCCCCACCAATTAGCCGCCCAGCTAATTCTTTTTGTACTTATACTAGTGTTTACCCTATTGGCCAGGCTGGTCTCGAACTCCTGACCTCAGGTGATCCGACTGTCTCGGCCTCCCAAAGTGCTGGGATTACAGGCCTAAATCGCCGCGTCCAGCCCTAGCAAAATTCTGATTGCATCAGCTTAACAACTTTTAGCTGGCTGTGGGTGTCTGGATCATCCATCTACCCCCTGAACCAAGGACTATCACTCTGCCACCCCCTAACCCCTCCTGCTAGAAGGGGTGGGCCCCTGCTGGGATGCTGGATAAACAAGCCAAGCTCTCTGCCTTCCGGGAGTTAAGCCGGGAGTCTAGTGTTACCTGGGTTTGCAGCAGAGTCTGATTTGTACTATAAAGAGGTACAAAGTTCTGAGCGCTGTTTAGGAGCAACTTTGCATTTGTGTACCGCTCCACGTATTACATTTTTACAGATTCCTACGGAACTCCTGAGGAGAATTTACATTTTAAGACAGGCGATGGTTCTCCCACGAAATGTGGGCTCGGTATCTGGTGTTAAGGAGATTTTTGTTTTCCATGTAAAGGAAGGGAGAGTCCCAGAAAGGAACAGAATTTCACAGCTGTTTGGGACTGTAGAGATTCTGTAGCCCAACCTCCTAATTTTATGGCCTAGGAAACAAGCACCAGTGAAGCAAGGGGACTTTCCCAAGGTCACAAGCTAGTAAGTGGGAGGGCGGAAGCATGTACCCGGGCCCTGGCTCAGGATGGGGCCTCAGGAATGCTCCCTCCACGCTAGTGTTTATCTGGCAGCCACGCCCGCCCGCACCGAAACCCTGGAGCCTCCGGCAACCCGACACCCAGCTCTGGCGGCCAAGCCTGCTAGGGCCATCCCTACATCTCGGCAGGTCCGGTTCCCCGGTCCTGCCCTCAGGAAACCTCTAGGTCGCATGGGAGCAGAAGTGCGAGCTGGGCTCTGCGTCCCAATCCCGCGACCCTGGCCAGAGTCACCAGAACAAAAACGCCCATCACTCCCTTCCCCCACCGCCCCGCCGCAACCCCGCACGTGCGGCGCCTCGTGCACCGCCCCGGGCCCCGCCCCCGCCCTCCATTGGCTGTTCCCTCGCCTTCCTCCTCGGCCCCCTCCCCACGCGACCAGACTCAGCTGCGGCTCCACGTGACCTGCGGGGGGGGGACGTCCACGCCGCGCCAGCGGAAGCTCGGATAGGTCCCTCTGGCCGGCGGCCGCTCCGAGCCCCGCCCTGCTTCGGTAGCGCGTCGGGAAGATTGGGAGACAGGGACGAGAGAGAGGCTGCGGTGGTCGGGAAGGGCAGAGGTTATGAAGAGAGCGGTGAAGCAGGGACACTAGTAGGAAGAAAGGGACCTCGCCGAGGAAGGCCCACGACAGACTCCACCAGGCGCCAATCAAGGGACACATGGCCGGCGGGGGCGGGGCCTCCGCAGGAGTCCTCACCTGGCCCCGCACGTGTCTAGCTTAGCCAGGCTGCCCCGACCAATCACGGCCCGAGGAACTGCGGCTGCCCCTCTCGCAGGCTGGGCCAATCCAGAGCCGCGATCCCGGGAAGCTGGCCTGGCCTCATGAATAATTAATGTATCAGAGCCCGTCCGCAGGCGGGGTAGCGATGGAGGGAGGCGGGGGCGCCGCTGGGCGCCTGCGCAGTAGCTGCCCGTGTCGGCAGCTGCAGCGGGTCGCGCGGCCCCGGCCCATCTCGGGGGCGGGCTGGGGAAGCGAGGCGTGCGAGCTGAGTCCAGGGCACGATGTCCGACGCGGGTGGCGGAAAGAAGCCGCCTGTGGAGCCGCAGGCAGGGCCCGGCCCCGGGCCGGGGCGCGCAGCTGGTGATAGGGGCCTTTCGGGCTCCTTCCCCCTGGTCCTGAAGAAGCTGATGGAGAACCCCCCGCGCGAGTCGCGCCTAGGTGAGGGCGGGGTGGTGGTCCGCGCGGGTTTGGGGGCGGGACTTCTGCGGGGGCGGGGCCTCGTGAGGGCGGGGCCGGGGTGGCTTGGGGTCAGGGAGCAGTGGTCCAGCGGAGGGGGATGGGGCCGGGATGACCAGGAATCTGGAGGACGAGGCCCGGGGGCTGGGGACAGAGGGTCAGGGGTGAGCTGAAACCGTGGGTCTGGCGGGAGAGGGTGAGTGGTGGTGTTTGAGGAGGCGGAAGGGGATCGGGAGCAATCACTTAAATGACGCTTCAGGGTCCCTCCCCCGGGGCCGCCTGCATCGGAGTCACTCGGGAATGCCTGTTTAAAATGCCGGTTCCTGGGCCCCACCCATTCTGCGGCCGCCGGGACAGGGGTCTTGCATGTTAAGGAGCAACCCACCACACCTCCATTATTTTCTAAGTACATCAAAGTTTATAGGAAGCACAGGTCTACGGTAGCGGATTGTCATCGTACATGGCGTTTCCCACGGGGAGACCTGGTTTTCTCCCTGGGTGTGAGTTGCCCCAGCTGCTAGGTCCATGCGGGAGGCTTTCTGTCGAGGGGGCTGCTGCTCAGTGGGTGGGGGAGGGGTGTGGGCAAGGTGCGTGGGGTACCTTGGGAGGGGAGTTGTAGGCCAAACAGGAAGGGATGAGGGTCAGATGAGGCCACAAGGCCCTTCGCCTGGTTGATTCGAGCTGACCCTAGACTCTGGGGCCACAGTGGCAGGATTGAGCTTCATCTTCTTGCCTAGGCCACGAAGGTCCCTGGGGCATATTTGGAAAGCAGGTCTGGCCTTGTTTTTCGCCCTGGGAAATGGGGTTCACGGAGTGGCAGGGCCGCCTGTGATGGGATTGTCGGTACACTGAGGTATACTTTGAGTGTGAGACCTTTGTATTTCCAAGAGCCATCAGGTATTTCAAGGTTTGGGAAAGGGATAGGCATTCGAGAGTTATCTGGCCTGAGGAATGGATTTTCCTTTTTAAAATGCCATTTCTCTTCTTTTCCTCGGTGTGTTCTGACGCTCCCATCCCTGTGGCTGTCACTGTTGAGTTATAAATAGCTTCAGCACGTCAGGTGAGGCCAGCCTCTCTCCTCCTGCTTTGGGACCTCATGTGCACAAACCCTTTTGTTTTTGAGAAGATGCTTTGTTCCAAATCTGGGGCTAGACAGGCTACAGGGAGAGGTGTACACATCTGGCAGTTTCTTGTTTGAGATGACCAGGTAATAACCATCCATGACAAGAATTCTACCCGACATTCGCAGAGTGCTCACGAAGCATGTTGACATCATCTCATTTCATGAACAGTCCTAGAGGATATTCTCCCCACTTCCCAGATGAGGAAAATTGAGGCTCAGGGAGGTGCCGTCTCAAAGTCACAAAGCTAGACCTTATGACTCTGTTTGGTGCCCTTTCTACTGTATCACACTGGCAGCCACTGTTGTGTTAGCTGAGTGATAGACTAGTCCTTTATCTCTTACAATTTAAAATTCCACCTTACAAAAACAGATTTAAAATATCCTTCATTGCTTAGGCCAGGCAAAACCTGCAGCTTACTGATGCCTGCCCTTCAGTATGGCTGCTTTTCTATCTTCTGCCTTCTCCTGCCTCATTTGATCCCAAATGACCCCACCCAACATGGGTCACAGTCATTTCTGAACAGAATGGGAGTCCAGATCTTAGGTGAGGAGAGCAGGAAGGCCATCTGGCCCACCCAGCCCACCAAGGCTTGACTCTCTTACTTCCCAGTTGGTTTTAAACCAAAGCCTGGTATAGAAGGTAGTTGCAGGCATTCAGATTAATTTGTATTAGAAAGCCATGACCAAGTTGTTTGTCAAAACCTCCACCTTCTTAACTCAATGGGTGTGTTCATTTTTATTGGACCAACAAGCTGCTGTTTGGTCTGGGAGTCCATGCATGACTGGTTTATCTCCAACTTAATCGTATTTGATTTCTCCTTTTCACTTATAAATCCAGAGTTCAAAATTGTCTACCTCAGTTTTGAAAACTCATTATGAAATTGTCATGATTTTATCTCCCACTTCCCTAATTAGCCTTGCTGTCACTTTGATTTCCTTCCAACCTTGTCACATTTCTCTTGTCTTTTTTAAATTGCCCTCTCTTGGATATCCACATACGTAACTTTGTGACTGAGACAGTGAGGCAGATCTAGTCCCCACTAATTGATTAGTTTTGCCTTAAATAGGAGCAGTCTTCTTCAGATCTACCCCTCTCCTTCCTCCCAGAAAACCTGCCTTCATTCTTTCCTGCTTATTCAGTGATAAAGGTCTCTTGAAATGGTTGCTCTGAAAGGGTCCTGAAAAGACAGCTCCAGGCCCTTTCTAATAAACCTAATCCGAATCTGTTTGCAAGTTCAGTATTCTGTAGTTACTATATATATTTTTCCATACTCCACTGTCTGTCTACCCCTTGGTGGGCCCTTAAAATCTAGAAATAAATCAGTCCCTACCCTCAGTGAGCCCACAGCAACAATGAATGCCTGCTGTGTGCCAGGAAGTCTGTAGACACTGTTTTTTGTTTTGTTTTGTTTTGTTTTTTTGAGATGGAGTTTTGCTCTTGTTGCCCAAGCTGGAGTACAGTGGCACAGTCTCGGTTCACTGCATCCAAGTGACTAGGATTACAGGCATGCACCACTATGCCTGGCTAATTTTTTGTATTTTTAGTAGATACAGGGTTTCACCATGTTTGTCAGGCTGGTCTCAAACTCCTGACCTCAGGTGATTCGCCCGCCTTGGCCTCCCAAAGTGCTGGGATTACAGGCGTGAGCCGATACAACTGGCTGTAAAGACACTTTCAAATGTTACCTCGAATCTTCACCAAACAGCTTTATCCTATGTACAGTGGAAGATACCAAGGTTCAGAGAGGTCAAGTAACATGGCTAAGATCCCACATCACACAGCAAGTGGGTGCCAAAGCTGGGACTCCTCCCTGGTCTGTGTTCTGTGGAGAGGCATAACTGGAGGGAACAGGACAGGGGAATACAAAAGTTCTTGGCTGGAAGATCTCAGCCCTTTCTAAGCTAAGCTATCAGGAAAGGTCAGAGAATCCATTTCCCTCCTTGTAGTCTCTCTCCTGCAGATGCTAACCCTACAGCCTATTCTCTTTCTTTTTTTTTTCTTTTTTTGAGATGAAGTTTCACTCTTTGTTGCTCAGGCTGGAGGGCAGTGGTGCAATCTGCAACCTTGGCCTCCCGTGTTTAAACAATTCTCTTGTCTCAGCCTCCCGAGTAGCTGGGATTACAGGCACACTCCACCACACCCAGCTAATTTTTGTGTTTTTTTGAGATGGAGTCTCACTCTATCCCCCAGGCTGGAGTGCATCTCTGCTCACTCCAACCTCAACTTCTCAGGTTCTAGTAATTCTCTTGTCTCAGCCTTCCAAGTAGCCTGGATTACAGGTGCCCACCACCACATCCAGCTAATTTTGTATTTTTAGTAGAGATGGGGTTTCACCATGTTGGTCTGGCTGGTCTTGAACTCATGACCTCAGATAATCCACCTGCCTGAGCCTCCCAAAGTGCTGGGATTACAGGCATGAGCCACTGCGCCTGGCCTGTTTGTTTGTTTCTTTCCTTCCTTTATTCCTTCTTCCTTCCTTCCTTCCTTCCTTCCTTCCTTCCTTCTTTCTTTCTTTCGCAGTTTCGCTCTTGTCACCCAGGCTGGATTGCAATGGTGTGATCTCTGCTTACTGCAACCTCCGACTTTCGGAGTTCAGGCAGTTCTGCCACAGCCTCCTGGGATTACAGGCATCCACTACCACACCTGGCTAATTTTTGTATTTTTAGTAAAAACAGCATTTCACCATGTTGGCCAGGCTGATCTCAAACTCCTGACCTCAGGTGATCCACTCGCCTCAGCCTCCCAAAGTGCTGGGATTACAAGCCTGAGCCACTGCACCCAGCCAGTGCTACAGACTATTCTGAATTACCCTGTGGCCAGGCATGGTGGCTCACACCTGTAATCCCAGCACTCTGGGAGGCCAAGAAGGGTGGACCACCTAAGGTCAAAAGTTTGAGACCAGCCTGACCAACATGGTGAAACCAGGAGGCAGAGGTTGCAGTGAGCCAAGATTGTGGCATTGCACTCCAGCCTGGGCAACAGAGTGAAACGCCATCTCAAAAATAAAGTAAAATAGGCCGGGCACAGTGGCTCATCCCTGTAATCGCAGCACTTTGGGAGGCCGATGTAAGTGGATCACCTGAGGTCAGGTGTTCGAGAGCAGCCTGGCTAACGTGGCGAATCTCCATCTCTACTAAATTAATAAATACAAAAAATTAGCCAGGTATGGTGGCAGGCGCCTATAATTTCAGCTACTTGGGAGTCTGAAGCAGGAAAATGGCTTGAACCCAGGAGGCAGAGGTTGCAGTGAGCTGAGATGGCCCCATTGCACTCCAGCCTAAGCAACAAGAGTGAAACTCTGTCTCAAAATAAATAAAAAAATAGGCTGGGCGCGGTGGCTCACGCCTGTAATCCCAGCACTTTGGGAGGCCGAGGCGGGTGGATCACAAGGTCAAGAGATCGAGACCATCCTGGTCAACAAGGTGAAACCCCATCTCTACTAAAAATACAAAAATTAGCTGGGTATGGTGGTGTGTGCCTGTAGTCCCAGCTACTCAGGAGGCTGAGGCAGGAGAATTGCTTGAACCCAGAAGGCGGAGGTTGCGGTGAGCCGAGATCGTGCCATTGCACTCCAGTCTGGGTAACAACAGCGAAACTCCATCTCAAAAAAATAAAAAAAAATAATAAAAAAATAGGCCAGGCACAGTGGCTTATACCTGTAATCCCAGCATTTTTGAGGCTAAGGCGGGTGGATCACTTGAAGTCAAGAGTTCAAGACCAGCCTGGGCAATGTCGTGAAAAATATAAAAAATAGCTGGGTGTAGTGGTGGGCACCTGTAATCCTGCTACTTGGGAGGCTCAGGCAGGAGAAACACTTGAACCTGGGAGGCGGAGGTTGCAGTGAGCCAAAACTGGACCATTGCACTCCAGCCTGGGTGACGAGAGTGAAACTCCGTCTCAAAAAAAATTAAAAATTGAATAAATAACAAATTAACCCTATGACCACTTAAGGCCTCAGAGCATGTGGTGAGCGTTCTGGGAAGGCCAGGCATGGATGAGGATGGGATACCATGTCTAAAGGAGAATAGCTGGGCCTGGTTCAAGTGATAGATTCTAACTGGAGAACAGAGCAGGCTCTTGAAATGCATGGGTTGGAATCAGGACTGCGAGAAGGATGGGCCAGGCCTGTGAGGCTCACTGCCCACTTCCTGGGATCGAATTTGGCCTAGAAGGATGGGACCTTCTAGCCAAAAGCATTACAGGCTAGGAATCTACTATGTGGTATCTCATCACAGATGTTGTGTCTGCAGATAAGGAAAAGGGGAAGGAAAAGCTGGAGGAGGACGAGGCAGCAGCCGCCAGCACCATGGCCGTCTCAGCCTCCCTTATGCCACCCATCTGGGACAAGACCATCCCATATGACGGCGAATCTTTCCACCTGGAGTACATGGACCTGGACGAGTTCCTGCTGGAGAATGGCATCCCTGCCAGCCCCACCCACCTGGCCCACAACCTACTGCTGCCTGTAGCCGAGCTAGAAGGGAAGGAGTCTGCCAGCTCTTCTACAGCGTCCCCACCATCCTCCTCCACTGCCATCTTTCAGCCCTCTGAAACTGTGTCCAGCACAGGTTGGTGATGGGCCATTGGGCAGGGCCACTTGTCCCATCCAAGGAAGTCCATTTCTCACTGTGGGCTGCCTGTGTCCACGCACCCAGTGAGCCCCTTCTCTAAGGGGAGGCCCTGCTGAGGCTGCAGTGTGGAGGAACCCTCCACTCCACATCCTTCTACACAGTTCCCGAAGCTAAAGATAAAAATAGTGGTCATAGGGCCAGGTGCCATGGCTCACACCTGTAATCCCAGCAAATATTAGCTGGGCATGGTGGCACGCACCTGTAGTCGCAGCTACTCAGGAGGCTGAGGTGGAAGAATCGCTTGAACCCGGGAGGCTGAAGTTGCAGTGAGCTGAGATTGTGCTACTGCACTTCAGCCTGGACAACAGAGCAAGACTCCGTCTCAAAAAAAAAAATAGTGATGATATCAGCAGCAGTTGGAACCTTTCTGTTGGTTGGTGTGCTGCAGACAGGCAGGACAGGACCTTCTAGGCCAAAGTGTTACAGGATAGAAATCCCACCCTGTGGCTCACACCTGTAATCCCAGCACTTTGGGAGGCCAAGACAGGTGGATCACAAGGTCAAGGAGTTGGAGACCAGCTTGGCCAACATGGTGAAACCCCATCTCTAAAGATACAAAAAATTTGCTGGGTATGGTGGTGGGCCCCTGTAATCCCAGCTGCTTGGGAGGCTGAGGCAGAAGAATCGCTTGAACCTGGGAGGTGGAGGTTGCAGTAAGCCAAGATTGTGCCATTGCACTCCAGCCTGGGCGACAGGGTGAGACTCCATCTCAAAAAAAAAAATCCCATTCTGCATTTCCTCAATGCTGCTCGTTTACCCTGATGTGTACTTTGCCAGAGATTATCAGGAAGCTCAAGCAATAATATTAATACCAGCTACAGTCATTTAGCACTTGCTCTGTGCCAGGCATTAACATGTAATCCTCACCAGAATCTTACGAGATTATTACTATTATCCGTGTTTCACAGGTAAGGAAACAGAGGCACAGAGAAGTTAGATAACTTGCTCAAGGTCACACAGCTAGTAGGTAATGGAGCTTGAATACAGCTCCACTTGAATACAGCTTATGCCCTGGTGCAAAGAAATCATTCCCCACTTTGGGAGGCCGAGGTGGGTGGATCACCTGAAGTCAGGAGTTTGAGACCAGCCTGACAAATACAGTAAAATCCCATCTCTACTGAAAATACAGAAATTAAGGCTGGGCATGGTAGCTCACACTTATAATCCTAGC
>CM052648.1:22621573-22655723 GCA_028533165.1 Leontopithecus rosalia | reverse complement strand
TCTCTACTAAAGATACAAAAAATTAGCTGGGCCCGGTGGCGCGTGCCTGTAATCCCAGCTACTCGGGAGGCTGAGGCAGGAGAATTGCCTGAACCCAGGAGGCGGAGGTTGCGGTGAGCCGAGATCGGGCCATTGCACTCCAGCCTGGGTAACAAGAGAGAAACTCCGTCTCAAAAAAAAAAAAAAAAAAAAAAAAAAATCCTAGCATTTTGGGAGACCTAGGCAGGCAGATTGCCTGAGGTCAGGAGTTTGCAAACAGTCTGGCTAACATTGTAAAATCCTGTCTCTGCTAAAAATACAGCAGTTAGCCCCGGTCATGGTGGTAAACGCCAGTAGTCTTAGCTACTCAGGAGGCTGAGGCAGAATTGCTTGAGCCCAGGAGGCGGAGGTTGCAGTGAGCCAAGATTGCACCACTGCACTCCAGCCTGGGTGACAGAGTAAAACTATGCCTAAAAAAAAAAAACAACAAAAAGTGAAATTAGAATTTCTCCTTTTAATTTTTCAATTCCTCTATAGAAACAAATATCAATAGGGCCAGGCACGGTGGCTCACGCCTGTATTCCCAGCACTTTGGGAGGCTAAGGTGGGCGGATCACGAGATCAGAAGTTCAAGACCAGCCTGACCAACATGGTGAAACCCCATCTCTACTAACAATACGAAAATTAGTCAGGTGTGATGGCACATGCCTATTATCCCAGCTACTGAGGAGGCTGAGGCAGGAGAATTGCTTGAACCCAGGAGGCGGAGGTTGCAGTGAGCCAAGATCGCATCATTGCAGAAAAAATAAAAAATAAGAAAAGATATATACGTACACTATTGATGTTTTTTCTTTTCTTTTCTTTTTTTTTTTTTTTTTTTTTTTTTAGACAGAATCTTGCTTTGCCACCCAGGCTGGAGTGCAATGGCGCGATCTCCACTCAAGGCAACCTCCGCCTCCCAGGTTAAAGCAATTTTCCTGCCTCAGCCTCTGAGTTGCTGGGATTATAAGCATGTGCCACCATGCCTGGCTAATTTTGTATTTTTAGTAGAGACGAGGTTCTCCATGTTGGTCAGGCTGGTCTCCATCTCCCAACCTCCCACCCTCCTCAGCCTCCCAAAGTGCTGGGATTACAGGCATGAGCCACCACACCCGGCCTATGTATATTTTCTATTTAGAGACAGCGTCTCACCGTTGCCCAGCCTGGACAACAGTGCAGTAGTGTGATCATAGCTCACTATCATCTCAAACTCCTGGGCTCAGGCAATCCTCCCACCTCAGCCTCCTAAATAGCTAAGACTACAGGCATCTACCTCCACACCAACTAATTTTAAAAGGGTTTTTTTTGTTTATTTTTGTAGAGTCACATTATTACTATATTGCCCTGGCTGGTTTCCAATTCCTGGCCTCAAGCAGTCCTCCCACCTGAGCCTCCCAAAGTGTTGGTTGAGATTACAGGCATGAGCCCCTACACTCAGCCATGTTGTTACATTTCATTGTTGAATAGTAGTCTAATGTATTAACATACCACAGTTTATCCATTATACGGTTGAAGGACATCTGGGGTATCTCTAGTTTTGGTTATGAGTAGTACTGCCATCATAAACATTCATGTGCAGGCCGTTTTGTTTTGTTTTGTTTTGTTTTTGGAGACAGAGTTTTGTTCTTATCACACAGGCTGGAGTGCAGTGGTGCAATCTCAGCTCACTGCAACCTCTGCCTCTTGGGTTCAAGTGATTCTCCTGCCTCGGCCTCTTGAGTAGCTGGGATAACAGGCGTGTGCCACCACACCTGGCTAATTTTTGTATTTTGTGGAGGTGGGGTTTTGTCATGTTGTCCAGGCTGGTCTCAACTTCTGACCTCAGGCAATCCACCCACCTCAGCCTCGCAAAGTGCTGGGATTACAGGCATGAGCCACTGCGCCTGGCCTGTCTGCATGTCTTTTGGTATGCATTTCTCTTGGGTATTTGCCTAGGAAGAGAATGGCTAGGTCATTGGGCATGCATATGTTCAGCTTGTGTAGACAGTGCCAAATAGTGTACAAAGTGGTTATATCCATTTGTACTCCCACCAGCAGGGCACTGGAGTTCCAGTGTCAGCCTTTGATTTTAATTTTAACATCTTTTGTAATGATGGACCTATGAGGGAATTATGTTTCAGGCATTTTAAGGTCTCATTGTCATTTTCTAGAATTTGTTCACAGAGGTATCCACTGGGAAATGTGGATTCCTCAAAATCTTGTCCCCAGGCCTCTTTGCAAAATTTCCCCTTTCGTTTCCTGCGGCTTTCTCTTATCCTGTCTCTGAAACTTAACCACATCTTGCCATTTGGTTGTTGCTGAAGGGCACCCAGGCACCGTGTCACTTTGCACAGCATTCTCGTGTGTAGGTACCTGAGCTGCTTGTCTTGCAGGTACTAGGTTCGGCAGCCCCTGTATGCCTGCAGTTACCACGTGGGTCACTGGTCATTCACCCCTCTGACACTCAGACATCTCTGTAATTAGCCCCTGTCTAGTAGGGTACAGTGAATTTATGTGCATAATCCAATTAAAACTTAAGTCTGATCATGGCACATGGCACACCTCTGCCCAGAGCCCTCCAGGTGTTCCATCTCAGGATAAAAGTCAGAATCAGCAGCACCATTGACTTTTTGTTGGGGTTGGAGGAGTGACTCACCTGTGCATTCTAGGATCTTTTTTTTTGAGACAGTCTCACTCTGTTGCCCAGGCCTGAGTGCAGTGGTGCAATCTCAGCTCACTGCAACCTCTGCCTCCCAGATTCAAATGATTCTCCTGCCTTAGTCCCCTGAGTAGCTGGAACTACAGGCATGTGCTACCATGCCCAGCGAATTTTTGTGTTTGTTTGTTTATTTATTTATTTATTTAAAGACGAGGTTTCACAATGTTGGTCAGGCTGGTCTTGAACTCCCGACCTCAGGTGATCCACCCGCCTTGGCCTCCAAAGTGCTTGGATTACAGGCGTGAGCCACCACGCCTGGCCAATTTTTGTGTTTTTAGTAGAGACATGTTTTCACCATGTTGGCCAGACTGGTCTTGAACTCCTGACCTCAAGTGATCTGCCCATCTTGGCCTCCCAAAGTGCTGGGATTACAGTCTTGAGCCACCACACACCCGGCCCACATTGTAGGATTTTTTTTTTCTTTTTTTGAGACAGTCTTGCTCTGTCTCCCAGGCTGTAGTGCAATGGAACAATCTTGGCTCACTGCAACCTCCACCTCCTGGTTCAAGCGATTCTGCTGCCTCTGCCTCCTGAGTAGCTGGGATTATAGGCGCATGCCATCTCACCCAGCTAATTTTTGTGTTTTTTGGTAGAGAGGGTTTTGCCATGTTGACCAGGCTGGTCTCGAACTCCTGACCTCAGGCGATCCACTCATCTTGGCCTCCCAGAGTGCTGGGATTACAGGTGTGAGCCACTGCTCCCAACCACGTTGTAGGATCTTTAGCAGCATTCCTGGCTTCTGCCCACTAGATGCCAGCAACACAGTCCTGACATGACCAAATGTACCCTACAAGCCAAAATTAACTCCTGTTGAGAACTACTGCTTTATTAGCATGAAAGACTCAATATTTTTTGTTTCAGACCCATTCTTTTACTCTCCTCACTCATTCATTCCCTCCACATTGGCCTTCTTGCTGTTCTTTGAACTCACCAACCAAGCACCTACCTCAGGGCCTTTGCACTTAATATTTACTCTAAAATGTTGTCCAGGATACTCACATGGCATCTGATATTTTTATAGATTGTTTTCTTTTCTTTTCTTTTCTTTTTTTTTAAGATGGAGTTTCACTGTTGTTACCCAGGCTGGAGTGCAATGGTGCGATCTCGGCTCACCACAACCTCTGCCTCCTGGGTTCAGGCAATTCTCCTGCCTCCGCCTCCTGAGTAACTGGGATTACAGGCACGCGCCACTGTGCCCAGCTAATTTTTTTGTATTTTTAGAAGAGATGGGGTTTCACCATGTTGACCAGGATGGTCTCGATCTCTTGACCTCGTGATCCACCTGCCTCAGCCTCCGAAAGTGCTGGTATTACAGGCGTGAGCCACCATGCCCGGCTGATCGTTTTCTTATTTATCTTGTGTAATGCAGCTTTCCCTACTAGACCAACATTTCGTGAAGCCAGATATTTTTACTTGTTTTTTGACTGTTTTGTCTTTGCCAAGATAGTACCTGGCATATAGCAGGTGTTCAATAAGTATCTGTTGACTAAATAATTATTTTGCGTACTCCTATAAGTAGCATTGAAAGAGCTGGCCAAAGATGTAGTTTTTCTGTTTTTTTTTCGAGACAGAGTCTTGCTCAGTCTCCTAGGCTGGAGTACAAACAATGGCACAATCTTGGCTCACTGCAAGCTCCACCTCCCAGGTTCAAACAGTTCTCCTGCCTCAGCCTCCCGAGTGGCTAGGATTACAGACGCCTACCACTGCACCCTAATTATTGCATTTTTTTTTTTAGCAGAGATGGCTGGGCGCAGTGGCTCTCATTTGTAATCCCAGCTCTTAGGGAGGCAGAAGCAGGAGGATAGCTTGAGCCCAGGAGTTCGAGACCTGCCTGGGGAATATATCGAGACCCCGTTCTTTACAAAAGGAAAAAAAAATAAGTGTAATAGAGACAGGGTTTCACTATGTTGGCCAGGCTGGTCTCAAACTCCTGACCTCAGGTGATTCACCCGCATGGTGGTGTGTGCCTGTAGTTTCTACTACTCGGGAGGCTGAGTCAGGAGAATCACTTGAACCCAGGAAGCAGAGGGAGGCTGCAGGGAGTCAAGATTGCACCACTGCACTCCACCCTGAGCAACAGAGCAAGACTCAGTCTCAAAAAAAAAAAAAAAAAAAACCCTGGTGGCCAGGTGCAGTGGCTCACACCTGTAATCCCAGCACTTTCAGAGGCTGAGGTAGGAAGATCACTTGACTCAAGGAGTTTGAGACCAGTACTGGCAAGATAGTGAGACCCTGTCTCTACAAAAATTAAAAAAAAAATTAGCCTGGCGTGTTGATGTGTACATACAGTCCCAGCTACTCAGGAGGCTGAGGCAAGAGGATCACTTTAGCCCAGGAGGTCGAGGCTGCAGTGAGCCATGATCATGCCTCTGCACTTCAGCTTGGGTGACAGAGTAAGACTCTGTTTCAAAAAAAAAAAATGGAACCCATTTCCATTACTCAGTCTGTGTCCCTAACCCACTGGAGTTATAGAGAGATGCAGCTGTTTCTCATTACTGGAGATCTTGTAACCACAGGAAGTTAAGGGAGTATAAAAATTTAATGTTTTGCTTAATATTTCTGGCGGGGATGTGGGGGGAACAATTGGAAAATCCCGTCTTTTTCTAGGGCTTCTGTTTCTTTTGAGCATTCTGTTCCCGAAGGAAATAATTCTTTCTATCTTTGTGTTGCGGAATTGAACCATGTTTGCCAGTCTAGCTTAGGGGCTGGTGCTGTTGGCATTTTCTTCTCCCCAAGTGGCAGTGGCTTTTGCAGCCTTGAGGTTCAAGCAAGTGTCTGGGTTTGTGGCATGGGTTTTCCCTGTCCAGTGGGCCACTTCGGCACCACCTGTCTCTGTGTCTTTCAGAATCTTCCCTGGAGAAAGAGAGGGAGACTCCCAGTCCCATCGACCCCAACTGTGTGGAGGTGGATGTGAACTTCAATCCAGACCCCGCCGACCTGGTGCTCTCCAGCGTGCCAGGCGGGGAGCTCTTCAACCCTCGGAAGCACAAGTTTGCTGAGGAGGACCTGAAGCCCCAGCCCATGATCAAAAAGGCCAAGAAGGTCTTTGTCCCTGATGAGCAGAAGGTAACCTGGTATTCCTTATAAGTAAAGATGCAGCATTGGTTCAGGGACCTAGGGGCTATGGCTCCTGGCATTTGATTTTATCCGGAGAACCCTCCCTCCTTGTGATACCATTTAGAAAGACATGAGTTTGGCCGGACGAAGTGGCTCACGCCTGTAATCCTAGCATTTTGGGAGGCCGAGGTTGGTAGATCACCTGAGGTCAGGAGTTCAAGACCAGCCTGGCCATCATGGTGAAACCCCATCTTTGTTTAAAAAAAAAAAAAGGAAGACATGAGTTCAGTGCTTAAAGCAATGTCCTGCAGCAGTTTGATGGAAAGAAAGGGCATTTGGCCCCAGTGTGACTCTCTGTGGTTTCCCTCTCCTTCCCCTGCCCGTCAGCTGTGTTGATGTTCCTGCCTCCCTGGCTGTAGCCCAGCCACTAGGCAAGAGCTCACTGGGCCATAGGAACTGGGGTTGAAAAAGTCCTTGCTTTGAAGGACAAAGGGTTGCTTGTATGTTGCCATCCCCAGGGATGAGCAAGCAGCTTTCAAGCTGATGGTGCTTTTAGGAAGAGGGAATTTTGCAGTTTTCTATCTTTTCCTTAGAAGACAGATTTTTGTCATCCAACTCTTTGGAGTCAGGCAGACCTGGGTTTAAACTCCATGTTGCCACCTGTGACCTAGCTGTGCCTCAAGTTCCTCATCTATAAAACAGGTCTGGGTGCAGTGGCTCATGCCTGTAATCCCAGCACTTTGGGAGGCTGAGGCAGGTGAATCACGAGGTCAGGAGTTCGAGACCAACCTGACCAACATGGTGAAACCCCGTCTCTATGGAAAAAAAATACAAAAATTAGCCAGGCATGGTAGTACACGCCTGTAATCCCAGCTACTCAGAAGGCTGAGGCAGGAGGATCGCTGAACCTGGGAGGCAGAGGTTTGCTATGAGCTGAGATTGCATCATTGCATTCCAGCCTGGGCAACAAGAATGAAACTCTGTCTCAAAAAAAATACAATGGGAACAACTGAACCTGCCTCCCAAGGAGGTTTCTGAGACTTTAATAATAATGTGATGATTACAGTAAGTATTTGGATGGTACTTATTGTAGGCTAGACACTGTTTTTTTTTTTTGTTTGGTTATGTTTTGTTTTTTTGAGACAGTTTCCCTCTGTTGCTCAGATTGGAGTACAGCGGCATGATCTCAGCTCACTGCAACCTCCGCTGCCAGAGTTCAAGTGATTATTGTCCCTCAGCTTCCTGAGTAGCTGAGATTACAGGCATGCATCACCACACCTGGCTAATTTTCGTATTTTTAATAGAGACCGGGTTTCACCATGTTGCCCAGGCTGGTCTCGAACTCCTGAGCGCAAGCATCTGCCTGCCTCAGCTCCTAAAGTGCTGGGATTACAGGTGTGAGCCACCACACCCAGCCTATTATTTCTCATTGTAAAAATAAGGGACCTGTGATACTGAGAGGTTAAAGTATTTGCACAGTCTCACTGCTAGTAATCTTGCGGAGCCAAGATCTGAACGCGGGGAACTAGGCCCTTAAGCACAACCAGAACGCCTAGGTGAAACAGGTGTGGACAGTGCAGTGCTTTATGCTAGAGCAGCAGATAGCAAGCCTCCAGGAGATGGATCTCCTCTCTACCATGTAACCTACCAAATCACTGTCTCTTATCCTGCTCCCAAGGTAAGGGCAGCGCCATCAGTGTGTCTTGGTTTGTGCTGCTCCCTCCCTGGTATCCCCGCTTTAGTTCTGGCCACACCAGATGAGTTAAGGGAATCCAGGTGGTGGGAAGGGAGAGATTGGGTTCTCTAGTGGGGAAAGACAAGAGACCTGCAGAGGGCACTTCCCCACAGGATGAAAAGTACTGGACAAGACGCAAGAAGAACAACGTGGCAGCTAAACGGTCACGGGATGCCCGGCGCCTGAAAGAGAATCAGATCACTATCCGGGCAGCCTTCCTGGAGAAGGAGAACACAGCCCTGCGGACGGAGGTGGCTGAGCTGCGCAAGGAGGTGGGCAAGTGCAAGACCATCGTGTCCAAGTATGAGACCAAATATGGGCCCTTGTAACCCGTGCCCCCCGCCTGGGTGGGGCACTGCCTGCACCTCAGACCTCTGCCTGGGGGCTCCCTGAAACCCCTCACATGCGTGGAGACTTATGACTCGTCGTGGGCGCGTGGCGGTGCACCCACTGCAGGAATGGCCACGTCTCAGCTTCATTATACCACAGCCCACGCACGTGGCGATGTCCCCGGGGGCCAGTCTCCTCACTGGTGGGGAACGCAAGAGAATCTGCCTAGACCGGTGACTCGGCCTTAGTTTCTATTATTGGATGTCCTAGTTGAATCAGAAGGGGACCTCTGGAGTACACACCTCTCCTTTCACGGGCGTTCAGGCTCCCGGGACTCTCAGTCTCCAGCCTGGGCTGCTGAGGGCTGTCTCTGCAGAATGAGTTGTGATCATTGTCACCCTTATGTCTTCTCAGGTAGCAGGGCGCATTTCCACTCAAGGTGTGTCTGTCACGCACCTCATCCTCCCCCGAAAGTCTTTGAGTAACGTCTATTCCCATCTTCCTTGTAGGCAGAAGAACACAGTAGCTCCTCTGTCAGTGTCTGCATGGGTGGCCAGCCACAGGAGTGGGGTCTCTGCACAGCCTGGAATGGGGCTTGGGGCTGGGGCCTGCAGCAGAAGTGCACCCAGCCTTTCTTAGCTCCTGTACCCCTTTTCCCTTATGGCTCTGAGGCATGAGGTCTGGAAGCCAGGGAGGTACTTTGGCCATCGACGCTCTCTGCATTTCATTGGCTGTGGAGGAGAGACAGGGTGGCTGCTCTCTGAGCCCAGAGTGCGAGGGCCGAGGGATGCTTTTTCATTTCCTCTCCAGGCTACTCAGAGGCCACCTGAAGCTCGTTTGTCCCACTAGCCGAGGCCTCTGGGCCTGCTGTTTCTTTCCACCCAGTGTCCATTCTTGGATCACGGATTTCAAAGGAAGAACCCCTCTTTTATCTAGGAGGCTTTAACTTCCTGGACCCCAGGATTCACTTTCCTAGTGGTGTTTAGCAAACACCTCCACAGCCCCCTTCTACCATGGGCATAAGAGCTGGAGCGTGTTTCTTGAGAAGCTCCCATTTTTTTCTGCTCTGCTCACCAGTGTGGCCCGGGCCAGAGTGCACTCTCCCTGGAGGCAGCAAGAGCTTCACAGTTCTTGCTTCAGGATCCCTCCCATGTGAGCTGCTAGGAGGGTGTCAGCAAGGCAAGACACCTGGCCTAGAGTCACCAAGGTCACAATGCCACTTTTATGAGATAGCAGGCCCTTGGGACGTTTACATAGGCCTAGGGTCCCCTCAATCTTGGTCCTAGGAGATGGGGGCCACTCGTGAGGTTGGCCGTGCTGTGGCTTCTCAACAGCAGTGGCTTCCCCTGCCTCACAAATACTCCTTTCTCTTGTGTGGCTGGACTCACCCTTTTACTGTGCTCTGAAAATGAACTGAGGAAATTCATGGAAGCCTCTGCTCATTTGGGTCACTGGGGCACCCCTGAGATGGGTGTGTTTATTTGCTCAGGGCAGGCAGCCTGTGGTGAAGAGGAGACAGAGGCGATGGGCATGCTTTGTCCTCCATAACAGTGGCTTTATTTACGTGGTGGTTCAGAGTCCCAGGCCCTGACCTCTAAAGACTTTTCATCACAGATGTTATGACCAAGCCGTGGACCTTAGCCAGGGGAATGCCATGGCCCGCTGGGGACCTGCACACCCACCTCTCTGGGGGACTTGACGAGGGGCCCTGAGGCCAAGGGAGGTCACTTCTCCCTCCAGGCCCCTGACTTTTACTTTGTGGTTCTTTAAAAACCATGTAAACACTTTCACTCTATTGTAACCACACAGGGCAGGCACATCCAGCATGTCAGTGTCCTGCCCCGGGCAGCTCTCCCTCACAGGCACGCTCCCTCTGGCCTGGTGGATCACCAAGAGGGTGGTTCTCATTTTGATATTAGTGGAAGCGCCTCGAGCTTAAAAGCTCTTCATTTTCTTTGGCCGGAAAGTCTATGGTTTGTGTTTTGCAATTTTATTTTTTTAAGGATGGACACTAAATCTCTGGTGCCCACGTGCCGAGCCCGGTGGCTGGGATGGTGGCTCAACTCAATGTTTCTCTTTGTCCCGCCCTCTGCCTGTTTGGTGCCCTCCCTTCTTTCCCCCAGGCAGTGGGTATTGGGTTCTTTCCCAAAGTGCTTACTTGGAAAGAGTGCGGCTGCTGGACTCTTTTTGAAATGCCCCTCTGAGTCAGGAGCCTGGTAGGGACAAGACAGAGGATGTCCGCAGAGGCTGACCTTTGGGGGAAAAGAAGTGCTCAGGTAAGGTTGTCTCCTCTCCTGTCCTAAGAATCCGTGCTTGCAGGAGAGGGTTGGTGCCTGTTTGGTTTCTGTCGGGGAGTCTCCTTGGCTCCCTCCTGGGCCCTCTGCTTCTTGGAGGCCAATTGCTGGAGACTCAGGCTCCTGTGCCCGGATCTTTCACATCTGTAAATCACTGGAGGCTAGAAAAGCTGATTTGACCTTGGCTTTCTGTGGGTTCCTATGGGCTTGGAAGTACCATCTACTTCCTAAGCATCCTGTCTCAAGCTTTGTAGCAGCCTCAGAGCAATCTCAGAACAGACAAATTGCAAATGAGCTGGAATGTTGCAAGAATATCTGTATTTTAAATGTCTAATCCAGATGGAGGAACATGCATTTAGAGAGGGAGAGTTTTCAAGGTTTACGGCAGCTTTGTGGAGGACTTGGGTAACTCATCCTTGGTCAAGGGAAGAGTTTGTCTGTCTGGCTTCTGAAGTTGGAGGGGGCACTTAGCAGTGAATCTTAAGTCTGGGTACATGTCACCCTGCTCAGAGGGGCTGTGCAGGCCGCTCCTGTGGTACTCTGGCCTCGGGCAGGGCGGCAGTCACTCCAGCCAATAGGGGAAAGCGCCTTTGAAGCTGGGCAGCCCCTCCACCCAGGCCCCGGGAGCCGTGCTCCTTGGAAGGCAAAGGGCTGAGGTTTTCAAGGCAAAGCTCTACCCCAGGGCTCCTTTAACATCTGCTAATTAAGTGCAATAAATTTTTCTAGAAAATGGCAAAGATGACTTCCAGGTGGATAATGCTCTCTTACGGTGTTGGGGATGCCAGAACACCACTTGGTTTTATTTTTCTAAATGCATGTGATGTGATAGAGTGTGTGGGGCTCTGTGTCCTCCCCTGGGAGCTGGCATTCCAGTGGGCCCCTCTCTTTACCTTTGTTGGGGGAAGGAGGCAAGAGAAAAATTCCTTCTTCCCAGCTGGAGAGGGCAGAAGCAGACCGTAGCCCATTGGCCTTATGTGCGTGTGTGTGTGCGAGTGTGTCACTGCTGGTGGGCCGGAGTGATGTGGTGGGAGGGAAGCCGGGAATGTATCCTTTTCAGACAAAATTAAATATTTTGAAATGAGAATGTTGGGACTGTCTTTTCTGTCCTCCCTCCTACCCCCACCCCGAGTTTCCTCTCTGAGCATTAGCCTAGGAGCTGGAGAGTGAAGCTGGAAAACTTACACCTAATTAGAATCCATCCCAGACACCCCCTTCATCACAGTCCAGACTCTCCTCGCATCTCACCCCAACCACTTTGCCTCAGTTTCCTCATCTGTCAGATAGAAGTGATTCTTGCCCTGCTTATATTGAGGAGGGACAAATAGCAGACCAAAAATAGTGTGAACAGATAAAAGTGCTACACAACTAGAAGACAGGGAACTGCTTATGAAAAGTGTTCTCAGGCTGGGCGCGGTGGCTCACGCCTGTAATCCCAGCACTTTGGGAGGCCGAGGTGGGTGGATCACGAGGTCAAGAGATCGAAACCATCCTGGTCAACAAGGTGAAACCCCGTCTCTACTAAAAATACAAAAATTAGCTGGGCATGGTGGCGCGTGCCTGTAGTCCCAGCCACTCGGGAGGCTGAGGCAGGAGAATTGCTTGAACCCAGGAGATGGAGGTTGCGGTGAGCCGAGATCGTGCCATTGCACTCCAGCCTGGGTAACGAGTGAAACTCCGTCTCAAAAAAAAAAAAAAGTGTTCTCGAACTGGGAATGCATGACGGCAGCTCTGTAATGAAAAGAAGAAAGGATGGGCACAGTGGCTCACAACTGTAATTCCAGCACTTCAGGAGGCTAAGGTAGGCAGATCACTTGAGGTCAGGAGTTTGAGTCCAGCCTGGCCAACAGAGTGAAACCCCATCTCTACTAAAAAAAACGTGTGTGTGTGTGTGTGTGTGTGTGTGTGTGTGTGTGTGTGTATGTATAAATTAGCTAGGTATGGTGGGACAGGAGGCCAAGGCAGGAGAGTTGCTTGAACCTGGGAGGTGGAAGATGCAGTGAGCTGAGATCACACCACTGCACTCCAGGCTGGGTTACAGAGTGATACTGTCTTGGGGGAAAAAAAAAAAAGCAATGCCAGTAGCATGGTGGCTCACGGCTATAATCTCAGCACTTTAGGGGGCTGAGGCAGGTGGATCATAAAGTCAGGAGTTCGAGACCAGCCTGACCAACATGGTGAAACCCTGTCTCTACTAAAAATACAAAAGTTAGCTGGGTGTAGGGGCATGTGCCTGTAATCCCAGCTACTCAGGAGGCTGAGGCAGGAGAACTGCTTGAACCTGGGAGGTGGAGGTTGCAGTGAGTCAAGATCACGCCACTGCACTCTAGCCTGGGCAACAGAGTAAGACTGTGTCTCAAAAAAAAAAAAAAAGGCAAGAAGACTGGAAAAGTTGACTCCTCATGGTGGGACTCCGAGGGTTTTCCTTTTCTGCTTTTGCCAAATGTTCTGTCTGTGGCCATGAGATGTTCGTAATTAAAAGACAAATTTGGCCAGGCCCAGTGGCTCATGCCTGTAATCCTAATACTTTGGGAGGCTGAAGTGGGCAGATCACCTGAGGTCAGGAGTTTGAGACCAGTCTGGGCCACAAAGTGAAACACCATTTCTACCAAAAAAAAAAAATATATATATATATATATTTTAGCCAGATCTGATGATGGCATCTGTAGTCCCAACTGTATGGGAGGCTGAGGTGGGAGGATCGCTTGAACCCAAGAGGTACAGACTGCAGTGAGTTATGATTGTGCCACTACATTCCAGCTTAGGCAACAGAGTGAGACCCTGTCTGAAAAAAAAAAGGAAAAAAAATTTATACACAAGAGTGCAGTGTCTGAGAGGGCACCAGAACTGTCATTGCCCAGTCACTCCACATTGGTGCTCCCTGGTCCCCTGCTCAGGCTGGCCTGAGTTCCCCAGGAGCTTTCACCCAGTGGGTAGAGGGGAAATGGGGTGTTACCACCCTTGGCAGTGCCCAGTGTAGATCCCTCTCCCTCTGCTGGGCTCCAGCCTTCTCCTCACCCCCCTCCCTCTACTTCCTCTAGTGTGCAGAGCTGGTGGCACCTGCTTCCTCAGCGAGACTTGGGGCTGCTCTTTTTTTTTTTTTTTGAGACAGTATTTCGCTCTTGTCCAGGCTGGAGTGCAATGGTGCAATTTTGGCCACCACAAACTCCGCTTCCTGGTTCAAGCAATTCTCCTGCCTCAGCCTCCCAAGTAGCTGTTATTACAGGCATATGCCACCATGCCCAGCTAATTTTTGTATATTTAGTAGAGACAGGGGTTCACCATGTTGGTCAGGCTGGTCTTGAACTCCTGACGTCAGGTGATCCACTCACCTTGGCCTCCCAAAGTGCTGGGATTACAGGCGTGAGCCACTGTACCTGGCCTTGGGGCTGCTCTTTTACAACCAGACTGTCCCTTCCTGGCCTCCCCACATTGCATGGTATTAGTACTCAGGGTCCCTGTGGGTTGAGGGACCAGGAGCCATCTGTAATTTTGTTTCTCAGGGAAAAGGGGCTTGAACTTTGGAGACATGGGCTGGCAAGGTGGACTCTGTCTCTTGTCCCTGAAGTGGTCGTCTTACAAATTAAACGATCAGGCTCAGAAGGGCAAAGTGGCATGCCCCCAAGTCACAGTGGCAGAGCTTGCATTTGAACCCAGAATGGGGCGTGGGGTGACAGAACCCTTGAACAGCAACTGGGCAAGGGCCTGTTCGCTGCCCTGGGGTCACGGCAGACTCCCATACTCAGCCTTGGGGCTGACTGCAGCCTTAGGTCTGCCAGCCTCCTTAAAGCCTCTGAGCTTCTCACCCTCAGCCCAGCTCCAGGGCTGTGAGTGCCTCCTGCCACATCTCAGGCCTGCTGGGGGATGGGAGGCACTATCTTATCTCAATTTCACAGAGGGAATGAAACTAAAATTTAGAGAAATTATTTTTTGAGATGGAGTCTTATTTTGTCACCCAGGCTGGAGTGCAATGGCACAATCTCAGTTCACTACAACCTCCGCTCCCGGGTTCAAGCTATTCTCCTGCCTCAGCCTCCCAAGCATCTGGGATTACAGGCGCACGTCACCTCGCTTAGCTGATCTTTGTATTTTTAGTAGAGACAGGGTTTCACCATGTTGTCCAGGCTGGTCTTGAACTCCTGACCTCAGGTGATCTGCCCTCCTCAGCCTCCCAAAGTGCTGGGATTACAGGCGTGAGCCACGTGCCTGGCTTAGTTTAGAGGAATTCTATTCAGCAAATATTTCTTCTTTTTTTTTTATCCTCCCACCTCAGCCTCCCGAGCAGCTGGAAATACAGGCATGTACCACCACACCTGGATAAGTTTTATAGTTTCAGTAGAGACAGGGTTTCACTATATTGGCCAGGCTGATCTCGAACTGACCTTGGGTGATCCACCCGTCTCAGCCTCCCAAAAGCAAGTTATTTTTTTCTTTTTTTTTTTTTGAGACGGAGTTTCGCTGTTGTTACCCAGGCTGGCATGCAATGGCAGGATCTCGGCTCACCACAACCTCCACCGCCTGGGTTCAAGCAATTCTCCTGCCTCAGCCTCCCAAGTAGCTGGGACTACAGGCACGCACCACCATGCCCAGCTAATTTTTGTATTTTTAGTAGAGATGGGGTTTCGCCATATTGACCAGGATGGTCTCAATCTCTTGACCTCGTGATCCACCTGCCTCGGCCTCCCAAAGTGCTGGGATTATAGGCGTGAGCTGCGGCACCCGAACAAGCAAGTTGTTTTTTTCTAATAGATACCTCCATGGTTTATTCAGTAGCAAGTATTTCTTAAATGTCTATTTTGTATCACCCTTGCCTCCTGCCCTCACAGTCTGCTAGGGAAGACAAACAGACCGAAAAAGATAGATGATGCCAGGCAGAGGTAAGGGTGCGGCTGATGAGACTGGGGAGCTGGGAGAGAGATTAACTGTACTGGAGGGGTTAGGGAAGATGCTCTGGGTGGCATTTAAGTGGAGACCAGGAGGATGAATGGCTGTGACTTGTCTCCAAGGTTCACATACAAGTTGGGGGCACAGCCAAGAGGCCTGCAGGCAGCTTCTGACCCCGATCACACACCTCACTATGCCCTGCAGATACAGCTCAGCCAGATGGCCAAAGAGAGCACAGAGAAAGCAGCTTGGACAGGATCTGGTAGGAAAACTGGAACCCTACCCCTCTGCCTCTTGTCCCTGAAGTTGAGAATAGGACTCCAAGAAGCCAGGTGAAAAAGCAAAACCCGCAGAGCGCGGTGGCTCATGCCTGTAATCCCCACACTTTGGAAGGCCAAGGTGGGTGGATCACAAGGTCAGGAGTTCAAGACAGCTTGCTCAACGTTGTGGAAACCCCATCTCTACTAAAAATACAAAAATTAGCAGGACATGGTGGAGCTCGCCTGTAATCCCAGTTACGCAAGAGAATTCCTTGAACCCAGGAGGCAGAGGTTGTGATAAGCTGAGATTGAGCCATTGCACATCAGCCTGGGCAACAAAGGGTGACTCCATCTAAAACAAAAAAAAAAAAAAAAAAAAAAAAGGAGAGGCTGGGCACAGTGGCTTATGCCTATAATCCTAGCACTTTGGGAGGCCGAGGCAGTTGGATCATGAGGTCAGGAGTTTGAGACCAGCCTGGCCAACGTGGTGAAACCCCATCTCTACTAAAGACACAAAAACTTAGCCAGGCCTGGTGGCACACGCCTGTAGTAATCCCAGCTACTCAGGAGGCTGAGGCAGGAGAATCACTTGAACCCAAGAGGCAGAGGTTGCAGTGAGCCTAGATTGCACCATTGCACTCCAGCCTGGGCTTTAGGGCATGATCTGTCTCAAAAAAAAAAAAAAAAGGTAAAAGCAAAACCTTTGGCCCCAGGGATCAAAGTTTTAGGCAAAGGCTTTACCCAAGGCCTTGCTCACCCCCAAATCCAAGCCGGTGGTCTTTCTGACCCTCCTGGGCACAGTTGTTCTAGGAGTGAGCATGTGACCCACTGGGGCCTAAGGATGTTCTTTCCTGAGACTGGTCAACCTGAGGTCTGTTTCTCTCCAGGGTTGACCTGTTATAACCCCCTGCATTTTTCGTTTGTTTGTTTTTGAGGTGATGTCTAATTCTGTTGCCCAGGCTGGAGTGCAGTGGCTCGATCTTGGCTCACTACAACCTCCACCTTTTAGATGCAAGCAGTTCTCCTGCCTCAGCCTTTCGAGTAGCAGTGATTACAGATGCACACCACCTTTCCTGGCTGTTTTGTGTTTTTAGTACAAATGGGGTTTCACCATGTTGGCCAGGCTGGTCTTGAACTCCTAACCTCAAATGATCGTCCGCCATGGCCTCCCAGAGTGCTGGGATTACAGGTGTGAGCCACTGCACCTGCCCCCCTCTGTGTTTTCTACTCTGCATGCAAATGTGTTGACTCAAAGCAGAGATCTGTGCCGCCTCGGGAAGCACAGAGGCATGGGCTTGAAATATGTCAAAACTGTGAAATCTCTGTATGTATGGCAGAGCACTGGGTTTGGACTCTGACGATCCCAGGATCAAACCCTGCCTCTATCACCAGTTTGGGGTATGATCATGGGCAAGTCACTTCCCTTCTCTGGGCTTCCAGTTTCTTAGCTGTACATGGAACACCAGCTTCATAAGACACTTGTCCCATGAAGATTTCTGGAGCAGGGCAAAAACACTCAACACTCAGCAGCCACCATGATGGCGACAGGCAGGAAGGTACGGACCTACATGGAGACCATCACCTCCAATCCTAGCAGCTGTTGCCCATCGGGTGGTGTCTACCAGCTGGTGTGGGATGCAGCCAGGGTCAGCCCAGCTGTGTGGCCTTAGACAAGTTATCCATTTCCCTGAGCTGTTTCTATCTCTGTACAATGGGGATGCGCTACACAGGTCACATGTGCATGCCTGACAGCACATCTCGACCCTTCTCCTTCACAACCCCCCAGCTCCCTCAAGGACAAATATCCAAAGCTGGACCCATGCGCCCTTCCTTGACTGCACCCTGTTACCAGATAGCCCTTCACAGACTGCCCCGTGGCTGTGCCAGGCTGGCCCAGCTGGCAGCTCCTCACGTCAGCAGCTAATCCGGGAAAGCTGCCAGCCACAAATAGGAGTGAGCCGCAAAGGAAATCAGAAACAGTTTTTTTTTTCTTTTTTGAGACGGAGTCTTGCTCTGTTGCCCAGGCTGGAGTGCAATGGCATGATCTTGGCTCACTGCAACCTCTGCCTCCCGGGTTCAAGTCATTCTCCGGCCTCAGCCTCCCAGGTAGCTGGGATTACAGGCATGTACCACCATGCCATGCTAATTTTTTGTTATTTTAGTATAGACAGGCTTTCACCATGTTGGTCAGCCTGGTCTCAAACTCCTGACCTCGTGATCCGCCTGCCTTGGCCTCCCAAAGTACTAGGATTACAGATGTGAGCCACTGTGCCTGGCCCTAGAAACAGGTTTTAAGATTGGTGCCCCATCCCCCCAGTCCCCCAGCCAGCCCTCCAGGAGCTCAGCTCTCATCAGCATCTCACTTCAACAAATCCTCCCAACCATGCGTCCTGATGCCTGGTCCCTTCAGGATTAAGTAAGGGCTGAGCAGGAGGCTTTTGTTTTAAGCTGTGGCTCTGTCAGCAGGAGCTGGGCACATAGCAAGCCACTGCTTAGCTGTCCCACAGGTTTCTCCAAACAGAGTAGTGGGCATCCACTCAGGTCCGGATTCCAGGCCAACTCCAGGAAGTCCAGATTTCAGGGAGGTAGCGAGGACAGCACAAGGGTCAACAGGACGTCAATCTTTTTCCTCCAGCTGGCCCTCCCTCTTAAGGCATGAGGCCAGGTGCACCATTCCTCACTGTTCTTATGTCTTCCCAGCATACAGCACCCAGGATGGTGCTATGGTTTGAATGTGTCCCCCAGAACATGTGTGTTGGAAACTTAATCCCCAGTGCAGTAGTGTTGGGAGGTGGGGCTTAATGGAAGGTGTTTAGTTCATGAAACCTCTACCCTCATGAATGAATATAAAAGAGCTTGAGGCTGCAAGTTCCAGCTCTTGCTCCCTTCACCATGGGATGCCTTCTGCCACAGTTGTGACACAGCAAGAGGATTCTCACCAGATGCAGCCCTCCATCTTGGGCTTCCCAGCTTTCCCAAGCTGTGAGAAATAAATCTGTTCTTACAAATTACCCAGTCTCACAAGGCATGGTGGCTCATGCCTGTAATCCCAGCACTTTGGGAGGCTAAGGCAGGTGGATCACCTGAGGTTGGGAGTTTGAGACCAGCCTGGACAACATGGTGAAACCCCATCTCTACTAAAAATATAAAAAGTAGCTCGACATAGTGGCATGCGCCTGTAGTCCCAGCTACTCGGGAGGCTGAGGCACAAGAACTGCTTGAACTCAGTAGAGATGGGGTTTCACCATGTTGACCAGGATGGTCTCGAACTCTTGACCTCGTGATCCACCCGCCTCGGCCTCCCAAAGTGCTGGGATTACAGGCGTGAGCCACCGCGCCCAGCCCAAGTCTAGTTTTTTAACCCATTAGCTCCTCCTGGGTCTCCCCAACTCCTTCACTTCTCAGAGCCGTTGCACTTGCTGTCCCACTGCCTGGAGTGCGCCCCCACATCTCCTCAGCTGCTTTCTGTTCTCAGTGCCTGGCCTGCCCAAGCACAGCATGCAGTAGCTGCTCCCCAATTATCTGCAGACCCATCTTCAGGGAGGATGATAGCACCAGAGCAGAGTGTGGCAGGGGTGCTGTGTCACCACTAGGTGGCGTTGCAGACACGTCCTGGCAGTGACCTCGAGTCCAGCCTCCAGATCTGTCCTCTCAGCAAAGCCTCCAGGGCCCTCCGTGCCAGGCAGTGCTGTGGATACCAGCTGACTCAGCCACCGCCCCTCCTGCTGTCCAATGGCCACTGGTGGCCGTGGTCCAAGAGCATGCACAGAAGCCTGGGAGGAAGGGAGGACTGGCTGCTACCCAGAACCTGTGCTTCTAGGCTCCTTCTGGGGAGGGAGGGGACTGGAGCTTGGCCAGAGCCAGGCATCAGGGATGAGGGGTTCTGCAGAGGCCTGGAACTTGGAGTCTGTCTGCTGCCTGGATTTGTAACTCACCATCCCCAGTCCTCCGTATGCCTTTGACAAGCCTGGCTGTGAGCCTCAATTTCCCCATCTGTCAAAAAGAATAGGCTAGGCATGGTGGCTCACGCCTGAAATCCCAGTGCTTTGGGAGGCTGAGGTGAACAGATTACTTGAGGTCAGGAATTCGAGACCATCCTGGCCAACATGGTGAAACCCTGTCTCTACTAAAAATACAAAAAAATTAGCTAGGCATGGTGGCAGGCACCTGTAATCCCAGCTACTTGGGAGGCTGAGTCAGGAGAATCACTTGAACCTGGGAGGCAGAGGCTGCAGTGAGCAGAGATTGCACCACTGCACTCCAGCCTGGGCAACAGAGCGAGATTCTGGCTCAAAAAAAAAAAAAATTTTAAAAACGGAACAAATGTAGGCAACAATTGGAACCCCACAGGGTGCATGAAGCAGGCCTGCCGTATCAAGATGAGGCCAAGGAAGGGGCTTTTTCAGGGGCCTCCTCGAGTGAGGGTGGTGTATGCAGGTACCTGTGTGTGTGGGTTTGGGGAAAAGGCAAGTGGACAGGAAACCAGGGACCCCTGGGGCCTCAGTACTGCCTTTTCAAGTGGGGCAAGGTCTCTGGGACCTTCCCTGCCCTGAGGCCCAGCCTGAGTTGCCTGAGTGCCTATCTGAGTGTGTGTACTATTGGGTCTATGTGTGTCTGTGACTGTTCCTGGGCATATGTGTATGTCCAACTATGGCAGAAACGTGTGTGTCTGTGCAAATGTGTCTGTATGTGTCCACACCACAGACCCTCTCACAGAGCACCAAGAGCTTTCATATCCATGTCAGGAGGGGCCCACAGGGACTGGGGCAGCTGCTCAATTGGCAGCTGGGGCAGTGCCCTTTGAAGGCTCTGGGGCACTCTGCTTCTCTTCCAGTCCCCCCACCTCCACCCCCAGTCCTTGGTAACTGGATCTTCTCTCTCCATTTCTCCCCAGGAAGGACCCAGTGCTTCCTGATTTGCGTGAGATTTACATACATTTGGATTTAGATCTCTGCTTCCCTGAGGCATACAGCATTGTTCCCACTCCTGCCACAGTAGTTGAGCAGGCTGTGGACTTCTTCAGCATAAGGGGGTCCAGCTATTAAGCTGGAGGGGCCCAATCTCCAGGCTCCCCTCTTCCCCATGCAGATTCAGCCTGTCTCTTTTCCTGCTCAAGAGATGTAATTAATTAATTAATTAATTAATTAATTTTTGAGACTGAGTTTTACTCTGTTGCCCAGGCTGGAGTGCAGTGGTGCGATCTTGGCTCACTGCAACCTCCACCTCTTGGGTTCAAGTGATTCTCCTGGCTCAACCTCTCAAGTACCTGGGATTACAGGAGCACACCACCACACCCGACAAATTTTTGTGTTTTTTTGAGACAGAGTCTCTGTCACCTAGGCTAGAGTGCAGAGGTGTGATCTCGGCTCATCACTGCAACCTCCACCTCTGGGGTTCAAGTGATTCTCCTGCCTCAACCTCCTGAATAGCTGGGACTACAGGTGCAGACACCACCACACCCAGCTAATTTTTTTGTATTTTTAGTAGAGATGGGGTATCACCATGTCGGCTATGCTGGTCTCGAAATCCTGACCTCAAATGATCTGCCTGCCTCAGCCTCCCAAAGTGCTGAAATAACTGATGTGAGCCCCAGTGCTCAGTAATGTAATTATTAGGCACTTACTGTGTATCAGGTTTTTTTTTTTTTTGAGACAGAGTTTCGCTCTTGTTACCCAGGCTGGAGTGCAATGGCACGATCTCGGCTCACCACAACCTCTGCCTCCTGGGTTCAGGCAATTCTCCTGCCTCAGCCTCCTGAGTAGCTGGGATTACAGGCACGTGCCACCATGCCCAGCTAATATTTTTTGTATTTTGAGTAGAGACGGGATTTCACCATGTTGACCAGGATGGTCTCGATCTCTTGACCTCATGATCCACCCTCCTCGGCCTCCCAAAGTGCTGGGATTACAGATGTGAGCCACTGTGCCTGGCCGATGTATCAGGTTTTTTTTTTTTTTTTTTTTTGAGACAGTCTTGTTCTGTTATCCAGGCTGGAGTGTAGTGGCGTAATCTTGGCTCTCACTGCAACCTCTGCCTCCTGGGTTCAAGTGATTCTCCTCCCTCAGTCGCCTGAATAGTTGGGATTACAGGTAACCACCATCACGCCTGGCTAATTTTTGTATTTTTAGTAAAGACGGGGTTTTATAATGTTGGACAGGCTGGTCTTGAACTCCTGACCTCAAGCAATCCACCCGCCTTGGCCTCTCAAAGTGCTGGGATTACAGGTGTGAGCCACCACGCCAGGCCAGATTTTTTTTTTTTTAAAGATGGGGTTTTAGCCGGGCGCAGTGGCTCAAGCCTGTAATCCCAACACTTTGGGAGGTCGAGGCGGGTGGATCACGAGGTCAAGAGATCGAAACCACCCTGGTCAACATGGTGAAACCCCATCTCTACTAAAAATACAAAAAATTAGCTGGGCATGGTGGCACGTGCCTGTAATCCCAACTACTCAGGAGGCTAAGGCAGGAGAATTGCCTGAACCCAGGAGGTGGAGGTTGCGGTGAGCCAAGATCGCGCCATTGCACTCCAGCCTGGGTAACAAGAGCACAACTCCATCTCAAAAAAAAAAAAAAAAAAAAAAAAAAGATGGGGTTTCATCATGATGGCCAGGCTGGTTGTGAACTCCTGACCTCAGGTGAGCCACCCATCTTGGCCTCTCAAAGTGGTAGGATTACAGGTGTGAGCCACTGAGCCTGGCCTTTTTTTTTTTTTAATTGAGACGGTGGTCTCCCTATGTTGCCCAGGCTGGTCTCAAACTCCTGGGCTCAAGCTATCTTCCTGCCTCAGCCTCCCAAAGTGCTGGGATTACAGGTATGAGCCACCCACCGGGGCAGCAGATGCTTTCTATACTCATTCATTTAATCTTCACAACAGCCCTTTTTGCTACCTTTATACTCATTTTACAGATAAGAAAACTGAGGTTGAGAGCAGTTGACTTGGCTGAGACCACACAGTTAAGTAGGATTTGAACCCAGCTCTGCTGAACTTTCTGCTGACACAGCTGGAGTGTGGGCATAGGAAGGGGGCCTAGGCACCTTCTTTCTTGGCTCCTTCCCTCGAGTAACAAACCTGCCTCTTGCTCTTTTGGATCCAGGGTTACTATGTCCCCTGGGGAGATAGGGTGGTGGTGGTAGCAGGCTTTTTTTTTTTTTTTTTTTTTTGGAGTTTCAGTAGAGACAAGGTTTCACCACATTGGCCCGGCTGGTCTCGAACTCCTGATCTTGTGATTAGCCTCAGCTTCCCAAAGTGCTGAGATTATAGGTGTGAGCCAGCACCCCTGGTCTGTTAAGTGCATTTCAAGCATTTTCTCTAACAGTCTTTCTCAGAACCCTTTATGAGTTACACCCTATTATAAACCTTATTTTACAGGTGAGAAAACTGGGGCACAGAGAGTTGAAGTGACTAGCCCAAGATCACACAGCTAAGAAATGTTACAGGCAAGACTCAAACTGAGATCTATCTGGGTCCGGAGTCTGTGCTTTCATTCTCTTGTGTTGCACTGAACTGAATTATCAAGAAATGGAGACTTAGCCAGGCACGGTGGCTCATACCTGTAATCCTAGCACTTTGGGAGGCTGAGGCGGGTGAACTGCCTGAGCTCAGGAGTTTGAGACCACCCTGGACAACGTGGTGAAACCCTGTCTCTGCTAAAACACAAAAAATTAGCCAGGCGTGGTGGTGGGCACCTGTAGTCTCAGCTACTTGGAAGGCTGAGGCAGGAGAATCGCTTGGGCTTGAGAAGTGGAGGTTGCAGTGATCTGCCCTCTAACCTGGGCAACAAAGCAAGACTCTCTCTCAAAAAAAAAAAAAAAAAAAAAAAAAAGATTGCCAACTCTGGCTGACTGGGTTGGGCAATCTCACCTCTCTGGGGTTGGAGAACAGACACACCCTGGATTCTATCGACTGCCACTGCCTGAGTCACTCCTCCCCTTTGAGCCTTAGTTTCCCAATTTATTAAAAGAGGATTCAGAGCTGGAAGTGGTGGCTCATGCCTGTAATCCCAGCACTTTGGGAGGCTGAGGCAGGTGGATCACCTGAGTTCAGGAATTTGAGACAGTCCTGGCCAACAAGAGCAACAAGTAATCCCAGCTACATGGAAGGCTGAGGCAGAGGAGCCCATGAGATGGAGGTTGCAATGAGCCAAGAATGCACCATTGTACTCCAGCCTGGGCAACAAGAGCAAAACTCCGTCTGAAAAAAAACAAAACAAACGAGGATTCTGGTCCTTGCCCAGCTTCCTAGGATAGCTATGAGGATAGAATAGTTGAGGCTGCCATTTTCAAATGTTTTTTTGAAGTAGAATGTCATTTTCACCCATAATCTTATCTGGAAGGCCAACATATGAACAGGTAAGTGGGTGTTTTGTCAGCATAAATTTCTAAGCTCAAGATGGGGACAGAGCCTTAGTCTAAAGTCACTCCAGAGGGTAAGTGTGTGATATGTGTGATGGACATACACCCTGCCCAGGGTGTGGGCAAGGCCAGGGTGCTGCTGGGAGCTACCCCAGCACCCAACCTGAGCTTCACATCATCAAGAAAGACTTGAAGCTTGGCAGACAAAAAGCTGTTTTTAAAAAATGAATTCAAAGCCAGCTTTGGTGACAGCTCTAAGGCCCAGGCAGGGGCTCCAAGTGTTCACATGGCCCATTTGATGATCCTCACCCCCCTGCCATCTAGGTTTCAGGCTCCCTCTTGAGGACCCAAGGAAGCTGGGGTCCACCTCCAGGCACCGCCCATCTGTTTACTTCTGCAGGTCTGAATCCAATGGCCAAGATCAGTTGGCCAGTGACCTGGCTCCCTACAACCTCTCAAAAGCCTGAGGGCTGCAGATTGGGCAACAATCTGTGTGGAGAAGCCTTCAAGGACCAGTCTGTGGCTCGGCTGGTATGTGGGAAGCAGGGCAGGTAGGGTGAGATAGGGTAGGATGGGTGACGGGTAGGGAGCTGGCCAAGGCCTGTGAGTTTAAAAATAAATCCTGTCGGCCTGGTGACATCACTGGAGCACAGGATGTCCCTGGCAGGGGCTGGGGGTGCCAGAGGGGACATGGCAGGAGGTAGGACAGAGAGGGTCCTGATCTGCCAGTTCTGTTTCTGGAAGCTGTGTGTGTGTGTGTGTGTGTGTGTGTGTGCACGCGCGTGTTTGAGACAGAGTCTTGCCCTGTTGCCCAGGCTTGAGTGCAGTGGCACAAACATGGATCACTACAATCTCTGCCTCCTGGGTTCAAGCCATTCTCATGCCTCAGCCTCCAAGTAACTGGGATTACAGAGGCACGACACTATGCCCAGCTAATTTTTGTATTTTTAGCAGAGATGGGATTTCGCTGTGTTGGCCAGGCCGATCTTGAACTCCTGTCCTCAAGTGATTTGTACGCCTCTTCCTCCCAAAGTGCTGGCATTACAGGTGAGAGCCACCGTACCTGGCCCCCTTTGTGTTAGAGAGAGCTGGCCTGGGTTGTCCTGGTGCAGAGGGGCTGCCAGAGCCCCCTCCCCACTAGACACTCAGGAGCATTCCATATTGCATCTGTGAAAACTGAGGCCTAGAGAGTGTGTGACTTTCCTGAGGCTCCACTTTGAATGAGCTGGCAGCTTCAGGACTCCATTCAGTGCTGCTGGCTTCTCCTGAAGTCTGGTGGGCACAGCTGGGAGGAGCACTGGGGAGAAGGCTTACCCAGATGGGGGTTGGGGGATGCACCAATTGAGTCAATGCCTAGTAAGGTGCTGACAGGGGCTGTGCATCAGACAAGCCCCTCTTGCCTGGCCATTGCCTCTGCACCTCACCCACCCCGCAGAGGGACTAGGCAGGGATTAGTACTGCCCCCATTTTACAGAAGAGAAAACTGAGACCCAAAGGGACAAAGTGGTCTGCTCCAGGCCACACAGGAAGCACATCATGCCCAGCTAGAACGGGGTCTGGTCTCTCCTGACAGTCCCCAGCTTAACTGCTGATAGACAGCCAGGTCCACAGCTGAGGTGCAGTCAGGGTGGGGGAAAGAAGGGTTGCCATGGAGATACAGGGAAGGGGTGGGAGGGAGCCCTGTGCCTTTGCTCTTCTGGCCTGCTTCAGGTCCCTCCTCCTTCTCACCCCTCTTCCATAGGGCTTGCACTCTTACTGCACTCAGGACAAAGTCCAGCCTCCTTGCCAGGCCAAGGCTCTCCAGGCACCTCAAGCCTCATCTCACACCAAACCAATACACTCTAAGCTCAGTCTCACCAAAGACCTCACAGTTCCCTACAGCTATTGCTATTTCAGGCCTCTGAGCAGTGGAACAAGCTGTTCCCTCTGCCTGGGATGCCCCTCCCGAATCTTCCGGGATAACTCCTCTTCATCCTTCAAAATTCAGCTCTGAGCCCTCACTGCTGCTCCAGACCTCCATCATGATTGTGATTGTGATTGTGATATGTTTGCTGCCTGCCTTTCGTCCTATACCAACAACTCTTTTAGGGAAGTGTGTTTTATTCATCTTTCCATGCCTAGTGTCTAGCTAGGGCCTGCATAAAGGAATTAAACTGAGTCCTGATTCTTCTGCACCCTCCTCACTAGGGACTTTGTACAAGTCACATCCCCCTCTGAGCCTTGATTTTTATTTATTTATTATTATTTTGAGACAGGGTCTCACTCTGGTTTTCCAGGCAGGAGTGCAATAGTGCAATCTCAGCTTTCTGCAGCCTTCACCTCCTGGGTTCAGGCGATTCTCCTGCCTGTCTCCGGAGCAGCTGGGACCACAGGCACATACCCCCATGCCTGGCTAATTTTTTGTATTTTTACTAAAGGCGGGGTTTTGCTAAATTGGCCATGCCTGTAATCCCAGCTACTCTGGAGGCTAAGGCAGGAGAATGGCTTGAACCCGAGAGGCAGAAGTTGCTCTCGGCCGAGATCACGCCATTGCACTCCAGCCTGGGCAACAAGAGCGAAACTGTCTCAAAAGAAAAAGCTTATAAATAAATAACATCCAGCTTCGCAGAGCGAGGTTGGTGAGAGAAGTGGCGGGGGCCGCCTTAGGGCCTCAGGAGCGGAAGAGGCGCCGCGGCCGGGCCTTCGGGCGGAAGCCCCTGGCGGAGGTGAAGTCTGCGGAGGAGGAGGAGGAGCGGGGCTCAGGGACCTGAAGGCTGAGGCCCGGCCAGGGAGGGGCGGGAGGTGTGAAGATACTAGGCCTCCGGGGAGGGCAAAGGGCGTGCGGGGCGCTAGGGGCCGCCGAGGGGTCGTGGCCGCCCACCCTGCGGGCTCCTCTCCACTCCCGGAACTGAGTCCGCCCGAGTCTCGCTCCCCGCAGGTGTCCTCCCCGCCCCCAGTCCCGGCGGACTCAGCGGCCCGCACGACGGGTGCGGAGGAGGCCGCGCTGGTGTCACGAGGACGGAACAGCGGTGCTATTCACAGGAGGGGGCGCCCCGGAGCTCCCCCTGACCCTGTCCCTGACGACGATGCCCCTCCCCCCGCGCTGCTTGTTACGTAATCCCCCTTCCCCTCCCCACCTTCCCCCGCGGGCGGGGCACCCTTCTCCGGCGCTGCCTTGCCCGCCTCAGAGCCGTCGAGTTCTGCTTTGCGCCCAAAGAGAAACTGAGGTTCCTCTCCAGCAGGGTACTGCGGGTGGTGCCTGCGGCGGTGGCTGTGGCTGTCCTCGCTAGGTTCCCTGGGTCCCCAGGGGAGCCCAGACTGCGCGGAAAGTCCCAGCTCTGCCTGGAGGCCTCGCCTTCTTTGTACAGCACTCTCCCTCCCTGGCCTGGACTCTGGGGGCTCTGGAGCCTTCCGAGGCCACTCCATCCACGACATTTTTACCTGGGCCACCATGTACCTTAAATTCTAAAGTCAGACGGTGACACTAAGTGAGGTGTGGTTTCTCCACCTTCCTCTGGGTGACCTTAGGCAGATTTTGCCTCTCCGAGCCTCATTGTTTCCACCTGTCTAAAATGGCCCCTTCCTTCTAGTGTGGTGGGGAAGAACAGCATGTCCGCACCCGGTGAGTACTTAGCCAGGTAGCTGTGAACTTTCCTTATCCACCCCTCCACGCCGGGGACCTGCCACAGTCCCAGACCTGGACCTGGTTAGGTGGTGCCCAGCTGGGCCAGTCAGCTCCCTGTGGACCTTGGCCTTTGCCCTGGGAGCACGCGGTCCACGCCTGCCCTGTGGCCCAGCAGCTGCAGGCGTGACTGGTGCTGTGTGACCTGGTGGTGGTGGGGGGTGGGTGCTTCCCAGTCACCCTCCTTACAAGACCCTGGGAGCACCTGAGAGTCTCTTGCAGTCTCATTCATGGTCTTACTTACTGAGGTAGCTCACCCAAAGCCTGTTTTGAGCACCTAGGAAGAGCAAGCTTTGGGATGAGGAAGGTATCTGCCCAGGTCTTCTCTGAGCTGCTCAGACACTGGGAACTTAAGTATCTTCATCTCTTCCTTAGGCACAGATATCATACCTCCTTCCCTTCCCCCCTGCTTGGCTCCTGCCAGTAGGAGATGAAATTCCACTCTCCCTGCTCCCACAAATTGGCCTGGACATGAGCCCAGGGCTTTATGCTCATTTTACCTTTTTCTTTCTTTCTTTTTCTTTCTTTCTTTCTTTCTTTCTTTCTTCCTTTCTTTTTTTTTTGAGGCAGAGTCTGCTCTGTCGCCCTAGTGCAGTGGCATGACCTCGGTTCACTGCAACCTCTGCCTTCTGGGTTCAAGCATTTCTGCTTCAGCCTCTCAAGTAGCTAGGACTATAGGTGTGCACCACCATGCCTGGCTAATTTTTGTATTTTTAGTAGACGTGGGTTTTTTGCCATGTTGGCCAAGCTGGTTTTGAACTCTTGACCTTAAGTGATGCTCCTGCCTCAGCCTCCCCAAGTGCTGGGATTACAGGCATGAGCCACCATGCCTGGCCTCATTTTACCTTTGAGCAAACATATCTAGGCCACACACCACCAGCCCCGCCTTTGCAGTTGAGGAAACCAAGAGGTGGAATCGCTTCTCCAAGCAGGTTGACCAGTCATCCTGATTTGCTGGAAACTGAGGGGACTCTGGGCTTTTGTGGGAAAACTGGAAGTTACCCTATCTCCAGGCTACACACCTGGCAAGTGACAATGTTTATGTTCAAAGTGTAGCTACAGAGCCTGTGTGTGGCAGCACCAAACTATATTGCCTTCAAGTTTTTGTTTGCTGAATTAATGAATGCAAATGAATGAATGAATTGTTCACTCTCACTGCCCCCCTCAGCCCTCCCTGAGCACCTTGGCTCATGTGCCTTGATCTGAGTCTGGACTCTGCCAGCAGCATCCTGTGGGAGGCTAGATGGCTGGTTCCACTGCTGAGTCCCAAGGAAGCCCTTGACCCCTGCTTGGTTCAGCCTCAGCCTTCAGGAACCCACCAGGGTCCACCCAACAGGCTCTTACCCTCTGCCTGTTGGGGAGGCTGGGTTCCCACCCAGGGAGCCCCTCAGTCCTGTAATATCAGTGGTTTGGCTTTAGACTTGTCACTTTGCTTCTTGGAGCTCAGTTTCCTCACCTATAATATCACAGTGTTGGTTGGGCACAGTGGCTCACGTCTGTAATTCAGCACTTTGGGAGGCCAAGGCAGGCAGATCACCTGAGCTCAGGAGTTCGAGACCAGCCTGGCCAACATGGTGAAACCCCGTCTTTGCTAAAAATACAAAAATTAGCTGGGTGTGATGATGTGCACCTATAATCCCAGCTCTTCAGGAGGCTGAGGTACAAGAATCGCTTCAACCCAGGAGGTGGAGGTTGCTGTGAGCCGAAATTGCGCCATTGCACTTCAGCCTGGGTGACAGAGTGAGACTCCATCTCAAAAAAATAAAGTAAAATAAAATAATAAAAATAAAAAATCACAGTGTTGGCCAGGCATGGTGGCTTACGCCTGTAATCCCAGCACTTTGGGAGACCGAGGCAGGCAGAAAACTTGAGCCCAGGAGTTTTGATACCAGGCTGGACAACATAAGGAAACCCCTTCTCTACCAAAAATAAAATCAACCGGGCATGGTGGTGCACACCTGTGGCCCTAGCTACTTGGGAGGTTGAGGTAGGATTGCTTGAACCCAGGAAGCTAAGACTGCAGTGAGCCTTGATTGTGCCACTGCACTCTAGCCTGGGTGACAGAGCAAGACCTTGACTCAAGATAAATACATAAAAATAAAGTGAGGGTGTTAATACCTGTCTACCAGGTTGCTGCTAGGATTTGGGACAATACAGATGAAGCTGTTGGCACACAGGATACCCTTAATAGATAAATGTAATGATTGCTTATTAATGTGAATGTGACTGTACTAGCATACTTTACTCCATGAAGCACTTTCTCTGAGTTACTATCCTAAATGCTGTCTATGCATTCATACCCAGGGAAGATCTGGGTTTCAGAATGGTGCCCCAGCCAAGGTCACACAGTCAGCAGGGTGCTAAACCAGCATTTGTGGGATTCTGCATTCTTGTAGAACTTAGCTCAAATGATGGCAGTTGTTCGTGACCTGGGGAAACTAAGGCAAGAGGAAGAGAGTGACTGCTGAGGTTCCCTGCTTCCAGAAAGCTGGCCCTCTCCTTGACCAAGGTGGCAGGACAGGTTGTAAGAACAAGCCCTTTGCTCAAGCTGGGCCGCCTGCCTCCATTCGGCTGGCTGCCTGTGTCCTCTGCCAGCCACTGTTCCCTGTTGGCCAGCCAAGCTGTAGAGCAGTCCAGGACATTGTGTCCAGAGAGAGGGCCAAGCAGGCCCACCCCCAACCGTGGCGTTCACCTCCCTCCCTGCCCCTCTGGGCCTTGGGCCAACTTGGCCTGTCCCCAGCCCTGGTATGAGCAAGACAGAGCCGCCCTCACAGATGCAGCTCTGATGGCAATGCCTCAGCTCCTCCCACCTCACTTTGAGCCCTGCTTAGGAGGGGTGCCCCCACTCCAAGCCCTACTGTCTCTCTAGAAGATATCCCTAGTCCCAGGGGACAGACTCCCCAGGGTGCCACTCAGGACAAGCCAGCTGGGCTCTTGAGATGGCTGTTTTTCTGCCCTTGGCATGTTTGCTGTTCGTGTCCCAAAAGTGCCAGCTGAGCCAAGGGGAAAGGCCCCCTTCACAGAGCGTCAGCTGTATGGGAGCCTAGTGCCCAGGTGAGCTGGACACAGCCTTGTCTTCCATCTTTATGGATGAGAAAACTGAACTGTGAAAAGAGAGTGAGATTCACACAAAGCCACACAGCCATGAGCTGAGACTGCAGGAAGGGGCTGAGTAGCGGAAACAAGGGTGGGGAAGCAGTCTCAGGGGAAGGGGTGGTAGCTCATGCCTGTGATCCTAGTACTTTGGGAGACCAGGATCTCTTGAACCCAGGAGTTTGAGACCAGCCTGGGCAACATGGTGAAACCCCGTCTCTACAAAAAATACAAAAATTAGGCTGGTTTGGTGGCATATACCTGTAATCCCAGCTACTCAGAAGGCTGAAGTGGGAGGATCACCTGAGTCTGGGAAGTCGAGGCTGCTGTGAGCTGTGATCCCACCACTGCACTCCAGCCTGGGGGGCAGAGCCAGATCCTATCTCTGTATAAATAAACAAATAAGGCCAGGTCTGGAGGCTCATGCCTGTAATCCCAGCACTTTGAGAGGCTGAGGTAGGTGGATCACCTGAGTGATCCACCAGGCAGTTCGAGACCAGCCTGACCAACATGGTGAAACCCTGCCTCTACTAAAAGTACAAAAATTATCAAGGCATGGTGGTGTGTGTCTGTAGTCCCAGCTACTCTGGAATCTGAGGCAGGAGAATCACTTGAACCTGGGAGGTAGAGGTTGCCGTGAGCTGAGATTATGCCACTGCACTCCAGCCTGGTGTGGCTTTGACTCAGCATTATTGTTTTGCAAATCAGCCATGTTGTGTGTGTCAGTAGATCATATCAATTCTTTTTCTTTTTCTTTTTTTTTTTTTTGAGACAGAGTTTTGCTCTTGTTGCCCAGACTGGAGTGCAGTGGCACAATCTTGGTTCACTGCAACCTCTGCCTCCCGGGTTCAAGTGATTCTCCTGCCTCAGCCTCCCAAGTAGCTGGGATTACAGGCATGAGCCACTGTGCCTGCCTAAGTTTGTATTTTTAGTAGAGACCATGTTTCTTCATGTTGGTCTGGCTGGTGTCGAACTCCTGATCTCACGTGATCCGCCCATCTTGACCTCCCAAAGTGCTGGGATTACAGCTGTGAGCCACTGCACCTGGTTGTCAGTAGTTCATTTCTTTTTTTTTTTTTTTTTTTTTTTTGAGACAGAGTCTTGCTCTGTTGCCAGGCACCAGGCTGGTGTGCAGTGGCATGATCTCGGCTCCTGCAACCTCCGTCTCCTGGGTTCAAGCAATTCTCCTGCCTCAGCCTCCTGAGTATCTGGGACCACAGGTGCATGCCACCACGCCCAGCTAATTTTTGTATTTTTTAATAGAGACGGGGTTTCACCATGGTCTTGATCTCTTGACCTCGTGATCCGCCCGCCTCGCCCTCATTTCTTTTCATCACCAGTACCATTCCATAGCATAGATGTGCCAGCATTGCTTCCACCATTCATGCATTGAAGGACGTGTGGGTGTTTCCAGTTTGGGCCTATAATAAATAAAGCTGGTATGAACATTTGCATATGAGTCATTTTATTTTTCTTTGAGACAGGGACTCACTCTGTTGCCCAGGGTGGAGTGCAGTGGTACGATCACAGCTCACTGCACCCTCAATCTTCTGGGCTCAAGTGATCCTCCCCACTCAGCCTTCCAAGTGTCTAGGACTACAGGTAGGCACCACCATACCTGGCTAAATTTTTAAAAAAAATTTTGTAGAGAGAGGGTCTTGCTATGTTGCTCAGGCTGGTCTCAAACTCCTGGATCCAAGTGATCCTCCCACCTCGGCCTCCCGAAGATTTGGGATTATAGGCACGAGCCACTGCACCTCACAAAGACTTTCATGCACGTGGCCTTTCATGCATGCAAGTTTTCATAAGAACATACATTTATTCCCTTTTCTTTTCCTTTCCTTTTCTTTTTTCTTTCTTTCTTCCCTCCCTCCCTCCCTTCCTTCCTCCCCCACCTCTTTTTTTTTTTTAAGACGGAGTTTTGATCTTGTTACTCAGGCTGGAGTGCAATGGCAAGATCTCTGCTCACTTCAACCTCTGCCTCCTGGGTTCAAGCAATTCTCCTGCCTCAGCCTCCTGAGTAGCTGGGACTACAGACGCACACCACCATGCCCAGCTAATTTTTGTATTTTTAGTAGAGACGGGGTTTCACCATGTTGACCAGGATGGTCTCGATCTCTTGAACTCGTGATCCACCTGCCTCGGCCCCCAAAGTGCTGGGATTATAGGCGTGAGCCACCGTGCCCGGCCCTCCCCGACCTCTTTTCTTGACTTGGTCTTGCATGCCAGGCTTAATAAGGACATACATTTATTCCCTTTTCTTCTCTTCCTTCCCTTCCTTCCTTACCTCCCTCCCCTCTCTCTCCTCCCATTCCTTCTCCTTCCCTCCCCTCCACTCTCCTTTTCTTTTCTTTTCTTTTCTTTCTTTCATTATAGAGTCTCACTCTGTCACCCAGGCTGAAATGCATTGGCATGATCTTGGTTCACTGCAACTTCCGCCTACTGGGTTCAAGCAGTTCTCCTGCCTTAGCCACCTGAGTAGCTGGGATTACAGGCATGTGCCCACCACGCCTTGCTAATTTATTTTTTGTATTTTTTGGTATTTTTAGTAGAGATAGGGTTTCACATGTCGGTCAGGCTGGAACTCCTTACCTTGTGATCCATCCGTCTCGGCCTCCCAAAGTGCTGGGATTACAGGTATGAGCCACTGCGTCTGGCCTTTTTTTTTTTTTTTTTTTTTTTTGAGACCAAGTCTCATTCTTGTTGCCCAGGCTGGAGTACAGTGATACTATCTTAGCTCACTGCAACTTCTGCCTCCCAGGTTCAAGTGATTCTCCTGCCTCAGCCTCCCAAGTAGCTGAGATTACAGGTGCCCGCCACCATGCCTAGATAGTTTTTATATTTTTAGTAGAGACAGGGTTTCACCATCTTGGCCAGGCTGGTCTCAAATTCCTGACCTCAGGTGATCCACCCATCTCAGCCACCCAAAGTGCTAGAATTACAGGTGTGAGCCACTGCAGTTAGCCTTATTTCCTTTTGTTTTTTTGAGACCAAGTCTCTTTCTTGTTGCCCAGGCTGCAGTGCAGTGGTACTGTCTTGGCTCACTGCACCTCTGTCTCCCGGGTTCAAGCGATTCTCCTGCCTCAGCCTCCCAAGTAGCTAGCACTACAGGCATGCACCGCCACATCTGGCTAATTTTTGTATTTTTAGTAGAGATGGGGTTTCACCATGTTGGCCAGGCTGGTCTCGAACTCCTGACCTCAGGTTATGTGCCCACCTGGGCCTTCCAAAATGCTGGGATTACAGGCATGAGCCATTATGGCCCGGTCTATTTCCTTTTCTTATGAGGAAACAAGAGTGGAATGGCTGAATCACATGGTAGATGATATATAACTTTTTAATGAGCCTGGGTCTTACTCTCTCACCCAGGCTGGAGTGCAGTGGCCCACTGCAGTCTTAACATCCCAGTCTCAAGCAATTCTCTCACCTCAGCCTCCGAAGTAGCTGGGACCATAGGTGCAAGCCATCACACCTCACTATTTTTTTTTTTTTTTTTTTTTTTTTTTTTTTTTTGAGACAGAGTTTCGCTCTTGTTACCCAGGCTGGAGTGCAATGGCGCGATCTCGGCTCACCGCAACCTCCGCCTCCTGGGTTCAGGCAATTCTCCCGCCTCAGCCTCCTGAGTAGCTGGGATTACAGGCACGCACCACCGGGCCCAGCTAATTTTTTGTATCTTTAGTAGAGACGGGGTTTCACTATGTTGACCAGGATGGTCTCGATCTGTTGACCTCGTGATCCACCCGCCTCGGCCTCCCAAAGTGCTGGGATTACA
>CM052648.1:22585274-22621073 GCA_028533165.1 Leontopithecus rosalia | reverse complement strand
GGCAATTCTCCCGCCTCAGCCTCCTGAGTAGCTGGGATTACAGGCACGCACCACCGGGCCCAGCTAATTTTTTGTATCTTTAGTAGAGACGGGGTTTCACTATGTTGACCAGGATGGTCTCGATCTGTTGACCTCGTGATCCACCCGCCTCGGCCTCCCAAAGTGCTGGGATTACAGGCTTGAGCCACCGCGCCCGGCCTATTTTTTTTTTTTTGAGACAGAATCTCTCTCTGTTGTCCAGGCTGGAGTGCACTGGGGTGATCTCAGCTCACTGCAACCTCCATCTCCAGGGTTCAGGGACTACAGGCGCATGCCACCAGCCTCTCAAGTAGCTGGGACTACAGGTACATGCCATCATACCCGGCTAATTTTTGTATTTTTAGTAGTGACAGGGTGTCACCATGTTGGCCAGGCTGGTCTCAAACTCCTGACCTTGTGATCCACCTTGGCCTCCCAAAGTGCTGGGATTACAGGCATGACTTCACTGATTTTTTAAGTGTTTTGTAGAGATAGGGTCTTGCCCTGTTGACCTGGCTGGTCTTGAACTCCTGGGCTTAAGTGATCCTTCCACCTCAGCCTCCCAAAGTGGCAGCATTACAGGTGTTAGCCACCATGCCTGACCATTTTAAATTTTTTGTAGAGATGAGGTCTCACTGTGTTGCTCAGGCTGGTCTTGAACTCCTTGGACTCAAACAATCCTTCTGTGTGTTGGCCTCCCAAAGTACTGAGATTACCGGCCTGAGCCACATGTCTGGCTATATGTTTAACTTTTTAAGAAGCTTCCCTTCCACAATATTTTCCAAAGTGGTTCTACCATTTTACATTTCCATCAGCAGTATATAAAGTTACTAATTCCTGCACATCTTCATCAGCATTTGGTGTGAACAGTCTCCTTCATTTTAACTGTTTTTCAGTTTTGGGATTTATTTTCTTTCTTTCTTTTTTTTTTTTTTTTTGAGACAGAGTCTCGCACTGTCACCCAGGCTGTAGTGCAGTGGCGTGATCTTGGCTCACTGCAATCTCCACCTCCTGGCTTCAAGCAGTTCTGCCTCAGCCTCCCAAGTAGCTGGGAATAAAGGCATGCGCCACCATGACCAGCTAATTTTTTTGTATTTTTAATAGAGATGGGGTTTCACCATGCTGGCCAGGATGGTCTTGATCTCCTGACCTTATGATCCACCTGCCTCAGCCTCCCAAAGTGCTGGGATTACAGGCATGAGCCACTGTGCCAGGCTGTGTTTTAGCTGTTTTAATAGGTATGCTCCTTGTGGTTTTAGGTGGGGTGTGGCGGCTCAAGCCTGTAATCTCAGCACTTTTCGAGGGGTTTTACATTTCTGCCTTCTGGATACCTCTGTGGCTTGTTGAAAGAGTCAGTTACACTTGCTATGCCCTTGGCTTCACCCTTCACTCTTGTGCCCCTTAGTCTCACTCCTCTTTCCCCTCGCCACTGACTCCCTAAGGCCCCCTCAATGCCAAGTCCAGGTGTCATGTTACCCTGCAGCTCACCCTGCAGCACTTGGTATAAGTGCTCTTGCCCTTTCTTCAAATTCTTCATCCACTAGCTTCTGTCAACCCTCTGAAAAGCCTTCCAGGGCCATGTGGGAGCCTCTTGCCATAGACCTGATGGGGTGTTGAAGTCATGATGGTCTGGGTTTGCCTTCCCCCAACTCTTCCACCAGAAGTCCCCTCCAACGGCAAGGCCTGGGTCTGCTCCTGCAGTGGTCCTTGCTCTGGGCCTGGCATAAAGGAGGGCTCCAGGAGGGTTTGCAGTTGAATATGTGAGAGAAAGCTCTCTTGCTATCTCTGCCTCTAGCTACAGATGAGGCAACCACGGGGCCAGAAACTTACTGCATATTGAAGAGAAAATCCCAGCTCCCCATCCAGGCTTCAGGCAGGGCCCATGCTGTGGCCTGGGGCCCCCTTCGATCTCCTCCGTGCCACTTGCCTCTTGCTTGCCGCTGGCCTTTTCTTCCCTGAGCCCACCATGCTGTTCCTGCCTCTTGCCCTTGGAAGTGTCTGGTCCTGCTGCTGTTTTCCTTGTTAAGCATGTGACAAGGGATTGTATGCTTCAGGTCAGGTCACAGGTTGAAAGCCCCCTTCTTGGGAAGACCTGCCTTGTCTTGTCCATCCAATCTAAGTGTCCACTTAGCCACTGTCACTCGTGATTATCTTACCATCTGCCATTTTCTCATTTGTTTTCAGTTAATAGAACATTGCTTCAGGAGAGCAAAGATTTTTGTCTGTAGTTGCCCCTTATTTCTTTATGCCTAGCACAGTGTCCACTGCTTATGGGGGCCCCATGTTGAATGCAGAATTTGGGGTTTTTTTTGAGACAGGGTCTCACTCTTGTTGCCCAGGTTGGAGTGCAGTGGCATGATGACAGCCCACTGCAGCTTTGACCTCTTGGGCTCAAATGATCCTCCCACTTCAGCCTCCTGAGTAGCTGGGACTGCAGGCATATGCCACCATGGCTGGCTAATTTTTAAATTTTTTGTAGAGACAGGAGTCTCACCATGTTCCCCAGGATGCTCTCGAACTCCTAGGCTCACGCAATCTTGCCTTCACCTCTCTTAGTGCTAGGATTACAAGCATGAACCATTCCCTCAGCTGAATATTGAATGTTTAATGCAGTGAATCAGGCCAGGCACAGTGGCTTGTGCCTGTATTCCCAGCACTTTGGGAGGCCCAGGTGGGTGGATAACCTTAGGTCAGGAGTTCTAGACCAGCCTGGCCAACATGGTGAAACTCCGTCTCTACTGAAAATACAAAAATTAGCTCTGCATGGTAGCATGCACCTATAATCCTAGCTACTTGGGAGGCAGAAGCAGTAGAATCACTTAAACCTGGGAGGCAGAGGTTGCAATCAGTAAGATCATGCCACTGCACTCTGGCCTGGGTGACAGAGCAAGACTGTCTCAAAAATAAAAATAACAATAAAAATAGTATAGTGAATCAGGCTGGGCAAGGTGGCTCACACCTGTAATCCCAGCATTTTAGGAGGCCTGAGGATCACTTGAGCCCAAGAGTTTGAAACCAGCCTGGGCAACATGGTGAGACTCTTTGTCTCTACAAAATATTAAAAGTAAAAAATAACTGGGTGTCATGGCTTGGACCTGTAGTCCTAGCTACTTGGGAGACTGAGGCAGGAGTATTGCTTGAGCCTGGGAGGTCAAGACTGCAGTGAGCCATGGTTATATGACTGCACTCCAGCCTGGGTGACAGAGGAAGACCTGTCTCAAAAGAAAAAAAGGAATGGCCAGGCATAGTGGCTTGTGCCTGTAATCCAAGTACTTTGCAGGCCAAGGCGGGCGGATCACCTGAGGTCGGGAGTTCAAGACCAGCCTGACCAACATGGTGAAACCCCGTCTAAAGAAAAAAAAAAGGAATAAAGTGAATCAGGGAAGAGCTGGGAAAAGAGTCCAGGTGTCTGAGCCTCTGGGCCAAGACTCTTCTCCTGTCTGGACTTCCCAGCCCTGCCACAGCCCAGCAATAGTTTGACTAGGTTCTTGTGTGCTAGGTTGGGGGAAGTCCCACCTGATGACATATGGTTCTGTCCAGTGCTCAATCTATCATTCTTTCCTCCCATCTCTGGAAAAAGTACCACCATACAGGGTCCTCCTAGGACCCTCCCCAGGGCTCAGGATCCAGCCTGGACCACATAGTAAGACCCCCATCTCTACAAAAAAATTAAAAGTAAAAAATTGGGTGTCATGGCTTGAACCTGTAGTCCTAGCTACTTGGGAGACTGAGGCAGGAGGATTGCTTGAGTTTTGGAGGTCAAGACTGCAGTGAGTCATGATCATGTCACTGCACTCCAGCCTGGGTGACAGAAGAGGTGCTGGCACAGGGACCATCCTGAATGGCCTAGCTGGATACAGGCCTAGCCCCACTGTCCCCTGTTGTACAAATGGTACAGATGTCAAGAGGGTTCAAAGTTACACAGTGAATTGGCATATTTGAGGACCTAGAACCCACTTCTCTTTCTGATAGTAATATTCCCCGAATTAAAAATCAGAGAATCAAAAGAAAAAAAAAACAGAGCACTTTGGGAGGTGAAGGCGAGTGGATCATGAGGTCAGGAGATCAAGACCATCCTGGCTAACATGGTGAAACTCCATCTCTACCAAAAACACAAAACATTAGCCAGGCGTGGTGACACGCACCTCTAATTCCAGCTATTCAGGAGGCTGAGGCAGGAGAATTGCTTGAACCCAGGAGGCGAAGGTTGCAGTGAGCTGAGATCCTGCCACTGCACTTCAGCCTGGGCAACAGCAAGACTCCGTCTCAAAGAATCAGGCCAGGCATGGTGGCTCATACCTGTAATCTCAGCACTTTGGGAGACCAAGGTGGGTGGATCACCTGAGGTCAAGAGTTTGAGACCAGCCTAGCCAACATGGCAGAACCCTGTCTCTACTAAAAGTACAAAAGTTGGCCAGGCACAGTGGCTTATGCCTGTAATCCCAGCACTTTGGGAGGCTGAGGCGGTCACAAGGTCAGGAGTCTGAGAGCACCCTGGCCAATGTGGTGACACCCTGTCTCTACTAAAAATACAAAAAATTAGCTGACGTGGCATGCAGCTGTAATTCCAGCTACTTGGGAGGCTGAGGGAGGAGAATTGTTTGAACCCCAAAGGTGGAGGTTGCAGTAAGCTGAGATTGTGCCACTGCACTCCAGCCCAAGTGACAGTGTGAGACTCCATCTCAAAAAAAAAAGTACTTTGGTGACAACCCATATTAGAAAAAAAAGATACCAAAATTAGTCTGGTGTGGTGGCACATGCCTATAATCCCAGCTACTTGGGAGGCTGAGGCAGGAGAATTGCTTGAGTCCAGGAGGCAGAGGCTGCAGTGAGCTGGGATTGTGTCACTGCACTCCAGCCTGGACGACAGAGCAAGACTCCATTTCAAGAAAAAAAAGACTCATAGAGTCATCTGGCTTCTTTGTCTAGAGGCTTGGAGACGTCTGACTGGTCCCCGTCTACTCATAGTCCCTGTCCAGGCAAAACTTGGCCAAGCTGGCCTGGCCCAGAGAAAGGAAGGAGGTATACCCCTCCACCCCAAGTCACTTAGGAGGGAGGTAGTGGTGGTGGTAGGGACAAGAAAGTGGCATCTCGTTGGCCTAAGGGCATTGAGTCAGGCAATGATGAAGGGAACAGGGTTCTCTGGCCACCATGACTCACCCCACCCTGCCCACCTGTCTGACTCTTTATGGAGAAATTCCCAGGTTTTGGGACACACACTGAGAGTCACATTTCATCCTGAGGCAGAAGGCCAGGGCCCTGGAGAGAAGGAGTGGAATTGAGTGTGCTTGGAAGTACACTATCTTGCTAAAAGATAAGCAGCTTCCCACCTTGGCAGAGGGCAGGCCTGGGGCAGCCCAGGCTTTGCTCAGAGGACACAGTTTTCTTTTCTTCCCCAGCCTGGTCCTGTCAGCAGGCTCGGGTTTCAGTCTGTATGCTGATGCAAGGAGCATACTGGCCCGGCTTGGCTGGTGGCATTTAAGGATGGACAATAATGGCCATGATGATGAAAATGATACTCGCTATTCACCAAGTTGTTTACTTCAGGCCAGCCACCGTTCTCTGCACTTTCCACCCATTATTTCATTTAATTTTCACAAGTAGGTAGTTATCCCAATTTTTTTCCTTTTTTTTTTTTTTGGTCTTTTTTTCTCCTTTTTTCGTTTTTTTCTCTTTTTGAGATGGAGTTTCACTTGCCACCTAGGCTGGAGTACAGTGGTGTGATCTCGGCTCACTCCAGCCTCTGCCTCCCGGGTTCAAGTGATACTCTTGCCTCAGCCTCCCTAGTAGCTGGGATTACAGGCACCTGCCATGGCTAATATTTGTGGGGTTTTTTGTGTTTTTTTTTTGACAGAGTTTCACTCTTGTTACCCAGGCTGGAGTGCAATGGCGCGATCTTGGCTCACTGCAACCTCTGCCTCCTGGGTTCAGGCAATTCTCCTGCCTCAGCCTCCCGAGTAGCTGGGACTACAGGTGCATGCCACCATGGCCAGCTAATTTTTGTATTTTTAGTAGGGACGGGGGTTGACCAGGATGGTCTCAATCTCTTGACCTTGTGATCCACCCGCCTCGGCCTCCCAAAGTGCTGGGATTTTAGGCATGAGCCACTGCACCCGGCTGTGGGTTTTTTTTGTTTGTTTGTTTCTTTGAGACGGAGCCTTGCTCTGTCTCCCAGGCTGAAGTGCAGTGGTGGGATCTTGGCTCACTGCAACCTCTGCCTCCCAGGTTCAAGTGATTGTCCTGCCTCAGCCTCCCAAGTAGCTGGGATTACAGGTGTGTGCCACCACACCCAGCTCATTTTTGTATTCTTAGTAGAGATGGGTTTTTGCCATGTTGGCCAGCCAAGCTGGTGTTTAACTGCTGACCTCGGGTGATCCACCAGCCTTAGCCTCCCAAAGTGCTGGGATTACAAGTATGAGCCACCAAGTGGGGCTTTTTTCTACTTTTATGTTCTGTTTTTGATTTCCATTTTCAAGATGAGGGAAGTAAGGTGCCAAGGTAGGTGGAGAAGTTTGTCAGAGGTTGCCCAGCAAGAGTGGCAAGGGTGGAATTAGAACCCGCACTTCTAAGGGAGCAGAGTCCAGCCTCTTCCCTGACCCTGATGGGTGCCCTCCTGACGGGGCTCCCTGGGGAGTGGAGGGGCCTTGCTTTGCTTCTTCTTGACTGATTTGTGCTTTATTTATTTATTTATTCATTTATGCAACAGTGTCTCACTGTCACCCAAGCTGGAATGCAGTGGAGTGACTACAGCTTAGTGCAGCCTCAACCTCCCAGACTCAAAGTGATCCTCCCACCTCAGCCTCCAGAGTAGCTGGGACACAGGCATGCGCCACCACACCTGATGAATATTTTTATTTTTTGTAGAGATGGGATCTCCCTCTCTATTGCCCAGGGCTAATGTTGGTTTCCTGGGCTTAAGTGATCCTCTTGCCTCCGCAAGTGTTGGGATTACAGGCGTGAGCCACCCTCCTCTTCACCTCCTCCAGGAAGCCTTCCTCAGTCTCTGGCTCTCAGGTTGCCTGTGAATTCTTGTCCTGAAGCTGCTTTCCCACCTGTGTTCCCAGGGCAGAGAGTGAATGCCCATGGATGGTTTGTCAAGGGAGTAAATTAGACTTTTTCTGAGGAACTGAATCTATCAGAATATTTATTCCCTTGCTGCAGGGCAGGGGCTCCTGCATCCCTTTACCCCTCCAAGTCTCCCCCTCCACCTCTTCAGGGCCCGTGAGCATTTGCTGAATAAATGGAGGCATGAATGTCTGAACAAGTGATTTCTGTTGATGCCATGGAGAATCGGGGGTTTGTTCAAATATGTAGTGTCTATACTTTCAGAGGGATGGGCTAGGCCAGGAAGGTGAGTCTCGGTTTCTGAGCTGGGTCTCACCCAGGACCTTCCAATGATGGCATGACGGGAAGTGGGAGCAGGTACCTGCCATGTCAGGACCTGTGTCTACATTAAACAGGAATGAGCAGGTGAGGGCCATCCTGCCACTGCCATGGAACCCAAGGGTGGGTGGTCAGCCCATACACAGGGATACAGAGACAGGGTGGGCCTCTCCCAGGCAGGAAAGAAGAAAGTGAAACCCATGCCAATAGCCTTGTGTCTGGCAGGCCAGGGCTTTGTTATCCTGGATGGAGGCCTTCCTCTGCTCAATAGGCTCTGTGGAGGGGAAGTGGCCCATGGAGGGGTTGGGCATCAGGCCTCCTGTGAACTGTCCAGAGGTTGGATGTTTGTCCCGGTAGCTTCTAGTTCACAAACTTGGTTGGGGAGCGCTCAGTGTTGCCTGTTTGGGGAGTGAGGGGCCTGAGGAGACCCCCTATCTTATTGATACCCCAGAACTGTTTGCCCCTTACTCCAGTCCAGTGGTGGCAGTGGAGGTGGCAAGGTCATCCCCTGCCACTCTTAACCCGAGTCATTCTTCTATAGCAATTGTAATGGTATCAAATGTGTGTGAGATGTCAACTCTGGGAAGGCAAGCACTGTGACTTATTCTCCAGTGGACAAGGGCTGACACTGCTCAGTATCACTTAGATTCATAAATGGAAAAATCAGACATGAGTCAAAATCTTTACTAGTTTTGTGAATCTAAGGTAATCTAAGTTAGACCCTATTTCTTTTTTGTTTCTTTGAGATGGAGTCTCACTGTGTTCCCCAAGCTGGAGTGCAATGGGATGATCTTGGCTCACTGCAACCTCCACCCACTGGGTTCAAGCAATTCTAGTGCTTCAGCTTCCCAGTAGCTGGGATTATAGGCAACCGCCACCAGACCTAGCTAATTTTTGTATTTTTTGAGTAGGGACAGGTTTTCCCCATGTCGGCTGGGCTTATCTCGAACTCCTGACCTCGAGTGATCTGGCTGCCTTGGCCTCTCAAAGTACTGGGATTACAGATGTGAGGCACTGCACGCAGCCTATTTCTTAAATGCAAAACGGACACAATCCCTCTGAGGATAAAATAAGATTCAACAGGATGGGGAACAGTGGCTCACATCTGTAATCCCAGCACTTTTGAGAGGGAGGCTGAGGTGGGAGGATTGCTTGAGCCCAGGAGTTCAAGACCCTGTCCAATTGAAAAAAAAAAAAAATGAAATAACTTCACAAATATTCTGAGCTCACTTCAGCCCAGGGGTCTTGGCAGTGCAGTTTACACTGGTGGGAGATGGTATACAGAGATGTTTCCCTCCTAGATGGGCAGCATTAATGGGCACAAGCCCTGGAAGGGCAAAATATGGCCTGGGACACTGGGAGATGGCTAAGCTCCCAAGGAAATCGGCCACTGGCAGAAGGGTGGCTTTCTCTGGGCTGGGCTGGGCTGTCTTATTCTTAAAGCAGCTCTGAAATTGTCTAGCCAAAGAAAAGGGCTAAGAATCCAAGCACCAGGCTTTTGGATGGATCCTGGCTTATGTGAGCTGTTCTCATCCTTGCCTACATCTAAAGTTCTAGTACTAATGATTAAGTGCTAGATCTAATGCAGGCTGGAAGCTGCCCCTCATCTCTCCCCAGGAATAGGCAATTCCTAAAGAGCCATGAAGAGGTACCCCGTTCTCCAGGCTCTGCTCCCAGCCCTGGCATCACCACCAATTGGCTGAGGGAACTGGAGCAGTTCCTAACTTCGTGGAACCATTTCCAGTGTAGAAAAGCATCTGGGGTGGCAGGCACACTGAAGTATCCTGTGTTGATGGGATGGATAGGTGGTCAAAGAGGGGCACTAGGACAGTTATGTACATCCTGGGCTCAGTCACTGTAAGGAGGACCAATCATTTCTTGGAGCCTATAAGGCTATGCCAATCCCATTCTCTCCCAAAAGGGACCTCAGAAACCAAGAAAGCCAAGAGCAGGCAGAAGACTATCATATATCATGCTTTTAATACAAACTTAAAAAAATCTGGAACAATAGAAACTGTACAGATTTGATCTTTTTGTTTCGTTTTTAAACTAAAATCTCTAAACACACCAACGTCCCATTCCAAAATATTGCACAACATTCTGAATACAAAACCCTTGATTGTATTCCTCCTTCACTAAAGAAAAGTTCATGACCCTGCTCCCCGGGCTCCTCTCCAGGCGTGCCTCAATGCCCCCTTCCCATCCCTAGGGAGAAAACTAGAAAATCTACAACTCACTGCCTTGAGAAAAAGACATCATTCTGAACTAACAGTTTCCATTCTTCACAAGATAATCCACCTTTTGATTTGTTCCTGGGAAAGAGGGATAGACAGAGGATGGGGAAAGGGGAGAAAAGGTTTTATTCTCCTCTTTTTTTAAAAGTTTGTTTTTCCTGAAAAAATATGTTTCTCTCATCTTTTTAAGAAAAAATCTTGAAAAGAAAAAAAGTATGTTTTTTACGTTAGAAATATACATATATTATATATACCTCTTACATTTTACAAATGTAGCAAATTATTCAATACAAACGGACACCAAAAAATGTAAAAAATAAAAAAAAAAAGTTTTCCTATGAAACCAGGTAAATTAGTGCAGATTTCTGTTTTTGTTTTCTTAAAAAAAATAAAATTGAAGCAAAAATGCCTAGATTTGAGACAAGACAGACTGAACTGGGCCCAACTGCCCAGCACTGGAGTCATGCTCCTGAACACACATTTTTCTCCATATTTCAAAAGACACAAAGGGGTTGGCCTCCCCTCTCTCCCTACATGTGAGCAACAAGCTGACCTGGTGCGGGTGGGCGCCTGTGTGTGTGGATGGGAGGGCTAGAAGGGGACGTAAGGCAGCATCCAACCTTTCCCAGAGAGAAGCTATCTGCTGGGCCTGTCACCTGTGTGGGAGCCGGGGACAAGGGAAAGGGTGGCCGAGACTGGGCTGGCTCCTGAGAAGTCTAGGGGAACAGATGGTGCTGGGCTGAGAAGCCAGGGGATTGCCTGCCAGGGGAGGTAGAGCTGGTGCCTACTGTAGGGAGAGGAGGCTGGCAGTGCCGGCCTGGGTTGGACCCACTGCCATAGCAGTTGCCTACTTGGGGTCCCTGGGTAGGATGGAGTGAGTGTGGTGCCAGGGGCTTTGGTCATGAGACCCTGATGCCAAGTGCCCCACTTTGCAAAAAGAAAAAGTTCATGACCCTGCTCCCTTGGCTCCTGTCCATGCTTGCCTGGCCTCCTAGGGTGTGAGGAACAAGCCCTCTCCCGGCAGCAGCAGAAGAGCAAGCGCTCTCCTATGATCCAATGCATCACCCAGGAGTGCTGAGTCCCTGTCAGGACACTACTCCTCACAACATGAAGGTTGGGGTTGGGTCAGGGCTGTGCAAAAGGTACGGAAAAACTCTCAATCTGGCAGGGGCACAAATGCACTCAAATAACACCTCCAACCAAGAGACCCAAAGTCTCAACTCCAGGCTCAGGGCTGTCCCCCACAGACACTAACACCAAAATCCCATTCTGCCTCCCTGCCTACCCCTAAGGGTGCTCAGGTGAGCAGCTCTCACTGAGCTAAGGTCATACAACAGGAGGGTTGAAGTCCAGGGACTTCTCATAGGCATCAAGGGCTTGGGTATTCCCTCTGCCCTTCAAAGCTAACCTTTTTTTGGTCAAAAACAAAAGTGCAGATCCCTCCACGTCTGCAAACCAGTTCCTTCTGCAGTGCTTTCTACGGGAGTGTCTCAGGCTCAGCCACAGTGGTGTCATGCCGCCACACACACTGCCCTGCAAAAGGACTACCAATACCCTTACCCTCTTCCCCAGCCTCACACATAAATAAGCACTTGTTGCAACCCAGAATCACATGCAGAAGGGAAGTTTCACATGGCTTGGAATCCTTTAAAAAAGGACAGCAAACCAAATACACACATACACACACACCCCTCCCTACCCACAACCTCTGGCCTGGGGAAGAAGGGGCCACATGAGGGAAAGGCCATATGCATCGATGGCCATGGTGATGGTCTGGGACTGGAGGGAATGGTGGGGTAGGGCCACAGGACAGAGATGAAAGGAGTTCCACTAGACAAATGCTAACCTCCCTGTAGTCACAGACATCAGCTCTAAGGGGAGGGTGTCAAGTGGCCAGCTGGTAGCTCCCTGTGGCCCAGCCTGAAAGGGAGTGGGGACTGGGGTCAGACCTATTCAGGTGGTGGGGCCCGAGAAGGCCTGCTGAGGTTGGAAGGCTTTGGGTTCGAGGATAGCTGGGTGACAGGGGCAGTGACATGAGCCAGCCTCTCCCTGTTTCAGGGAGGATTAGGCTTCAGCTGCAGCTCTTCCTTCCCTGTGAGCTTGGACACACCAATCCTAAACCAGGAGTGTGAAGGAGGAAGGGAGGAGCAGGGAGCAGCAATTCACATCTGGACCATTCTTAGCACAGGAAGCCACTCATTAAAGATGTTATATAGAAAACTACATGTAAGAAGAAAAAAAAAAGAAATATAAAACCCAAACCAACCAAATAAATCACAGGCCGGTGGGCGAGCAGTAGGGGGTGAGTGAAACACACTTCGGTGCTTTGTGGGGCCCACCCATTCCATGCCTGGGCTGCATCTTTTTTCTAGAAGTGAGAGAAGATCGAAAATCTTTTTGTACATTTTTCTTTTCCTTGTTTTGGCGTTTTCTTTCCTTTCCTTTCTCTTTTCTGTGATCTTGGGTGCTCCTGACCCTAGGGGCAGGCAGATGGTCAGTTGGCCAGTACCACAGGCTGGAACGGCTGGCTGGGATACTGCATGGTGTTCAGGTTGTAGCTGAGACCTTCCACGAAGGGCGTCTTCTCCAGGAAGAGGCTGTTGGCACCACCTCCAAATACCTGGGCCATGTCAAAGCTGCTGTTGCAGGTGCCAGCCCCACTGCCTCCAAAAGGGCCTGTGGTGCCACTGCCCTGGCCATCGGCCCCATCAAAGAACAGGCTGGATGAGCCACCACCGTTGTACACAAACTCCTTGGCATTGGGCGAGAGCTGGGATTGAGGGGCTGGGTTGGCCGTGATGAAGTTCAGTGAATGCATAGACAGAGAGAGGCTCTTGTGCTTCAGCAGGCTGTTGGTGGGTGAGCGAGCCATGCGAGGCTGCTGTGGTGGCTGCTGGCCACCCACCCCACTGCTGGCTACACCCCCACCACTTGCTGCCCCACCCCCCTTCTTCATCTTAGTGGAGCCAAATTTGGTGGCAGCGAAGGAGGCCGTGGTGAAGGTGATAGGCTGGGCAGAGCGGGGAATGAAGGTGGGGCTGGGTGACTGGCCAAAGGATGGTGATGGGGAGTTGGACAGGGAGCTGTCCTGGCTGCCAATGGGCACGAACACCTGGGCATCAGGATTGAAGCTGCTCTTGATCTCCTTGTCCAGCTCTGGGGCACCACAGCCCTCACTGTCGTCCAGGTACAGCACTTTCACAGCTCCCTTCTCGCCAATCTGATAGGACACTTCAAAGGGATCAATCCAGACGCTCAGCTCCTCAGGCACATTGGCCCGCACATCTTCTACTGCTAAGCCACTCTGCTTGGCAGCCAGCTCTACCACAGGGTCCACCATCTCCCCAATGTGAACACAGCGGAAGCCAGAGCCCTTCAGTGGCTTCTCGGGGTACCAGTGGCCTTCATATTTCTTTTTCAAAAGCCGCTCTAGCTCTTCCCCAAACAGGTCTGCCCGGCGCCGGGGCAGCTTGTTGTACAAGTAGGAGATGATGAAGTTCAGGGCCACTTTGATTTCTAGCTGCATGGTCCTTTCCTAGGCAGAGAATCAGCACAGGGCACGTGCACAGCCTTGGGCTCCAGACGGCTCTGGAAATGAGGATAGGCACCGTGAGAAGATATGCAGAAAGCTGGTGGTAACCAATAGCTAAGGATAGAAGAAAAGCACCAACTTTGGATCACATAGACCCAGAAGCTTATTTCTGCCCTACCAGTGACTGTGGGCCCTAGTTTCCTCATTAGGAACAAGAGGCTATCATGAAGTTAAGTTAGTTCAGGATATAAACTGCCTCACAATGTACCTGGCAATTAAAAGGTAATTGATAAAGTTAGCTACTTTTTTTTTTTTTTTGAGACAGAGTTTCTCTCTTGTGACCCAGGCTAGAGTGCAATGGCACGATCTCGGCTCACTGCAACCTCCGCCTCCTACGTTCAAGCAATTCTCCTGCCTCAGCCTCCCAAGTAGCTGGGATTACAGGCCCGCGCCACTGTGCCCAGCTAATTTTTGTATTTTTAGTAGAGACGGTGTTTCACCTTGTGAAACACCTTGTGATTGAGATGGTCTTGATCTCTTGACCTTGTGATCCACCCACCTTGGCCTCCCAAAGTGCTGGGATTATAGGCGTGAGCCACCGCGCCTGGCCCAGTTAGCTACTATTTTTAATTCTAAACAAATAGGGAAGCTGTGTTTTCCACCATCTTGGGAATTCAGGTCACTGTATGAATGACACTAAAAAAATCAAGTCCTTAAATCAGGTGGAGAAGAGAAGGCTCTTGCTGTCTCGACAATATCTTAGTATAAGTCATGCTCCCAAACTGTCAGACTAAGATTAAGTTTAAAATCTTTGGTTGTCCTCCTTAAATGAAAAGGGATACAAGGTCACTGTACAGAAAGGAGCACTGCCAATTTTTCACTGGGGGCCTGGACTCCAGTCACATCCATGTGTCATCATGGGCCCCATGGGTGTGTATGCTGTCTGGCTCAGTCCAGGTTTGCAGAACTGATTTAAGAACTCCACAGAGGGCCAGGCGCGGTGGAGCCAAGATCGTGGCAGTGAGCCGAGATGGCGCCATTGCACTCCAGCCTGGGCAACAAGAGTGAACTCCATCTCAAAACAAAAAACAAATAAAACAACAAAACAAATAAAGAACTCCACAGAGGCTGGGTGCTGTGGCTCATGCCTGTAATCCTAGCACTTTGGGAGGCCGAGGTGGGTGATTCACCCGATGTCAGGAGTTAAAGACTAGCCTGGCCATCATGGTGAAACCCCATCTTAAAAAAAAAAAAAGAACTCCACAGAATGGGCCGGGCGCCATGGCTCATGCCTGTAATCTGAACACCACTCTGGGAGGCCGAGGCAGGTGAATTACCTGAGGTCAGGAGTTGAGGACCAGCCTGGCCAACATGGTGAAACCCTGTCTCTACTAAAAAATACAAAAACTGTCTGGATGCAGTAGCTCATGCTTGCAATCCCAGCACTTTGGGAGGCTGAGGCAGGAGAATCACCTGAACCCTCTGGGAGGCGGAGTTTGCACCATTGCACTCCAGGCTGGGCAACAGGGTGAGACTTTGTCTTGAAAAAAAAAAAATTAGCTGGGTGTGGTGTCGGGCACCTGCAATCCCAGCTACTTGGGAGGCTGAGACAGGAGAATTGCTTGAACCCAGGAGGCAGAGGTTGCAGTTAGCTGAGATCATGCCATTGCTCCAGCCTGGGCAACAAGAGCAAAACTCTGTCTCAAAAAAAAAAAAAGAAAAGAAAAGAAAAGAGCATGAGTCCCAGGAAAAAGGCAAGACCTGTCACAACCAGAGATGTGGACCAACAAAGAAGTGCTGACTGGAGGCTGCCCCAGGGAAGCAGAGGACAGGAGTGGGAATCTCTGTAGTTTCTGTTGAGAGTGTAAGTGATGAGGGTGGCAGAGGAAAGAAATTTTCCATCACCCTGCAGCCTCCAGCAGGGACCCATCATCACTCAGTCTCCCAGGGACTGTCTGACCACCTGACCTCAGCACCAGATCAGATTTATCAAGTGTTTGGAGATGCTTAGAGAAAAGGCAGCCCAAGATAAACAACAGATTGTTATTTTGGGATTCTCTCACAGCCAGATCCCACTGAGGTCAAAAAGGTTTGCTCCCTCAGCCTGAGCCAGCCTCATGTCTCAGGAAGATGATCTGTGAGGTCCTGTGAGCCTGTGATCCTAATCTCATTTTCTCCAAAAGGGCAACTCCAGGATCTGAGGGGAGGCAGAACCAGAACATGCTCTTAGCCAGACCTCTGGGCAACGCTGTACTGCTGAGCTAAGCACAGAGACATGACTGTTCCATGATCTGTCAAGGGCATCTTCTGTCCTGTTAAAGATTCCAGGCTGGATCTTGATTCAAATCCTTTCTGGATCCAATTTGAAGTATCCAGGTGTTAATTTCAGGCTTGGGGATTTTGAGTTTTCTAAACACCCACCCCAACACATTTCCCTGTAATTCTCAGGCCTGGGCCCATGGCTCTTAAGGGGCATTTTAATTTAATTTATTTATCTATTTATTTATTTTGAGACTGAGTCTCATTCTGTCGCTCAGGCTGGAGTGCAGTGGTGTGATCTCAGCTCACTGCAACTTCCGCATCCTGGGTTCAAGCGATTCTCCCACCTCAGCCTCCTGAGTAGCTGGGATTACAGGCACATGCTACCATATCTGGCTAATTTTTGTATTTTCAGTAGAGATGGGGTTTCACCATGTTGGCCAGGCTGGTCTCCAACTCCTGGTCTCAGGTGATCCACTCGCTTCAGCCTCCCAAAGTGCTGGGATTACAGGTGTCAGCCACCATGACTGGCCTAATTTTTTTTTTTTTGGATTTTTATGTAGAGATGGGGTTTGGCCATGTTGCCCAGGCTGTTCTTGAACTAACATGTTCAAGCCATCCATATGCCTCAGCCTCAAATGTCTATTCATGATCAACACAGATCAATTTCAGGGCTTTTTTGGGTTTTAAAAAGTAAGAATAATAAAAAGAATAAAGGGCTTTCGGTTTATGAGGATCAGGCTCATCAGCATATACAAAGCTAGCCACCAGAACCACAGGCCTTCTCTCAGGAATGGAAGTCTGAAAGGGCCACCTGGTCCATAGATGTGTCAAACATGAAGCAGACTAAAAAGCTGTGAAGAGACAGGCGTGGTGGCTCACACCTGTAATCCCAGCTCTTTGGGAGGCCAAGGCGAGTGGATCACTTGAGGTCAGGAATTCAACAACAGCCTGGCCAACATGGTGAAATCCCATCTCTACTAAAAACACAAAAATTAGCCGAGCGTGTACCTATAATCCCACTACTTGGGAGGCTGAGGCAGGAGAATCACTTGAACCTGCGAGGCAGAGGCTGCAGTAAGCTGAAGTCGAGCCACTGCACTCCAGCCTGGGTGATGGTGAGATTCTGCATCCCAACCTCCCCAAAAAGCTGTGAGGAAAGTTGATACTGGTTGTCTAGAATGGAACCTGGTGTTAAAGACAGTATTTCCAAATACTGTCTAAAAGTATTTGATTCCAAATTGTTTGAAATCTAAAACAGACTGAAGTCAACCTATGATATCTCTCTCCCAAGGCACCATGTGGCCTCTTAAAATGCACCTCTTGGTATTACACTGAGAGCAAAGGGCTTCTACACCTTTCTAGGCCTCCGAAAACCTGGCTGAATAATTGACTTCCAAGTTAACTACCCTGAACAGTTCAGCCTCAAAATGGGAGCATTTTAAATGCAGGACAAAGTCATTGGGAAATAAGCCTCCCACCCCAAAATACAATAGAACCACTGTCATCAGCCCTGCCTAGCTAACCATTTTCTGCAGCGTAAGCAAATAAAGCTGCACACCAATTTATACCTCAGTGATCTTGCCGTACAAATAAGGAAGTATATAATGCCACCTTTGCCTCTTTAATTAGAGAACAAGCCAGACCAGATGGCTGTGGGGTGGAACCTTACAAAAATGATGGACAACCAGAATGAGATTTTCTGCTCTATCAGCTCAGGCTCTAATTTTGACTGCAAGAAGCTTATGGAGCAGAGGATTAAAGCACTGGTGCTAGCTTGTCATTAGCTAAAGATAGGAGTGGCCATTCAGAGGAGTTTGTTCATTTTTTAAAAAGCTATGAACAAATTCTAGAGCTTACATATAAAATATTTATGGAAGTTGGCCAGGCACGGTGGCTCACGCCTGTAATCCCAGCACTTTGGGAGCCTGAGGCGGGTGGATCACGAGGTCAAGAGATCGAGACCATCCTGGTCAACATGGTGAAACCCTGTCTCTACTTAAAATACAGAAAATTAGCAGGGCATGGTGGCGCGTGCCTGTAATCCCAGCTACTTGGGAGGCTGCGGCAGGAGAATTGCCTGAACCCAGGAGGCGGAGATTGCCGTGAGCCGAGATCGCACCATTGCACTCCAGCCTGGGTGAAAAGAGCGAAACTCCGTCTCAAAAAAAAAAAAAATTTATGGAAGTATAGTAAGATTAGAAAGCTTAGAAATAACTACCTGTCAATAATGGGAACAAGTAAAGGGATTCATTAAGCAACTGCAGAGGACATTAAGATCTTTTCCAACCCCAATGTAGGCACAAATGGCCAAAAAGGAAGCAAAAGAATAAAAATGATGAGGTGTTTAATAACAGCAAATCTCAGCTGGGTGCAATGGCTCACGCCTATAATCCCAGCACTTTGGGAGGCTGAGGTGGGTGGACCATGAGGTCAAGAGATTGAGACCATCCTGGTCAACAAGATGAAACCCCATCTCTACTAAAAATACAAAAATTAGCTGGGCATGGTGGCGCACACCTGTAGTCCCAGCTACTTGGGAGGCTGAGGCAGGAGAATTGCTTGAACCCAGAAGGTGGAGGTTTTGGTGAGCCGAGATCGTGCCATTGCACTCCAGTCTGGGTAACCACAGCGAAACTCTGTCTCAAAAAAAAAACCAAAAAACAAAAAAACAGCAAATCTTCCTTTTGTCAACCTATTAAAAAAAGCGGCCAGGTGTGGTGGCTCAAGCCTGTAACCCCAGCACTTTGGGAGGCTGAGGCAGGTGGATCACGAGGTCAAGAGATCGAGACCATCCTGGTCAACATGGTGAAACCTTGAACCCAGGAGGCGAGGTTACGGTGAGCTGAGATCGTGCCATTGCACTCCAGCCTGGGTAACAAGAGCGAAACTCCGTCTCAAAACAACAACAAAAAAGCAAATATGGGCCAGGCACAGTGGCTCACAGCCGTAATCCCAGCACTTTGAGAGGCCAAGGTGGATTGATCACCTGAGGTCAGGAGTTCGAGGCCAGCCTGGCCAACATGGTGGAACCTTGTCTCTACTAAAAATACAAAATTAGCTGGGCGTGGTGGCAGGCGCCTGTAATCCCAGTTACTTAGGAGGCTGAGGCAGAATTGCTTGAACCTGGGAGGTAGAGGTTACAGTGAGCCATGATTGTGCCACTGCACTCTAGTCTGGGTGACAAGACCCAGAGTTCTTAAGACCCAGAGTTCAAGAAAAAAAAAAAAAAAGGCAAATATGAGAACAAAATTCTGTCCAATTTCACTAAGTATCTTATCCTCACTTGTTTACTTCCAGTAGCAAAGTTAAACTTGGATTCCGATCCCTTGTGCTGACTTGTGTTTTTAAAGAGTAGGTGCTTAGGAGAAAGACGATGGAGGAAGAAGTGGGGCAGCATGAAGCTGGGAAGAGTCCTCAGTCAGTGGGATTCCAGAGAGAACTTCTGATAAAAATGTGAGGAAGGTGCCTACGGCCATACCACCCTGAACACGCGAGATCTCGGAAGCTAAGCAGGCCTGGTTAGTGCTTGGATGGGAGACCACCGGGAAATACCGGGTGCTGTAGGCTTTTGGCTCTTCAAAACAAAACAAAAAAAACTTCTTGGAGACTGTTCATTAAAAAAAAAAAAAAGAAAAAAATGTGAGGAAGGGGTGTGTGTGTGTGTGTGTGCGCGCGCGCGCACGCATGTTCTAATGTCAGAGTGAAGGAAGTTCTCCCCACCCCCACCCCGAGACAGGGTCTTGCTCTGTTGCCCAGAGCCGGTTCAAGCGATTCTCCTATCTCAGCCTCCTGAGTAGCTGGGGTTACAGGCGCGTGCCACTACGCCCAGCTAATTTTTGTATTTTTAGTAGAGCAGGGTGGTTTCACAATGTTGACCAGGCTGGTCTCGAACTCCCAACCTCGTGATCTGCCTGCCTCCGCTTCCCAAAGTGCTGCAATTACAGGTGTGAGCCATCGCTCGCAGCTGAAGATTCTTAAAAGAAAATTGTGTTTCAAAGAAGTAACGGAGGAATACCGGTGATGGAATCCACTGAGCCCCAAACCCAAAAAGATATTCAGACACCTCTAAGCCTTAACCCGCAAACTGTCCTACAATGAAGGACTACGGGACTCAACTGAGTGTGGAGGGGCCAGTAGGTGTCACAGACCCGGTGGATGAGAGTGCCCTGGCGCTGCCCGGGGAGTGAGAGCCAAACGCAGGCACTTCCTCTTTTTAGTGAGACCCAGGATCCGCCCCAACTCGCTGGTCCCAAGGGCAGCGGCCCAGAAGGGCGAGTGTGGGTTGAAAGGCTTCCAGGGCTGGTGCCGACTGACTACACCACCACGCCCAGTCTCACATCATCTCCCCTAAACATAGTCTGGTCAACCCTAGGTCTGACTACAAGGCCCCTTTCGGCTAAGAAGATCCTTTCTAGGGCACTCCATATTGCTCAGGAGCCAGGAAAACTCCACTCAACCCCAAAGTAGGTTGGGGAGGCCCGCGGCGAGGGCGCGCTCTGCACTCTGGGAGTTGTAGTCCTCGAACGCCTCCGGACCCGGCGGCAGCGAGTGACCTACTTTCTCTGCACACTACACTTCCCTGAGTACTTTGTGAAGGCCTAACTGGCTGCATTACGCATGCCCGGTAATGGGAGCTAACCGAGGGTCGGACAGCCCAGGAAAAGTTTCCGATGCACATGCGCACTGTGGCTGCCGGCGCCCCCCTCCCATCGCCTAATACATTTCATATAGATTCTACCCCGAAGGCCTACTCCCCGTATTGTATGGCCCCACTGCATCCTCTCGGCTTTACAAGAGCCTAACTTTCCCACCTTTCCTTTCATCGCCTCCCATCACTGTTGAAACTAGGATCTGCTTCTAAAGAGTATTTTCTGGGTGAAGGCAGCGGGCCGGCTTAGAAAAGGTCACGACCCCCTCCCCCCACCACCTTAACCGGAATTCCAGAACCTGGGCGGTCCGTCTGGGGTTGCTGGATGGACGGTGGATTCAAAGGGAAACAAGCCTTTTCACTTAATGCCTAGAGGACTCGGCTCTAACACCCCAACAGCCAGGAAAGGAAAGGCAGGAATCAAACCCAGTTCTCCCGTCCTCTCGGCCAAAGAAATTTCCAGTCAAGCTGTGGGGAGGCGCCGGGCCAAAGCCAGCAGGGACCAAGCCTCACCCCATTTCTAATCCAACTCTGAGTAACCAGATCCGGGAGAGGGAAATAGGAAAAGGTTCCCAGGCAGAGAAGAAAAAAAATTGTACACCTGACACCTGAGCATCTTCTCATACTAAAATTCTGTGTATCTCCTCCCATTTCAAGGTCTGCTCTACGACCAGACTTACCAGATCCTCAGCAAGCTCCACTACTGGGTGTTAAACCTCCTTAATCCATCCTCCCACACAAGCTTCTTTCCCCCTGTGCTTAATGGAAGGAATGGGGGCAGACGCCCAAGAAAGCAATAGGGTTGTTTTTCTGCTGGAAAATCAGAGATGAGGGACCCATTCCCAGGGTTCCGTGGGTGAGAAGGAGAAAAAGACCGTTTAGATACGGAGCAGCACCAGAGACCTGGCCTCTGCCAGTACCCAAGTTGAAGCTTGCTGTGTGTGGGGTTCTGGTTTCTCCTGGGGGAGGGAGAAGGCCTGCAGGCAGTGCCTCCTCTCTGCACCCTCCTTCCCCTCCAGATTTCTGGTGGTCAAGGGCACAGTTCATCCTCCGGACAGGAGGGGAAGGAGTTTGGGGGTAGGGCTCCCACCTCACAGGCACCTTACCAAAATAACCAAAATCCACTCACTGGCACTGGTCTAAGGGGACTTTTTTTCTGTCCAGTTTTCCCTTAAAACACTGAAGAGTCTAAAGAGCTCAAGCCGAAATGGTGAACTCTGACTCAGTGGCCCAAGGACAGTCTCCACTGACCTGTCCTGTCGCCAAAGGGGGTGTCCCACCTCCACCCTTCAGGCTTCACAGAGCCAGAAATACAGCCTATTAACAATTACCACCCCCCTTCCCTGAACATGGGAAAAGAAGCAGAAAAACAAGGCCTGGATCCCTTTCCTTCCTCGGATTTATTTAACGGTGGGGGGAGTTAGGTTTCTTTGGAGAACACGGAAGATCTAGCGAGTAGCTGGGATATAAAGAACTGGGGGAGGCGGGGAAGGGAGGAAATGCACCCCACCCAAGAGAGGGCCACTCTTGGAACTGGGAGAAAAGGGAGCTCTTGGGCACCCCAGGAGCAGAGATGGCGTGAGGAGAGGAGCAGGGAAAAGGGGGGTCTAGAGAAGAGCTGGAGGGGGAAAGAAAATGCTGGCCAGGCGGGGTAGGGGGCGGCAGCAACGTGGAGAGTCCAGCAAAGCGGGAGTGGGGCGGGGTGGGAGAGGTGGTCAGGCCGGCTGGGTCTCGGGGCGGGCCCCCCCGCCCGCACGCCCCCCCACTCACTCACTCGGGGCTCCGCGGCGGCGGGGCGCTCTGCCGGCCTCGGGGCGGCTTCTCCCTCCAGGGTGGTCCTGGGCGCGGGGCGGAGGTCTCTCTCCTTTCCTTCCCGGGTGCCGGCCGGTCGGGGACCAAAGTCCTTTTCGTCGTTGAGGGTTGGGGACGAAGCAGGGGGCTATGGGCTAGAACTCTCAAGAATTTCTTTCAGCTCTTTGGAGGTCGGGTTCGGCGACGTGGGGACGGAGAGCAGGCGGACGGACCAGCGGCGACGGAGCGGGGATGGCGGACTGGAGGGTGGTTCGTGTCGCGGAACGGAAGACGGTCTGGGCTGTCGCCGGCGGGCGGTCCTGCCCTTCTGGCCCCGCGCCGCCCGAGGCCGAGTCAGTGTCTCCGATGACAACCCACACCTTCCCGCGCCCTGTCCCGAAGTGAGCAAAGTCAATGAAAAGTTTCACCCTTAGCAACCCTGCGCACGGATCCGGCTTCCCCACCCCTGCGTGATGCGTCCCTCCGCCCTGCAGGGGCGGGGCCGGAGCCCGGCCGGGACTACTTCCCAGCCCCACTAGCGCCTCGGCTCGCTGGTACCGCGCGGAGCCATTCCTCGCCCCCTTGGTGCACGCGGGGACTTTCTGATTTCGGCTCCCGCCTTTCCCTCCCGTCACAGCGACGCGCAGCACTCCTTTTCTTTATTTCCACGCCACTCTCTGAACTTGTGCGCGTCGTGTGAGGTGTTCTCCCTGAGGACAGGCGCTCCGAGAGGGCTGAGGGCGGCCTGAGGCCAGGTTGCTCATTGGCCGGACACAGTGCTCTTTAGTTGTTTGAGGGACGAGTGTCACGGGGGAAGGAACGGAGTCACCAGGCCCTCCGGGAACTTCCCCGCTGACTCCTCCGCCCTGCACCTGCCTCAGCGTACACGGTTCGGACCTTTGCCCGAGCCATTTCCCGGGGCCTTTCTTCAGCTCCGGGTATCTGGCCCTGACCGCGGCGCTCGCATCGCCCCAGTTACGGCTTCCGCGGAGGGGACAGCGCGGGCTCTGGAAACGTTTCAGGCAGGCCTGAGTCTTCCGAGTGCCTCGTGCCTCCTCGGGGTACTCAATGTTGAAATAAGGGCCGGGGGACCTCTGGGACCTGAGCCACGCTGTGCGGGAAGAGGCGAGGACTAGGCCGACGGCTGGGAAAACGAGCTGAGCGCTGCAATAGACCTTCCCCTCACCGCCTCCGGCGCTCCTTTACTCGCAGCCGGGAGGGCCGGCGCCGGCTTTGCGCAGGCGCGCGGGAGCAGCCCCCCCCCCGCCTCGACTCGGGTTTGCTCTCCGTGGCTAGCGACCCCAGTGTGGGGCACGCTGGAGAGACACATTTCTTCTAGTCAGTCTCGCTGGCGTGGAGTAGTCCCTGACCGTGCAAGGGGTGCCGGGCTCGCAGCCACTACGGCCCCTCGGCCGGCAGAGCGAGGCTCGGCGAACTCAGGACTGGGCGCACTAGCCCTGCGCCCTGAGTCCCCCTGTCTTGCCTCTGGCCACGCGGGCTGCTCTGCCTCTTTGTGACAGTGCGGGACACAGAGCTAGGGATAAAGAGGGCTGTGTTCTGCGGTCACAGGCAGACAGGACTGCCGGAAGTTGCAGTCCGGAGCCCCCGGGGAACTGTGCGTAGGGTGTTCGCCCCAGTCCCTCCTTAGATGACCCATTTCCCAGTTCTCCCCTCCCCGCCCCCACTTTTTTGTCATTCCAGACGGTTCCGGCCGAGCAGCAGCCGCCAAGCCCACGTTGGGTGGCGAGATCCGAAAGTTTCCAGCTACGAACAGTTTGCATTTTTTTTCCTTGATCGCTTTTTTTGGCAAGGGCAGAGAGACTGGTAGCGTGGGGGTTTAAATGCGCTTTCCCTGAATGCAGCAGAAAAATGCCGGGCTAGAGGGCAAACTCCACCGAGACTGGGAGTCGAGAAGGAACCTGAGCGTCCCCCCATCCCCCACACTCTGAGCGCCGCAACTCCAGGGGTACCTCCAGGGACTACTTGCCTTGTGCGTCAGCGAGTGACAGCGTCACACACACGCCCCCTCCCGCACAGCCCCGCTGCACCCTTCCCTTCCTCATCCCCTCCTCTCCCCTCCCATTCTCTCTTCTCCCCTAGCTCTTTCCACCAGGCAGGAAGGCTCAGCCGACCCACAAGCTCCCAGATCACCGAAAGCTAAAAATATAGCTGGCGTGTTAGCAACAGCCTTTCCATTGGTCGGGGGACAGAGAGAGGCGGTGTCTGATTGGGTTTAGGATCCAGCGTTAGAACTGGGCTCTTGGGAGTGTGCGTTTGCACCAGCGGGCATGGCAAGGGATGCTGGTATTTGTAGTCATTGATTAAGGCAGCCATAGAAATAGGTGGACGTATATCCCAGTTGTGCTACCTACTGTGTGATCTTAATTTAATGCAGTAAAACTCTCGACATCACTAAACCTCAGTTTCCTCATCTATAAAATGTAGCTCGTGTGGGGGATTAAGTACGATGCTGTATGTAAAGCCTGGCTCACATCATTGCTATTCTTAATTTAAAGATAAGTGTTTGGCCAAATTGCATCATATCATGCATATCCGGTGCTCAGTATGGTGTGCACTCTCCAATGTGAAACCTCTGACAATGGTAAAGGTGAGCTGAGGCAAGTTGTCCTAGGGCACCTCAGGAAGGACAGCTGGAGTACATATAAGCAGTTAAAAGGTAGACATTTTCTACCATTCTGGACAGGCTGAGGGAGGGCAAACTGAATCCTTAGAAGGAAGGCCATGAATTTCTGGGTGTTTGTGCGTTTAATCGAATCTCCTCTGCAACACTGGAAAGATACGAGCCCTCAGCAGCATTATTAGAATGAAATGAAAAATCCAGCCTCCTTGGTGGGAGCTCTGGGAAAAGGTTAGCATGTAAGTAAGAAAAGATAAAATAGAGGGGGAAAAAAGGTAACCACCCTTCTTAACTGCTGATGTCTCCATTTATCGTGTGGTGAGGAGGAAGTTTTTTTTCCTCCCCACTTGTACCCAGTGTGTGATTACATCTTGCCAGGCTATAATTGTGAGCTAAATGCCTACTCAGGCATTCCAGATTCCCCTCCCATTTTGAATAATCATATGTTGAAAGGCATGCACCATGCTTGCAAAATGGTGAGCTCCATGAGCAAGCAGGTGAGGCAGGGAGAAGGTGGGGGGGCACATCCCCTGTCTGAGAGTAAGCAAGATGTGGTGCCATAACAAATCAGGCTGGTCACAATTGGCCTCAGTTAACTCTCAGAGTGAGTCACCCTCTCATACACACTCCAGGGCAAGAAATTTTGTATTGTTTCTTTGAAGTTATTTAAGAGAATAGTTCCTCAATTTGATTTATTCAGCAGGTGCAAAAGAAATTGGCTTTGGGGAACTGTGGTTGGCTACTGAAGAAAAATCATTTTTAAATTGTTTAAAAATTTATTTATTTATTTTGAGACAGAGTCTTGCTCTGTTGCCCAGGCTGGAGTGCAGTGGCACGATCTTGGCTCACTGCAACCTCCACCTCCCAGGTTCAAGTGATTGTCCTGCCTCTAGAGCAGCTGGGATTACAGACAAATGGGGGTTTCATCATATTGGTCAGGCTGGTCTTGAACTCCTAACCTCAAGTGATCAGCCTGCCTTGGCCTCCAAAAGTGCTGGGATTACAGGCATGAGCCACCATGCCCAGCTGACAGATGATTTTTATATAGAATTCACCAAGACTGTGAATTCTAGTAAACAAGGTAAGTGAACAAACCTGTCTTCCTAAGATGCTAAAATGCAGGGTTCAAAGAAAGTAACATTTTAGCCTTGGTGATATCAACAGGTCACTTGCAACAGAGCTGATAAGGAACTGAATGACTGGGAACAGGTAGAAATAATCAAGAGTCTTTTAAAACAGGAAAATTCCAAGCAAGAAAAAGAATCTTTTCCTTCTATGTCTTTGCTTCAAACTATAATTAAAAAGCTACAGGTCAGAATAGAGTGACACAGGGTCTCTCTGAAATTTGGTCAGTTCAGTTAGATTCCTTGGGAAGTTAATTTTAATTTAGAAGTTGCTAATTGGCAGACCAAGGTCCACATCTGGCAGACGTATTTTCTTGGCACATACTGACATATTAGGTTTTAAAAGTGAGTTGCCAGTAGTGAATATGTGGGATATTGTACAAAAATAGCTTAAGTTGCCACTTGTCCTAAATTCAAAATATCTGGCAACACTGGGCATTAAACTGGCAGCAATTGTCTGGAGTTGAATAGCAGCTGTCTCTTTTAGACAGGGCTGTGTTCTCTGGTTGCCTAACGTCCCCACCACTCCCCTATTGTGTCCCAGACACAGAGGCTGAAGGTCACATACCATTTATCATCACACTTGGGCTATTCTTATACCCCTCCCTTTTCAATTAATGATATTACTCACCCAGACTCCGGAGTTTGTGACCCCTTTTTTGTTTTAATTTAGCAAGTAATTATTGGAGTGATTGCCTATTGTATGCCCTGGGTGGAAGGAGAGGCAAAAGGAACACAAGGATTTTATTTATGATATAGTTAGTTGTTGTTGAATAGAGACAGGGTCTTGCTAGGTTTGTTGGCCAGGTTGGTCTTGAACTCTTGGCTTCAATCCTCCCGCCTCCCAAAGTGCTAGGATTGTAGACATAAGCCACTGTACCTGGCCTAGTTGTTTATATTTTTATTCCCCTTACTGCATCCCCACCCAGCCCCTCTTCTAGTTAATTTTTTTTTTTTTGAGATGGAGTCTCGCTCTGTTGCCAGGCTAGAGTGCAATGGTGCGATCTCGGCTCACTACTGCAACCTCTGCCTCCCAGGTTCAAGTTATTCTTCTGCCTCAGCCTCCCAAGTAGCTGGGACTATAGGCATGCATCACCATGCCCAGCTAATTTTTGTATTTTTAGTAGAGAAAGCGTTTCAACACGTTGTCCAGGCTGGTCTCGATCTCTTGACTTTGTGATCCACCCGCCTCAGCCTCCCAAAGTGCTGGGATTAAAGGCATGAGCCACTATACCTAGTTAATTGTTTTTTGTTTTTGTTTTTTGTTTTGAGACGGAGTTTTGCTCTTGTTACCCAGGCTGAAGTGCAATGGCACAATCTTGGCTCACAGCAACCTCTGCCTCCTGGATTCAAGCGATTCTCCTGCCTCAGCTTCCCGAGTAGCTAGGACTACAGGCACGTGCCATTATGCCCAGCTAATTTTTGTGTGTGTGTGTTTTTTTAGTAGAGATGGGGTTTCACCATGTTGACCAGGATGGTCTCGATCTCTTGACCTTGTGATCCACCCGCCTTGGCCTCCCAAAGTGCTGGGATTATAGGCGTGAGCCACCTCGCCCGGCCTACCTAGTTAATTGTTTTTAAACTTGGGGTTGTCATTCCTTAGTCAGAGACATAAAATTGCCTGTTTTAGGACAGGCACGATGGCTCATGCTTGTAATCCCAGCACTTTGGGAGGCCAAGTATATTTCTCTTTTCTATACTAAAAATACCAAGAATCAGCCAGGCGTGGCTGTTGCAATGAGCCAAGATCGAGCCACTGCACTTCAGCCTAGGCGAAAGATCGAAATTCTGTCTAAAAAAAAACAACAACAACAACAAAAAACCTGGCTTAATGGATTTCAGCCAGGAATATTAGAATAGAATGGAAGAAAATGAAAATATCAGATTATAGCATGCACAGTAATACTGTCTCATGTAACTTTTGTTTCTGTTGTATGTAGGTACTAGACATGAAAATAGAAAATAATTCAAATGACAGAAATTTTGGGGTGTAGTGCTTCCGGAAGCTTTCATGGGATGTCAGGGACTTGAAAGGAAGAGGTATCCATTTGGCCAGTTGATGGGAAGGTGGAAGGTTATTTCAAACAAAGGAAACAGACAGCCATGGAAAAGGCTGGGAGTATTCAAGGGATGTCCCTTCAACTGCCTGATGGAGTAAGGAGCACAGATAGAAGTTAAGTAAGGGCCAAGCACGGTGGCTTACACCTGTAATCCCAACACTTTGGGAGGCTGATATGGGCGGATCACAAGGTCAGAAGATTGAGATCATCCTGGCTAACACGGTGAAACCCCTTCTCTACTAAGAATACGAAACAAATTAGCCAGGCATGGTGGCATGAGCTTGTAGTCCCAACTACTAGGGAGGCTGAGGCAGGAGAATAGCTTGAACCCAGGAGGCAGAGGTTGTGGTGAGCTGAGATCTCGCCACTGCACTCCAGCCTGGGCAGCCAGCCTCTGTCTCAAAAAAAAAAAAAGTAAGGAGCCGGGAGCGGTGGCGCCGCCTGTAGTCCCAGCTACTCAGGAGGCTGAGGTGGGAGGATCGCTTGAGCCCAGGAGTTCTGGGCTGCAGTGCGCTATGCCGATCGGGTGTCCGCACTAAGTTCGGCATCAATATGGTGACCTCCCAGGAGAGGGGGACCACCAGGTTGCCTAAGGAGGGGTGAACCGGCCCAGGTCGGAAATGGAGAAAGTCAAAACTTGCGTGCTGATCAGTAGTGGGATCAGCGCCTGTGAATAGCCACTGCACTCCAGCCTGGGCAACATAGCGAGACCCCGTCTCTTAAAAAAAAAAAAGGGGACTGGGTGTGGTAGCTTATGTCTGTAATTCCAGTACTTTGGGAGGCTGAGGCAGGTGGATCACCTGACGTCAGGGGTTTGAGACCAGCCTGGCCAACATGGTGAAACCCCGTCTCTACTAAAAATATAAAAATTAACCAGGCATGGTGGCACATGCCTGTAATCCCAGCTACTCAGGGAGGCTGAGGCAGGAGAATTGCTTGAACCCAGGAGGCAGAGGTTGCAGTGAGTTGAGATCAAGCCACTGCACTCCATCCTGGGTGTCAGAGCAAGAATCCATCTCAAGAAAAAAAGAAGGGGCTGGGTGTGGTGGCTCACACCTGTGCCTGTAATCCCAGCACTTTAGGAGGCCGACGCAGGCACATTGCCTGAGTTTAGGAGTTCGGGACCAGCCTGGGCAACATGGTGAAACCCCCTCTCTACTAAAATACAAAAAATTAGCCAGGCGTGGTGGCGTGTGCTTTTGGTCCCAGCTACTCTGGAGGCTGAGGCAGGAGAATCGCTTAAATCTGGGAGATGGAAGATGCAGTGAGCTGAGATCACGCCACCACACTCCAGCCTGGGAAACATAGCGAGATTCCATCTCCTAAAAAAAAAAAAAAAAAGAGGCCGGGAGTGGTGGCTCATGCCTATAATCCCAGCACTTTGGGAGGCCAAGGTGGGTGGATCACAAGGTCAAAAGATCGAGACCATTCTGGTCAACAAGGTGAAACCCCGTCTCTACTAAAAATACAAAAAATTAGCTGGGCATGGTGGTGCACGCCTGTAGTCCCAGCTACTCAGGAGGCTGAGGTAGGAGAATTGCTTGAACTCAGGAGGCGGAGGTTGTGGTGAGCGGAGATCTCGCATTCCAGCCTGGGTAACAAACTCCGTCTCAAAAAAAAAAAAAAAAAAGAAGAAGAAGAAGAAAGCAAGCAAGCAGACAAACCAAGAATGGGATTATGGAATTCACAGAGGAGCAGATTTTAGTGGAGTTGACTTGGCTGAGGTTGAACTGCTGATCAGTGTGGAGGGGGCATGCCCTTGGAGACATGGAGGCTTATGGAGTGCAGTTAAGGTGGTGTTTTGCTGAAACCAAGGGATAGTTTTTGAAACATCTGTAGTTACGAGATGTCACATGGGTAAAAGTGGTTAATAAGTAACTGAAAACTTTATTTATTTATTTTTGATAGGGAATTTTGCTCTAGTTGCCCAGGCTGGAGTGCAGTGGCTCGCTGCAACCTCTGAGGCACTCATCTAGGCCTCCCAAACTGTTGGGATTACAGGTGTGAGCCACTGTGCCTGGTCTTTTTTGTGTGTGTGTGTGAAGGAGTCTTGCTCTGTTGCTCAGGCCTGGAGTGCAGTGCCGTGATCTTGGCTCACCGCAGCCTCTGCCTCCCAGGTTCAAGTGATTCTTCTGCCTCAGCCTCTGGAGTAGCTGGTATTACAGGCATTCACCGTTACACCCAGCTAATTTTTGTATTTTTGGTAGAGATGGGGTTTCACCATGTTGGCCATGCTGGTCTCAAACTCCTGACCTCAGGTGATTCACCTGGTTTAGCCTCCCAAAATGCTGAGATTATAGGCATAAACCACCGCACCCAACCAAAATTGTTATTTTTAAATTTTTATTTGTTTTTATTTTTGAGATGGAGTCTCACTCTGTCTCCAGGCTGGAATACAGTGGCGATCTCAGCTCACTGCAACCCCCACCTCCTGGGTTCAAGCAATTCTCGTGCCTCAGCCTCCCATGTAGCTGGGTTTGCAGGCACAGGCTCACCCTAGTGTCTGCCTCCTAGGTTCAAGCAGTTCTGCCTTAACCTCCGAAGTAGCTGGGATTATAGGCGCCTGCAACCATACCTGGTGAATTTTTGTATTTTTAGTAGAGATGGGGTTTCACCATGCTAGGCAGGCTGGTCTCAAACTCCTGAACCTCAGGTGATCCACCCATCTCAGCCTCCCAAAGTGTAGGCATTACAGGCATAAGCCACTGTGCCCAGACTTTGTGTGTGTGTGTGTGTGTGTGTGTGTGTGTGTGTGTGTGTGTAAGACAGAATCTTGCTGTTGCCCAGGGGGATACAATCTCTGCCTCCTGGGTTCAACTGATTGGTGTGCCTCAGCCTCCCAAGTGGCTGGGACTACAGGCGGGTACCACTGTCTGACTAATTTTTTTTTATTTTTAGTGGAGATGGGGTTTTGCCATGTTGGCCAGGCTGGTCTCAAACTCCTGACCCAGGTGATCTGCCCACCTTGGCTTCCCAAAATGCTGGGATTATAGGCGTGAGCCACCACGCCCAGCCACTAGAACCATTTCTGTCAGGCTTCCTTACAGAGTGCTTCGAAGGCAGAGATAATTTTAATTCAATTTTGGATATTCAGCATATTATAATAAAAAGTTGTTGACCCAAACCAAAACCCTGGAGAAGTTCAAAGACTCATTTTTTTTAGTCCCCCTGGTTTTGCTAAGTGTAGTATGGACTTGGGCGAAGTCCCTAGATTCCTCAGGACCTGATGCCTTTGCTTTTTTTCTTTTTTTTTTTTTGAGGCAGTTTTGCTCTGTCACCAGGCTGGAGTGCAGTGGCGGGATCTTGGCTCACTGCAACCTCTGCCTCTCGGGTTTAAGCAATTCTCCTGCCTCAGCCTCCTCAGTAGCTGGGATTACAGACATGCATCACCATACTGGGCTAGTTTTTGCGTTTTTAGTAGAGATGGGGTTCCCACCATGTTGGTCAGACTGGTCTCGAACGCCTTATCTTGTGATCGGTCCGCCTTGACCTCTCAAAGTGCTGGGATTACAGGTGTGAGCCTCAGAGCCCGGACTGATTTTTTTTTTTTTTGAGATGGAGTTTCGCTGTCGTTACCCAGACTGGAGTGCAATGGCACGATCTTGGCTCACTGCAACCTCCGCCTTCTGGGTTCAAGCAATTCTCCTGCCTCAGCCTCCCGAGTAGCTGGGACTACAGTCGCGCACCACCATGCCCAGCTAATTTTTGTATTTTTAGTAGAGACAGGGTTTTACCTTGTTGACCAGGATGGTCTCGATCTCTTGACCTCGTGATCCACCCGCCTCGGCCTCCCAAAGTGCTGGGATTGTAGGCGTTAGCCACCGCGCCTGGCCGTTTTTTTACATCTATGTTGTTAAAGACCAACTTGAACTGCTGTCTCAAACTGTCAATATGCCTCCTTGGGATAGCTTGCTTATCACAACAAGCAGAAATGACAGTCAAGTTAGGGTAAAAGATGCCCAAATCTGACCTTTGTCCATTTACTTAAAAAAATAGGCCTTCTCATAATGAAATCTATCCTTAAAGGATAGATTTATTTATTTATTTTTAATTTTTACATTTTTTTTGAGACGGAGTTTCGCTGTTGTTACCCAGACTGGAGTGCAATGGCGCAATCTCGGCTCACCGCAACCTCCGCCTTCTGGGTTCAAGCAATTCTCCTGCCTCAGCCTCCCGAGTAGCTGGGACTACAGGCATGCACCACCTTGCCCAGCTAATTTTTGTATTTTTAGTAGAGACGGGGTTTCACCTTGTTGACCAGGATGGTCTCGATCTCTTGACCTCGTGATCCACCTGCCTTGGCCTCCCAAAGTGCTGGGATTATAGGCGTGAGCCACTGCGCCCGGCTCAGGATAGATTTAATGAAAAAAATTTATTTTCCTTTATGAAAAATAAGAATTAAGAAAAATAGGTACTTTATGAAAGAAGTCAAAGTCAAGTACTCCTATAAGTTTTCTTTCCCTCCATCATTATTTTAACTTTATTTTGAGATGGAGTCTCAGTCTGTCATTCAGCCTGGAGTGCTTGATCCCGGTTCATTGCAACCTCCACCTCCTGGTTTCAAGCAATTCTCCTGCCTCAGCCTCCCAAGTAGCTGGGACTATAGGTGTGAGCCACCACGTCCAGCTAATTTTTGTATTTTTAGTAGAGACAAAAGTTTTTTTTTTCGAGACGGAGTTTCCCTTGTTACCCAGGCTGGAGTGCAATGGTGCAATCTCGGCTCACCGCAACCTCTGCCTCCTGGGTTCAGGCAATTCTCCTGCCTCAGACTCCTGAGTAGCTGGGATTACAGGCACACGTGCCACCATGCCCAGCTAATTTTTTGTATTTTTAGTAGAGACGGGGTTTCACCATGTTGACCAGGATGGTCTTGATCTCTTGACCTTGTGATCCACCAGCCTTGGCCTCCCAAAGTGCTAGGATTACAGGTGTGAGCCACCACGCCCATCCCATCATTTTTTTGTGGGGGACAGTCTTACTGTCACCCAGGCTGGCATGCAGTGGCAGGATCACCATTCACTACAGCCTCACCCTCCCAAGCTCAAGCAATCCTCCCATCTCAGCCTTCTGAGAAGCTACGACTATAGGTGCCTGCCACTGTACCTGACTAATTTTCATAGAGATGGGTTTTTGCCATGTTGCCCAGGCTGGTCTTGAACTCCTGGGTCTCCCAAAGTGTTGGGATTACAGCCGTGTACCACTGTGCCAGCCTCCACCATTACTGGAAGCGATCTCTTCAGTTCAAAATTAAAGTTGGACAGGAAGGAAAAAATAGTACGTTTCTAAAAATGACATTGACTTACCTATAATGAAAGGCATGGGTGGTTTTGAATTCCTTCCAGTGGTAATAAGAGGATAAGGTACTTAATCAATCCCACTACCTCTGTTTTGAATCACAAATTCCTGGGTGACTAAAATAAATTCCTAAAGTGACTGACTACCAGAAAATAAACACCAATTTTATTAACATAATAGCAACAGAAAAGGTTTCCAATTTCTAAGGAAATAACGTAACACCAGCACAAGTGTTTAAAGAATAAATGCCTACATTTCTTCTTCTGATAGCTTCCCACCACAGACCGAAGGTTCCTCAAGGACAGTTGCCACCAGAGCTGCTGCAGGAACAAGTTTTTCACTGGGCATAGCTTCACAGTCAACTCCTCAAGCAGAAGACTAAAATATTATTTCTCTGATACAGTGTGCCAGAGTGCTCTGTGAAGAATCCTTTTCCATCCAAACCACGTTTGGGTAAGAGGAGAGTGGCAATCTGCCAGTACACTAGCAGACACTCCTGGTAATGCTCTATGCTCTGTTCCCTTTCTGCTGGTAGTAGTAGGCATCTTTTCTGGTAGCTGCAGCAGCTTGGTGTGGGGGGAAGGAAGGGCCCACCGAGCAATCACCTCTTCTTGAAGCCATATTTTTTGCGTTCATAGAAGAGATCTGTCTTAGAGCTCCCCAAATTAACAATCTTTGGGCAGCCATCTCTCTGGAAAACAACAGAGAAGTTAAGTCTTTGTGCCTGAACCAAGAGTGAATTAAGATAAAAAACTTAAGCCCAGTGTGGTAGCATGTCTTTAGTCCCAGCTACTCAGTAGGCCAAGGCAGGAGGATCACTGGAGCCCAGGAGTTCGAGGCCATAGTAAGCTATGAACATGCCTGTGAATAGCCAGCTACTGTTACCCCACCGTGGGAAACATAGCGAGACCCCCCCATCTCTTGAAAAAAAAAATTTGGTCAGAGTTCAACTTCTCACCTTAGTATTTGAAGACCCCAATAAATGGGTTTGCAAATGTGTCCAAACACCAATATCTCCTTAATTGGGAGGCTGAGATCCATCAGCACTGTTTCTTCCCAATCTCTTAGCAGTTATGAAAGACCATTTTGTAACTTTTGGATTAATGGTTTAGCCATTTATCTTACCAGTTATCCTATTATCCTATTTGATCTATCATCAGTAATTTTTTTTTTTTTTTTTTGAGTCGGAGTTTCGCTGTTGTTACCCAGACTGGAATGCAATGGCACGATCTTGGCTCACCGCAGCCTCCGCCTTCTGGGTTCAAGCAATTCTCCTGCTTCAGCCTCCCGAGTAGCTGGGACTACAGGCGCACACCACCATGCCCCGCTAGATTTTTGTATTTTTAGTAGAGACGGGGTTTCACCTTATTAACCAGGATGGTATCGATCTCTTGACCTCGTGATCCACCCGTCTAGGCCTCCCAAAGTGCTGGGATTATAGGTTTGAGCCACCGCACCCGGCCCTGTTTTTTTTTTTGACAGAGTCTTGCTCTGTTGCCCAGGCTGCAGTGCAATGGTGCAACCCTGGCTCACTGCAGCCTCCACCACCAGGGTTCAAGCAATTCTTCTGCCTCAGCCTCCCAAGGAGCTGGGCTAATTCTTGTATTTTTTTTTTTTTTTTTTTTTGAGATGGAGTTTCGCTCGTTACCCAGGCTGGAGTGCAATGGCGCGATCTTGGCTTACCGCAACCTCCACCTCCTGGGTTCAGGCAATTCTCCTGCCTCAGCCTCCCGAGTAGCTGGGATTACAGGTACGCGCTACCATGCCCAGCTAATTTTTTGTATTTTTAGTAGAGATGGGGTTTCACCATGTTGACCAGGATGGTCTCCATCTCTTGACCTCATGATCCACCCTCCTCGGCCTCCCAAAGTGCTGGGATTATAGGCTTGAGCCACCGCGCCCGGCCAATTTTTTTAATTTTTAGTAGAAACCAGGTTTCACCATGTTGGCCAGGCTGGTCTCAAACTCCTGCCCTCATGATCTGCCCACCTGAGCCCCACAAAGTGCTGGGATTACAGGCATGAGCCTCCTTGCCCATCCTATCATCAATAATTTACTAAGTAGGGCTGGGTGCGGTGGCTCATGCCTGTAATCCTAGCACTTTGGAAGGCTGAGGCAGGCAGATCACCTGAGGCCAGGAGTTCAAGACCAGCCTGACCAACATGGTGAAAACCCATCTCTACTAAAAATACAAAAATTAGCCAGGTGGTAGCTAACACCTGTAATCCCAGCTACTCAGGAGGCTGAGTCTTCTGAAGGCGGGGACTGCAGTGAGCCTAGGTCATGCCACTGCACTCTAGTCTGGGTGACAAGAACAAGACACTGTCTCAAAAAAATAAGTAAAATAATAGCTGAGGCAGGTGGATTGTGAAGTCAAGAGATGGAGAGCATCCTGGCCAACATGGTGAAACCGTCTCTACTAAAAATATAAAAAAATTAGCTGGGCGTGGTGGTGCGCGCCTGTAGTCCCGGCTACTCGGGAGGCTGAGGCAGGAGAATTGCCTGAATCCGGGAGGTGGAGGTTGCAGTGAGCTGGGGTTGCACCACTGCACTCCAGCCTGGCGCCCGGTGATGGAGTGAGACTCGTCTTAAAAAAAAAATTTACTGCCGGGCATGGTGGCTCAAGCCTGTAATCCCAGCACTTTGGGAGGCCGAGGCGGGTGGATCACGAGGTCAAGAGATCGAGACCATCCTGGTCAACAAGGTGAAACCCCGTCTCTACTAAAAATACAAAAAATTAGCTGGGCATGGTGGCGCGTGCCTGTAATCCCAGCTACTCGGGAGGCTGAGGCAGGAGAATTGCCTGAACCCAGG
>CM052648.1:22572004-22584774 GCA_028533165.1 Leontopithecus rosalia | reverse complement strand
CTGTAATCCCAGCACTTTGGGAGGCCGAGGCGGGTGGATCACGAGGTCAAGAGATCGAGACCATCCTGGTCAACAAGGTGAAACCCCGTCTCTACTAAAAATACAAAAAATTAGCTGGGCATGGTGGCGCGTGCCTGTAATCCCAGCTACTCGGGAGGCTGAGGCAGGAGAATTGCCTGAACCCAGGAGGCGGAGGTTGTGGTAAGCCGAGATCACGCCATTGCACTCCAGCCTGGGTAATAAGAGCGAAACTCCGTCTCAAAAAAAATAAATAAATTTACTAAACACCTAAGAATGTGCTCAGGGCCTGCCTCCCCTCTATCCAAAGAGGTACAAATTACACTTAGAATGCTGGATTCTTGGCTGGGCACGGTGGCTCACGCCTGTAATCCCAGCACTTTGGGAGGTGGAGGCGGGTGGATCATGAGGTCAAGAGATTGAGACCATCCTGGCTAACATGGGAAAATCCCATCTTTACTAAAAATTACAAAAATTAGCTGGGCATTGTGGCATGCACCTGTAGTCCCAGCTACTCGGGAGGCTGAGGCAGGAGAATTGCTTGAACCCTGGAGGCGGAGATTGCAGTGAGCCAAGATTATACTACTGCACTCCAGCCCGGTGCCTGGCAACAGAGCAAGACTCTGTCTCAAAAAAAAAAAAGAAAAAAAAAAGAATACTGGATTATCAGCCATGTCTGTTGCTAATATATGATACAGTTGAGGCAGAATATGAAAGTCTTAAATGTCCAAAGGGTTTTCCTCGAGCGGTTAAAAAAAGAAAATGTTAATAATCACCACAGAACAAGCTGTCCAGCCCTCCTACACTATCTCAAGTATGGAGAGGATACCACAAAGGGAAAAAAACCTGAAAGACTTTAAGAAATAGTACCAGCCAGGTGTGGTGGCTCATGCCTGTAATCCCAGCACTCTGGGAGGATGAAGCAGGAACACTGCTTGAGGCCAGGAGTTTAAGACCAGCATGGCCAGCACAGCAAGATACCACCTATTTAAAAAATAAAAAAGAAGAAATAGTACCTTACATTGTGAATACTATAGAAGAAAAATGGGTTTTATGTATCTTCATTAATTCACTTAATTTCACATGTGGTCTTTGACACAGAGTACTAGTATGCTAGGGACAGATGACTGTTGACAGACCATGCACTGATTTGTCATGACAGGCTGCCCTGGCCATTCAATGAGCTTGAGTGCTTTCACTGAAGCCCCTGGGAAGCTGTGTTCTACAGAAATGATGACTCCATTGGTTGATTAGGGATGATGGGAAGAAAACCAGGGAAGCTGCAACTGGAAAACCCTTACAGGTATGTTGATTTTACTAAACACCCATGTCAGAGTTTTAGTCCTGTGATATTAGGCGATAGTATGAATTAATCAACTCTTTGGCCCTCTCATTTTCTTTTTTTTAAAAAAAGTATTATTATTTTTTGAGACAGTCTTGCTCTGTCACCCAGGCTGGAGTGCAGTGGGGCGATCTCGGCTCACTGCAACATCCACCTCCTGGGTTCAAGTGATTCTCCTGCCTTAGCCTCCCGAGTAGTTGCGATTACAGGCACGTGCTACCACGCCCAGCTAAGTTTTTTTTGTATTTTTAGTGAAGACAGGGTTTCACCATGTTAGCCAGGATGGTCTCCATCTCCTGACCTTGTGATCCACCCACCTCGGCCTCCCAAAGTGCTGAGCTTACAGGCATGAGCCACCACATCTGGCCAGCCTTCTCATTTCTAATTTAATGAATCTCTCTCTTTGGGGGCTGAGATCAACAATTACAAAAATATCTGAAAACACACAAAGCTAACATTTTAGGACCATGGGTGACAAGTGACTAGATTTTCTTTTTGAAAATGGAGTCTTGCTCTGTTGCCCAGGCTGGAGTGCAATAGTGCCACCTCAGCTCACTGCAACCTCCGCCTCCCAGGTTCAGGCAATTCTCCTGCTCAAGCCTCCTGAGTGGATGTTTTTACAGGCGCCCGCCACCACACCCAGCTAATTTTTGTATTTTTATTAGAGACGAGGTTTCACCATATTGGCTAGGCTGGTCTCGAACTCCTGAATCTAGCTGATCTGCCTACCTCAGTCTCCCAAAGTACTGGGATTACAGACGTGGGCCACTGCACCAAGCCCCAAAATTTAATTAAATTAATTTTAACTTTTCTCCTTAGGAGTGTAATAAGAAAAAAAAATAAAAGGTTAAGAAATACTGAGTCAGGCTGGGTGCAGTGGCTAATGCCTGTAATCCCAACACCCTGGAAGGCCGAGGCGGGCAGATCATCTGAGGTCAGGAGTTTGAGACCAGCCTGACCAACATGGTGAAACCCCATCACTCCTAAAGATGCAAAAATTAGGCTGGGTACAGTGGCTCACACCTGTAATCCCAGAATTCTGGGAGGCCAAGGTGGGTGGATCACGAGGTCAGGAATTTGAGACCATCCTGGCCAACATGTTGAAACCCCATTGCTACCAAAAATATAAATATTAGCCAGGTGTGGTGGCATGCACCTGTAATCCCAGCTTCTTAGGGGGTTGAGACAGGAGAATTGTTTGAACCCAGAGGGCGGAGGTTGCAGTCAGCCAAGATCCTGCCACTGCACTCCAGCCTGGGCACGACAGAGTGAGACTACATCTCAAAAAGAACAAAAATACAAACAAAAAGAAAAAACACCAGGCATGGTGGCTCATGCATGTAATCCCAGCTACTTGGGAAGCTGAAGCAGAAGTGCTTGAACCCAGGAGATGGAGGTTGTAGAGAGTTGAGATTGCACCACTGCACCTCAGCCTTGGCAAGAAGAGCGACACTCCATCTCAAAAAAAAAAAAAAAAAAAACGAAAGAAGAAAGAAACATTGAGTCAGACCACCTAGGTTCTAGTCCTGGATCAGTCACTTATTAGCTATGTGACCTTGTGCCCACCAAGTTGCTTAACATCTTAACACCATGCAGAACTTTTGGAAAACAATGTTCAGCAGAGTACCTGGCCCATATTAAGAGCTTCATAAATGTTAGTGCCATTTTTATTATTTTCTGGTTGTGAGAACTGAGGAAAATGGTAAGCAAAAGAAACAAAGAAATCAAGACTAAGGAGATTATACAATACAGCACCATAAGAACCTGCAAATTAGTCCTCTGATAGCAATGTCCACAGACATCATCCCTGTCTCCTGGTTATTCTTGTGGCTTTGAAAAATTATAAATGAGAACACCTAGCTTAGTTTACCTGTCTAAATCCCTTATAAATTATGAATGTTTCAGGAAGAGAACAATAACAAGGGTTGCTTGGGTTGTAGGAAGGTTTCTACATAGGAAAAAGCCTTGGTCACTTAATCTACATGATGATCTGTAAGGCTGAGAGCCTGGATCATGTCACTGGACTGCTTTGTGTTCCTTGGAAACTAGTGCTGAAAATGTGAACTAGATTCCATCTCAAATATCCTCAGAACATTCATGTATAATGTGAAGTAGGGGAAGCGACATCTAAATTAAGTCTCACGGACAGAATGAGGCACAAGGATCTAAAGGTATCAGTTCACACACGACATTCAGAGGAGTCAGACAGCAATTAACATTTATTAGGCATTCTCTGGTTGCAATCTTACGCCACCAGCCAGATAAGAACTCTAGCTATAACCATGCAAAAATTCAAGAAAATGCTATCTTAAATGGACCCTGTAGCTAGCTAGTTTAGATACTATTTGTAACTTTTCTTCACTGCTATTAGCTTATCATGGTTTCACTGCTTACAGACTAGAAGTAATTACTAAATACCTACCATGTACTAGACACCCTATAGGGATACCTCTGGATGACTTATAGGGGCAGCACCAAAACATATGTACCATGCTTGTACCATATGTCAGACATTGCACCACGACCTAAGGAAAAGGAAAGGCAAATAGACAAACCAAAACCCTGCCTCTAATGAAGTGTAATCTAGCTGGCAGACTAGATCTGGATTTCTGGACAGAAGGATATGATTTGACAGTTGAAAGTAAATGCAAATCAGAGTTGAGGCCAAGAGAAAGGTCCAAATCACTAACAGAAGTTAGGTTTTTGGCATTTCAGGACCTTTCTCATCTCCCTAAACAACTGAAGATTCGATGGTGTTCTCTCTCTTTTTTTTTTAGATGGAATTTCGCCTTGTTGCTCATACTGGAGTGCAATGGCATGATCTTGACTCAGCTGACAGCAACCTTCACTTCCTGGGTTCAAGCTATTCTCCTGCCTCATCCTCCTGAGTAGCTGAGATTACAGACATGTGCCACCATGCCCAGCTAATTTTGCGTTTTTAGTAGAAATGAGGTTTTACCCTGTTGGCCACGGTGGCCTCAAACTTCTGACCTCAGGTGATCTAACCACTTTGGCCTCCCAAAGTGCCGGGATTGCAGGCACGCAACACCGTGCCCAACCCAACGGTGTAGTCATATCTGGGCCAATCTCTCCCACTAACTGGGGGTAGGCAGGATCCAAGTGCAAGAAATGAGGCACTGGGGTTGTTGCCTTCACCAGGGGCACATCCCAAAAGCAACTGTAATGGGGACACTACAAGGTTTAGTAGAACAGCCTGGGCTTGCCAGAGGAACTGTAAAATGGGCATCATAACAATCATCCTTATTTAACAAAGTTATTGTGAAGAACAAGGTGTGATAACATCTGTAAAAGACCTATTCTTTGCTCATGGAAATACGAAGAATTGTGTATCTTTTGCCTTGTTCTGAATTAGAATTAAATTAGGTAACTGGGTACCACCATTAACCTAGTGGGACTATACCATACTTCCTTTTGTTTTGTTTTTTGAAGAAAACAAGCTGATTCATAGTTTCCCCCCTAGAAAACTCTGCTGCCACCACTAACCTAAAGAAATGGGGTAAACCTTGCCTGTAGCACTGGTCTATAAACTCTCTCTCCTGGCTTTTGGCTCAGAGAGTTGAATAACTAAGTAGCCACTGTCATACACAATGTCAAGGGACAAAAAAAAATCATGATGCAGGTCCATAATCATTTCTGCAATATTAAACCAAAGACATTTGTTACCTGCTGAAAGCTGATATCAACTTGAATTGTCCCAAATTCAACTTTGTCATGATATATACCCAAATAGTGCTTAATGATAGATTTGAAACATTAATGAGTGGCTGTGGCACAACATGCACTGTATAGGACTAATAAACACACAAAGTCTCTGTCACCCAGGCTGGAGTGCAGTGGCATGAACATGGCTCACTGCAGCCTTGACCTCCTGGGCTCAAGTGATTCACCTGCCTCAGCTTCCTGGGTAGCTGGGACCACAGGTGCATACCAACACACCCTACTAATGAAAAATATTTTTTTGGCCAGTCATGATGGCTCCATGCCTGTAATCCCAGCTCTTGGGGAGGATCAGGCAGGAGGATTGCTTGAGCCCAGGAGCTTGAGACCAATCCAGGCAATAAAACGAGACCCCATCTCTACAAAAAAATTAGCTAGGCTGGACATGGCGGCTCATGCCTGTAATCCCAGCACTTTGGGAGGCCGCGGCAGGCGGATCACCTGTGGTTAGGAGTTTGAGACCAGCCTGACCAACATGGATAAACCCTGTCTCTACTAAAAATACAAAAAAAAAAAATAGCTGGGTGTGGTGACACATGCCTGTAATCTTAGCTACTTGGGAGGCTGAGGAAGGAGAATCACTTGAACCGGGAGGTTCAAGTGGAGGTTGTGGTGAGCCAAGATTGCACCAATGTACTCCAGCCTAGGCAACAAGGGCAAAACTCCATCTCAAAAAAAGAAAAAAAATTAGCTAGGTGTGGTGGTACATGCCTGCAGTCCCAGCTACTTGGGAGGCTGAGGTGGGGGGATTGCTTGAGCCCAGGAGATCAAGGCTGCAGTGAGCCTTGCACGTGATCATGCCACTGCACCCCAGCCTGGCCACAGAGCAAGAGACCCTGTCTCAAATAAAAATTATTATTTTTTGTCGAGATGGGATCTTGCTGTATGGCCCAGCCTGGTCTTGAACTCCTGGACTAAAGTCATTCTCCTGCTGTGGACTCCCAAAGTGCTGAGATTACAGGTGTGAGCCACCAACCGGAACCGGATGTCTTTTTTTTTCTGAGACAGAGTCTCACTCTGTTGCCCAGACTGGAGTGCAATGGCACGATTTTCGCTCACTGCAACCTCTGCCTCCTGGGTTCAAGTGATTCTCCTACCTCAGCCTCCTGAGTAGCTGGGATTATAGGCGCACACCACTATGCCTGGCTAATTTTTGTATTTTTAGTAGAGTCAAGGTTCACCATGTTGGTCAGGTTGGTCTGGAACCCCTGACCTCATGATCCACCTGTCTCAGCCTCCCAAAGTGTTGGGATTACAGGTGTGAGCCATCGTGCCTGGAGCAGATGTCATTTTTGAATAAGAATACACAAAGAGACATAAAAAGAATAGAGAGAGGGCTCTACAAATTGCTGGTCTTGACAAAGATTTGCTTACCTTGCATTTTCCCCTTGATGCAAAATAACTGCCTTTTATTGGACTACACCCAGTTTGACTCACAGAACTTGAAGCAATTATAACCTTGATGACTAGATGAACACAGTAATCTCCATAGACCATAGGAGATTGCAGTGGATGGCAAAGTGTTACTAAATAAAAGGAGGAAAGGTCAGATGGAAAGCTGTACACTTACATCCTTCTCCTGGATGGTACACTCCTTACAATAATAAGCATCAGAGACCCCAGGACCTCCGCAGATCACACAGCGCCCCTGGTAAGATCCATAGTTACACTCATCACATATGCGAACCAGAGTACAGGGACGCACATAGGAGTCACAAATCACACACTTCCCATCACCTGTAAGGAAGAGAATGAAGTCATGCTCACTAGCAAGTTCTTCAGTCCTCTGCTATCTCCTGCCATGGGGAAATACACTAGTCTTCTGGGAAATACACTAGTCTCCTTTTGACAGTGACTTTAGGGCCCTCCTCTTGGGAATCACAAAACTCGGTTTATCCAGCATCCATCTCAAGCCCCTCAACACATACAAAAGTTTATCAATTAACATATGGAAAGAACTTAGAAAAGCACTTGGGAGATGATAAGCCTATATAGTTGTTGGCAAAATGTTGTATGTTGGGGAGGGGTCACGCTACTCTGGTGATTCTTCCTGTTGAAAGCTAGGGATAGATACAGCATTATATGTGCAAGTGGCATTGGGGAGATGTAGGGGCCTTTGGTTGAAGTCCAGCATCTAGATCCAGGCACATCTACTCAAAGACCCTTTTGTGGCACTTTGGCTGGCTCCACCGAAACTGGGAGTGGGAAAGGTGGGTTGTTGGACGGTGTGTTCCACTCACATTTTTCACACAGTCTTCCAATGGCTGCAAGATCAAAGATAGTAAAAAGTACAATTAAAGGTTTTGACAAAGAGGGGAAATACATCCTCGACCTAGGGACAGGAACGTGAACAAGGACCGTAGTGAGCCCTGCGGATAGCTATTTTATCATTACAAATTTCCACATGAAGCAAACTCACAGCCCGAGTATCCTTCTGAATCTCTTCCAAAGTCAAGAGCAAGCTAAGTTTCTCTAGACTTGGCCCAGACCCCAACCCCGACGCCTGCCTGGGGCTCCCGGCACGCTCACCCCCGCCCTCAGAGGCCACAAACCTGCGCGCTCCTCCAACACTCCACGCCTGAGAGGCGGGAAACGTGGCTCTTGAGAGGCTAGACCCTAAGGAAGAGATGGAAACCCCCCAGCCCCCAGATCCTAACACTACCCCTACCCAGACAGCCGGGGGCAAGGCGCAGTCTCACCAACACCAGCCTGTTTGCGGCAAAAGATCAAATCAGGATGATGTTTAGCCATAGTTCCCAACGAAGCCGGCCGCCGGAAGCTTCGGGAACTTCCGTCGGATCCGTAACCCCTAAAGTTCCTGCCTCCACGTCGTTGTGATTGGTCCTCTAGGCTTCCGTCAGTTTACAATCCTTGCACCAGGGCCCGCTTGCTCTCGCGAGAGTTTTGTCGCTGGGCGGTCAGGTCCTGGCAGGTGCATAAAAGTCTTAAAAACTCCCAGATTTGGATGGCAGAGATAATTAAAATTTCTTATTGGATAAACATCTTTGTGCTTGGTATTTACTTCCGCAAGTGACTTTAGGCAGTTTTATTTCCTCTTTTTCCTCTTGCGCTTCGGTTCATTACACGTGAACTCCGCCCACTGCGTTCGCAGGGTTCTGCCGCCTCTAGGGAGACCCCGCCTTCACCGTGACGCTCCGTTATTTTGGGCACGCGCCTGCCCAAAGGCTTTAAAAGCGCCGTGTGGGACGTCACTTTCACGCGACCTCATCTTTGTCAGTGCACAAAATGGCGTCCTACAGCCTGCTGGTGACCCGGCTGCAGGTGAGCAAGCTCAGGGACCTCTGGGTTCATGGGGGCGGGGTGCCTCCTACTGTGCCGGCGGCTGTGGATGAGGCAGGGCGAGGCGGCCCGACCTGGGGCCAATTTCTCTTGTACTTGTCCTGGTTGTGGGCCCAGCACCCGTGCCCGCTCCTCTGGTGCCCTAGGTCAAGGCGTCCCCCACACTGTAGCTTTCCTGGCCCTGTCCCCGCCCCGCGAGAAGCGTGGGCCCGCTCAGCGGCGGCCGGGTGAGGAGCGGAGGCACCTCTTTCTTCTTTTTGAGGAGAGCATTCCCTGCTCCTGTGGAGTGTCTTTCCGTTCCTCAAGGTGAGGACAAGGTGACTAGGGGGCGCGGTCGTTGTTGAGCATTCTAGGCCCAGTGCCTGAGGCCTCACTTCCCATTTCATAGCAACAGAGACTCGACAGCATCTGCAGTTGCTGGGCCTGGAGAAGAAACTAGGACCCTGTACCACCTTTTGAGGACTCTGCGGAACATGGAATGCCTGGGGGCGTCTTCTGGGCCCCAGCATAGTATATAGTAATGATAGTTTCTCACCTTTGCATAAGATTTGAAAACTTTTAATTCTTCGTAATATCATTTGATTCATGTAATCATATGAATGAGATGTTTTTTCTTATCTGATAGGTCATAAAACTGGTAGAAAGTAGGTGAAAGTTCTGGTTCTGAGTGTCACCGAAGTGCTGTGACAGAAGCATGAGCCCTACCACCACTCAGTTCTTGTTTATGTCAGTTTGCCTCCGCAGAACTTTCTGAACCATGGTGCTATCATTTCTATTTGTCAGAATGCAGAATGAATGTTTTGAGCTCATAACAAGTTGCTTGTCAAATATGGAAGGATAGGGAGACTCCAGTTTGACCTTGACTTCCGTGTTAGGAGCTATCTAGAAAGCTGACTGTGACTGCCAGATGGTTTTTTCACTCCTAACTTGACAGCCCTGGGAAGGTGTTATACTCAAAGGTTCAATGTCAAATGTGTACTTTGTTAATAAAAATAAAGCCAGCAAGCCTCTGTCGACATTCTCTGTCACAGTTCACTTTGTGAATCTTTTGGATCAAGTGGCACAACTTTGATAATAGAATTTTACAAGTTATGCGTTGTACTCTCAGGAAGCATTTTGGTACTTTAAGTTATTTTTCATCACATTGCTTACATTTTACCATATGGTTTAAAGTAAAATCATCATTTATCTGAAAATAATTCTGATCTCAATTCTGGGCAAAGGCAAGGGATTTGTACTTAATTATCTCTTCACATTTTTTTTTTCTTTTTTGAGACTGAGTCTTGCTCTGTCGCCCAGGCTGGAGTGCAGTGGTGTGATCTTGGGTCATTGCATGGAGATAAAACTGGTGGCTCTATGGGGCACCTGATTTTCATAGACTGCCCTTTTGGGGAACTCATCCTTTCAGTGTCCTTCCTCTTTGCACATCACACATTGATTTCTCTCTAGTCTCTAGACTCCCATCTAGCCATATCTCTTTCTCGTCCTCTTCCACGTCCTCCTCCATGCCCTCCTCCATGCCCTCTCATACCCCAGCTCCTCTCTTTTTTTTTTTTTTTTGAGATGGAGTTTCACTGTTGTTGCCCAGACTGGAGTGCAGTGGTGTAATCTTGGCTCACAGCAATCTGTGCCTCCTGGGTTCAGGTGATTCTCCTGTCTCCCAACTAGCTGGGATTACAGGCACATGCTACCATGCTTGGCTAATTTTTGTATTTTTAGTAGAGATGGGGTTTTACCATATTGATCAGGCTGGCCACAAACTCCTGACCTCAAGTAATCAGCCCATCGCGGCCTCCCAAAGTGCTGGGATTACAGGTATGAGCCACTGCACCTGGCCTCTTCATGTCTTTTGATTGTCGAGGTTAATGATGTGGAAATAATTGTTTCTTCCTGTCCTGTGATTTAAGGGAGACAGGCAAGATTATTTGATAAGATAAATGATTATAGATTTCTTGAACTTGGAAGAGAAGAATGATACCACATCATTTTTTAACTGAAAAGGGTAGTGGAAAGTATGATTATTAGACTGGTGTAGAAGGAGATATGGGCTATAGTTCGTTCTCTTTCCAGAGCCTGTGACCTTGAGTAAGTTACTTCCTGAGTCCATTGTCTGTCAGTTGGGGATGATCTTCATTGAACAAATGTGTATTCAGCAGCTGGATGTTAGAAAGTGATGAGCAGGCTGGGCGCGGTGGCTCAAGCCTGTAATCCCAGCACTTTGGGAGGCCGAGGCGGGTGGATCACGAGGTCAAGAGATCGAGACCATCCTGGTCAACACGGTGAAACCCCGTCTCTACTAAAAATACAAAAAATTAGCTGGGCATGGTGGCGCGTGCCTGTAATCCCAACTACTCAGGAGGCTGAGGCAGGAGAATTGCTGGAACCTGGGAAGCGGAGGTTGCAGTGAGCCGAGGTCGCGCCTCTGCACTCCAGCCTGGCGCTTGGTGACTGAGACTCTGTCTCAAAAAAAAGTTAATTAATTAATTAAAATCTTGGTTTGAATTGTGAAACAGATTATCCTGATTGTATGGTCACTATGAGTACCTTCCCAGGTATCGACTGTTGATTAGAATTGAGTGAATGAATACACTGGTAAACAAGCTTCCATCTCAGATGTGGACAGGGGAACAGAGACACCATTCTGAGGATTAGGGGAGCACACCATTGTCTTTCAAACCAACTGCTTCATGATGTTCATTGAAAACTTTGGCCGCGTGCTGTGACTCATGCCTATAATTTTGGCACTTTGGGAGGCTGAGGTGGGTTGGATCACCTGAGGTCAGGAATTCAAACCAGCCTGGCCAACATGGTGAAACCCTATCTCTAATAAAAATACAAAATAAGCTGAGCATGGTGGCATGTGCCTGTTATTGCAGCCACTCAGGAGGCTGAGGCAGGAGAATCACTTGAACCCAGGAGGCAGATGTTGCAGTGAGCTGAGATTGTGCCATTAACCTCCAGCCTGGACAACAAGAGTAAAACTCGTCTCAAAAAAAAAAATCTTAATGCCTAGCACTGTTCTAGACATGAGGGATGCAGTAGTGAGCAAGAATAGTGGGGCTTGTAGTCCTGGGGAAAACAAATAGAAAAAGAAGAATACTATAGTTACTGAGTGTTGTGGGGAAGATAAGGTAGAGAGAATAGAGGTGGGAACGTGGCATGGCTTTAACTGGGGTGTTTGGGGAAGACCTCATAGAAGACGTGACATATAAACTGAGACTTAAATGATACGAATGCAGCTGTTTAGCATTTTTGGAGGAGACTTCAAATAGAAGGAGCATGCGCAGAGCACCTAGGTGTGAGCTGGGTGTGTTGAGGATAAGAGCTAAGGCCAGTGTTGCTACTGTGTCCTGAGGAGCAGAAGATTTGAGCAAGAGGCAGGGGCTAGGGTCAGGCAGGCTTCTGGAAGGAAATCTAAGTGTAGTGAAAATCCACTGGAAGATTTTAAGCTAGGGAGTGACATGATCTGATCATTTGGGCTGCTACGTGCATGATGACCATAGAGGGTCAAAAGAAGGAGTCGGGGAGACCAGTGGGGGACTGCTGGAGTCATCCCAGGAATGGCAGAGGAGTCCGAGACTAGCGATCTGGGAGTGGAGATAGGAGGTGTATTCAAAACTGGGATATCTTTGGAAGCAGATGGGTTGGATGAGGAATGTGAGGGATAGAGAATAAGGGTGACTCCTGGGTTTGGGGCCTTAGCAAGTGAGGGATGGGTGAGCTTGAATTCAGTGGTCATGTGTTTGCACAGTACTTAGAAAACTTAGCTATGGGCAGAATCTCATTGATAAATTCTTGATTCTTTCACCAACTCTCAAGTACTTTATTTCACAGGTGAGAAAGCCAGATGACATCAAGTGTACCCCAGGGCCCTCGTTTGAGTAGAGGATGAGCGTCCTGTGTCATGTAGACTCTGTCCTAGCTGGTCTTATTGTGAAACCTGATGTGTGCCCAAGAGGGTCATCTTGTAAATACTTACTTTTTTTTTTAATATTCTTTTCTTCTTTTTCCTTTTTTTTTCTTTTTGACATAGGGTCTCATTCTGTCACCCAGGCTCGAGTGCAGTGGTATAATCACAGCTCACTGCAGCCTTGGTCTCCTGGGATCAAGTGATTCTCCCACCTCAGCCTCCCTAGTAGCTGGGACTAGAGGCTTGTGGCACCACACCCAACTAATTTTTTATTTTTTGTAGAGATGGGTATTGCCATGTGACTCAGGCTGGTCTTTAACTTGTGGGCTCAAGCAATCCTTTTACCTTGTCCTCCCTTGTGCTGGGATTATAGGTGTGATCCACCATACCTGGCCAATGGGAAGTATTTAAACTAAGTGTTGACTCTTCATTGGCTCCAGTTTTCTTTTTTTTTTTGAGACA
>CM052648.1:22494229-22571904 GCA_028533165.1 Leontopithecus rosalia | reverse complement strand
ATTCTCCTGCCTCAGCCTCCTGAGTAGCTGGGATTACAGGCACGCACCACCATGCCCAGCTAATTTTTTGTATCTTTAGTAGAGACGGGGTTTCACCATGTTGACCAGGATGGTCTCGATCTCTTGACCTCGTGATCCACCCGCCTCGGCCTCCCAAAGTGCTGGGATTACAGGCTTGAGCCACCGCGCCCGGCCCATGGCTCCAGTTTTCTTTGACGTGTCTGGTTTTCCCAGGACCTGGTTTGGAAGGCAGTGATGGGCTTTGGGCCTCTCAGCATGAAGGAGGAAAGGGATTGCAGAGAGACTTCTTGCAGCCTGTAAAAAGCAGCAGATGGATCATCAGGAGCCTTAGGGAGACTTCCTCTGCCCCTGGCTTACTGTGTAGCTTTAGGCAAAGTCTCAACTCTCTGTAGTCTTGCAGTTAGTTACCCATCTGCAAAATGATATAATTAATAACTACTCTTCAGTTAAGAAGGGTTCTGAAGGCTTAATGTTTGAAAAGTTGTTTCAACTCTGTTTCATGTGCTATAAAGCACTGTGAGCCGGGCATGATGGTTCACACCTGTAATCCCAGTACTTTGGAGCCTGAGACAGGTGGATCATCTAAGGTCAGCAGTTCAAGACTGACCTGACCCATGTGGTGAAACCCTATCACTACTAAAAATACGAAATTAGTTGAGTGTGGTGGTGCATGCCTGTAATCCCAGCTACTTGGGAGGCTAAGGCAGGAGAATCGTTTGAACCTGGGAGGTGGAGGTTGCAGTGAGTCAAGATCATGCCATTGCTCTCCCGCCTGGGCAACAAGAATGAAAATACAGAGTTTTACTCATGTTGCCCCGGCTGGAGTACAATGGCATGATATCGGCTCATTGCAACTTCCCCCTCCTGGTTTCAAGCAAGTCTTTTGCCTCAGCCTCCTGAGTAGCTGGGATTACAGGCATGCGCCACCATGCCTGGCTAATTTTGTATTTTTATTAGAGTTGGGGTTTCTCCATGTTTGTCAGGCCGGTCTCGAACTCATGACCTCAGGCGATCCACCTGCCTCGGCCTCCCAAAGTGCTGGGATTACAGGCGTGAGCCACTGTGCCTCCGCCAGTTGTTGCATTTATAAGCACTCACTGTGTCATGAGTATGTTCACAGAGCTGATCTAAGACAAGGGCCCTGCCTGTGGAATAGCTTTGAAGGTGGTGATGGAGAAGTTGTTTAAATAACTGTAACGCATGGTGCTGAAGCACGGAGTAGGTAGGGGGATTTGCTGGGTGGGGCTAAATACAGTCTCAGCCACCTGTCCTGGAACATGGATGTGGTGGTGGTATGTTGGTCCGCCCACTGCTATCGTTAATGACAGAGGCCCATCCAGGCCTGGAGGAGCGGAGAACCACATTACCCACCATCTGTTGAGCAATCAGGCCCTCTGCGCCAGTCACAGAACTAGGTCTCGTCTTACAAATATTGCCTCATTTGTCCTTCACAACAATCCTAAGAAATAGGTATGAGTAGCCTATTTCACAATGATGAAACTGAGTCCCAGAGGGGTTAAATATCTCATCTGAGGTCACAGCTAGCACATGAATGCAGATTCGAACGCAGAACCCAGGCTTTTTACCAGTCAGCCACACTGTTTCCCCAGAGAGAGTAGAAACTGATCACTGTGGAGTGGGCTGGGTATAGGGTACACAGTTCAGTCGGCTCTGTGCCATTTTGGGTGTATGTCTTTGTGACTGTGATTGTCTCCTGGCCTAAATACCAGGGAGGCTAGCAGGGGAGGTGCTAGAGGGGTGGCTTGAACAGAGGCAGCTTTATTCCTTGACTGAGCTTCAGCTCAGCCTCACAGGCTGCCTGTTGAGCTTGCAGAGGATGCCTGTCTCAAGTGTGTAGGTGCAGAGCTGCTGCCTGTGGGGCCAGAGCAGGGCTTGGGATTTGTATGCAGTTCACAATGTATGACTGATGTGGGCAGCAAAAGAGAATTAGTTAGATGAGCGTATCTGTCATCAGCCTATTCCTTAAAGGAACCCTCTGCTGCCTTCGGTGCCCATTTAGAGGCTTTGACTTGGAGATACATGGCTCCTTGCTCTCTTTCAGAGGCTCCAAGCCTCTGAAAAGGACTGCATCACTTTTGTTCCCTCCAGTTGCATAGCAACCAAGCTAGCTGACTGCCTTCTGGCAGGAGGGAATTGTTTAGCTTTGGTTTCTTAGGATAGGAGCCAGGCATCACCTCCATGAGTGGGAGAAGATTGTTAGAAGCCCTGCAGTGGAGGTGTGGGAAGATGCTTCTCCTTAGGAGGGTGTGGACTGACGTGCATTCCTGTGTTGCCCACTTAGAGTTCACCTGAACTCTCTGCCAGGAAGGGCTAGGCAGTTAGTTGCTAAGAGACATGAGTCTGAAGTCATCCTGCTGTGAAATGGGCTGCCTTATGCTATAGTGAGTTCCTCACCGCTGGAGACAGCCTGGCTAGGTTGGGTGAGTGTGTTAGGCATTCAAATGCAGATGAGTGGACAGATGAGGCCTTTTCAGTTCCATTTCAGTTCTGAGATGTGCTGTCCTGGTGTTTGGGACCTGGTCTGGGGCTCTGGTCTTTGATGGCTGGGGAGGGAGAAGTAGGGGACATAGTGGAAAAACAGCCACCTATAATCCTCTCCCCCGTACACAGGCAGGCCATGTTTTAGTGGCAGCATCTCATTCTCCCAGGAGAACTAAGTAATAGCAGCTTACATTTATTGAATGCCTGCCAGAAATACAGCTACAGAGCTCTACGCCTTTCGTATATTTTTTTGTTATAGAATGCAGTATATGCATAAAAGCTCTCTTCTCTCCATCCCAGTCCCCCAGGGGAATTTTGTGTTTATCATTCTAGACGTTTTTTTCTCTGTATTTACAAGTCTTTCTTTCTGATCTTCACAAAATCTCTGCTTCCTCCGCCCACACCCCAGATAGTCTTGCTCTATCACCCAGGTTGTAGTACAGTGACTCCATCTTGGCTCACAGCAGCCTCAAACTCCTGGGCTCAAGCAGTCCTCCTGCCTCAGCCTCCTGAGTAGCTCAGACTGTAGACACATGCCACCATGCCTGGCTAATTTTTGTATTTTTTTGTACTGATGGGGCCTCACTTTGTTGCCTAAGCTGGTCTGGAACTCCTTGGCTCAGGAGTGGTGATGATCTACCTGACTTGGCTTCCTAAAGTGCTGGGATTATAGGCATGAGCCATTACACTCCGCCAAAATCTCTTCTCTTTTACCCCCCATGTTACAGAAGAGGAAATTAAGGCTCAGAGAGGTAAATAATCTTATCTGAGGTCCCACAGATAGGGAAGCTGAGATTCCAAGTCAGATCCCTCCAGCCCTAGAGTCGATGCCATTTCTGTGACTGGGCACTTGCCTTGGAGTGTTTCCATGGTGGCACTCTGACAGGTGCCTGATGACTTCTCTGTCACTTGTTAAAGCAACTGCCTCAAGAGACCGGGCCTCTCCAGGAGCCCGGCCTGTTTCGATGGCTCAGCACCCTGAGCTCTGTGGCTTGCTCTCTGTGTGCTGGGGCTCCCCAACAGGCAGTGCTGCGTGTGCTGTGCTTGACAAGGTGGACAGCAGCTTGCCTGAGAATGTCAGTCCGTTTGGATTGTAGTGTTCTCTGAATACAAGTGTTCCCAAGGGAAGACCTCCATCTTTATAGGAAGAGGGGGCAGCATGTCTGACCTTGGCCAAGTGGGGTTGTGGCGAGTTCTGAGTGGATATGCGTGTGATGTGCTGTGGGGCGGGCCCTTTTTTGGTCTGCCTTAGCTCTGTGAACCTGGGCTGTTGTTCACCACAGCTTCTGCCAGAGGCACTCCACTTGAGTTTGAAAGCACAATGCAGAAGGCTGGTGTTCACATCACGGCTGCTCTGCCTTTATCCATTTCATCACTAAGTCTTTCTCGAACTTCTCTGTGTCAGACATTGTCCTAGGTTCTGAATATATTGTGACCAGAATAGACCATTTTTTGTCCTCATGGAGCTTATATTTTACTGGACTTCACTTTCCTATCTGGTCTAAGTCTCTGTCTTCTCATCTAAACATGGGACAGAGAGACCCGTAGAGGTCCCACTTCGCTCAATTGTTAGGGTGATGCAAGAGAGCTGTTGTCATCTCGCCAGCAGTGTCCTTTGTCTTGCCTAGCTGTGTGGTGCCTGGCTCCCCCGTGGGGGTCTGCTGTGGGGATGCCCCTTCTCTCAGCATTTGCCTACTGTTCTGTGTTGGTAGATGCAGGATCAGCAGAGCCTCCCTTGAAGCCCTGGAGATTTGTGGTCCATCCAGCTAGACTCCAACAAAGGCACTCAGAGTCAGGAGTTGGGACTGAGAACCCCCATGGAGGACTCAGCCCACTTGGCTGCTGGGCTTGAGGCAGAGGTTGGGAGACACTGTCATTGGCACAGGGAGAAAGTCATGGCCTTTGCAAGTTCCAGCTGTTTGACCTTGGGCAGGCCCCTTCCTGTCTCTGAGCCTCTGCAGCTTCAGGCAGTTCAGGAGGCAGAGCTTTGTACAGCAAGTTTTACAAGAGTCATTGGTGCAGAGCTGTGTGTCAGCTGATATTTACTCCAAAACGTATCTGTGGGCATCTGGCTACTGGTCACCCTGATGGGAGACTCCCACATAAGTGTAAAATTTGGAAGTTGTTTTGTGGCTGAGGAAGTGCTATAGGGATGCTTAGGATGGAGAAGATAGAATTGTGGTTTTCAGTGATTTGAAGGGCTCACTGTGGGAGATTGACTAGCCTCATTTGATCTGGTTCCAAAGGATAGGACTAGGAAGTTAGGCCTATCATGAATCAGGCACTAGTCTAGATTCTCTCCTTTCATCCTCATTGCAGCCTGTGAAGGCGTTATTCCCATTTTTGCAGATGGGGAACATTGATATTTAGAGGGGTTAAATAAAACCACAGAAGGTTACACAGCTTGTAAGGGGTAGAGCTGGGATTTGAGCCCAGATCTTCAAAGCTGGAATGACGTAATGAGGGCACATTTCCATTTGATTTAAGAAGCATTAGTTTAAAATCTTGAAACTGACCAGTAGTGGAATAGGCTCTCTGGAAGAGCGTGAGCTTCCTGACCTAGTCATGTTGAATCAGGGGGCTTATGGGAGTTGCTGAGAGGAGATTTTCTGCCTCGAGGCCACTTCAGTCCTGCCCTTAGCCCCTTTGTTCCCCAGAAAGTAGGGGGCAGTGAAAATATTTCTTCTATATGAAGGCCTGGAATTTACCAGTGAGTAGTTAGCAAAGCCTGAGATGTAGGGTCCAAGTATGGGAAAAAGTTTTCCCATTTCCCAGTTTTGGGAAAACTGTGTTGGATGGCCTTACGAGTGATCTCAGGAATGTCCCTGTGACCCTGAGGTTGAACTGAGCATTGAGTATGTTTTACTTTTGGAATCAGGAAATAAAAACAGAACTAGGCAAAGTTATTTTTTAAAAATATGGCTGGGCCGAGTGCAGTGGCTTGTGCCTGTAATCCCAGCACTTTGGGAGGCAGAGGCTGGTGGGTCATTTGAGGTTAAGAGTTCGAGACCACCCTGGCCAACATGGCAAAATTCTACTAAAAATACAAAAATTAGCCGGGCATGGTGGCATGCACCTGTAATATCAGCTACTAAGGAGGCTGAGGCAGGAGAATCACTTGAACCTGGGAAGCGGAGGTTGCAGTGAGCTGAGATCATGCCACTGCACTCCAGCATAGGCGACAAGACTCTGTCTCAAAAAAAAAAAAAATGCTGGGCATCTAGGCTCACGCCTGTAATTCCAACACTTTGGGAGGCCAAGGTGGGTGGATCACTAGAGGTTGGGAGTTTGAGACCACCCTGACCAACATGGAGAAACCCTGTCTACTAAAAATACAAAACTGCTGGGTGTGGTGGCGCTTGCTGGTAATCCCAGCTACTTGGGAGGCTTAGGCAGGAGAATCACTTGAACTTGGGAGGTGGAGGTTGCAGTAAGCCGAGATCTTGCCATTACACTCCAGCCTGGGCAACAAGAGCGAAACTCCATCTCCCAAAAAATAAAAAATACAGGCCGGTGCAGTGGCTCACGCCTGTAATCCCAGCACTTTGGGAGGCCAAGACCGGTGGATCACGTGAGGTTGGGAGTTCAAGACCAGCCTGACCAACATGGAGAAACCCCATCTCTACCAAAAATAAAAAATTAGCTGGGCATGGTGGTGCATGCCTGTAATCCCAGCTCCTCGGGAGGCTGAGGCAGGAGAATCACTTCAATGTGGGAGACAGAGGTTGCAGTGAGCTGAAATCATGTTATTCCATGCCAGCCTGGGCAAGAAGAGCGACACTCCATCTAAAAAAAAAATTAAATAGGCTGGGCGTGGTGGCTCACGCCTATAATCCCAGCACTTTGGGAGGCCGAGGCGGGTGGATCACGAGGTCAAGAGGTCAAGACCATCCTGGTCAACAAGGTGAAACCCTGTCTCTACTAAAAATACAAAAAAATTAACTGGGCATGGTGGAGCGTGCCTGTAGTCCCAACTACTTGGAAGGCTGAGGCAGGAGAATTGCTTGAACCCAGGAGGTGGAGGTTGCAGTGAGCCAAGATCGTGCTATTGCACTCCAGCCTGGGTAACAAGAGCGAAACTCCGTCTCAAAAAACAAAACAAAAAAAATAACAAAATTAAATAAGTAAAAATAAAAAGCAAAAATGAAAAATGTGCCCAAAGCATCATCCTTCCTTAAATATGGGCTGGATGTGGTGGCTTACCCATCTAATCCTAGCACTTTTGGAGGCTGAGGTGGGAGTATGGCTGATACTTGAGGATGTGTTCTCTCAAAACCAGAGTAACCTAAGAAAAAGCCGTTGGATTCAGGAAACCAGAATCCAACTACAGAGAAGGATGGGGTATTCTAGGGATACTAATGGATGTGAATTCCAGAGAGGTATTAGACCTGATGGGGAAGGAGACAGAGGCTCCAGGAGATGACAGGGCTGGTGCATCTCCTAATGCATTCATAATATTGAGCGCTGTAGCCAATGGAGGATTTGAGAATGAATTTGTGATAAGCACACCAAGTGCTGAAGTTTGTTTTCTTTGGGGCAGGGAAATGGGTTGGGACTTGATTCCTGGTTTCCTTTATAATGATAGTTTTTAAATTTTAATAATGCATAAAGATGTTACTTTGATCAAAATAATTATATTAAAAACAAAACTATCAGCTGGATGTGGTGGTTCACGCCTGTAATCCCAGCACTTTGGGAGGCTGAGGCAGGTGGATCACGAGGTCAGGAGTTCGAGACCAGCCTGGCCGACATGGTGAAATCCCATTTCTACTAAAAATACAAAATATAGCCAGGCGTGGTAGAAGGCGCCTGTAATCCCAGCCCCTCGGGAGGCTGAGGCAGGAGAATTGCTTGAACCCAGGAGGCAGAGGTTGCAGTGAGCCGACATCTTGCCACTGCACTCCAACCTGGGTGACAGAGTGAGACTCCATCTTGGAAAACAAAAATTAACAAATATTACTAATAAGGGTTAGTGTTATCATGGTTGTATTTGCTCAGAAACTTTAGCCCTGATACCTGCAGTGTGGGTACAGAGGATTCCATGGTAGCAGGGATTGGGGAGGAAGAAATGCAGTAGAGACTAGTGTTTGCTGCCTACCTTGGAGTCACTGAGTATTAGGCACCCACAGGATGCTCTGCACCAGGCCAGGGTGTCTGGTGGAAGGGGTGGTGGTGGTAGAGGTCGCTGGATGGGCTTCAGGGAGTCTGTAAAATTGTGTGTTTTATGTCTTTTCTCTATTTTCTTCATGAACTATATCTTGCTTTATATAACGGAAGAAAAATCCTGGTAATTTTTTTTTTTAATAGAACTAGGTCGGCCTGGTGCGGTGGCTCACACCTGTAATCCCAGCACTTTGGGAGGCCGAAGTGGGTGGATCATGAGGTCAAGAGATCGAGAACATCCTGGTCAACATGGTGAAAGCCCATCTCTACTAAAAATACAAAAAATTAGCTGGGCATGGTGGCGTGCGCCTGTAGTCCCAGCTACTCAGGAAGCTGAGGTGGGAGAATTGCTTGAACCCAGGAGGCGGAGGTTGTGGTGAGCTCCGTCTCAAAAAAAAAAAAAAAAAGGAACTAGGTCTCACTGTGTTGCCCAGGCTGGTCTTGAACTCCTGCCTCAGCCTCTCAAAGTGCTGGGATTACTTTTAGTATTTTACCTATTGTATAATTACATAGTTGCTATTCTTTGGGACTCCATTCATGTTATTTCATGCCTCACAGTAAATCAGAGTAACATACATGTCATTTTATTCCTTGAATAATATTTCAGCTACTATTCTTTTTTTCCAAATGAGGAAATTGGGGTGAACGTGCTTGTCACGTAGGTAGTAAGTGACAAGCTGGGCTTTGGAGCGAGGATTATCTTTACTGTGCCATATTGCCCCTGGTAAACCCTAGGTCATAGTTCAGGCTTTTAGGACGGCGAGCCATACCCTCCCCTGCCTGGCTGGGTTTCCAACCTCACCTTCCACTATTTCCTGCTTTGACTTTTTTTTGAGACAGAGTATCCCTCTTGTTGCCCAGGGTGGAGTGCAACAGCACGATCTTGACTCACTGCAACCTCCACCTCCCAGGTTCAAGCAGTTCTCCTGCCCCAGCCTCCTGAGTAGCTGGGATTACAGGCATGTGCCACCAGGCCTGGCTATTTAAAAAAAATTTTTTTTTGAGACAAAGTCTCATTCTGTTGCCCTAGCTGGAGTGTAGTGGCATGATCTTGGCTTACTGCAACCTCTGCCTCCCAGGTTCAAGCAGATTCTCCTGCCTCAGTCCCCCATGATAGCTGGGATTATAGGCATGCACCACCATGCCCAGCTATTTTTTGTGTTATTAGTAGAGATGGGGTTTCTCCATGTTGGTCAGGCTGGTCTTGAACTCCTGACCTCAGGTTATCCACCCACCTCGCCTCCCAAAGTCTTGGGATTGCAGGTGTGAGCCACCGCTCCTGGCCTCCTGCTTTGTCTTTTGCCTCCCAGCATTGTGAGTGATTGGCAGCTTCTGCACGCTTCACTTGGTGAATCTGTCTTTGTGTATACTGTGTGTTCTCTTCACCTGCCCTGCAGACACCTGGTTGCCCTCTGCCACTGGGTGCTGCCCTCTCTGTGAAGCCTTGTGGAGACATCCCTAGCAGAGCTCATTCCCCGTGCTCCACTCCTGCCCCTCATGTGTGTGTCCTTCTTTCAAAGGTTACAGTGATATTTTGCATTTACTTCTTGATCTTGGCGAGACTGATGTGTATTAGTGTAGGAAGCATTTCACTCCTCTTGGTATCTGAGTCCTTTTGCTCAGCACATAATAGAGGATAAATGTGCTGCTAGGAAACAGGTTACACGACAAGTAACCATCAATCTCTTCTAATAGCTTCGCCCATCTCAGATGCATTCTCTAGAGAGCAACCACGGTGATATTTATTTATTTATTGTGATTTTTTGTGAGATAGGTTCTCACTTTATTGCTCAGGCTGGTCTCAAACTCCTGGCCTCAAGCGATCCTCTCGCCTCTGCCTCCCAAAGTCCTGTGGTGATTTTTATTATTTATTTATTTGTTTGTTTATTTTTTGAGACGAAGTTTCCCTTTTGTTGCCCAGGCTGGAGTGCAATGGCGCTATCTCAGCTCACTGCAATCTCCGCCTCCCGAGTTCAAGTGATTCTTCTGCCTCAGCCTCCCGAGTAGCTGAGGTTACAGGCATGTGCCACCATGCCCAGCTAATTTTATATCTTTAGTAGAGATGAGCTTTCACCACATTGGTCATGGCTGGTCTCAAACTTTTGACCTCAGGTGATCCACCCACCTTGGCCTCCCAAAGTGCTGGGATTACAGGTGTGAGCCACTGCACCCAGTGGATTTTTATTTTAGTGCAAATGTGATGCTGTCATGATCCTGATTAAACCTTCAGTGGCTTCCTGTTGCTTTTAGGATCAAGTTAAACATTTAACATGTCCTACTGTCAAGCTCCTCTGCACTTAAAAGACAGGGCCAAGACCTGACTATACCAGATACAATGAGCCACTTTCGCTATCCGACTGTTTGTTACTGATATAGACAGCGAAAGGGAGAATAAGCCACAAGGACCAGCTCCCTGGTCCTCTTCTGGAATACCAAAATGGATGACACCGAAACAAAAGAAGCTGATGACTGCGTCACAAGGTATGGAGTGCCCTGTTGCCGAGAGCCACGTCCAGACTGCAGCCAAGGGGTTTCCCTTCCGCAGCTCTAGTGTGAGGGGGGTGGGGCAGAAAGCACCTCACCCCATCAGAACTTGGAGGCAGGAGAAACTGTCTCCTGACAGACTTCCTGGGGAGATAGGAAGGCAGGTGGGAGGTGGGCTCAGAGCAACTCCTTAGAGGCCTCCTGTCCTTTCAGGCTCCAGGAGGATCAAGGTATTCTGCCAAGACTCAGATACCCCGTGGCTCCAAGTTGTTAGGGCACCATTGTGTAGCTTTTCTACACCTTCAGTGTTCCTCGTGATACCTGGTTCCTTTTTCTCTCTTCAGTCTTACTTTCTGCCATTTCTTCTGCACTTTGCTACAGTCAAGCTGATTTTCTTTTCTTTCTTTTTTTTTTTGAGACAAGGTCTCACTCTGTCGCCCAGGCTGGAGTGCAGTCGCGCAATCTCGGCTCACTGCAGCCTCCACCTCCCGGGTTCCAGGGATTCTCCTACCTCAGCCTCCCGAGTAGCTGGGATTACAGGTGCGCACCACCACGCCCAGCTAATTTTTTTATTTTTAGTAGAAATGGGGTTTCACCATGTTGGCCAGGCTCGTCTCAAACTCCTGTCCTCAGGTGATCCACCCACTTCAGCCTCCCAAAGTACTAGGATTATAGGCGTGAGCCACTGTGCCGGGCTGGTTTTCTTTTCTTTTAATTGCAGATGCTTTCTTGCCATGAGAACCTTGCATATGCTGTTCTCTCTGTGCCCAGTTCCCTGGACGCCTTCCCCGAAAGCCCATTTGTTTAGCCTCAGATCAAACATCACTTTCTTGGAGGAGCCCTTACCCAATTCTAGACTAGGCTGGCCATATTTATGCTGTTACAGCAGCTTAACTTTTCTCTCATAGCACTTCTCTCACATGGTCACTTACACAGTCCCTTGAGTGATTACTTGACATGTTTTCTCACCTAAAATTCAGCACCAAAACACATAATCTGGGACTGGAGAAGTATTTAATGAATCAGGAACATGTTAGTTTAAATTGGGGAGGTAAAGGAACATGGTTAGTTTAAATGAGGGGGGAAGCATTGACTTGCAGATTGGAGGGCTTGAATTCTGCCTCTAACTGCTTTTAACTAGGTATGTGACCTTAATATTCATATCCTCATCTGGCAAATGAAGAAAAAATTCTTGATGATCTGAGGTCATCTTGGGTTGTGATAATCTGTACTTCTAGATGAATCATCTAATTAACAGAGCTCTAGAGGGCTGCTTATCTAAGGTGAGAATCCACCTGCCTATTTGGCCTCTCTGCTTGGGTATCAGTCCAATGTCCAGAACCAAACTCCTGATCTCACCTTGCATGCCTGCTCTTCCTGTTGCCTTCCCCATTTCAGCATTTCAGTTGTTTTTATTTTTTTAATTTTTTTTAAAAGACGGAGTTTCACCATGGTGGTCAGGCTGGTCTTGAACTCCCGACCTCAGGTGATCCACCCACCTTGGCCTTCAAAGTGCTTGGATTACAGGCCTGAGCCACTGCGCCTGGTCCCCATTTCAGTTTATAGCAACTCATTCTTCCAGCTACTTAGGTCCAAAACCTAAGCGATATTCTTGACTTCTTCCCTCACACCCCTTGGCCAACTTTTCAGCAAATCATACTGTTGTTACCTTCAAAATATATCCAGACTCCAGCCCCTTCTTACTACCTCTACCAGTACTTCTGTGATCTTAGTCTCCAGCATCTTTCACTGGGCTGTTGTGTTGGCCTCCTACCTGGTCTCTCTGCTTCCCTCTGTTCTACTGAGAGCAGCCCCAGGTCCTTGTAAAAAATGAAGTCAGGTTACATAATTCCTCTTCAGCATTCTCCATCCCACTCATAGTCGGCAGAATCTTAACCGTATTCTACAAGGTCCTGTATATAGTCTGATTCCCCTGCTCCCTCTTGATCTTCCTCTTACTGTTTTCCCTGTTTGTCTGCTCTAGCCATACTGGCTTCCTTGCTTAAAACACGTAAACATAAAGTTTACTGTCTTACCCATTTGCGAGTGCACAGTTCAGTGGCATTAAGTACATTCACATTGTTATGCAGCCATCACCACTATCCATCTCCAGAACTTGTTCATCTTGAATAGCTGAAACTAACTCCCCATTCCCTCCACCCAGCCCCTGGCAACCACCATTCCGCTTTTTGTCTCTATGAATTTACCTACTGAGTATCTCATGTAAGTGGAATCATACACTATTTGTTTTTTTGTTGTGTGTGTGTGTTTTTTTTTTTTTTTGAGACGGAGTTTCACTCTTGTTACCCAGGCTGGAATGCAATGGCGTGATCTCGGCTCACCGCCACCTTCGCCTCCTGGGTTCAGGCAATTCTCTTGCTTCAGCCTCCTGAGTAGCTGGGATTACAGGCACACGCCACCATGCCCAGCTAATTTTTTTTATTTTTAGTAGAGACGGGGTTTCACCATGTTGACCAGGATGGTCTCGATCTCTTGACCTCGTGATCCACCCGCCTCAGGCTCCCAAAGTGCTGGGATTACAGGCTTGAGCCACTGTGCTCGGTTTGTTTGTTTTTTTTTTTTTTTTTTGAGATGGAGTCTTGCTCTGTCACCCAGAGTGCAGTGGCGTGGTCTTAGCTCACCGCAGCCTATACCTCCTGGGTTCAGGCGATCAAGTATTTCTCCTACCTCAGCTTCCCGAGTAGCTGGGATTATAAGCACGTGTCACTATGCCCAGCTAATTTTTGTATTTTCAGTAGAGATGGGGTTTCACGACTTTGGCCAAGTTGGTCTCAAACTCATGACCTCAGGTGATCTGCCTGCCTTGGCCTCCCAAAGTGCTGTGATTACATGCGTGAGCCACCTCACCCAGCGTTTTGTTTTTGAGATGGAATGTCACTCTGTTGCCGAGGCTGGAGTGCGGTGGCACAATCTCAGCTCACTGCAACCTCTGCCTCCTGAGTTCAAGTAATTCTCATCCCTCAGCCTCCTGAATATCTGTGATTACAGGCATGTACCAGCATGCCCAGCTAATTTTTGTATTTTTAGTGGAGACAGGGTTTCACCATGTTTGCTAGGCTGGTCTCCAGCTCCTGGCCTCAAGTGATCTGCCTGCTTTGGCCTCCCAAAGTGCTGGGATTACAGGCATGAGCCATTGCACCCAGCCTGTTTTGTTTTTATAGAAACAGAGTCTCGGCTGGATCAAAATATCAAACATATTTTGTGTGTATGCATAACAGTCAAAATTTGGAAGCACTCACACTAAGGTTCCTTTTGGCTGAGAACATCCTGTGGCCAATATTTGGATTTTTCTAGGGCCTTCTCTGAGGTGGCTTGATGAGGATTTAATGGGCTTTGAACGACTTCATACTTCCCTGAAGCCTCTCCACAAATGCCCATTATAATTTGAAGCAAGTTACTCCTTCTCTCTGTTAGGCTTTTGCATCTCTAGCCAGTATTCTTGAACTTGAACTCAGACTTAATCCAGTTTGAGCCTGGATAAAATCTTGGCCTCTTTTGTACTTTGATTGCTCATATTTCTGTGGCTTCACTGAATCTTGCACCTAATGTATAAAACAGCAACTATAACACTACCACACTTTTTGTTTTGGTGTCTTTCTTATCCTAGCAGATGGTAATCTTGAGTGTAGAGACCCCATAGTGGTGTTCCCAGTGTTCAGTGTGGTACAAGTAAGCATCCCTCAGGTGCGCTATAGCAGATGCAACATGGGCGTGCCAAGATAATGAGCCCTGGCCCCACCCCACCCTAGCAGGGTGATGTGCTGAGCCTGCCCATTGCCTCCTAGCAGTAGGCTTGTCTGCTTACTGCTTGTGGTGTTCATATGCCTTAACTTGGAAAAGTCTGGAAGCCTTGTGGTAACAGTGTTTGGCCCCTAGGAAGGTATTCATTGTTTTTTTGTTTTTGAGACGGAGTTTCGCTCTTGTTACCCAGGCTGGAGTGCAATGGCGCCATCTCCGCTCACTGCAACCTCCGCTCACTGCAACCTCCGCCTCCTGGGTTCAGGCAATTCTCCTGCCTCAGCCTCCTGAGTAGCTGGGATTACAGGCACGCGCCACCATGCCCAGCGAATTTTTTGTATTTTTAGTAGAGACGGGGTTTCACCATGTTGACCAGGATGGTCTCGATCTCTTGACCTCATGATCCACCTGCTTCGGCCTCCCAAAGTGCTGGGATTACAGGCTTGAGCCACTGCGCCCGGCCGGTATTCATTGTTAAATGAAGTCTTCATTAAGTGAGGTAGACTAGAGGGATCATCATTCTCCCTGTTTTATAGAAGAAAGAGTAAGCTGGGTGACCAGCCAGGGGCCTAATCACAATTGAGTGCTGTTTTGAGTCTCACGTGCATCCTGGGGCACCACACTGGGTTGCATTTCACATGTGCACACGTGTAGCTTGTTGATTACTCACATGTACATGAAGGTGAAGGCTGTGGCTAAGCCAGAAGGGCCTGGGTTGTGGGAGGTTCTTCCTTGATACACATAAATCCATTTTGACATTGGCGCATTTTCCTCCAGGCTTTTGGGGATTAAAGGGGTTTATTGGAGAGTCTGCTTGCTGGGAAGGAATATTTATAGACTGTGGGCTGGAAGGAACTTTGGAGAACATCGGGTCCAGTGGTTACCAGATGTGGCTATCTCAGAGTAACCTAGTAATCTTTTACGGATGCTTAGGCCCTACTGCAGTAGATCTGGTTCAGAGCTCTGGGAGTGATAGATCCTAGAAGCTGAGTTTTTATAAAACCTCCCAGGTAATTTGGATGCAGATGGAATAATCCAGTTCTCCTTCCCCTTTTTTTGAGATAAGGTCTTCCTCTGTGGCCCAGGTGGGAGTGCAGTGGTATACACCATCACAGCCCATCCCACCTCACAGCTATCCTCCCACCTCAGCCTCTCAAGCTGGGACTACAGGTATGTGCCAGCATGCTCAGCCAATTTTGTTTATTTTTTGTGGAGACAGGGTCTCACTGTGTTTTCTGGGCTAGTCTCAAACTCCTGAGCTCAAGCCATCCTGCCACCTCGGCCTCCCAAAGTGCCGGGGATTACAGGTGTGAGCCCTGCGCTGGCCAAATAAATAATAATAATACTTTTTTTTTTTTGGAGATGGAGTCTCCCTCTGTCATCCAGCCTAGAGTGTAGAGGTACAATATTGGCTCACTACAACCTCTGCTTTCCAAGAATTTAAGCAGTTTTCTTGACTCAGTCTCCTGAGGAGCTGGAACTACAGGTGCATGCCACCATGCCTGGCTAATTTTTGTCTTTTTAGTAGAGACGGGGTTTAACCATGTTGGCCAGGAGGGTCTTGATCTCCTGACCTTGTGATCCACCCGCCTCAGCCTCCCAAAGTGCTGGGATTACAGGCGTGAGCCACCGTGCCTGGCCTAATAATACTCATAGTAGTACTACCCAGACTACATTCTTAATTTCTTCCAAAATGTCTTTGACAGCTATCTTTTTCCAAATCAAGATCTAATAAAAAACATTATACACTGCATTGGTTTTTCCATTTCTATCTCTCTTAATCTACAACAGCACCCCCACTTCCTGCCCCAGCCCTTTCAATTCCATGACATTGACTCTTTGAAGAGACCAGGCCAATTTTCTTATAGAATGTTGACTTTCTGGGTTTGATTGATTGTTCTTTTTTCCCCCTGCATTTCACTTACTCTGGAGGTAAGTTTCCAAAGCTTGCTTAGATTCAGTTTAAACATTCTGGGCAAGAATTCTTCATAGGTGAGGCCATGTCACCAGGAGGCACCTGTCCTGCTGTCGGTGGTGCCACATTTGATCTCTGGGTTACAGTGGTGGTAACCAGATCCTGCTATTATAAAGGTACATTTTTTTTCCTTTTCCTTCAGAATGATAACTTCCTGTAAGTACACTTGCTGAAACAAAGGGTTTACACATTTGAAAAAACCAAAACACTTGATTATTGTCAAATAATCAAACTAAATCAACTAAACAATTATGCTACTCTACACTTCAGGGATTGTGCTTTTCTGCATCTGTTTGCCTGGTTTATTTTTTCTTTTTCTGATTGCAAAAGAAACATATATCATATAATATTAAAAAGTTACAGGTCAGGCACGGTGGCTAACGCCTGTAATCCTAACACTTTGGGAGGCCGAGGCGAGTGGATCACCCGAGGTCAGGAGTTTGAGCCCAGCCTGGACAACATTGTGAAACCCTGGCTCTACTAAAAATATAAAAATTGGCTGGGCACAGTGGCTCTTGCCTGTAATCCCAGCACTTTAGGATGCCGAGGCGGGTGAATCATGAGGTCAAGAGATCAAGACCATTCTTGTCAACCCCGTCTCTACTAAAAATAAAAAAAAATTAGCTGGTCGTGGTGGCATGCACCTGTAGTCCCAGCTATTTGGGAGGCTGAGGCAGGAGAATTGCGTGAACCTGGGAGGCAGAGGTTGCAGTGAGCCAAGATCGTGCAACTACACTCCAGCCTAGGCGACCGAGTGAGACTCTGTCTCAGGGAAAAAAAAAAAAAGCTACTGAAGTGGCCATGTGATCCTAGGACTTTGGGAGGATGAGGCTGGCAGATAACTTGAGTCCAGTGGATCACTTGGGGCTAGGAGTTTGAGACCAGCCTGGCTCACGTGGTGAAACCCTCGTCTCTACTAAAACTACAAAAATTAGCTGGGAGTAGTGGCAGACACCTGTAATCCTAGCTACTCAGGAGACTGAGGCAGGAGAATCACTTGAACCCAGAAGGCAGAGGATGCAGTGAGCTGAGATCGCACCACTGCACTCCAGCCTGGGCAACAAAGCGACAAAACTAGAGATCACGGAATTAAGTCATAATTTGATAGCTGGTATGTAGTGACTCCAGGATGCAAGCTCAGGTCTCTCTGTGATGGACCACTTCTTTGGATTCTGCTACCTCTAGCATCTTGGCCAATCCCTCCTATCTCATACAGCCCATCCTTTCCCGGCGCAGTATGATAGTTCAGTCAGATTGCCCAACCCAGCTCCAACACTTAACTGCTGTGACCCTGGGGAAGTTATCAGAGCTCCCCAAGTCTTAGTTTTGCCATAAAGACAATGAAGATAAACTTCATAGCATTGATATAAAATAAAATCATCTACATAAAATGCTTGGCACATGGCCTGTTCATAGCAGAAGTGTTCCATGTGTTACAGTGTTATAAGGAAATGAATGTAAAACTAAAGTGGTGACATTGTGTTACTTCTCCGGATATTGCCGGAAACAGCATGCCTCTTCATATTTTTCTTACTGCAGACAGTTTAAGGTCCCTGTGGCTGACTAGCATTTTCCAGAAGCCTTAGCTCATCGGGTCCTTTGGCATTCCTGACCCCCTCTGATGTATTCCAGCTGCTCTGTACTGCTCCTCCTTGGTTACCTGACCCCCTTCCAACTTTGGACAAGTCATTCTAAAACTCTAAACTGAATTATTTAGGTGCCTCTTTTATCTCTCCAGATTATTTGTAATTTGTTAGAATTAGCCTTGGAAAGCCTGCCATCTCTCTCAAACCCCTTCTGCTCATGGAGTCCTGGCAGTGGAATCTCATGTATCTGTTATCTGGGAAATTCAGAACCAGCCTTCTTCAAGGGCACTGAACATAATGAACTTCCCTGGCCAGAACAGATTCTAAAGGGACCTGCCACAGGGCTTTACAGATGCAGTTTTTCTTCTGTTGGGAATGGTTTCTGTCCACCACCATTCCCAGGCTGCCCTTGGCCTAGGGACTATCCAGTTGATCCGTCAAACTCCAAATAGATTTTACTTTCTCAGGGAACCCTTCCCTGAATCCCCAGCCCTATCGGAGTCTCCCACTATACATGCCCTTTGCCTCTTCTTGACTTCATTTGTGAGATGATGTCTGTCTCCATTTTAGTCTATAAGCTCCACTAGGGAGAGATGGTGTCTGTTTATTCATAAGTAAATTCCCCCAGCCTGAACAGCAAGCCTGATACACAGGAGGTGTTACATAAATACTAATTAGTTAAACAAAGGGATGTTGTTTCTACTTTCCCAACCAGCTCTTCCTTACTACGGAGGGTTAAATACAGAGCAGGTTCAGATAGCCTTGCAAGAGCAGTTACCAAAGCAAATCAATACTTTACGTCTTAGATGCTTTTAGTAAGACTGTAAAGAGGATCAACATTTTTGAAAGACAATTAGGCAGTACATATTAAAATGCAAAGTGTATGTGCTCTTTGACTAGCTTGCTTTCTTCCAGGAAACTAATTAAAATACATGAAAGAGCAGAGAGACAGACAAAGACACTGTCTGCAGCACTGTTTTTAAAGAGAACAACCCAATTGTCCATACACAGGGCACTGACTGAATAAATTCTGGCTCATGCGCCATGGAATGCCACTCAACAGCTGTTTAAAAACAAGATAATGGTGATGGTTGCACAACATGATGAACGTAATTAATACTAGTGAATTCAATGCTGAAAGTGGTTAAAATGTCAAATTTTTAGATTTGACCCCACTTTTTGTTAAAGAGTAAGACAAGTCACCCTTTACTAGCAGGAAAACCTCCATGACAGATCAAATGAAAATAAGAAGTAGCTAAACAGTATTAGAATATGAGACTCTGTCTCAAAAAAAAAAAAAGTTCAGTTTCTCACGTGCACTGACCACAGTTCCCACATGGCTAGTGGCTCCTGTATTGGACAGCACAGATATAGAACATGTTCATCGGGGCAGGAAGTCCTCTTGGATGGTGGTGGGTACAGAGAACAGACACTTTCGAATAGTAGGAAAGCAGAATGGCATGGTGATTAAGGGTGAAATATGTAACTGATTTCATTTGTGTTTAACACCGTGAAGTGTCTCTCCATTAAGGAGTTAAACAACTTGCCTGGAGCAACAGTAGGCACGTGGGTCAGTCAGGCTGGATTTAGGTCCCTCTTCCTACAGCGTGTCCTTGTCATTGATCCTCCACGTAAGCCTCAGTTTCCTGACTAGGGAAAGAGGATAATCATAGGAGCCACTTCACTGGGTGGCTGTAAAGATTAGACCACGTAATACATTCCAGGTGCATCACTCTGCGCTTGTCTCACATAGGTACACCATAGTCTTTCTTTACCCATAAGTTGTATTCTGTATCAACATATGATTTTGTTTTTTGGGGTTTTTCTTTCTGTTTTTGTCTTTTGTTTTTGTTTTGTTTTGTTTTTTGAGATGGAGTCTCTGTCATCCAGGCTGGAGTGCAATGATGGGATCTCTGCTCACTACAACCTCTGCATTCCAGGTTCAAGCGATTCTCCTGCCTCAGCCTCCTCAGTAGCTGGGATTACAGGTGCCTGCCACCACACCCCACTAATTTTTGTATTTTTAGTAGAGATGGGATTTCACCATGTTGACCAGGCTGGTCTCGAACTCCTGACCTCGTGATCCTCCTGCCTCAGCCTCTTAAAGTGCTGGAATTACAGGCATGAGTCACTGCACCCAGCTTGTTGTGTTTTGAGGTCTTGTTCTGTTGCCCAGGCCAGAGTGCAGTGGCAAGATCATAGCTTACTGCAGTCTGGAACTCATGGGTTCAAGTGATCCTCCTGCCTCAGTCTCCCAAAGTGTTGGGATTATGGGTGTGAGCGTGGCCTATTTTGTCCTTGAGAGCTTTTGCTATGTTGGCCAGGTTGGTCTTGAATTCCTGATCTCAAGCAATCTTCCTGCGTCGGCCTGCTAAACTGTTAGGATTACAGGCGTGAGCCACCATGCCTGGCCCAGCATTATTTCTTAAGCCTATTTCTAGGTATTGATATGTAGTCTGTAGTTTGCTTAACTGTGTCCTGGCTGGTGGGAATTGGCCCTTTGGTTTTTCCTGCTACTATAGAAAGGATTATAATTTATTGCCTTGCCAGCTGGACTAGGCAATAGGTATTATTACAGTTGTTTTTATTTCTACGGAAACTGAAGCTTAGAGCAATTAATTTGTAAAAATAAACAGATTGGTAATTTCACATTGGAAAGATATCTAAGATGTGTTAGTAAATGAAAAAGATGAGTTGCAGGCCAGGCTTGGTGGCTCACGCCTGTAATCCCAGCACTCTGGGAGGCTGAGGTGGGTGGATCACTTGAGGTCAGGAGTTTGAGACCAGCCTGGGCAATGTGGTGAAATCCATCTCCACCAAAAAAATACAAAAATTAGCCAGGGGTGGTGGTACACACCTGTAGTCCCTAGCTTCTTGGGAGGTTGAGGCAGAAGAATTGCTTGAACCTGTGAGGCAAAGGTTTCAGTGAGCCGAGATCACACCACTACATTCTAATCTGGGCAACAGAGCGAGACTCTGTCTCAAAAAAAAAAAAAAAAAAGAAATCAAAAGAAAAAGATGAGTTGCAGAACAACTTGTATGGTTTCTCATTTGTGTGAAGAACATAGTGGGGGTAGCTGTGTAAATACTTACGAACGCACAGGGTAATAATAATAGAAATGTACTTGGTACTAACCTCTCCAGATCCTCACGATAACTCTGTGAAGAAATGATTGCTTGGAGAGGTTAAATTGCCCAGGATTGATAAGTTGTGGAGCCTTCTTTAAACCCAGGGCTCTGCTACTCCATCCACCCCATGCACTGGGCTCCTCCCCCTGTCACGGGGTCGTGTTTATCACTGCAGCTGAAATGTACAATCTTCTTCTACTCACATGCACTGTGGAAGGTCCTTTGACAGCATGTCATTGGTGGGTTCATTGCACCTACCCAGTGAGCAGGCAGTGAAGAGCCATTAGGTTTGAGCTTGAGTGGAAGTGAGTGTAAAGTCTGCACCCGGGATGTCGCCCCTGCCAAAGATAGGTTAGAATGGATGATGGTTGTGGGGGTCCTGTTTCAGAATGTGGCCAATTCTCACTACTGGGTGACTGGAACCAGGAATGCCTGCTGTGGGTACATACTGGGTTCAGCTGCTGAACAGGGTTTGAATTATATATCCAGGTGACATAAAGAAGGGAGCCTGGGGCAGTGGCTTCAGCTTTGCCTCTTCCTTTACCCAGGGTATGATGGGGAACACCAGCCATCTAGAAAGGAAGCAGCTCTTTCCTTATAGCTGTAATTTCTTTCTTTTCTTTTTTTTTTTTTGAGACGGCATATTGCTCTGTCGCTCAGGCTGGAGTGAAGTGGCATGATCTTGGCTCACTACAACCTCTACCCCCTGGGTTCAAGCAGCTCTCCTGCCTCAGCCTCCTAGGTAGCTGGGATTATAAGTGCCTGCCACCATGCCTGGCTAATTTTTGTGTTTTTAGTTGAGATGGGGTTTTGCCATGTTGGCCAGGCTGGTCTCGAATTCCTGACCTCAGGTGATCTACCTGCCTTGGCCTCCCAAAGTGCTAGGATTACAGGCTTGAGCTGCTGCGCCTGGCCTCTTGCTGTCATTTCTTTGGATTCACTTATTCTTTTCTGGTAACAAAGGTACACTTGAGGGTTGTCATTTATAGTTTAAAATTAACTAATACAGGCCAGGTACAGTGGCTCATGCCTGTAATCTCAGTGGTCTGGGAGGCTGAGGTGGGAGGATCACTTGAGACCAGGAGTTTGAGACCAGCCTGGGCAACATAGTGAGACCCTGTCACTACAAAAAAATAAAAATAATCAGATTGGGCGCAGTGGCTCTATAATCCTAGCACTTTGGGAGGCTGAGTCGGGTGGATCACCTGAGGTCAGGAGTTTAAGACCAGCCTGATCAATATGGTGAAACCCCATCTCTACTAGAAATACAAAAATTAGCCCAGTGTGGTGGTGTGCACTTGTAGTCCCAGCTACTCAAGAGGCTGAGACAGGAGAATTGTTTGAAACTGGGAGGCAGAGGTTGCAGCGAGCCAAGATTGTGCCACTAAATTCCAGCCTGGCGACAGAGCGAGACTCCATCTCAAAAATAAACAAATAAATAAAATAAAATAATTGGGTCTTGTATGTGCGCCTGTAGTCCCAGCTACTGAGGCAGCTAAGGTAGAGGGATCGTTTGAGCTCAGGAGTTCCAGACTGCATGGAGCTACCATCTTGCCCCTTCATTCCATCCTGGGGAACAGAATGAGATGCTGTCTCTTAAGAAAGAAAAATTAAATTGACTAACACAGATCCCACCAAAACAATCATTTATTTATTGCTGTATAACAAATTGCCCACAAATTTAGAGGCTTAAAACAACAGGCATTTATCTCATATTTCTGTGGGCCAGGAATCTGGGAGTGACTTGGCTGGGTGGTTCTGGCTTGAGGCCTCTCCAGAAGTTGCAGTGAAGATGTCAGCCAGGGCTAGTTATCTAACGGCTTGAACTGGGGCTGGAGCATTTGCTTGCAAGGTGGCTCACTCACACCTGGCAAGGTGGTGCTGACTATTGGCAAGAGGCCTCTGTTCCTGTCTAGGTGGTCCTTTCCCAGGACTGCTAACAACATGGGGACTGTCTTCCCCCAGAGCAGTCCTAGAAAGAGAAAGCCAGGCAGAAGCTGTCTTTACCTATCTAGTCTCCAAGTCCCATAGCATCACCTGTTACATTCTATAAAGTAGAAATAAGTCCACCATGCATTCAAAGGGAGGGTAATGGCAAGGCGAAGTGGCTCACACCTGTAATTCCAGCACTTTGAGAGGCCAAGGCGGGCGGATCATTTGAAGTCAGGAGTTTGAGACCAGGGTGGCCAACATGGTGAAACTCTGTCTCTACTAAAAATACAAAAATTACCCAGGTGTGATGGTGGGTGCCTGTAATCCCAGCTACTCCAGAAGCTGAGGCAGGAGAATATGAAGCTTGAATCCAGGAGGCAGAGGTTGCAGTGAGCTAAGACCCCACCCCTGTACTCCAGCCTGGGTGATAGAGTAAGACTCTGTCTCAAAAAAAGAAAAGGGAGGGGAATTAGGCATTACCTTTTGAAGGGATGAGGAAACATCCAAAGCTCATGCACAGGGTTTTCCTCATTCATTCTTCCCTCTGACCCACAGATATTTGTTGAATCTCCAGTATGTGCCAGGTAGTGCAGACATAGAGGTGAGTAAGATAAATGAGGCTTGATCTCAACCCTCTAGGAGCTTATAGTACCAGTGGACTACTAGCACTAAGGTTTGGATAGTGCTTTACAGATTAATGAGGACTTTCACTTGTGGTCTCATTGAACCTTCCCAGTATCCTTGTGTGATCAAGTTGGTTATATCCTTATTTTCTATCTCATCTGGGTTTTAGACAATGGGGCTTCTCTTTTTTTTTTTTTTTATTATTTTTTTATTTTTTTGGGGCTTCTCTTATACTGATACAACTTGACTTTGATCCCAGTGATTTTGCCTAGAAATCCCTTGCACTTTTTTCCTACCCCAGGCTGTGTTCCTTGTGGCTGCTTTGTCATCCCTGTGTTGCAGATGAGGAAACTGAGGCTGCAGTTACTAAACAGCTCTTGACACTTTAATTCCTGTACTTTTTCACCAAACTGAGCTGCCCTCAGGGATGGACTCTCCCAAATGCTCCATTGACAGTGGCTGTCATGTTTCTTCTTGCAGAAAGCCCTGGGTGTGCGGCAGTACCATGTGGCCTCAGTCCTGTGCCAACGGGCCAAGGTGGCGATGAGTCACTTTGAGCCCAACGAGTACATCCACTACGACCTGCTAGAGAAGAACATTAACATTGTTCGCAAACGGTAAGGCTGCAGAAGGGAGCCCATGACTGCTGAAGGGTACTGCCTCTGCCTGCCCCAGTCAGGCAGCAAAGGAGGTGTTTCGTGACAGATGGTTGGTGATGGTGGCAGGGTCAAGGTATTCAGGGTACAAAGGTTTCTGCTGAGGAAAGGCACTCCAGATCAGTGGTGGAATTTCTGCCCCCTCTGCCAAGGGAGAATCTGTGTTATTAAGAAGCCTCTAGATGTGAACCATAGCCAGGTCTCAGGAATGCTTTGGTGCTATATAACCTGAACCTCCCAACCTTTTCCTGGCAGGCTGCTGACCTTGGACCTGCCCTCTGGAAGCCACAGGTCCAAAGCATGGAGAATCATCTTCCATTTCCTCTTCAGTGCACAGGCACAGAGGAGAGCTCAGGTCTGAGACACAGAAGATAAACTAAGATGGGATCTTTTTAATTTTTTTAAATTTTGTTTTTATATATTTTTAGAGACAGAGTCTCGCTCTTTTGCCCAGACCGGAGTGCAGTGGCGTGATCTTGGCTCACTGCAACCTCTGCCTCTCAGGTTGGAATAATTCTCGTGCCTCAGCCTCCTGAGTAGCTGCACTTACAGGTGCCTGCCAGCATGCCTGGCTAATTGTTGTATTTTTAGTAGAGATGGGGTTTTGCCTGTTGCCTGGGCTGGTCTTGAACTCCTGAGCTCAAGCGATCTGCCCGCTTTGGCCTCCCAGAGGCCTGGGATTACAGGTGTAAGCCACTGTGCCTGGCCTATTTCATTTTATTTTATTTTATTTTTTTGAGACGGAGTTTCGCTCTTGTTGCCCAGGCTGGAGTGCAATGGCGCGATCTCGGCTCACCGCAACCTCCACCTCCTGGGTTCAGGCAATTCTCCTGCCTCAGCCTCCTGAGTAGCTGGGATTGCAGGCACGTGCCACCATGCCCAGCTAATTTTTTGTATCTTTAGTAGAGACGGGGTTTCACCATTTTGACCAGGTTGGTCTCGATCTCATGACCTCGTGATCCACCCGCCTCGGCCTGCCAAAGTGCTGGGATTACAGGCTTGAGCCACTGCGCCCGGCCTATTTCATTTTATTTTATTATGTTATGTTATATTATGGGTTTTTTTTGTTTTTTTTTGATGGAGTTTTGCTCTTGTTGCCCAGGCTGGAGCGCAATGGTGCAATCTTGGCTCACCACAACCTCCACCTCCCAGGTTCAAGTGATTCTCCTGCCCCAGTCTCCCGAGTAGCTGGGATTACAGGCATGTGCCATCACACCTGGCTAATTTTGTGTTTTTAGTAGAGACGGGGTTTCTCCATGTTGGTCAGGCTTGTCTTGAACTCCTGACCTCATAATCCACCTGCCTCAGCCTCCCAAAGTGCTAGGATTACAGGTGTGAGCTACTGCGCCTGGCCTGTTATGTTATTTTTTGAGACAAAGTCTTACCCTGGTCCAGGCTAGAGTACAGTGGTGCAATCTTGGCTCACTGCAACCTCCGCCTCCCAGGTTCCAGCAATTCTCATGCCTCAGCCTCCGAGTAGCTAGGACTACAGGGATGCACCACCATGCCTGGCTAATTTTTTGTATTTTTAGTACAGAGGGGTTTTACCACGTTGGCCAGGCTGGTCTCAAACTCCTGACCTCAGGTGATCTGCCCGCCTTGACTTCTCAAAGTGTTGGGATTATAGGGGTGAGCCACTGTGCTCAACTAGGACTATTTTTTTTGAGACAGTCTCACTTGTTGCCCATGCTGGAGTGCAATGGCATGAGTACAGCTCACTGCAGCTTCAACCTCCTGGGTTTGAGTGATCCTTTCACCTTAGCCTCCTAAGTACTGGGACCACAAGCATGAGCCACCATGTTCGCCTAGTTTTTGTATTTTTTGTAGAGACAGGGTCTTGCCATATTGCTGCTGATCTCAAACTCCTGGGCTCAAACTGTTCTCCCACCTTGGTCTCCCAAAGTGCTGGGATTACAGATGTGAGCCACAGTGCCTGGCCTAAGGTGGGATCTTCAGCGTGTTTTCTGGGCCTCATTTTCCTCACATGGTAAAATGGCAGTTAGTGCCGCTGTGCTGTCCTGTGTGCCAGGTCATGGGCTAGATGTTGCCACCAAAAGGATGAGTAAGGTACCACAGAGGAGGAGGAGTCGGGGCTGGCAGTGCCCACCAGCCTGCACTGCCACACTTCCACTTTTCTCGTCATCAGGCGTGAAGGAGTGCTGTCATAGAGGTTTGCTTTGATTGATTGGAACCTGAACAACTCCAGACAGGGCTGTGCCCTTGCCTTGCCTGGTGGCTTCTTTGATACTGACAGTGGTGGTCCTGGGAGAAAACAGATCTGAGTCTACCCATTGGGCAGCTGAGGCTCAGCTGGAGAAGGAACCCAGGGCCATGCAGTGCGTGAGGGGTGGTGCCTTGGCTTCGTACCCTCCAGTGCTCTGAGCACTACCCCATACTCCCTTTCTCAAGCCACTTTGCTTTCTGTCTGCTGGTGTCCCCACTTTGGTGTTTGTTTGTTTGTTTGTTTTTTGAGACAGAGTTTTGGTTTGTTGCCCAGGCTGGAGTGCAATGGCGCAATCTCAGCTCACTGCAACCTCTGCTTCCCAGGTTTAAGCGATTTTCCTGCCTCAGCCTCCTGAGTAGCTGGCATTACAGGCGGGCACCACCACACCTGGCTAATTCTTGTATTTTTAGTAGAGATGGGGTTTAGTAGAGATGAGGTTTCATCATGTTGGTCAGGCTGGTCTTGAACTCCTGACATCATGATTTGCCCACCTCGGCCTCCCAAAGTGCTGGGATTACAGGCATAAGCCACCATGCCTGGCCCCCACTTTGGTTTTATTTTTTCTTTTCTTTTCTTTTATTTACTTATTTATTTATTTTGAGACAGAGTTTCGCTGTTGTTACCCAGGCTGGAGTGCAATGGCACGATCTCGGCTCACTGCAACCTCCACCTTCTGGGTTCAAGCAATTCTCCTGCCTCAGCCTCCTGACTAGCTGGGACTACAGGCACGCACCACCATGCCCAGCTAATTTTTGTATTTTTAGTAGAGACGGGGTTTCACCTTGTTGACTAGGATGGTCTCCATCTCTTGACCTCATGATCCACCTGCCTCGGCCTCCCAAAGTGCTGGGATTATAGGCGTGAGCCACCGCGCCCGGCCGGTTTTAAGGGTAGGGACTTCCTTAGTCTGTTTCTCCATCAGCCTCTAGCATGGTGAAACCCCGTCTCTACTAAAAATACAAAAAATCAGTCAGGCATGGTGGCAGGTGCCTATAATTCCAGCTACCGGGAGGCTGAGTCATGAGAATCGCTTGAACCCTGGAGCTGGACGTTGCAGTGAGCTGAGACCATGCCACTGCACTCCACCTAGAGTGGTGTCTCTGGCGCCAGAGGAAGAGACTCTGGCTTAAAAAAAAAAAAGCATTCTATTCTAAGAATTTTTTAGAAGGCCAGGGGAACTTGCTGGGAGACTTGTCTTCCACCTTATGTCTCTGACAGAAGGGCTCTGAGTCTGTTCTTGAGAACTGGATTTGTGTCATGTGGAGAGCAGAGGGGACAGATGGACATGAAGACCCATTTTGTTGTCTTCAGTTAATCCTCAGGGACATTCAAGGATGAACCCATCCTAAAGCTTTGAGCTTTTTTATACAGCTTCAATCATTTGCTGCCAGGCCTTGGGTTTTTAAGCCCATGTGCTATTTTTTTGTCTGCCTTGGGGCCCAGAAGGAGGAGTTTTGCTCCCTGCAGTGAGTCATTGCCTACAGCACTGGCGGTGTTGCCACAATCAGCACAAGCTGTACCTCAGGCTAGTGCTATTTTTATTTGTAGAGATGCTCAGCATGCCAGTTGGTCTGCTGTTGCTGGCAGATCCAGCACCTTAGGGAACTTTTTTTTTTTGGTAGGGTCTTGCTCTGTTGCCCAGGCTGGAGTGTGGTGGTTCGATCTTGGCTCACTGCAGCCTTGACCTTCTGGGGTCAGTCCATCCTCCTGCCTCAGCCTTACCTGTATCTGGGACTGTAGGCACATGCCACCATGCCTGGCTTCTTTTTATATTTTGTAGAGGTGGAGTTTTGCCATGTTGCCCAGGCTAGTCTCGAACTCCTGGACTCAGGTGGTCTGTCGGCTGTCTGCCTCGGCCTCCTAAAGTGCTAGGATGACAATCGTGAGCCACTGCACCCGGCCTGAAACTCTTACCTTGAAGAGGTTGGGTAAACTTGGGGGTGAGGGACTGGAACCCAGCTTGCAGAAGGAAGTTGCTCTGCTTTCTCAGCGTTCATATTGATGATAACAATAATGATAACAGAGGCAGGACGCGGTGGCTGGCACCTGTAATCCCAGCTCTTCGGGAAGATCACTTGAGCCTAGGAGTTCAATACCAGCCTGGTCAATATAGCAGTACTCCATTTCTATAAAAATCAGTTAATAAATAAAATTAACCAGTGTGGTGTTATGTGTCTATAATCCCAGCTACTCAGAGGCTGAGGCAGGAGGATCACTTGAGCCTGAAAGGTCAAGACTGCGGTGAGCAGCCGGGCGCGGTGGCTCACGCCTATAATCCCAGCACTCTGGGAGGCCGAGTCCGGTGGATCACGAGGTCAAGAGATCGAGACCATCCTGGTCAATGAAGTGAAACCCCGTCTCTACTAAAAATACAAAAATTAGCTGGGCATGGTGGTGCGCACCTGTAATCCAAGCTACTCGGGAGGCTGAGGCAGGAGAATTGCTTGAACCCAGAAGGTGGAGGTTGCGGTGAGCCAAGATCGTGCCATTGCACTCCAGTCTGGTAACAACAGTGAAACTCCGTCTCAAAAAAAAAAAAAAAAGAGACTGCGGTGAGCTATGATTGTGCCACTGTACTCCAGCCTGGGTGACACAGCAAGACCCTGTCTGAATAATAATAATAATAATAATAATAATGATGACAATTGGACATTCACCAGGTGCCGGCCTGTTCTAGGTTCCAGATGTGGAGAGACTGTGTAGGTTAGCATCAAGAGCACAGCCGTAGGGCCATGCTACTGCCTCCTGGTGGTCCACCCGTGCCCCTCACTGGCTTCGTGGTCTGGAGCAAGCTACTCTGTCCCTCTGTGCTGCAGCTTCCTCATCTGTGCTGTGAGGATAAAATGAGTTTTATACATGAACATGTTTAAGATAATGCTGAGCTGAAAGTGAATGCTACATTAACGCTGGTCTCTAGTGATGGAAAGCAGATCAGTGGTGGCCAGGCAAAGGGGTGGGAGGGAGTCACCAAGGGGTAGGGAAACTTGCAGGAGAGATAGATAAGGTCAGTATGCCATCGCACTCCATCCTGGGCAACTGAGCAAGACTCTGTCTCAAAAAAAAAGGGCAGCAGCAGCTGTAGAAGTGCAAGCTGTTATCTCATCCCAGCACAAGCCCTGGCCTTTAGAGATGGGCTGACTGAGCTCACTGAGGAGAGCCGTTGCTTATCTTGTTAAATAGTGGCTTCAGTAATAGATTAGGTTTGGGTTTTTGTTGTTGTTGTTGTTGTTGTTGTTGTTATATTTTATTTTATTAGAGACAGCATCTTGCTCTGTTGCTCAAGCTGGAGTTCAGCGGTGTGATCACAGCTCACCGCAGCCTCGATCTCCTAGGCTTAAGCGATCCTCCTGCCTCAGCCTCCTGCATAGCTGGGATTACAGGCATGCATCACTCTACCTGGCTCATTCTATTTTTTACAGAGTTGAGGTTTCACCCTGTAGCCCAGGCTGATCTTGAACTGGCCTCAAACGATCCTTCTGCTTTGGTCTCCCAAAGTGCTGGATTACAGGTGTGAGCCACTACACTAGTCCCCCAGGTCAGGGTTCGACTCCCTCACAGCACTTCTGACTCCCAGACTGACACTTCTTTCTTGGCCTCAAACAATAGAGCAGAGCCTGTCAGATGTGGGTCAAACTCTCCTCTCTAGTTTGGCCTACGCTTTGAGAATTCTGGGGGGCAGAGTGTGAGGTCCATCAGGGGCTATTGTGGCAGGTGGGATGGCTGTTCTGTTGTGGAGGTGTAGCTGGGAGTCAGTGGGGAACGTTGAGCCTGATGGGGAGAGTGGACATGCGCAGAGCTTAGTCTAGATGGGTGGGAGGCTGGTGGGGAGAACAGGGCTGGACCCCAGGGCAGGTTTGGACTGCCATTTTGGCTCTGATGAGAAAGGAAGGGGTGGAGCTTTGGGGGAGGTGGGGCCTAGGAAGAGGAGGAGCAGTGAGAGACAGGTGGCAGTGACTGGGTCTCCATTCTTGAAAGCTGACACATACTCCTGTCTATGTGGTGAAAGCGAGTGGGGCTAATGGGCAAAGCTTTAGTGTCATAGTTGGGTGACCAGGCATCCCTCGCCTGAGACGTGGAGGGTTGTGGATGGCAGATGGGATGCGCAGGTGAAGGAGGTGCTGGTCCTGATTCCTTGCATCTTAATGGGGCTAAAGGCACAGAGGGAAGTAGCGAATCTACCTGTGAACTTGGTCACTCTGCTGAGCCTCTTTCTTCTGGGTTGTTTTGTAAAATGGCAAGAATGATGAGATGTGTGTTATAGGGACTTACTGGATAATAGCATTTAATATGCTGGGAAAGCCAGGATCCTTTGAAGAGAACCAGCCCTGCCTCTTGTGATGTTGTCATTCACTTACTCATCAAGTAATTGTGGAGCACCTAGTGAGTGTCAGGTGCTACGGGAAGTGAGGAGGTGCCGTGGTCAGTAGGACCCAGCAGTCCCCACCCAAGTGGAACGGGAGGTCTTGAGTTCAGGCTCCCTGACCACTATCAAGGTTGCCACATGGACCGAGAGGGAGAGGCAGGGTGGGAGGAGGTCGGTCATGCAGCTGGCACCAGGTCACCCCTTGCTCTTCTCCCAGATTGAACCGGCCTCTGACCCTCTCAGAGAAGATTGTGTATGGACACCTGGATGACCCAGCCGGCCAGGAAATCGAGCGGGGCAAGACCTACCTGCGGCTGAGGCCGGACCGCGTGGCCATGCAGGATGCGACGGCCCAGATGGCCATGCTACAGTTCATCAGCAGTGGGCTGCCCAAGGTGGCCGTGCCGTCTACCATCCACTGTGACCATCTGATTGAGGCCCAGCTCGGGGGCGAGAAAGACCTGCGCCGGGCCAAGGTGAGCTGAAGGTGGCATTGGAGGTGGGCAAGTGGGTGAGAGGGCGAGCGGCCTCACCCTTACACTGGAGCAAACCATGGCATTGCCTCCAGATGCTCACAGGTTTTTGGATTGGTCTGCTTTTAAAACTTGGTTTTGCTCTTTTCTCTTTCTAAAAATACTACTTGCTCATTATGTTACAAAATACAGAGGAAGCCTAGAGAAAGTAAAAATCATCCTTGACCTTAGCACACTAAAGGTCCTTTTTCTGTCCCATTGGGAAGATGATACAGATCCTTCCAGGTGCTCTGGAAGGGACCCTGCAGGACTCCCTTTCTGCCTGAGCAGAGAGGGGCGCATCTTCGCACAGTTTGCCAGCATCCGATTTGCACTCACTCCTGCTCTTCTCTGACCCTCCGAGGACCCTGTCTGGGAGGTAGGCCCGATAGGGTCACTATTTGTAAATTTCAGGCGGCTATGACACCATACTGAGTTCTGTAACCATATGAGAGCACAGTCAGGACTTAGCCCTGATCTTGGCTCCCACTCTGGTCCTCTCTTGCTAAGAAGTCTCCTTTGGGGGCCATTCTGTGAATTTCACTTAACTCCATGGGGGTGGCTGTATGCCATGCTGAAGGCCTTTCCCCCACCCTTCTATGAAATAGAGTCCCTGCTCCTTCTCCCAGGCTTGGCTTGTGGGACCTTTGTGTGAGCCTGCCCTTGGCAACAGCGGACCTCTCTCTGCCAACTCTGGGCCTCCCCACTCTCCAGCCCCTGCAGTGGGAGTGGATGGCCCTCGTGGGGAGGGGCATTGGCAGGAGCTGAATGCTGGCAGGGCCTTGGCTTGTGGGCATGCGATTCAAAGCGCTCCGGCTCCCTGGGGTCAGCACGGCTCAAAGCCTCCCAGCCCCATGGGAAACACTCAGGGCAGCGCTCCCACTCAGGCCTGCTCTTCCACCCTGGCCCCCTGGTGTGTATCCTGGCTCCACTCAGCTGAAAGGAGAGTCCTGGTGGGGGTAATGTTAGGAGCTCCCACAGTGCTGGGAGCTGCACATGGCCAGGAACGTGGGTCCTCTTCAGCCCTGGGGACAGCTGCCCACAGCAGGGCCTTTAGGGGCTGGGTCCTCTGCTTACGTTAGGGGCTCAGGCTCAGTCTTCTGGAGATGAGATTCACAGTCATAGGATTCAGAGCTCATTCCGTCATGCATTCAACAAACATTTATTGAACATTCTTTATATGTCAGGCTCTGGGCTAGGTGCTGGAGTTCAGCGTGAACAGGTCAGGCAGGTGCCCTGCCTTCATGGATCTGGTCAGAGGGGTGTATGCTAAACAGTGGCCAAGGTAAGTAACTGCAGATCTGGATGTGTGTTAGGAAAGAAAAGTGCGGGACTCAGTTGGTATAAGAAAGAGGTCTAGGTCAAGTGTGGTGGCTCATGCCTATAAACCCAGCACTTTGGAGGCCGAGGCAGGTGGATCACCTAAGGTTGGGAGTTTGAGACCAGCCTGACCAACATGGAGAAACCCCAACTCTACTAAAAATATAAAAAATTAGCTGGGCGTGGTGGCGTATGCTTGTAATTCCCAGCTACTTGGGAGGCTGAGGCAGGAGAATCTCTTCAACCCGGGAGGTGGAGGTTGCAGTCAGCCAAGATCGTGCCATTGCACTCCAGCCTGGGCAACAAGAGCAAAACTCCATCTCAAAAAAAAAGAAAGAGGTCTAATTTAGATGTTGGGTGAAAGAGATAGCTTCTTTGAGGATGTGACAGATAACCTGAGACCTGAACATATGAGTTGCATGGACTGAAGGAAGAACATGCTAGAAAGAACAGCATTTGCAAAGGCCCTGGGGCAGGAAGACACTTGATGCTTTTGTGGAAGTGAAAGGGAGCCTGTAGTGCTAAAGTTCTCTGTGTTTGGAAGAGCGGATGGTATGAGGGGGCAGGGACAGCCAGGGACTCGAGGGCTCTGGGAAGGGCTGTGGTCGGCATCCTTAAGTCCTAGAAGAATATAGTCTTTTGTTTTTTGGTTTTGTTCTTTTTTTTTTTGAGATGAAGTCTCAATCTGTTGCCCAGGCCGGAGTACAGTGGCACGATCTTGACTCACTGCAACCTCTATCTCCCGGGTTCAAGTGATTCTCATGCCTCAGCCTCCCGAGTAGCTGAGATTATAGGCTCCCATCACTATCCCCGGCTAATTTTCATATTTTTAGTAGAGACTGGGTTTGATCATATTGGCCAGGCTGGCCTCGAACTTCTGATCTCAGGTGATCTGCCTACCTCGGGCTCCCAAAGTGCTGGGATTATAGGCATGAGCTACCGGGCCTGAACTAGGATATGGTCATTTTTACATGTATTTGTAAAGGGTCCTTCTGGCTGGAGTTCAGTCTGGGGCCCTCCCACACTGCTTCCCCACACTCAACACAGATGTATAGGCACATGCCCCAAGACAGGACCACAGCCTCCTGTCCTTGATACCAATTTCATAAGTGACTAATTTGCAAATGAAAAAGCCGGCATATTAATTATTAATTGGAAAGAGACTGCTCTGGAAACCCAAGTTCTTTACCATTCTTTTACCTGGGAGAACCAAATGGGACTTGAGAAGGACACACCCTGGTCTGGAGTTTCAGTGAAAGGGGCATGTGGTTTGAGTGTATCTTATCAAGGGTCTAAGGGCACTGGCTGGGGCCTCTTCTCTGAAGCATGGCTCTCCCATGCCAGAGGTTGGCAGGTCTCATTTCCTGGTTCCTCCTTTGGAACTTGAGTCCACCAAAGTCCCATCCTTTTGTCACTGGGGTCAGTCTCACTTGTCCAGGGACCTGCCATGTCTTCCAAATAAAGCCTGGCCTCACATCTACTGTGCAGTGGGGCCTCCCCTGTCCCCCACGGAAGCTTCCTTCAGATTACAGGCAGGATGGCTACAGCCTGTGGCATCATTTTGTTTTGCTGAAACCTCCTTTTCAGAACAGTAGCCCATTTGACAACCTTCCATTGGGCCCATGAAACATTCCCAAGAATTCAGCACCTCTGATGGCCAGACATGAGTCCAGGGGCTCTCTCAGGTGTCGTCTAAGTGTGGCATCTCCAGCAAGTTATTTCATCTTGAGCCTCTGGGGTTTTTGGTTTTGTTTTTTTCTTTTGTTTTTGAGACAGAGTCTTGCTCTGTCACCCAGGCTAGAGTGCAATGGTGTGATTTCAGCTCACTGCAACATCCGCCTCCCAGGTTCAAGCAATTCTCCTGCCTCAGCCTTCTGAGTATCTGGGATTACAGGCATGTGCCATTACACCCAATTAAGTTTTGTATTTTTAATAGAGATGGGGTTTCACCATGTTGGTCAGGCTGGTCTCAAACTCCTCATCTTGTGTTCTGGCCATGTTGGCCCCCAAAATTGTGGGATTATAGGTGTGAGCACCGTGTCCGGCCTTACTTTGCTTTTTCTGAGACAGCCTTGCCCTGTTGCTCAGGCCAGAGTGCAGTGGTGCAATCTCAACTCATTGCAGCCTTTAAATCCTAGGCTCAAGGGATCCTCCTGCCTCAGCCACCCAAGTAGCTGGGACCACAGGTGCATGCCTAATTTTTATTTATTTATTTTATTTTTGTTTTTTGAGACAGAGGATTTCTCTGTCTCCTAGGCTGGAGTGCAGTGGTGCCATCTTGGCTCACAGCAACCTCTGTCTCCCAGGTTCAACCATTTCTCGTGCCTCAGCCTCCCGAGTAGCTGGAATTACAGACATGTGCTACCACACCCGGCTAATTTTTGTATTTTTAGTAGAGCCAGGGTTTTGCCATGTTGGCCAGGCTAGTCTTGAACTCCTGATCTCAAGTGATCCGCCTGCCTTGGCCTCCCAAAGTGCTGGGATTACGGGCATGAGCCACTGTGCCTAGGCCAGGGCCTGCCTCTGCACTGCTGGCCTCCGCTGGAGACTTGAGTGCCACAGGGACCCTTGGCAGTTATTTAGGCCAGTCCCTTCTCCAGATAAGGAAACTGAGACCCAGACCAGGGCAGGGACTTGCTCCAAACCCACCATCCTGGCCAGGTGGCACAGAATTAGGGCTCCATCTCTGCTCCTGTCTTTCTCTCTGGTACTGCTAGTGGAGACTGGGCCAACATCTAAGCCCTTTGGAATTATTTTTAGAAAGTCTCCAAGAGAGGGCCTGTCTTCAGAGTCAGAGGGGAGGCTGGTGGGGTGGGGACGGCTTGGTGAGGGTCACCTGGACACAAACTCTGTTGCTAATGCCCAATTATTGATTTGTCTCAATAGGACATCAACCAGGAAGTTTATAATTTCCTGGCAACTGCAGGTGCCAAATATGGCGTGGGCTTCTGGAGGCCTGGATCTGGAATCATTCACCAGGTAAAGTTGGGCTGAGCCTACCGTCCCAAGGGCCCAAGCCAGAGAGTACCTTCCAGGCCTACGGGGGTAGGGGGTTCCAGGCCCAGGGGCTGAGGGGAACTGGATAACATCTCCATCAGCTCTTATGCTCTGCCTCCCTTGTTCTTATACTAATTTTCATTTTGTTGGTAAGAAGTTAAAGTAATTCCTCCTGACCACTCAGGTCCAAGCATTTTAAGTGCATAATGTTTCTTTCTTTCCCCTTTCCCTTCCCCTTTCCCTTCCTTTCCCCTTTCCCTTCCCTTCCCTTTCCTTCCCCTCCCCTCCCCTCCCCTCCCCCTTTCCCTTTTTTTTTTTTTTTGAGATGGAGTCTTGCTTCGTCTCCAGGCTGGAATGCAGTGGGGTGATGCAACCTCTGCCTCCTGGGTTCAAGCGATTCCCCTGCCTTAGCCTCCCAAATAGGTGGGGCTACAGGCACACACCACCACACCCAGCTAATTTTTTTTTTTTTTTGTATTTTTAGTAGAGACCGGGTTTCACCATGTTGGCCAGGATGGTCTTGAACTCCTGACCTCAGGTGATCTGCCCTCCTTAGCTTCCCAAATGACACGTTTCTTTCTACACTGTCTTCTGGGCATGTACTGAAGCATCTGTATCCCCGTAAACTCTCATATAGAACATGGTGTTATTTTGTTTTTTTTTTCACAAGTGTCACCCCGTGTGGCATGCACTGCTGACATTTCATAAGCCCATACTGTGTGTCAGGTACTAGACTGAGCATTTGAAAGATAGTAATTTATTCAGTACTCACCATACCCCTGTGAGGTATGTGCTTTTATTATCCACACCTTACAGAGGTGGAAGCTGAGGCACAGCTGGTAAACTGTGGAGCCAGGATCGTGGGGAGGAGGGATGGGCTGGAACGAGTGCCCCATACCACCCTGCTGCTCTGCCGCCTCCCTCGCCCCCACAGCTCTTTCCACTTCTGCACGTGGCACTCCAGATTCTTTTTGGCTCCTTCATGGCGTTCTGTAGGGCGGAGGTCATGTGTCCATGTCAGCCAGGGGCTCTTCTGAGGCATCCCAAGGATGGATTTTCCTTTGGTGGACAATTTCCTCTCTGGAAGTGCCAGTAAACATGTATATCCTGGGGAGGTGGGGGCTTCCCTTTCTTCCAGGGGCGTGTCAGGGCCACTGACCTGGTTTATATGTCCATTTGCATTCGCCCTGCGTGTATGAAACCCGCCTCTGCCCCTTTGCAAGGTGACCCTTCTCCCCACCTCCATCCCAGTCCTCACTGCCGGGCCTCCTCAGGATGTGCTGAGTCAGGCTGTAATCTGACCTGCATGGGCTCCCAGCACCATCCCCTCTGAAACCAGAGCTAGCAGGACATCACCCCTCTGCTCTGCCCAACTGCCATGCTTGCCAGGAAGGGCTGCCTGGGAATGGCTGGTTGCAGCGGCCTGTGGGGACTAGAAAGCCCCCTCTACAGCAGGGTTAGGGAGTCAGGCGGACCCCATGTTGGCCTTCTGTTAGGAAGGGCACCACAATGTGGGTGTCTTCCTCTCTACCTTGGTACAAATGCCCAGGCCTTTATGGCAGCTCCTGGGCCAAAGTTTGGAGCCGTGAGCGATGGCAGCTCACATCTGCCACTGGCTAATTGCTAAGCATACAGCCTGATGTGTTTGTGTCTTTAAAAAGAAAATGCTGGGCCGGGTATGGTGGCTCAAGCCTGTAATCCCAGCACTTTGGGAAGCTGAGGCAGGTGGATCACGAGGTCAAGAGATCGAGACCATCCTGGTCAACATGGTAAAACTTCGTCTCTATTAAAAACACAAAAATTTAGCTGGGCATGGTGGCATGTGCCTGTAATCCCAGCTACTCAGGAGGCTGAGGCAGGAGAATTGCCTGAACCCAGGAGGCAGAGGGTGCAGTGAGCCGAGATCGCACCATTACACTCCAGCCTGGGTAACGAGTGAAACTCCGTCTCAAAAAAAAAAAAAAAAAGAAAAAGAAAAGAAAATGCCTAGGGACCATGGGAGTACTTTGCAGCAGTCATCAGCAGCCTCAGGCCTCAGGTCCAACCCAAACCTGAACCCCTTTCCCTCCGAGGAGTGCCCTGGCTCCACTTGGCCCACAGACCCTCCTCCTCCACATCACAGCTCTCTGTCCTCTGTGGAGCCTCCCCAGCCCTCCCCGTGCCTGGTACTTCTAGTGGGATCCTCTGTGGGATTTCTTCACATTATGTTCCCAGAATGTGCCAAATGCTTTCGGCACTGAATTGTATGCTCTGTGGGGACAGGGACTGTGGCTTACGTATTCCTCTCTATCTCTGAGTGTGGGGCCCCGTCGGTACAGAATAGGTCCTTAATATGTGTGTGTGTTGTGTGGACAGAGGCTGAATTTCCAGGTGTATGTTCTAGGTGTTAGTCCTTCCCAGCCCTCACCCCCATCTGTCCAGCACACCCACATACTGGGGAGGTCACTGTCACAGCCAGTGTCATCTTGACACCTTCTGCAGTTCTTATATATACCTGACCTCTCCCCTGGATGTGGACCACACGTGTCTACACTGTGTAGATCACCTCGAATTTTGTGTGTCCCACCTTTTTTGTGTGTCCAGCTTTTACAACCTTGAGGCTCTTGAGGGATGTACTCGTCTTAAATCCTTGTACATGGCAGCCTTGACCAGTTCTTCCCAGCCAGGCCTTCCCACTGCATCCCCAAGAGACAAGACCTTTTGCACCTTAGAGTCTGCTGGGCAGATGCTCAGCCTGAGGCAGAGGCTCTGGGGTTTCCATAAGATTCCTGGGAGCACTGGTGGGTGCTGAGAGTTCACAGAGCTTGTCACACCTCTCATCTTCCATGTTCTTCTCCACATACATGGTTGGGGCACTAATTTCATCTGGCACATGAGCAGCAGAACCTCAGACGAAGGTTCTTGCTGCACAACAATCAATAAAAATGTTGCCTTGCCCAGGCACGACTCCCTGGCTCATGGACAGGATCTCATCCAGCCATGATCCACTCATCCAACTCAGTGATCCAGTGACGTGAGCATGATTGTTAGCTATTTTTTTTTTTGATAAGGAAACTGAGCTCGGAGAGGTGAAGTGACTCGTCCAAGGTCCCACAACAACTAGTAGGTGTTGGGGCCAGACCTCAGACCATCACACAGGATGCCTGGCCGGGGCTTACTGGGCAGTGTCCTGCAGCTTCAGGGGGCTGGCACCTCAGAGGTGCCTGGGCCGCACTCAGGTGTTGACCCTATACCTCTGCTACCTTTCTTAGCAGATGTTTTGGTGGAAGTGCCCCTTCCAGTTGGGAGGAACATCTCAGTGAAGGGAATACTGTGAAATGGGACAGGTGATGCAGCATCATGCTGTGAGCAGGTCACATGGGTTCTCAGAGCCACCTCCAGATGGCAAGTGGAAGAGGCCTCACCTATTCTTTGCAGTTGAGGAAAAGTTCATAGCTTTGTGCACCTGTTAGGGCCCCAGGACTTCTTCCTCAGGGGCCTGTGAGGCTGGAGTCAGTTCCTGGAAGAATCACCCACCCAGATGAGAAGCCAGGTGGGGACACTCCACAGCCAGGATGAGGCAGGGCCCAGGCCCATCACAGGACACAGTTTCTCTGGTTCTTGTCACATCTTGGGGTCATGGTGATATGGGTGTTTGGTTACTGTGCTACAAATGAGGAAACTGAGGCACAGGGTGGCACTCACAGGCCCAAGCCATAGAGCAGGAACTATCAGAGCTATTCAGGAGTGCAGGCCACCTGTCCCCCAAGGCTCTGGCTCTTCTTGGTCACGCTGGAGACAGCCTGGACTAAACGGGGCTGCTCCCACCAGTTCCATCCCAGGAGAGTGGCTAGATGTGGGTGGGAGGCCCAGGGTCAGTGGGGCCATTTCGTAGACTCTTTTTGGGCCCCATCTCCATTCTCGGTAAGGGCTTCTAAATATAACATCTTGGATTATTTTTCAGATTATTCTGGAAAACTATGCATACCCTGGGGTTCTTCTGATTGGCACTGACTCCCACACCCCCAACGGTGGCGGCCTGGGGGGCATCTGCATTGGAGTTGGGGGTGCCGATGCTGTGGACGTCATGGCTGGGATCCCCTGGGAGCTAAAGTGCCCCAAGGTGAGGGTGGGGATGGACTCATTCTGGGTTGGCTGCGGGGTGGTGGATGTACAGGAGACAGTGGGACCCAGGAGGGAAAGGGGAACAAGTCAGACTTGAATCTTCTGGGAGGGAGGCAGGGACCAATAAGCAGAACTGGGAATGCCAGCAGGTCCATCCTGATTTCATGGCTGGCACAGGCACACATGGCCTCTTAAAGCTGCCTCGCCCCCTCCTGTCCAGGTGATTGGCGTGAAGCTGACAGGCTCCCTCTCCGGTTGGACCTCACCAAAAGATGTGATCCTGAAGGTGGCAGGCATCCTCACAGTGAAAGGTGGCACAGGTGCAATCGTGGAATACCATGGGCCTGGCGTAGACTCCATCTCCTGCACTGGTGAGGAAGGCGGTCAGGCGACATGGCCCGTGTCCTGTGTTGGGCCTGATGTGTCTCCAGTTGGGAGTAGAAGCAGTGAATGGCCCTCACCTGAGAATCTGTCTGTTCCATTTGGGGGCTTGGGATAGACAAGGAAGAAGGAAATTGGAGACAGTGTTAGAGATTGTCTAGCCCACACCCTCGTTAAACAGGTTAAGATATTGAGACCCTCATCAAGGCTGCCAGTGACTTCCTGTGGCCATACAGAGGTAGGAGCCAAGTCAGCTCCTGCTGCTGGGCCCGGGCCAAAGCACTAGGCCACCTTGGGTACTCCAGATGAATCCAGAGAGGACAGAGCAGTGGTGGGTGGGGGGAGGGAGGTGTGTGGGGGGAGTGAACGAGGAGCCAGAGATTAGGGGCCATGGGGAGAGCCGAAAGCATGAGGAGTACTTGGAAGGCCCTTCCCTTTCCTTATTGAGTGACGGTTTTCACCTTCCCAGCTCTGAACCTTAGCTGGTGCTCCTCTGTGTCTCTCTGTCCCTGACAGCTCCTGCACTAGGCTGTGAGCTCTTTAAGGGCAGGGATAGCAGCCTTGGTTTCTTCACTGGCCTAGTTAGCGCCCAGGGCCTGGTGTTTGGCAGGTGCTCAGGTGGGTGGCAGGTGAACTCTCTAGACCAGTTTCTGTTTCACATGCTCCATCCTCATCCCTTGTTGATTTCAGACATTGCCAATCTAGCTGATGAATTCAAGGATCACTTGGTGCCTGATCCTGGCTGCCATTATGACCAACTGATTGAAATTAATCTCAGTGAGGTGAGAAGACGATTGAGTTCAAGGAGTTTCTGAGAATAGAGGGGAACAGGGTGGGTCCTGCCTAAATACTCATTGAGGGCTGGGTGGTGGCTCACACCTGTGATCCCAGCACTTTCGGAGGCCAAGGCAGGTGGGTCACTTGAGGTAAGGAGTTCAAGACCAGCCTGTCCCACATGGTGAAACCCTGTCTCTACTAAAAATATATATATACAAAAAATAGCTGGGCCTGGTGGCATGTGCCTATAATTCCAGCTACTCAGGAAGCTGACGCAGGAGAATTGCTTGAACCTGGGAGAAAGAGGTTGCAGTCAGCCGAGATTACACCATTGTACTCCAGCCTGGGTGACAGCAAGAATGTCTCAGGAAAAAAAAAAAAAAATTCAGCAGGGCTCGTGGGCCCTTGGTCCCCAATGTTCTTGCAAACTGCTTCCTGAGGCAGGGTGGAGCGAGGGATGGGGAGGGGAGAGACCACAGCCACAGGGAGAGCAGAGGTGGCTCTGGCTGCTGAAACAGAAGCCGACGTCAGTTTGCCACCAGCTCGGCTTTAGCAGAAGCCGGGGTTTCACCCTGAAGGGGTTTTGTTATCAGAGTTCAGAAGCCCAGCAGGGTTGGGCACCCTGAGACCTACAGATCAGAGCAGGTGTTTGCTGAGCCAGAGGAAGGGCCGGCTAGGGGGTCCCCACTGCAGGAGTTCACACCTCAGCTTTGCCACTTAAGCTGTGTGACCTTGGTCAGCACCAACTTCTGCGGGCCTTGCTTCCTCGTGTGAAACCTACAGCAGTTCTGAGAATTGAATGAGTTCGTGTAACCAGCATTGATGGAGGTTTACTGCATGCTGGGCACAGAGCTGAGTGCCTCACATTTACTGATTATTATGACATGTAAAGCTTCTGGCTGTAAGTCCTTTATTGTCATAAGATTCCAAAAACTACATCGTATGGGCAATAATGGACTTGGGAAGCTGGTAGCCTTGATCCATTCCAAGCCTCTGCCCTCTGCTAGCTGTGTGACCTTTAGCACAGCATGTCACTTCTGAGCTTCAGCTCCTTCATCTGCAGAACAGAGCTGAGCCCACCCTTGCAGAGGTGGACGGAGCCTGGGAGCTGGTGTGTGCAGAGCCCCCTGCTCAGGTCTTCCCTGTGATGAGGTTTCAGCCACGAGAACAGTCACTGGCCTCTCTGTGGGGATGTGGTGAGGCAGTGAACGTGGCTGTCCCCACTTGAAGGTTTCTTCCCTCCTCTCTTTTTTTGTTCCTTACATGTTTCTTTCTTCAGCTGAAGCCGCACATCAACGGGCCCTTCACCCCTGACCTGGCTCACCCTGTAGCAGAAGTGGGCAAGGTGGCAGAGAAGGAAGGATGGCCTGTGGACATCCGAGTGGGTGAGCACCTTCCACCCATCTGTTTAGCAGGTCTCAGGGCCAGTGGCTCTGCCCATGGCTGTAGTCAATCACCTGTGCCTACTGTATGGCACTTTCTGAAATAGGTTTATTATTATTGAAAACTTACTTTTTCGGCTGGGGGTGGTGGCTCATGCTTGAAATCCCACCAAGCCAAGTGGGAGGCCAAGGCCAGTGGATTACTTGAGTCTGCAAGTTCAAGACCAGCCTGGGCAACATGGAAAAACCCTGTCTCTTAAATAGAAAAATAAGTTGGGTGGGCTGGGAGTGGTGTCTCACGCCTGTAATCCAAGCACTTTGGAGGCAAAGGCGGGCGGATCACCTGAGGTTGGGCGTTCAAGACCAGCCTGACCAACATTGTAAAACCCCGTCTTAAAAAAAAAAAAAGCTGAGCGTGGTGGCACATGCCTATAGTCCTAGCTATTGTGGAGGCTAAGGTGGGAGGATCGAGGCTGCAGTGAGCCAAGATGGCACTACCGCATTCCAGCCTGGGCAACAGAGCCAGACTCAAAACTCCAGACTCAGGCAACAGAGCCTGTCTCAAAAAAGAAAAGAATACTTTTTCTTGGCAGAAAAGAAAAATACGCTTATTGTAGAGAATATTCACAGTTAAGAAGAATTTTTTTTTTTTTGAGACTGAGTCTTACACTGTCACCTCGGCTGGACTGCGGGGGTGCAATCTCGACTCACTGCAACCTCTGCCTCCTGGGTTCAAGCAATTCTCCTGCCTCAGCCTCCCCAGTAGCTGGGATTACAGGCATGAGCCACCATGCCCGGCCACTTTTATTTATTGAGATGAAGTCTCTCCCTGTTGCCCAGGTTGGAGTGCAATGGCGAGATCTCAGCTCACTGCAACCTCGGCCTCCCAGGTTCAAGCCATTCTGCCTCAGCCTCCCAAATAGCTGGGATTACAGGAACCCGCCATCACACCCAGCTAATTTTTTTATTTTTAGTAGAGACAGGGTTTCACCACATTGGCCAGGCTAGTCTGGAACTCCTGACCTCAAGTGATCCATCCACCTCGATGCCTCAAAGTTCTGGGATTACAGGCATAAGCCACTGCACCTGGTCAATCCCAACACCTTTGAGAGGCTGAGGCAGGAGGATCATTTAAGCCCTGGAGTTCAAGACCGGCCTGGGCAACATGGTGAGACTTCCTCTCTACAAAAAAATGTTTTTAATTAGCCAGGTGTGGTGATACTCACCTGTTGGTCCCAGCTACTCAGAAGTTCTGTTGAGCAGTTAGAGGCTGCAGTGAGCAAGCATGATGGTGCCATTGCACTCCAGCCTGGGTGACAGAGCAAGACCCTATCTCAAAAAAGAGACTATCTGTACAAACAGGGTAACATTACTCAGTTTTTATAGACTTTTTAAAAAGAACTCTTACTGCCCTGATTATAAAACAATGTTTAAAACCCAGAAAATACTAGAAAGTATAAACTAAGAAAATTAGCATCTCCCAGCCCATCAAGGATGGCTGTTTATCTGCTCGTATGAGCCTTCTGGTGTGCCCATAGATGCACAGGGTATTGCTGTAAAAGGGGGCATAGTACTCATGTGTTCAGTGGCATGGCCAATGGCTATAGCGTCTTTCTTCAAATGATGCCAGGTCCTGAGAAGCCTGTCCTTTATTTTTGGATATTTGGATATTTCAGTTGCTTCCAGCTGGTCTCTATTAAAAAGTCTCTGGCCCAGCCAGATGGGGAACTCTTTTGGCCAATCTGGATAATTTGAGGTCAGGTGGAGACCTCTGCTCACTGTCTCCTCTTGACCCTTACCCCACCACCCACAATGTACCAGGTCTGATTGGGAGCTGCACCAATTCAAGCTATGAAGATATGGGGCGCTCAGCCGCTGTGGCCAAGCAGGCACTGGCCCATGGCCTCAAGTGCAAGTCTCAGTTCACCATCACTCCAGGCTCTGAGCAGATCCGCGCCACCATCGAGCGGGACGGCTACGTGAGTGCCCACATCCCCCTGCCTGTCTCCCCGACCCCATGCTGAGTAATGACTGTTGGGCCAGAGATGGTGTAGGTCCCAGTGGCTGCCCTGGGGTTCCAGTACAGTATCATCCTGCAGCCACCAGAACACCCCTTCCCATCAGCTTCTCACCTGCCCTTGACATTCTGTCTTCCTCTCTCCCTGGCAGGCACAGGTCTTAAGGGATGTGGGTGGCATCGTCCTGGCCAATGCTTGTGGCCCCTGTATTGGCCAGTGGGACAGGTAAGAGGCACATCTTTGACAGGACAGCCCTTTGTGCACAGGGTACAAAGCCCCAGAAGTCAGGGAGGAATTGTCGGGGTGGAGAGAAGAGACTCCAGCCAAGGTCATTGGCTCCAGGGACTCTTGCCCTTTAGAGGCCTCTGCCAGACTTGCCTGGGAAGTGGGGCTGGGTGAGGAAGAGCCCTGCAGAGGCACTGGGGGACCACCTGGCTGAAGCCTGGGCTGGCAGGAAGAAGCCAGCAAGGTCTTATCCTAATGGACACAGCAGCAGCTCTGACGGAGCTGCTTTTTTGAGAGGAGGCAGTGGCCCCAGGTCAGGAAACTCAGGCCTTGACCAGGACCCTACCTCTGGCTTACGTGTGGTCACAAGTTGGGCCCAGTGACCCTGAGGTTCCCTCCTGCTCTGCACGGCCCAGGGAGGAGGCAGCCCCAGCAGGGCCTCTCCATTTCCCTTTGGTAGGAGCTGGGCCAGACTGGGCTGCAGGAACCTGGCTTACTTGTCCTTGGGACAGGCCATGTGACAAGGCCAGATATCCCTAACCCTGTTCCCTCTGACCTGGCAGGAAGGACATCAAGAAGGGGGAAAAGAACACAATTGTCACTTCCTACAACAGGAACTTCACAGGCCGCAATGATGCAAACCCTGAGACCCATGCCTTCGTCACATCCCCGGAGGTGAGACCACCCGGCTGTGCACTAGCCTGGGACAGTCTCTGGGGGCTCCTGCCAGGTCGGAGGAGGCAGGAGGAGATGGGACTGGGGCTGCTGAGTGCGGGGGGCGGGGTGGTTAGCATCACAGGGCAGGGGTCATCCAAGTGGAAGCCAGGAACCACAGGCCTTCCCAGCCCCAGGCGTACGCTCCTTGGTGCTTCCTGCCTGGGGCTCCCGGGGTCTCGGGATTATGAGGTATTTATTCAGTGGTTTGTGCTTACGAGCATGGAATTTGAAATGTCATTTACTGCCTGGGACACATCCCAGCCCTGCTAACTCGCTGTATGAGTGTGGCCAAGTCACCTACCCTCTCTGTGTCCCCGTAATCCTCGGGATCACCTGGAAAAATGTGTGGGACACAGTTTCCATCCCCAGGTAGGAGTTCCGCTAAAGTGAGGCCTTGCCATTGTTCCTGTGGCTGCTGAGTGAGCCTGGGCCCTTGGCTGTATTCGGTCTTGACTGTGACCGACACATGGCCAGTCTCTCTTGCCTGGTTTGTTTACCTGTGTGTTCTACAAATACTTCTTGCTAAATGGATGAAGGAATGGCCCCTTCCATGCTTTTAGTGTCCTCTGCACTGAGGGACTTATAGCAGCATTTCTGTGCCAGGGCCCCGTGCTCCCTCCAGGACAGCTGTGAGGAGAGAGGACAGCAGTGCCGGCCCGTCCCTGCAGGGATGGAGGCCACACTGCCCTTGGCTTCCTGAGTCCTCTGCTGGCCCAAGGGCCGGTGGTCCCAAAGATCATCCTGCAGCTCTGGCCTCTGAGGAACAGAGAGGTCTGGGGAGAACATGGAAATTTCCCAGGTTCCTTTCTCAGTTTTGGTCTAGGCTTCTGGTGGGTGCAGGGGACAGCAGTGGTGATTGCTGCTGACCAACAAACTGGCCACCTCCATTTCAGATTGTCACAGCCTTGGCCATTGCGGGAACCCTCAAGTTCAACCCAGAGACTGACTACTTGACGGGCAAGGATGGCAAGAAGTTCAAGCTGGAGGCTCCAGATGCAGATGAACTTCCAAAAGCGGTGAGCGCCTGTGCCCCTGCCAAACTGCGTTACCTGGGGAGCTCTGCTGGTTGTGCAGGCAGGGAGGGCGTTACTAGTGAGAAGGAAGCAACTCTGTTCCCCAGGAGCGGAGGTGGGGCCCGGGGAAACTTCCCTTCTGAGAGTCTGTCCTTGTGGGAACTGAGGACTCAGCTTCCCATGCATCCCCCTCCCCTGCTACAGGAGTTTGACCCGGGGCAGGACACCTACCAGCACCCCCCCAAGGACAGCAGCGGGCAACATGTTGACGTGAGCCCTACCAGCCAGCGCCTGCAGCTCCTGGAGCCTTTTGACAAGTGGGATGGCAAGGACCTGGAGGACCTACAGATCCTCATCAAGGTCAGCAGCATGGGGATGGCAGGACAGCCCCACCCTGCCAGGCGCCTCCGCCCCCAGCATCCTGAAAGGCCATGAACCTGAAGGAAGGGAGCAAACAGTCAAGTTACAGGTGGGAGATCGAAGGGAGGTTTGGCTGCAGAACAGAGAGGGATCACAACATGGCATTCCCCTTCTCTGCAGCACCTAGTGGGGCAGAGCTGGATCTGGCCAGCCTCCGTCTGGGGCCCTCAGCCATCCAGCAGCAGCTGATGAGAGCCGCCTCCAGTGGGTGTGGGCAGGTGAATGCAGCTCAGGCTGGGCTGGGAGGCTGTGAGATTGCCCACAGGCTCCACACCTGGCATGTCCACACAGGCTCTGCAAGCCATGGATTCCTCTTGCCCCCACAGTTGGCCACTAGTGGGTATGAGACGGCCTGTGTTTGGTAATGACTAGAAATAAGCCTTTAAGGTGTGGCCAGAGGCCTCCTATCTTTTGGATATTAATTTATGGTGTTAATTAAGGGGTCTCCAGGAACCCCTGCGACAGAAAAAAAACTACATAGTTATCAGCCAGGACCCAGGCATGTTTCGGGCTCCTCTGTCTGGCATGAGGTCTGTGGCTGATCTTGCAGCCTCGGCCTGAAAAGTGTGTGAATATTGACCTGCCCCCTTAAGGAAGACTGAGCAACCAGAGGCCTTTGAGGGGATGGGTGATGGCCTGGCCTGAGCCCACGTGGCCCAAGGGTGGAAGCACCAGGACCACAGACCACGTGTCCAAAGCCTGGCCTGCCTCTCACCCATCACCCCTCCTGGGCCCTGGGGCCTGCTGTATGCCTCTGGAGAGCTTCTGTCATCCGCCCTGCCAGGGTTATACCCTGACCTCTGTCCTCTGCTCTCCACTCAAGGTCAAAGGAAAATGTACCACTGATCACATCTCGGCTGCTGGCCCCTGGCTCAAGTTCCGTGGGCACTTGGACAACATCTCCAACAACCTGCTCATTGGTGCCATCAACATTGAAAACGGCAAGGCCAACTCTGTGCGCAATGCTGTCACCCAGGAGTTTGGCCCCGTCCCTGACACTGCCCGCTACTACAAGGTGGGTCAGAGTTGATGGGGGCAGTGCCAGTGGTCACTCTTGAAGGGGCCCAGGAGGCAGGGACAGGGAGGACATTTGGGGAGTGGAAACTGGGAAGGAGATCAGCTGAGCCCAAAGGGGACTGCATTGAAGGGAGAAGCCTGCAGGCCCCTCCCTGTGGCTGAGCAGGCACAAAGCCCAGGTCCGGTCATAGGGCAGGGTCCCTGCACCCAGGAGACATCTGGCTCCAGACCAAGAGGAGGAATGGAGCCAGCTTGGGAAGTCAGAGAGGGGCTACATGGGGCCTCGAGGTGAGCAGGCAGAGGGGGTCTGACGTGATGTGACTTCTGCTTTCAGAAATGAACAGGACCAGGGCTGACCCCGAGTCCTGGCCCAGCAGGGTAAGGGTGGCTGGGTGGGGCAGCGGGTGCTCCTGGGAAGGGGTCACCTTGAGCTATACAGATGGATCGTGTGTGGGGCCCCAGAGGTTGTCCCCATTTCACCCCAACCTCCCTCCACACACACCTAACTCCCTGCCAAGCACCAATGGGTGGACTGTCTTCCTGTGCCACTGGGGACAGCTAGGCACCTCTGTCCCCTCAGGGCCTCTTTTGGGCCTCATTCACCCAGGCTTCACTTGCCCTTAGGAACAGGTAAGGAATAGCCCCTACAGCCTCAGGATGGCCAGGGGCCAGGGGCATGAGGCCAGACAGGTGGGGGTACCCTCTTCTGCCTTATCTCACTCCTGCTTGCCTGACAGAAACATGGCATCAGGTGGGTGGTGATCGGTGACGAGAACTACGGTGAGGGCTCGAGCCGGGAGCACGCAGCACTGGAGCCTCGCCACCTCGGGGGCCGGGCGATCATCACCAAGAGCTTTGCCAGGATCCACGGTGAGTTGGAGCCTGCACCTGGGCGGTCAGCCTCCTGCCCCTTCTTAGGCTCACACAGTACACGTCTGATGCTAAGCTTCCTGGCGGCCCTGCTTCCAGGCTTGGAGACCTGAGCTGCTGAGATCCAGGGCACATGTCAGGGTTCTTTCTCATCATGAATGTGTAGCAGGAAGGCCTTGCAGCCATCAGCACCAGCACACTTGCTAGGGGTGCCCCTAGTGAAAGGGAGCACAGCAGGGCCCCGCAGGAACAGCCCTGGCATTGTCCCAGGCAGCAGCATTAGAAGCATCTCCTAGAGCCCTTGATGGGCTCCTAGAGCCCTTTGGTGACCGAACGACCCCTGCCTTCCAGAGACCAACTTGAAGAAGCAGGGCTTACTGCCCCTGACTTTCGCTGACCCAGCTGACTACAACAAGATTCACCCTGTGGACAAACTGACCATTCAGGGCTTGAAGGACTTCACCCCTGGCAAGGTTAGGGGGCCGGGTCTCCCTGATGGGGTGGGGTGAGTGATGTCCACTTTGCGCTTCTCCCAGGAGGCTTCATTCCAGCTGGAAAGGCCCCCAGTTCTCCAGGTGGCCCAACAGAGAAGGAAAATACCTTCCCAGAATTGGGGGTTGGGGCCAGTCCTGGCCCTCTAACCCCCACTCACTCACCAGGGCTTGGCGCTCAACAGACAGCCCGTGTGGGGCTCAAGAGACCCCCCACTTACTCACCAGGGCTTGGCACTCAAGAGACTCCGTGCGGGGCTTTTGGGGCCCCAGGAATTCCGCTGTGGGTACTGTCTTGGTCTGACATGGGCTACCCAGGCACAGATGGGACTAGGATTTGGTTTGCCTGCCAACCTCCTAGGTCCCCAGGCAGTTCCCTGCCTCCCTCCCCGGCTGAAGGGCCGATGGCATACAGGACCCACCACTTCCACCTTCTTGCAGCCCCTGAAATGCATCATCAAGCATCCCAACGGGACCCAGGAGACCATCCTCCTGAACCACACCTTCAATGAGACGCAGATTGAGTGGTTCCGTGCTGGCAGTGCCCTCAACAGAATGAAGGAACTGCAGAAGTGAGGGTGCCTCCCCCCACCTCCCCACCCAGCGCTGTTTTCATATTCAAGTTCAGCCCCACATGCACCATCAGCGGATCCGATCCAGCCAGCCATGGATTCTTATTCCAAGATGGTGTGACCAGACATGCTTCCTGCCCCCACTCAGCCCACAAAGTGACTGTGGTTGGGTAGGGGTTCTTCAAATCACTTTTTAGCCCCTGCCTTCCTGTGTTTAGTTTTCAGACCTTAAGCAGCTCCATGCAAGTGTATTTATTTTTGATGACAAGACTCCCATCTAAAGTTTTTCTTCTGCCTGAAGGATTCTAGAGAACCTTTTGTTCTTGCAAGGAAAACAAGAATCCCAAATCAGTGACCATTCCTGTGAGTGAGTGGTGTCTGTGCCATTTGCTATCAACTCCAGGGTCCAGGTACAGTCTTCAGTCAAGGTCAGTGTATGCCCAGCAGCCCTGGCCACAGCTGGCTCTATCTCTGTAGTGAAGGACACCTGAGGTGTGGCAGAAATGACCTGTCACCTCCCACCCCACTTCTACCTGCAGGGCAGCCCTGCCCCCCATGTTCCTGTAGCTTCCCTGCTGGGCCAGGATGGAGTCTCCCAGAAAGAGGCTTTCACGCTTCTGCTTCCGCTGTACCATTTTCCCGAAGGCTGGTAGGGTTCACTGTCCAGCCCCATGGCTAGTTGCTGGTCCACCAGGAGAGAAGGCCCAGGCCCGGCTCACTGATGGATCCCTGCCAGGGATAGAGAAAGAACATACACATGCTTCACAAGCACTCAGGCTGGAACCAACCTGGACAAGAGTTGAAGGGGGCCCAGCAGTGCTCCTGGCAGGCACACTGCAGCATGCAGGGTGGAGACTCCTCTCCAGAACCCAAGGAGGGTCAGGGATCCTTCCTTGCCCTCAGGCCTGTCCTCCTAGGCCACCTAGGATCTAATCCAGCCAGGAAGGCTGAGCAAACAAGGCGCGCGCTCCAGATACATCCAACAGGGAGCAGCCTTGGGAGTTGCTCTTCCCTGGAGCCTTCCTTTTATTTCACTGCTTCAGTCCTACTCCTACAGGGAGCCCTGCCCTTAATCTCAGGACTTTGATCTCTCCGAAGCCCCTTCCTTGATTTCTTGCTCCCTTGAACCCCTCCCTACCCCCCAATTTTTTAAAGATAGGATCTTACTCCGTTGCCCAGGCTGTACAGCCTTGAACTCCTGGGCTCAGGGGATCCTCCCACCTCAGCCTCCCAACTAGCTGGGAACACAGGGCGTGCCACTATGTCCTCATTGTCTTTCGTAGAGACTGCTTCTCTGTTACCCAGGCTGGTCTCAAACTCCTGGCCTCAAGTGATCCTCCCACCTTGGCCTCCCAAAGTGCTGGGATTGCAGCTGTGAGCCACTACACCTGGCCTCAAAGCCCCCCTCCTTTTTTTTTATTTTGAGACAGAGTTTCGCTGTTGTTACCCAGACTGGAGTGCAATGGCGCGATCTCGGCTCACCGCAACTTCCAACTCCTGGGTTCAAGCAATTCTCCTGCCTCAGCCTCCTGAGTAGCTGGGACTACAGGCACGTGCCACCATGCCCAGCTAATTTTTGTATTTTTAGTAGAGATGGGGTTTCACCTTGTTGACCAGGATGGTCTCGATCTCTTGACTTCGTGATCCACCCGCCTCGGCCTCTGAAAGTGCTGGGATTATAGGCGTGAGGCACTGTGCCCGGCCTCTGAAAGCCTCTTTATCTGTGGTCTTATCCAGCGTGAGCTCTGTCCACCTTGCAAGCTGACTCATCTCCCCTCCACCACCCCGCAACCAGCAACACCCCGCAACACTGTCAGGGCCACGATACCTTAATTGCCTCACAACCCTGGCCTATAGAAACTCAGGCTCGACTGGGTGTGGTGGCTCACGCCTGTAATCCCAGCACTTTGAGAAGCTGAGGCAGGTGGATCACGACATCAGGAGTTCAAGACCAGCCTGGCCAAGATGGTGAAACCCCGTCTCTACTAAAAGTATAAAAATTAGCCAAGGCCAGGCTCAGTGTCTCATACCTGTAATCCCAGCACTTTGGGAGGCCCAGGCGGGCAGATTACAAGGTCAAGAGATCAAGACCATTCTGGTCAACATGGTGAAACCCCATCTCTACTAAAAATACAAAAATTAGCTCGGCATGGTGGTGTGCGCCTGTAGTCCCAGCTACTTGGGAGGCTAAGGCAATTAGCCTTGCCTTAGCAAGGCTTGAGAATTGCTTGAACCCAGGAGTCGGAAGTTGCGGTGAGCCGAGATTGTGCCACTGCACTCTAGCCTGGTGCCTGGCAACAGAGCGAGACTCTGTCTCAAAAAAAAAAAAAAAAAAATTAGCCAAGCGTGGTGATGGGCATTTGTAATCCCAGCTACCCTGGAGGCAGAGGTTGCAGTGAGCTGAGATCACACCACTGCACTCCAGCTTGGGTGACAGAGTGAGACTTTGTCTCAAAAAAAAAAAAAGTATTAACCAGACAAGACACCCCCCCCGCAACAAAATCCCTGACCTGCTGGGGACATCCCAGGACAAAGCCCCAAGGACACAGCCCCCAGCCTGTGGATCTCCTGCCTCACAGTGGCTTCAACACCGTCAGGGCCACTCACCACAAGCGTGTACGGAGCCTCCTTCTTTGGCAGCTCCTCACTGGAAGTGGTGGCCTCTGCTGAGCTGGGCCCTGTGGGGGACGTGTCAACAAAGCTCTCGTCCACCACCCGGAAGCGGATCTCCTCACCGGTGTCCATGTACAGATCGTGCGCTCCTTCCTCTGTCTCATATTCCCACACCCACACCTGCTCCGCTTCGTCACTGAGGGGGCCCAGGGTCAAGGCAACAACCAGATTTTCGGAGGGGCTTCCCTCAGCACCCACCCCCACTCCCAGGTTGACATCACTGTGACTGGGAAGTCACAGGAAAAGTAGGTCCCAGCCCCATGTGCAAAGCCTGGGCTAAACAGTGAGGAGCAAGCACTCTTGGGTGCCAGGACCCAAGATGGGGAACACGGGGGTCCCAGCCAGGCATGATGGGCAGACACACGAGCATCAGAGCAGGAGGGGTTGAGACAGGGTGAGTCCCACCTCTCAAGACGAGTGACTTGGGCCTCCTGCCACAGGGCCCCCCATACCCTTTTCATTAAAGCCTGTGACACGCTGATGAGCACCCAAGGACTTGCTGTTTTCAGGAGGACACAGTGGGATGGGACATGTCCTGTCCAATTGATGACAGTTGGTGAGAGGACCAGCTGGGCTGCACCAAGTTTTCTGACACATCCTGGAGTCACACGCAGACCCAGAGCCATGCGGCCACCCAGCCAGGGCAGCCCACCTTGGCCCTCCATCTTCCCCAGCAGAGCCCACATGGCGGAGCCATGCGTTCTCTGGTGGCAGTCCCACTGTTAGGTCCTGCCTCTGTGCTAGGTCCCGTGCTGGGCACTGTGGGTACAGCTGTGACATGATAGTCCTTCCCAGCAAGGAGTCTCAGATTCATGGACAGCTCCACAGAAACAGACAACCCCAATGCAGCAGGGTGAGGAGTGGGACGGGGACAACGGAGGCGCAGGAGGGACACAGCTTGGGACCCAGCACATAGGCGAGGCCTCAGACCAGCACAAGCCTCCAGGGGAAGTGATCTTTAAGATGATTCCTGCAGGGGCAACCTAACCTAAGTGAACCAGAAGTGAATGGTGCCCCCAGGATACCACAGCTCTAATGGTGTGTAGTGCACAACCCAGACAGCCAAGCCTGATGGCACTGCAAAGACAGGCACATGGGCATCACATCATACCCTGCTTTGGAGGCAAGACAGGCTGGTGCCTTGAGCAAAAGCACAGGCTGGGGGTAGGCACGGAGGTCAGTGGCATCAGGTTACAGGACCCAAACAAAGGCCATCCTAAGGAGTGGGGACCTTCGAGAGGGCTGAGCTCCTCTGTGACAAACCATTTTAACCTTGGGAGGATACAACTTGGCTGGCTGCTGCAGTGACTCCGGGGGGATGAGAATGTCATCGAAGAAGCCTAGAGAGACTGGAAGGAAGGAAGCAGGTGACGGCCTGAGACAGGGGTTCCCAGTGGATGTCAAACACTGGGGTCTGGATGCTAGATAGGCAAGCCCTGCCTGGGGCTGCCCATGGGGCAGATGTCACCATGGAAACCTAGGCCCCTTCCCCACCTAATGCCTCTACCTATAACACCCATACAGCCAAGCAGCCCTGGGAAAAGCCTGGAGCACCTGGTCCCCAAAACCTCTGCACACAACAGGGACCAGTGGGCACGGAAGACTCCCAGTCACTTCTGCCAGCTTCAGTGCCCACCATGAAGTCCTGAGTGATGCTTCACAGTGAAACCTCACTGCTGATGGAGGTCCCCACACAATACAGGAAAGGGAGGATGAGAGGGGAAGGTTCAGCCTCGACACCTGCGCCCTCCCCAGCCATGTAGATAGGCAAAGACCACCTGCCCCCACCATGTTCCCAAGTCTTGTCTGAGGCATTGGGGCCACTCTTACCATGTACTCCCTCTGGGCTGCAGCCTTTGATTTTCCCGATCAGAATCTCGTCTAGAAATGGATGAAATACTACGTAGCGAAAATGGACTGGAAATGAAGAAAGCTCGTCAGTGATGCTGGCTGGGGCCCCAGCATGCTCCCATGTCACCCTCAGGTGCCAGCACAGCTGGTGGCCTGTATGGCTGCTCCATGGCACATTCCCCTGCAGGCCCAGACCCTCCCTTTGTCTCCTGCAAGGTCATAGCATGGCCCCCACAGGGGCCAGCAGCAGCTGTCCTGTAACTGGACACTCCCCAAACTGCCAGGGAAGTCACACCTGAGCCCAGACTCTGAGCCATCAGTGGCTCCAAAGCCAATTTCAGTCTCCCTCCAGGCACTCCTTCAGCTCCTAGAAAGGGCAGAAGCCAAAAATGCCCTGGTGTTGGGAGGCGCAGGTAACAACAGCCCAGCCAAAATGCCTCTGGGGGTTCTCAGGCCCTGCTGCACGTGGTCCCCACTCACCTGACTGCAGGGAAAACACCAGGTGGGGTGTCTGTGCCCACATCACAGACTATGACCCCAGGCCCTGGCAGAAGCTGTATGTCACCTTGTCACTCAGGCCCTTGCTGGAAGTCCCAGAGTGGGAGTCTAACGCTGGCCTGAGACTAAGCACACGACTGCCCCCTGCTGGTCACCGACGGTTGAGTTCCTACTGTGAGGATGAGGAAGCAGCTTAGAGGGTAACACACCCACAGCCACAAAGCCATGGGGAGATGCCAGGTCTTTCCGTACCCACCAGACAGGGCCACCGGGTCAAATCCTGCCTTCCTCAGACAGGTTTAATCCCAAACAGGCTTCCACAACACTGTCAGCCATCTAGTCGGCCACATGGCCCCCAGGACAGCAGGGATCCTGGCCTCTGGCCCTCCCCTCCCCGCCCCCAGTGGCAGCAAGACAGGAGGAGAGGCAGCCAGTGGCCCTCCTGCCCTAGGAAGAAAACAAGCCATCACAGCCACCATGAAGATGACCGGGCCTTATGCTGACCTCCCAGAGAGCAGATTAGAGGCCAAGGACCACTTACCCACAGATGGAAAAACCCTGTCCCCTACATAACCCAATGTTCAGTTTGGTTTAACAAATCCTCATAGAGGCTGGGCCCAGTGGCTCATGCCTGTAGTCCCAGCACTCTGGGAGGCTGAGGTAAGCATATTACCTGAGGTCAGGAGTTTGAGGCCAGCCTGACCAACATGGTGAAACCCCATCACTACTAAAATACAAAAATTAGCCTGGTGTGGTGGCAGATGCCTGTAATCCCAGGTACTCAGGAGGCTGAGGCAGGAGAATCGCTTGAACCCGGGAGGTAGGAGTTGCAGTGAGCCAAGATCACACCACTGCACTCCAGCCTGAGTGACGGAGCAAGACTCCATCTAAAAAATAAAAATAAAAAATTCTCAGAGTCTGCACCAGGCTTGTGCCAGGCCTGGTCTGGGCACTGGGCTCATGGCGGTGGGTCAGCACATGATCCTGTGCCCAGGGAACCCCAGACTGAAACAGCCACATCCAAAAGCAAATGCTAGGCACCCGGAGTCCCCCATGGATGGATGGGTAAGCAAAATGTGCTGCAGACACACAATGGAATATTATGCAGCCTTACAAAGGAAGGAATTCCAGCACACGCTGGTATGGTTGAACCTGGGGAATGGGACTAAGTGAAAGCAGCTAGACACAAAAGCCACACGGTGCATCTCCATTCACGTGCAGTGTCCAGAACCGCATCCACAGAGACAGAAAGTTGCTGCCAGGGGCTGGGTGAAGGGCAAGATCAGGAGTGACTGCTACCGGTGGGGTTTGTCGGGTGATAAAAACATTGCAGAACTGGTGGTGATGGCTGGGCTGATGAGGGGGGTTGTTCCTGGTGGTGGGGGGCCTCTCCTGCCCTGCTCATATCTGCCTGACTACCCAACATACTCTCTGGAGCACTGTGGTGCCATTCACTGTACTCCTCCATCTCAACAGTTCCTCTAAACTGGACCTTGCGTCTAGAATTTTGATCAGATTCAAGTCCTAATGTTCAGCAACAGAACCGCTTCATAATTGTTGAGTTCTTTCCCCAGGAACTAAATTATGCCTGTTTGTCTCTCTTTCGGGGAAGCTAAACAGTTAATGATCATAGATGAGATCTGTCTTCATAAGGAGTTGCAAAATGGTGATAGTGTAATTAAAAAAAAAGAAAAAAAAAAAAGAGGCCAGCACTTTGTGAGGTCGAGGCAGGGGGATCACCTGAGGTCAGGAGTTCGAGAACAGCCTGACCAACACAGTGAAACCCTGTCTCTACTAAACATACAAAAAGGGCTGGGTGTGGTGGCTCACACTTATAATCAGCACTTTGGGAGGCTGAGGCAGGTGGATCACATGAGATCAGGAGTTCAAGACCAGCCTGACCAACATGGTGAAACCCTGTCTCTACAAAAATACAAAAATTAGCCGGGCATGATGGCAGGTGCCTGTAATCCCAGCTACTTGGGAGGCTGAGGCAGGAGAATTGCTTGAACCCAGGAGGTGGAGTTTGCAGTGAGGTCATGCCACTGAACTCCAGCCAGGGTGACAGAGCAAGACTCCATCTTAAAAAAAAAAACATGCAAAAAATAGCCTGGCATGGTGGTGCACACCTGTAGTCCCAATTACTCAGGAGGCCAAGGTAGGAGAATTGCCTGGACCCGGGAGGTGGAGGTTGCAGTGAGCCAAGATCATGCTATTGCACTCCAGCCTGGGCAATAGAGGAAGACTCTGTCTCAAGAAAAAAAAAAAAAAGGTCAGTAGTGAGGGAGACTGGCTCAGGAGGTTGCCCGATTTGCAAATTAATAAAATATTTAAAAATATTTTAAAATCTTAAAAAAAAAAAAAAAAAAGGTGGCCACAAAGGAGGACTGCTCTGGAGGTGAGAGCAGGGCCCCCGATCAGAATGGGGCAGGTATGAGCAGGGTACATCAGGTCCCATGCTTGGAGGGTGCAAGAACAGGGGGTGGCACCTAATGAGGGATAAACCTGGCCCTTCTTCCAGGATCTGGTGATCACCTTCCTGTCCCTGGATGCACACCCTTTTGCAATGTGACTGCACTATCTCCCATCCTGAGGTGGAGTCTATTTCTTATCCCCTCACCCTAGCCAATTGGATTGAAGCAGAGGCTTGAGAAGTACTTATCTGCTGAGCTTTGGAACCTTAAAACCACCAAGCCTAGCCTGGCCTACTGAAAGATGAGACCATGTGGAGCAGAGATGGGCTGGCCCAGCCCAGGTCCCCGGTCTGCCAACCATCAGAATGTGAGACCACCCTAGATCATCCAGCCTCAGCCCAGCCAGCCCAAAGGAAAACCACCCAACTGACCCATGGAACAGGGAAAAACAATCCAACCTGATAAGCCACGAAGTCCTCACTAGGCGCCAAGCCTCTGTCCAAAGAGCTTTCACATATTAACTCCTTAATCCTCACAATGGTCCTAGAATATAAAATCTATCCTGGGGCCGAGCACGGTGGCTCACGCTTGTAATACCAGCACTTTGGGAGGCCAAGGCAGGCATATCATGAGGTCAGGAGATAGAGACCATCCTGGCTAACATGGTGAAACCCCGTCTCTACTAAAAATACAAAAAATTAGCTGGACATGGTGGCTACTCAGGAGGCTGGGGCAAGACAATCACTTGAACCTGGGAAGTAGAGGTTGCAATGAACCAAGATTGCTCAACTGCACTCTAGCCTGGGTGACAGAGCGAGACTCCATCTCAAAAATAAAATAAAGTAAAATAAAATTTATCCTGAACTGCAGCTAACAGATGAGGAAGCAGAGGCACAGATCAGTAACATATTCTGCCAGAACACACAGCTAGTAGAGGCAGAGTTCAGCTCTGAATCCCAGGGCCACACTCTTACCTACTGTGTCCCACTATCGAAGCCCCCACCCCCAGCCAGGCTGCTAATCCCCTTCCATCTGCTCTCCACAGGCAGTGGGCAGCCGAGGACTGGACAGGGGCAGGGCCCAGTAGGAATGAGACCAAAAAGGTACAGACACAGAGCTACGCTCTCAGAGCTGAAGAGGCTTGGGAATCACCTAGTCCACATCGCAGGCCTCACAGATGAGGAAACAGAGACCCAGAAAAGTCTGCCACTGTCACCGGGTCAATTCCTGGCCAATTCAGAATGAGGCCCCAGGTCTCCCAACCTCTAGTACTGCTACTACCACCCTCTGGCCATCTCTTTGGCTTTAACATCTTAAAATTTTAAAATATTTTATTTATTTATTTAAAGACAGAGTCTTGCTATGTTGCCCAGGCTGGCGCTGAACTCTGCAGCTTAAAAGATCCTCCTGCCCTCAGCCTCCCAAGTAGGTGGGACTATAGGTACGCACCATTGGACCTGGCTTTAGCTTGACCTTTTGCTACAGAAAACGGAACCCCAGGAAACCCAATGCCCCAGGGACATACAATACCCACCTTTGGTGTGAGATGCGCCATCCCCAGGGAATACATAGGCATCTTCCAGTTTGATGATATCAAACAGACAAATGCAGAGTCCCACGTTGTACACGACCTGCATGCATACAAACACATACAGACACACATGTACACACAGACACAGAGTGACCACAGGCCCAGCTCCCAGGCAGTCTGAGCCCCTCACAACCAAAAGCAAGCCATGATTATCTCCCCCTCCTTTTTTTTTTTTTTAAAGATGAAAATGAGTCTGTGGAGGGAACTAGGATAAGAAACCTCAGAAGGATGCAGAGCTCTGGAAGGAGCAGGGCCTCGGTGACAAAACAGGTCCAGGTTCCAAGGCCAGCTCCACCACCCACTGTGTGACTGCCAAGAGGGTCACTTCACCACTCTGAGCCTCAGTCTCCCCATCTGCAAATGTGAAATATCAGGCTGCAGGATTATAAAATAAAGAGATAACAGATATGAAGCCCCTAGCCCAGTGCCTGGCTCATGTGCTGGAAACCATCATCAAGGGTCATTGCTATTACTAGTGAGGACCAGTGACAGGAATGCTGGCTAAACGTGCACTCTCCAACATCCCAAAGCCAATGCCAGAACTCAGTTTCGTGAGCATCAGAACCATAGCTAAACCCCACTGTGCTCACGACATCTCAGACACACAGCGACAGCCACAGGGTCTGCAGCTGGCAGAGGAACACATGACCCAGGCCCCAAGAATGGGCAGAAATCCCACAGCCCATCCCCACACCATGGTGATTCAAAGACTAGCTACTCAGTGTTTGCTTATCTGCCACCCATGTCATCACCCCCACTTAGAACCCTTGCAGGAACTGTCCAAAAATTAGCAAGAAGCTCAGAGAGTGCAGAGTTGTGGCCAGACCTGAGACTGAAGAGGGAAATTAAATAATAAAAATAGCCTGTAACTGCTGCATAATAAAGTTTACTGTGTTGTGTTCAACGTAAAACCTAACTCCCAGCTCTGCTTAAAATTAACTAACTCCCTATAAAACCTACCTTATCTATTCTCCCCACATTCTCAGTAAAGTTCCCAGGCATCTCAAGACTATTTTTCTTGCTGACCGCCTGCAAGGTCACAAGACAAGGCTGTTTTTCAAATGTAACATACATCACAAGACATGTAACAAAGTAATTAACTGTTATTTGTTCTGGCTTCTGTAAACCTGTTAGCTGCTACCTCATCCTGAATGTACAAAAAGTATCCCATTTTTCGGCCCAATGGTGGCTCACACCTGTAATCCCAGCACTCTGGGAGGCTGAGGCAGGTGGATCACCTGAGGTCAGGAGTTCAAGACCAGCCTGACCAACATGGAGAAACCCTGTTTAAAAAAAAAAAAAAAGTATCCCATTTTCTGTATCCTTTGCTCAATTTCTGGATTCGAATCCACTGAGCTGGGACACTTAAATAAAATCCTCCCGTTTCACCCACTGGTCTCTCTGGTCTCCTGATACCTGCAACATGATTTGGTGAGTCAGCCAGGAGCAGAGACGATAGCTTTACCATCTCCTTTGACCGCAGGTATGGGGCCCCAAGCCAGGGGAAACTCATGACCTCAGGTGTGCCATCGGGTCAACATATGCCCAAGGGAGCAGTGCTCTCACAACCCAGTGCCCCTCCCTGACAGCACAACGAAACCTAAGGGGTTACAGAACGATCTCCAAGACCAATATACTTCAGGAATTATGGTAAAGCATTAGGAGAAAAGATAAGAGAGGCCGGGCACAGTGGCTCAAGCCTGTAAACCCAGCACTTTGGGAGGCCAAGGCAGCTGGATCACGAGGTCAAGAGATCGAGACCATCCTGGTCAACATGGTGAAACTCCGTCTCTACTAAAAACACACAAAAAATTAGCTGGGCATGGTGGCGTGCCCCTGTAATCCCCGCTACTTGGGAGGCTGAGGCAGGAGAATTGCTTGAACCCAAGAGGCAGAGGTTGCAGTGAGCCAAGATTGCGCCGTTGCACTCCAGCCTGGGTAACAAGAGTGAAACCCTGCCTCAAAAAAAGAAAAGAAAAGAAGAGCCTGCCCAAGAGGGTAGAAAGCAGAGTCTGATCAAGTCCTGGGAAGTGACTATCAATCCTGCCCAGAAAGACTGGGGGAGGCAAGAGTGAACTGCTGATGTGGATCAAACTCACATTCCTACAGGCAATCAAGTCAGTTTTTAAAGGGAAAGCACAAGATATATGGAGAGGGGGGAGGTGTGTGAAAGTGGGGGAAAGAGGAGCTGATGCAGGGTTAGACACATGGGAGCCACAAGTCCCTTAGCATGGACTGTACCCTTTGAGTGAAGTGTGGGGCCAGCCAAAGCCAGGGGCGATTTCGCATACGGCTTAAGGAGGTGCCCCACAATCTAGGTACTGGAACTCTCCAATGCCAAGCAGCGCCTGAAATACCCTCGCCTACTGTGACGGGGGACAGCTTAACCAGTCCAAAGTGAAGGTGGAGGTAATTATGCATTACAAAAGGAGGAGATGGGAGGAAAGGTTTCGAAAGTAACACCATTGAAATGCATGTTAAGAAATTTTAGAAGGGCTTTGGGGGAGACTATGGTGTGAAACTAATTCCTCAAAGGTTGAGAACTCTTTGTGAATTAGAATGGCCTTCTTCTGGTGTTGGATGGCCAGCTGAAGAACTAGTGATCACGTGAGGACAGTCAAGGAAACACCTAGCTACCTATTTAAGGTGGTGACCAGGGTCGGAGGACAGCCAGGACATCTGGACCAATTCCCTTATATCGACTTATGGCTAAATATAATTCAAACCCAAGCTGCATGGCTGCAGCCCTGTCTCGCAGCGTATTGCAAAACACTGGAGCCCGAGCATGAGCCCAGCATGAAAGAAAAATCAGCTTTGCCCGGAGCTTCAGAGACAAAGGAAAAGCCACAGAGAAAACAGAGAAAACTGGTTTTGCAGGAATCGCCAGAGGAGAAAGAAATGCCCCCAGCCCCTGAGCAGCCAGGCTAGGATGGTAACACACCCCAGGCTATACTCGCAGAGTGGAATCTGAGCCCCTGCCCCAGGACGCTAGAGACGAAAGTCAAGGCGATTAAACAGGCCATCACCTCTGCCTCCGCTGTCTAGGACTAAGGGGATAAGGAGAGCAGAGCCCAGGCCACCGCCTCCACCACCTATGACTAGGGGGTAGGGGACAGACAAGCCCCGTGCAGGGGGAGACAGAAGAGCTAAGACCCCCCCACCCAAAGCAGCAGCACCAATCAGGAAAGTAGAAAAGCGGCACTGGCCAAGACAGCCCCACAAAAGCCCAGGTGAGAGCCCCCCGGGGCTGCCACTAGGGGGCCTGCAAGGACCACTCAAAGGTGAGGTGGGGCTCTGCCAGCTGCCCGTCAGGGGCGGGGCTCAAGAAGGCAAGTCGCAGGCGCACAGAATGACTGCACCAGGGTCAGAGCCAGACAGTGTGCCTATGAAGCGCTGGGAAGGGCCGAGACTGAGCATGGAGCAGCACAGCAGGAACGCCCATTGGACCGCCCCTGTGCGGCACTGCCCACTCACACTGGGTTGGGGGCTAGCCATGGTGGCAAGAGGGGCCAGGACAGCCTGATTGAGCAGCAGCCATAGCTGCAGTAGGATGGTCCAGGGCTGCGCACTGGGAACCTCGCAGGTCAGGCAAGAACAGCACCACCTACCTGGCCACCTGTGCCCCAAGGAGGCCACCTGTGGGCAAGAAAAGAGTAAGCAGTGGCTACAGGATCCCAGGGCAAGTCCCGCTCTGGCCCCAGTATGTTAAAAAAAAAAAAAAGTAAAAAGAAAAATCAGAGAGAAAAGAGTTAAACTGCTGACCCTGAAGGCAGGAGAGAGCCGGCTGTGTGTGGGGCAACAGGCTCAAGCAGCTGAGGTAAAGTGAACAGTGTAAGAAAAAGCTGTCAAACTAATGTAACAGCAAGTGAAACGGCAAATATGAGGAAAGAAGGAGAAAGCACAAATGAGATAGAGACTTCAGGAATAAAAGTGAGCCTGGCAATAAAAGATTGAAATGGAAATTATAAAAGCTAAAATAATTTGAGGGCAAAAATGCCAGTAAACTCATACAAGTGGCTACAAAGGTGTTTTACAATCGGGAAGAGGCTGAGATAAAGGCAAGGTGTAGGGCAAAGCAAAAGCAGACTTACTAGCAGCTGCCTTAGTTAAGAGAGGAGGCTGGGCGAGGTGGCTCATGCCTGTAATCCCAGCACCGTGGGAGGCCAAAGCGGGCGGGTCACCTGAGGTCAGGAGTTTGAGACCAGCCTGACCAATATGGAGAAACCCCATCTCTACTAAAATTACAAATTAACTGGGCAAATTGGTGCATGCCTGTAATCCCAGTTACTTGGGAGGCTGAGGCAGGAGAATCACCTGAACCCGGGAGGCAGACGTTGCAGTGAGCCGAGATTGCGCCACTGCACTCCAGTCTGGGCAACAAGAGTGAAACTCCATCTCAAAAAAAAAAAAAAAAAGAAATAGAGAGGAGCTGGGGTATGAGAGAGGGCATGGAGGAGAATGTAGAAGAGGGCGAGAAAGAGGTATGGCTAGACAGGAGTCTGAAACCCAGCCCAGACTAGAGAGAAATCAATGTGTAATGTGCAAAGAGGAAGGACACTGAAAGGATAAGTGCCCTGAAGGGCAGTCTATGAAAATCAGGTGCCCCATAGGGCTACCGGTTTTATCCCCATGCAATACCTGGGCCAGCAGCAGCAGCAGCAAGCCAGCAGGCCCCAAATAATCAGGATACAGCCTTAATTGCTTTGGCTGGGGTGGACAGCTATGAATTCTGAAACAGACCGGGCTCCATTTCTCTAGGTCCCTAGGAGCCTATGGTCAGGGTTAAGGTGGGGGCCAACAAACAGATTTCATGGTAGATACAGGTGCTGAGCATTCGGTGGTAACAGAACCAGTGGGGCCTCTGTCTAAAACTTATACTATGGTTACTGGGGCTACAGGAGTAACAGAAAAAAAGAGCCTTTTTTCAGTTAAAAAAATGTGTCATTGGAGGATGAAAGGTGCCAGCACAAGTTTGTTTATCTTCCCAGCTATCCTGTTCCTTTGCTGGGGAGGGATCTGCTCCAAAAACTACAAGAACAAATTTCTTTTGTTTTCTTTGAGATGGTCTCACTCTGTCACCAGGCTGGAGTGCAGGAGCAGTCTTGGCTCACTGCAACCTCCACCTCCTGGGTTTGAGCAATTCTCCTGCCTCAGCCTCCCGAGTAGCAGGGATTACAGGCAGATGCCACCACACCCAGCTAATTTTTGTATATATATATATTTTTTGAGACGGAGTTTCGCTCTTATTACCCAGGCTGGAGTGCAATGGCGCGATCTCAGCTCATCGCAACCTCCGCCTCCTGGGTTCAGGCAATTCTCCTGCCTCAGCCTCCCGAGTAGCTGGGATTACAGGCACACACCACCATGCCCAGCTATTTTGTATCTTTAGTAGAGACGGGGTTTCACCATTTCGACCAGGATGGTCTTGATCTCTTGACCTTGTGATCCACCCGCCTCAGCCTCCCAAAGTGCTGGGATTACAGGCGTGAGCCACCATGCCCGGCCATAATTTTTGTATTTTTAGTAGACATGGGATTTCACCATGTTAGCCAGGCTGGTCTTGAACTCCTGACCTTATAATCCACCCGCCTTGGCCTCCCGGGTGCTTGGATTCCAGGCGTGGGCCACCACACCTGGCTACACATTTCTTTTAAGCCTAAAGGGAACATGACTTTAGATTTTAGGCAACCAAAGGCTATGGTATTAGCCCTCACAGTACCACGAGCCGAGGAGTGGCAATTACTTGCTAAGGATATGGAGGGACCTATAAAGGAAACTTGGAGGTCAATGAAGGCAGTTATATTGTAAGAATTAATTAGTAAATTCCCAGGTGTATGAGCTGAAAACAGTCCACCTGGGCTGGCCATAAATCATGCTCAGGTGGTAGTAGAACTAAAAGGGGGAGCCACCCTGGCTACACCAGTATCCCATACCATAGGAGGCTATTTTAAGCATAAAAAAGCATCTAGAATGACTTGAAAAGCACGGCATTCTGATGCCATGCCAGTCACCCTGGAACGCCCCACTCTTACCAGTAAAGAAACTGCTGCCTAGTAATAAATTGTACCATACCTGTGATAATTATAGGTAGGACCTCCAAGCCACCCAATAGTTCCAAACCCATACACTCTGCTCTCCCTAACTGCCTCCAATGCAGTATGGTTCACTGTTTTAAAGAATGCTTCCTTCTGTCTTCACCTTGTACCAGTCAACCCATCTTTGTTTTTCAATGGGGAAATCTCCAGTATACCTGGACAAGGCTTCCCCAAGGTTTCAAAAAATCCCCCACAATTTTCAGTGAGACCCTAGCATCAGACCTTAATCCTTACACCCTACCAAATAAAGACTGTGTGTCCTTCTGCAGTATCTAAATAACCTTCTCCTAGCAGTACCCACTATCAAAGATTGCCATAAAGGAACCCTTCATCTGGAGGCCTGAGCAACAGAAAGCACTTAATACAATCTGGATGAGGCACCTGCTTTAGAACTGTCAGACATAATTAAACCCCTTCTGTATGTTCACAAACGGAGGGAAGAGCTATCGGGGTTTTAACCCAGGTCTTAGGATGATGACATCACCCAATAGCCTACCTATCTAAGCAACGAAACTCAGTGGCTCCGGGATGGCCATCCTGCTTCAAGGCTCTTGCCGCTACAGCCATCCTCATACAGGAAGCTAATACACTAACTCTGGGGCAGCAGTTAACTGCACAGGTGCCACACTCTGTCCTAACACTAATGGATCAAAGACGGTGACACTGGTTGTCCAAGTCTAAAATAACCCAATACCAGAAACTTTTATGTGAAAACCCCTGAATAACCTTAGAAACTATAAACACTCAACCCTGCTACCCTGCTCCCACTGGAGTCAAGAGCTCCCCTAAATAACTGTATAGAAACAGTAAAGTATTCTCAAGTAGAAGGGAACTTACAGTTCGACCCCTCCAAAATTCAGCTGTCAACTACTTTACAGATAGTAGCAGCTCTGACAGGAGTCAGACGGGCAGGATATGCTGTTGTAACTCTAAATTCAGTGGTAAAGGCCCAAAGCCTGCCAACAGGAACCTCAGCTCAAAGAGCAGAGCTAATAGCTAGAGCTTTAACATGGGCATTGCTGTTAGCAAAGCATAAAGGAGCCAACATATATACTGGTTCAAAGTATGCCTTTGCTATGCTACATGTACACGGGAGCATATATAAGGAAAAAGGACTCCTAACTGCTCAAGGAACAAGTGAAAAGTAACCAGAATAAATCCTATAGTTTTAGTTGCAGTACGGGGACCTAAGAAAAAAGCTGTTATACACTGCCAAGGCCATCAAAAAGGTGGGGCCCCAGAGGCAAGAGGAAACAGAAAAGCAAATGCAGAAATGAGGCGTGCAGCAATAAACACTCTGCCTTCCAGCACAGCAGCTAGGAAGGCAGTGTGTGCCGAGCCTCTCCTCCCAGAACCCTCGCCTAAAGAGAAGCCAAATTACTCCCCAAATGAGGGCCCGGTTTGCTCAGGACAATGGAGCTTATACTAAAAAAGGCTGGTAGAGGTTCAGACAGAAAAGTAGCTATTCCTGAGGTAACAGTTCCCAGGTTTGTAAAACAGTACTGCCAAGGAACTTAAGACTTCCCCTTGTGTGGCCCCATGGCACATATCTACAGTCCTTCCCCCACAGGCCTTGGGAACGGCCCCACAGCCTCACAACAAGGCATCACACTAGAAACCCTAGAGTGGGGTGCCATGTCTATGTGCCACGGCTCAGTGTCATCTCCTGAGCCATCTGTAAACAACACTTAACCTATGCTCAGAACAACCCATGGCAAGGGCCAACCCAGACCCTAGGAATTCAAGGAACAGGGGCAGTAACTTGTGAAAACTTACTTGTAGATTTTACCGAATTGCCTCAAGCAGGAGGCTGTCGGTATATGTTGGTATTTGTACTTACTCCAGGTGGGTTAAAGCATTCCCCACTCGAACTGAAAAGGCCAGAAAGGTAACCAGAGCCTTACTAACAATATTACCCCCAGGTTTGAGCTGCTGCTAACTCTAGGATCTAACAATGGACCAGCATTTATAGCTGAGATTGTTCAAAATCTCTCTCAACTGTTAAAAATAAATTAAAAATTACATACTGCCTACTGTCCCCAGAGTTCAGGGAAGGTAGAGCAAATGAACCGGACACTAAAACAATTGCTAATAAAGTTCTGTCAGGATGGCCAGGCGAGGTGGCTCACGCCTATAATCCCAGCACTTTGGGAGGCCAAGGTGGGTGGACCACCTGAGGTCGGGAGTTCAAGACCAGCCTGACCAACATGCAGAAACCCCCCTCTCTACTAAATATACAAAATTAGCCAGGCATGGTGGTGCATGCCTGTCATCCCAGCTACTCAGGAGGCTGACTCAGGAGAATGACTTGAACCCGGGAGGTGAAGGTTGCAGTGAGCCGAGATTATGACATTGCACTCCAGCCTAGGCAACAAGAGTAAAACTCCATCTCAAGAAAAAAAAAAAATCTGTCAGGAAACCCACTTAGAGAGGGATCAAGTCTTGCCCATGGTCCTCCTCTGAGTCAAATCCACCCCAACCAAACAGACCAGATTTTCTCCTTTTAAGGTTTTCTTTGGGAGACCACCCTCTTCTAACCCAGGTAAAAAAGATCTTAATAAAAAAGATAAACATTAAAAAAACAAATGCAGGCCCTAGGTAAAGCCTTGGAGCAAGTACAAAGCTGGGTACAGAAAAAAACATCTGTAAGTTTAACAACTCCAATCCATTCATTTAAACCGGGAGACTCTGTCTGAGTTAAGTGGAACCGAGGCCAGGCACGGTGGCTCATGCCTATAATCCCAGCATTCTGAGAGGACCAGGTGGGCGGATCACCTGAGGTCAGGAGTTTGAGACCAGCCCAACCAATATGGAGAAACCCCATCTCTACTAAAAATACAAAATTAGTTGGGCATGGTGGTGCATGCCTGTAATCCCAGCTACTCAGGAGGCTGAGGCAGGAGAATTGCTTGAACCTGTGAGACAGAGGGTGGGTGAGTGGAAATCACCCCATTGCATTCCAGCCTGGGCAACAAGAGCGAAACTCCATCTCAAAAATAAATAAACAAACAAACAAATAAATAAAAAGAAATGGAACCCACCACAACCACATTGGGCCCTACATGGAGTGGCCCTTTTATTGTAATCTTATCTACCCCCACCACTGTTAAAATTGCTAAAGTTGTTCCCTGGATTCAACACAGCTGGTTAAAGCCAGCAGCCCAAAACAAGTGAAGCAGTCAGTCAAATCCAAGCATCCCACCAGGCTAACCTTGAGATGCGTCATCAACAAGGACCAGAACCAGCTTGGTCCAGTCCCAGACGCAGACAACCCTGAGAAGCCATCAATCCCTGCTCTAGTCACACAACCAGAAGCTGATTAGTCAACGCACGGCCAAAGCTTGAGGAATCGCCACTGGATACGTAAATGTAAACTAAAATCTTAAGCCCTGTTGTTACTTTAGTAATATGAACTATCCTGTTACTACGCTGTCACTGCTGCAAAGCTTTGCTTCCAGGAAAAAGCACTCCTTGCCCAGTCTTAGTGTAAAAACGTGGCGTTTCATTTTGCTCATGTTAGCCCTTATGGCAAATCTAGTAAGGAGGGAAGTCCTAAATGGGTGTCCTATGTGCACCCGTACTACATGGATAGGGAATACACAAGTTAAAATTTTACTATACCAAACACATTTTAGTGTATAGGAGCTTCCCTAGGAACTTGCATATATAATCAAACTACCTATTCAATTTGTAATCCGGGTAATAATCAGCCTTATGTGTGCTATGATCCCAAACTTTTCCTTGTGGCATGGTTTAAGCTCCGTTAAAGAACAGGAGAAAGAACTCTACACAACCTAACTCAAGTACCCACTTCTCATGAAGGAAGCGTGTCCTTATATTTAGATGCCTGTCAGGTAGTATAAACACTAATACCTCAACTCTGACGTCCTACGGGGCTGTGTGGACTGGCCCCCACCCACCTTTCCAGTCCACCCTCCCCTCTGCCCAAGCCACACCAGCCTCCTCCACACCGTGGTGGGGTGTTGTATCCCTTATCCTTTTCTTTTTGAGATGGTGTTTCACTCTTGTTGCCCAGGCTGGAGTGCAATGGCACGATTTCAGTTCCCTGCAACCTCCGCCTCCCAGGTTCAAGTGATTATCCTGCCTCAGCCTGGTGAGTAGCTAGAATTACAGGCGTGTGACACCACACCCAGCTAATTTTTGCATTTTTAGTAGAGAAGGGGTTTCACTGTGTTGAACAGGCTGGTCTCGAGCTACTGACCTCAGGTGATCCATCTGCCTCAGCCTCTCAAAGTGCTGGAATTACAGGTGTGCGCCACTGCACCCAGACTGTACCTCTTCTTCACATGGCCTTTGCACAGGCCAGGTCCTGCCTTCAGGGCTCTTCTCTCCACCCAGCCCTCTCCCACCCCAAAAAGGAATCCTCTGGTTGGCTCCACCTCACCATCAGATCTCAGCTCCAGCCCCACCTCCTCAATAAAGCTGTAGGCCCCCTCATTCCAGGTGACGCTCCTTTGTTCCACACGTGTGTGAACACCTGTCCCTCATAGCAATTACAATTTGTCACCACACACTCAACTGTGGACCCCTCTCGTTCATGTCTGCTTTTCCCACCACACTATAGTACAGTGCCTCATCTGTTCCACTCATTCCATCAACAGACAAATGGCTAGGCATGGTGGCTCACACCTATAATCCCAGCACTTTGGGAGGCCAAGGCAGGTGGATCACCTGAGGTCAGGAGTTCAAAACCAGCCTGACCAGCATGGTGAAACCCTGTCTCTACTAAACATACAAAAATTAGGCCAGGCACAGTGGCTCACGCCTGTAATCCCAGCACTTTGGGAGGTCAAGGCAGGTGGATCAGGAGTTCAAGAGTAGCCTGGCCAACATGGTGAACCCTGTCTCTACAAAAAATACAAAAATTAGCTGGGCATGGTGACACGTGCCTGTAATCCCAGCTACTTGGGAGGCTGAAGCAGAAGAATTACTTGAACCTGGGAGGCTGAGGTTGCAGTGAGCCGAGATCGCACCGTTGCACTCCAGCCTGCCTGACAGAGCGAGACTCTCGTCCCAAAAAAACAAAAAACAAGACAAAACAAAAACCCAGAAAATTATGGAACATCTACTCCCACCAGACTCTGGCTAAATTAGAGGATACTGCAGGCAAGAAGACAGATAAGGTCCCTGCTCTCATGGAAAGGGAAAGGAAAAAGTCTAAGAAGCAAAGAGAGTGGCCGGGCGTGGTGGATCACGCCTGTAATCCAAGCACTTTGGAGGCCAAGGTGGGCGGATCACCTGAGGTTGGGATTTCAAGACCAGCCTGACCAACATGGTGAAGCCCCGTCTTAAAAAAAAATAATAATAATAAAATAAATAAATAAATAAATAAAAAGAGAAAAAGTGATGTGACACAGAGTAACTGGAAAGAGAGGGCTGCCAGAGGAACGGCAGTGGGAAGACCTCTCAGCTGGCACTAAGGCACACAGACAGGCATGGCGCAGAGAAGGCACTGGAAATATTGGCTGCTGGAATGAAGGGATGAACCTCCTGATATTTAATTCCGTACTACTAGAACTGTCCATCTTCACAAAAACAATGCAAGGCTGAAAAGACAGCAACATTTTATCCTCATTTTACAAATGGAAACTGAGGTCCAGAGGGAGTCAGTAACTTGCCTGCAACTGCAAAGTAATTTGGAATTGTGGAATCTAACACTTCCAATTACAACTCCCTTTTTCAAGCCCATTTTCTTTTGATCCCCTTCAACATCCCGTTTCACAGTGAAGAAAAGTTCTGACACATTAAGTTGCCTGCCCACGGCCAGGGCTTGGCATGACCGAGGCCGGGCCCGCGGCCAGTGGGCGGCGCTAGCTCTCCCGCCCCGAGGCCTGCCCGCGAATCGCGGGCCCAGTACCTTGTTGGCCAACTTTTTGTTCAGCTCCTCGGCAATAGAGTCGTTGAGCTTCCTCTCAAACTGCCACGGGGGTATCCGCACTGTGTCCACCATCTCCACTAGGACGAACATCCCGGCCTGCACTGGGGGCTCTGGGAATGGGAGGGTGAGTCACGCACCAGGGCCAGGGGCAGGGAGGATCCCTTAGGCTCTCAGTCCCGTCCCAGTAGCTGAGGCCCCCAGACAGGCGGTGAGGCTGCACGGGTCTCGGGTGCCCAGTGGAGGCCATGCTCCGCTACTACAACGGGAGGAAACTGAGGCCAGAGGGAGTCGCTCCTCGTCTAGAGCTCCGGGTGCGCGGCTACGCCGCACAACCCCGCCACGCGACGCCACGCATCCGCGCCATGCACCACCGCACGCACCACGCACCACGCTCCACGCACCACGCTCCACGCACCACGCTCCACGCACCACGCTCCACGCACCACGCTCCACGCACCGCACACAGCCGTCCCGGGCTTGCGCTACTTCAGGCGAGATTCCGAATCCATCGCTTCCGGATAACCCACCTATAAGAAGACTCTGTCCGCCCCCGGGGCGGAGCGAGGCTGCTTGTCGCTCCTGCGCCGCGTGGGGCGGAAAGAGGGCGGGGAGGGGGCGAGGCCTCCTTTCACCCAGGCAGAGCGAGTTCCCCGCCCCGGCAGCGCTTTCTGGTTGCCAGGCGACCTCGGTGCAATCCAGACCCGTCATCCCTCTCCTGGCCTGTTTTTTACCCGCCTTGTTGTCCTCTGCACAGCAGCCAGCGTGATCCTTTGGAGACGCAAACATATATTACCACATCTTTTAAGTAAAAAAACCCAAAAAACAAAAAAAACCACCGCAAACATAATATGCTTAACAGCCTTAAGTGCTAAAGGGACAAGGAGAGCCGGGTGCGGTGGCTCACGCCTGTAATCCCAACACTTTGGGAGGCAGAGGCGGGCGGATCACGAGGTCAAGAAATCGAGACCATCCTGGCCAACATGATGAAACCCCGTCTCTACTAAAAATACAAAAATTAGCTGGGCATGGTGGTGCGTGCCTGTAGTCCCAGCTACTTGGGAGGCTGAGGCAGGAGAATTGCTTGAACCCAGGAGGCGGAGGTTGCGGTGAGCCGAGATCGTGCCACTGCACTCCAGCCTGGTGCCTGGCAACAAAGCAAGACTCTGTCTCAAAAAAAAAAAAAAAAAAAAAAAAAACCAGAGAGAGAGAGACAAGGAGAATTGATGGTAAAGGGTCACTAGGGACTTTTCTTTTTATTTTTAAGATGAGGTTTCTTCATGATGGCCAGGCTGGTCTTGAACTCCTGACCTCAGGTGATCCACCCATGTCGGCCTCCCAAAGTGCTAGGATTACAGGCGTGAGCCACCGCACCCGGCCCACTAGGGACTTTTCTAGGGTGATGGAAATGTTCTGTATCTTCTTTTAGGTGGTATAACATTGACGTATACAATTGTCCAAACTAATTGAACTTAAGATTTTTGCATTTATTGGTAGACATTATTTCCCAATTTAAAAGTAATAATAAATTGGAGCAAAAAACACAACCCATTGAACTTAGAATACTAAATTCCAAGCTGGGCGTGATGGCGCACATCTGTAGTCCCAGCTACTCTGAAGCCTGAGACAAGAGAATTGCTTGAGTCCTGGAGTTCCAGCCTGCATCGATGCAGTGAGCTACAATCATGCCACTGCACTCTATCATGGGTGACAGTCACAGCCCATCTCCAAACGAAGAAAGAAAAAGAAAAGAAAAGGAAGAAGGAGAGGAAAGAAAGGAAGGAGAGAAAGAAGAGGAAGGAAAGGAAGAAGAAGAAGAAGGTCCAAAACCCACATGGTAGCTCACATGGCCTTTTAAGATCCGACCATACCCACCTCTATAGCCCCATCTTGCTATCTCTCCCTGACATTCCACTTTCATTGGTCTTCACGTGATAGTTATCATGTGCTAAGAGAATTGTGACTTGCCCAAGATCATGTGTTGACAAGCGGTAGAGGTGGGCCCAATCTGAACCTCATTATCCTGCCTCTAAAAATTGATGGGGTGTAAATGGATACTGTGTTTTAACCAAAATAACAATTTAGGCACTTACAAAAGATCCTTGGGGTAAATAACAGAGGCACTCAGAAGTGTATGATGCCTTAATTTGCTGATTTAACAAGCATAGTTATCTCTCAATGATACTGGCTGTAGTGATGCTAAATGTGGCCTTCCCTGCATCTGTGTTTTTATTTTTAGGTCTGCTTCTACAAGATTTGAGCTACTTGAGGACAGGAGCAAATGCTACTTCAGCTTTTTCCACAATCCCCTAACACTTCCCTAGGAAGCATTCAGTAAAGGTGTTTAGGAGACTAATATTAATTCTTTCTCTCAAATGCTTCCTCTTTATTCCATTCCCCCTACTATTGCTTTGGTTCAGGACTTTCTGATTAGTTTGCTTTTTTGAGACGGAATCTTGCTCTATCCCCAGGCTGGAGTGCAGTGGCACAATCTTTGCTCACTGCAATCTCTGCCTCCCAGGTTCAAGCAATTCTTCTGCCTCAGCCTCCTGAGTAGCTGGGATTACAGGTTTGTGCCACCACACCCGGCTAATCTTTGTATTTTTAGTAGAGACGGGGTTTCACCATGTTGGCCAGGCTTATCTTGAACTCCGACCACCTCTGCTTCCCGAAGTGCTGGGATTACAGTCATGAGTCACCACAGCTGACCAATGCAGGTCTTTTCATTGCTCCCCTGGAGCTTAGCCACACATCCTGCCTCTGGCCTTAGTCTCTCCTGGAAGTGACCCCAACACTCACAAAAGCCTTCCCTTCATGAGTCCCCTTTGTCCACACAGAAAGGTCTAAACTGAACCCAGCCTTCTTCTCCAGACCCACCTCCCTTCTGTACTACAGGCACTGGGACTCCCCAGCACCTTGGGTGGAGCAAGCCCTTTTACAGTCTAAATCATGTCTTCTGTACCTGGAAAACCCTTACTCATCTGTTAGAACCTGATATAGTTTGGATATTTGCTGCTACCCAAATCTCATGTTAAATTGTGATCCCCAAAGCTAGGGCATGGGGCCTGGTGGAAGGTTTGGATCATGGGGGCAGATCCCCCATGCCTTGGTGCTGTCTTTGTGATAGTGAGTTCACATGAGATCTGGTCGTTTATTTTTTTAATATTTTATTTTCGAGACAGTCTTGCTCTGTCGCCCAGACTAGAGTTCAGTGGCGTGATCTCAGCTCAATGCAACCTCTACCTCCTGGGTTCAGGTGATTCCCCTGCCTCAGCCCCCTGAGTAGCTGAGACTACAGGCACCTGCCACCATGACCGGCTAATTTTTTCTTTTTTAAGACAGTCTCACTCTGTTGCCCAGGCTGGAGTGCAGTGGTGCAGTCTTGGCTCACTGCAACCTCTGTCTCCCAGGTTCAAGCGATTCTCCTGCCCCAGCCTCCCAAGTAGCTGGGATTATAAGCATATGTCACCACACCCAAATAATTTTTGTAGTTTTAGTAGAAACAGGGTTTCACCATGTTGACCAGGCTGGTCTCGAACTCCTGACCTCAGGTCATCTGCCTGCCTCAGCCTCCCAAAGTGCTGGGATTACAGGCATGAGCCACCATGCCTGGCCCAAGTATTTCCTTATAGCAATGTGAGAATGGCCTAAAATGGAACCCAAATGTGATGCTGTTCTCATTCATTCATGCATTCATTCAACATGCTGTTGTGTCCAGCTGTTGGAAATGCAATGGAGAAGAAAAACTTCAGCTCAGAGCGCTTGGTGCTGGAGTTGGGTGCAGCGGGGTGGGCATTGAGAGAAAGAGAGGGAGTTTGTACTCTCAGATAATCAAAAGTATTTGGAGCCAGGCACAGTGGTTATCATTATCTCACTTAACTTATTGTCTCATTTTGCCTCATCTAGGGCAAAGAGAGGTTAAATAGGTCATTCAAGGTCATATAGCCAGTAAGTGGCAAACCCGGGACCTAGGCCCCAGAGTCCTTAATCATGACGAGCAAGCTGTGCCCCACCATGACATTAACCTGAGGACAGCAAAGGAAAATTTTGTGAAGCTAGGACAGTCCAGGTGTGGTGGCTGATGTCTGTAATCCCAGCACTTTGGGAGGCCAAGACCAGTGGATCACTTAAAGTCAGGAGTTTGAAACCAGCCTGGCAAACATGGTGAAACCCCGTCATTACTAGAAATACAAAATTAACTGGGCGTGGTAGCATAGTCCTGTAATCCCAGCTACTCAAAAGGCTGAGGCAGAATACTTGAGCCTGGGAGGCAGAGGTTTCTACTTCGAGGGAAAAAAAAAAAGCTCGGCTCACACATTACAGGGGCCTCTCCCGCCGTTGCCAGCAGGTGCCTTGTGCACATACCTTGCCGCACCGATCCGTTAATGTCTCGCGTGCTTTGAGCGCGTGCCTCTCCCTCCAGTACCAATTTCGCGCGCCCCGCCCCGGCCCCTCCATTTTCCCGCGCTTGTCAGCAGGTGCCTTGTGCGCGTGTCTTGCCACGCCAGTTCGTTAAGGTTCCGGGTCTTTTCTGCTCCCCTCTCCTCCAGCACCTATTGTGTGCGATGCCCCCCCACACCACCGCGCCACCAATCCCGCAGTTGCCAGCAGGCGCTTCGCGCGCACACCTTGACCCCTCCGCCGCCATTGTCAGCAGGCGCCTTGTGCCCATACCTTGCCCCTCCGCCGCCACTGCCAGCAGGTGCCTTGTATCCATACATTGTCCCCTTCGCCTCCATTGCTGCCAGCAGGCCCATTGTGAGCATACATTGCCCCCTCTGACACCATTGCCAGCAGACGACTTGTGCGCATACGTTGCCCCCTCACCCCGCCATTACCAGCAGGTGCCTTGGGCCCATACGTTGCCCCCTCCGCCGCCATTGCCAGCAGGTGCCTCGCGCACACACCTTGACCCCTCCCCGCCATTGCCAGCAGGTGCCTTGTGTCTATACATTGCCCCCTCCGCCGCCATTCCCAGCAGGCGCCTCGTGTGCATCGTGTGCACACTTTTACCCCTCCGCCGCCATTGCCAGCAGGCGCCTCGAGCGCACACCTTGACCCCTCCCCGCCTTTGCCAGCAGGTGCCTTGTGCGCATACCTTCCTGCACTGATCCGTTAATGTCTCACGTGCTTTGTGCACGTGCCTCTCCCTCCAGTATCTATTTCGCGCGCCCCACCCCGGCCCCATCATTTTCCCGCCGTTGCCAGCAGATGCCTTGTGAACGTGTCTTGCCACGCTAGTTCGCTGAGGTTTCGGGTCTTTTGTGCTCGCCTCTCCTCCGGTACCTATTGTGCACGCTGCCCCCTCACCCCCGCACCGCGCCCCCAATCCCGCAGTTGCCTTGTGCACGTACCTTGCAGTGCCAATCCATTAAGGTCCCAAGTCTTTAGTGCGCACGTCTCTCCCTCCAGTAACTATTGCGCCGCGGGGCCCTTTCCCCCTCCCGCCATTGCCAGCAGGTACCTTGAGCGCGTACCTTGCCACGCCAATCCTTTCAGGTCCGGCGTCCTGTGTGCATGCCTCTCCTTTAAGTACCTATGGCGCGCGCCCCTCTACCCACGAGAGCCCCGACTCCCGTCATTGCCCGCAGGTGCCTCGCGCACATACCTTGCATCCCCCACCACCCCCGCCATTGCCAGCACGTGCCTAGCGCGAAGGGTTTGCACCACTCCCCCCACCGCATTGTCAGCAGGTGCCTGGCGCGCATACCTTGTCGCGCGAATCCCTGAAGGTCGTCCTTCTGGCGCGGATCTTTCACTTGCGTCCCCACTCGCGCAGGTTTGAAAGATGCGTTGCCCGGCAACAGGAGAAACTGCTTGCTTAGTCTTTAGCCGAGTTGGCAGCTAGAAGACGACGCTCAGAGCCCAGCTCTGGAGAGTTCAAGCATCTGAAAGTTCCCCACTGCTCCTAGAAGGGGCTACCTGGGCACTCTGTGCCCCTTATCCCTGTCCCGACCCGAGTGCCGAGGACCTGCCAGTAGGGCTCAGTTGCCTTCAGCCCGCTCTCTCCATCCCTCCGTTCACTTTGTTTGTGGGATCTCCTCCTTTCTGTGTCAAAACAACTTCAAGGTTTTCCAGTGATTCTGTCTCTGCCTTCAATTTGGAGGCACAGGTACCACAGCAAGCTTCCAATTCCACACAAAAACTCTCTGTGGGGCCTAGGAAATGGGAGTCACCCCTTTGGGGCCTACAACATCCAGCTGAGGCCCAGACTCCTGTCCAGAGGAGATCCTGTTGAGAGCCCACAGGTAGAGCGAGGCAGTGATGCCTGAGCAGGACAAGGACCCCAGAGTCCAAGAGAGTCCGGATGGTGAATTCCCAGCAGGCGCCTCGTGTGCATCGTGTGCACACTTTTACCCCTCCGCCGCCATTGCCAGCAGGGGTCCCGAGGGCATCAGGGATGCACGGTCTGCATTTAGGCCCGTACAGGATAATGGAGACCCCTTGCCCTTAGTGCCCAGGCCCGGGCCTCTGCAGAGAGACCTTCATGTCCAGAGGTCAGAAGTCAGATATGAACAGAGATCCCAGCCTTGTAGGATGAGCCCCTGCTGCAAAAGAAATGCCATTTCCAGCTCCTACAGCTGCACGGGAGGCTTCCCGTGGCTAAAGAGGAGGTGGGGGCCAGACTCATCTGACTGCCATGTGACCCTCAGTTCCTCACAGTGAGTGAGGACAACTCTCAGGCTGTCTCTCAGGCTGTCATTCACGCTCAGAGTGAAAAGGCAGCAGATACACTACTAGGGGAGAAACTGGCCCCCAGGAATGTCTCCCCAACATCTCAAAAGTCTAGGCCTCGTAGAAAGAAGTGTCCTCCGCTGCCATGCAGCTGAAGGGAGCCTCTGATGCTGCCACCTCCCTTACAGCTGGGTTACCGGGTCACTGCTGAAGACATGGACCTGGAGAAGGAGGTGGCGATCCGGTGCATTAATAGTGCACTGTGGGGTGAGGTCAAGGCCATCTGGGACTGTAGAGCCTCACTGCCTTCCAAAGCTTTGTCCTCACCTGCAACAGGGTCTTCTCCGCCTGCTGTCCCTAAAGTACCCAGCATGGATGCACATCAGCAGACTCACAAGTCCCAACAGTACCTGGGCCACCTGTCCCTCCTAGCTTCTGCTGCAGGGGACCCCTCTAGACCTGCTGTGTCTGGGAGGAAGCGCCGCTCATCAGGTCCCCTGTTTTCCTAAGATCCCCTTCCTGACACCTCTTCACACTCCCGGGACACAACCCAGGTCACCTTGCTGATTCCTGCCTCCTTCCCAGCTCCAAGTGTGGACTGCAGCCTGAGAAGCCCAAGGCCTGGCACTTCTGCTGTTGCAGCTGCTGCAGGGGCCCTTAACCCCTCTACATGGAACCCTTCGTGGGGGGCCCCACCAAGTGGAGGGCAAAGAGGCCCCTCACATCCCTGGGCCTCAGCCACAGCTGC
>CM052648.1:22452222-22493729 GCA_028533165.1 Leontopithecus rosalia | reverse complement strand
CTGAGGGATTACACCACAGCTCACTTCCCCCACCCACAGGCCGAATAAACTGAGCATTCACAATCAACCTAGTGATCTGGATACCTGGAGCCCACTCAATGTCCCGCGGATTAAGGAGACCATACTCCTCCATACAGCTTGTTGAGGGACTTGGTGGGTGCTCCAGCCTCTTGGAGCCTTCCTGCTTTGGCTGCTGTGCCCAACCCAGAACTACCCTCTGCCTGGAATTCTCCTTTGGACACGCACAGAGGCAGAACCCAGCCTTGTCTTTGCAGCCAGTAGCTGTGTGCAGTCACCTGGGACAGTGCTGCAGGTCAGCAGCCGGCACAGTGCTGGACACTGGGTTGGGGTTGCTCAGCTGGTCTTAGCCCTGGCTGCCAGCTAGATTCCCCCAGGAAGCCCCTACAGCTTCGGACTCGGCAGGTCTGTGTGGATCCCAGCGAAATTGTTTTCAGAGCCCCCCAAGGTGTTGCCAATGTGGAGCTAGGGCTGGGGACACCTGTTAGAGGGCACTGAGTCCTGTGGGACAGGAAGTGGAGAACCTGGGAGAGGCAGAGGCAGAGGCACTCAGGGAACTGGGCCTTCGGCCACCTGCACCTACAGCCAGTGGCAGAGCACTCCAGACACACGGCTGCCCCCGACCCCGGCCCCACCATCCAAGTGGGAAGGACCAACAACAGTCCCCGATTCAGGATTGCTGGGTCAGCCACTCCGAATGCCTGAGTGCCGCCCTGTGCCCACCTGACCTGGGTGTGTTTGTTGTCAGTTGTATACTCGTGAATGAATGCCAAGGTCACCTCTGCTAGTAACCTTTGGGCAGGGCTGCTTACAGGTGACTCATGTTGAGAGTGACGTCACCCCGTCAGGGTGAGGTCTCAGAAGTCCCATGGGCCTCAAAGGCCCCCTTTGGAAGGAGTGGAGAAGGGACCCTCACATGTGCCACAGATCCGGCTAGGTCCTTGCGGGTTGACATTGGTCATGAGGAGTCCACTGGCTTAGAAAATTCAGACTTAGAACAGGCCATCAGGGAGCTCCAGATGGCTATGGCCTTGGAAATGTGTATTGGGCTTTGTCATTCAGCCTGGGAGGAAGGGAGGGATTGTCTGTAGGTGCCTCTGGGAAGAATGAGTTACTCTGTGTAACTGGTTAGTTCCAACAGGCCAGGAGCCTCTTACAGGATAAGCCATTCTGTCCTGGGGGTACTCACATTGGGGTAAGGGTGGTCTGGGATTTTGACAGACCATCTGGGAGGTGGGCTATGCCTCAGCCAGAAGGTGGGCTGGAGTAGGGGGTAGGGGAGCCTGTAGCCCCAGTCTCCTGGTTGGGATGGGAAGAGCATGATAGGACTCGCCGCTCATGGTGGCCAGTTGCACCCCAGCCAGCATGTGCTCCTCACCCTGTCAGACCCCATAGGCAGATGCCCAAAGACTGTTCCTGGCAGCAAGACGGTAGCATTTTGGGTCCCCTTTTCTTTTTTCTTTTTCTGTCTTTCTTTCTTTTCTTTTCTTTTCTTTTTTTTTTTTTTTGAGAAAGAGTCATGCTCTGTCACCTAGTGTGGAGTGCTGTGGAGCAATCTCGGTTCATTGCAACCTCCACCCCCTGGGTTCAAGCGATTCTCTTGCCTCAGTCTCCCAAGTAGCTGGGATTGCTACAGGCACCTGCCACCATGCCTGGCTAATTTTTTATGTTTTTAGTAGAGATGGGGTTTTACCATGTTCATCAGGCTGGTCTTGAACTCCTGACCTCAAGTGATCCACCCACCTCGGCCTCCCAAAGTGCTGGGATTATAGGCATGAGCCACTGCGCCAGGCCAGGGGTCCCCCTTTCTGTAGCAACCCAACCCACCTGTATGGGAGAAAACAGTTTTCTCTGTACACAAGCTCAACACAGAACACTTATGTGACCAAATGTGGGGACTTTTTCCCACACCAAGCAGTTCTCTGCACACACCAGGTGGGTGTCCTACAATTTCAACTCAGTTCTGACACTGTCTACCTGGAGTTAGCGTCAGATCCCACAGCTCCGGAAGACTGCCCCTAACTTCACGTGTCAGTAGCAAGTCCAGGTTGTCTGGAGTAAATTGGAGGTTCTAGCAACCCCCTTTTTGAGTTTGATCCCTTGCTGGAATGGCTCACAGAACTCAGGAAAATAACTTACTATATGATGGTTTTTTTAATAAAAAGATACAACTTGGGAACAGCCAGACAGAAGAGGTACATAGAGCAAGGTCTATGGGAAGGGGTGCAGAGCTTCCATGCCCTCTCCTGGCACTGCCACATTTTCAACCCCAGAAGCTCTCCCAACCCTGTCCTTTTGGACAGCCTTCATTGTGTAGTCATGATTAATTATATCACTGGCCATTGGTGATCAACCTTCAGCTGTGGGTCTTCCCCAGAGAGTTGGGGGTGCCAACTCTCTAATCATGTGGTTGATTCTTCTGGCAACCAACCCCCTTCCTGAGGCTGTCAGGAGCCCCAGGCACCCGTCATTCATTAACATACATAGAGACATTTATTACTTTGGAGATTCCAAGGTTTTTAGGAACTGTGTGCCAGGAAAGTAGGGAGTGGGGTATGCAGAGATCAAATACATAGTTCTTATGTCACAACCCCTGCCAGGGGGCAGACATGTCTCAGAAAGCCCCTTGTATTGTCTGAGGAGTGAGCCCGTGTTCATCCCCCCTTACCCTTGTGGTCTTTGATCAGTCCCTTGTGAAGGTGACATTAGCATCCCTGAGGTCCTTGTGGGATGCTTGTCGGGGACAGAGATGGTGTCAGCTGGGTACATGCTGGGACAGGTTGGGTATGGATGCTCCCTTCTCTGTCTCTAACACAGGATGCTTCTTTGCACACACAGATGGCTTGTTCGGAACACCACCTGGGTATGGCTGCATTACAGACTGGGCAGAGGAGCAGCGCCCGCACCAAGACAGGCTGCCCTACATTGATGACTCACCCTCCTCATTGCCCCACCTTAGCAGCAAGGGCAGGGACAGCCGAGATGCGCTGGTCTCGGGAGCCCTGGAGTCCACTAAAGTGGTGAGTCCCCACGGCGCATGTGTGGCAGGAGGGCCAGGTGAGGCTCCCTGAAGTGCTCAGGGGTACCTAGCAGGTAGGTGGTGGAGCAGCCAATGGTTTGGAAGCCGAGTGGGTCTTGAAAAACTCCTTCCTCATCTCTACATGTGGTACACAGTTTGCCAGATGTGTTGAGTCGGGAGATTGGGGGATGCTTTGAAGAAGGAGGAGGGCAGCACATGGAGGAGAAGGCAGGACATGGTCTTGAGGCTGAGAATGTCAGCACCAGAGGCCACCTGCATGAAACAAGCAAGACCTGCATGGTGGCCCCAGCAATGCTCCTGAGCTGGGTAGTGTCTGGGCTCGGGTCCCTTTGCTTCATGAAGTTCTCTTGCTCCCTCTTACCAAAGCATGTGCTGAGGATGGCTCCATCGATGTGACCAGAGCCTTTCCTGTGAGTTTTCACTTGACCCTCCTTAATAATTCTTGGCCTTGCTATCACTTTCACTTTAGAAATATGGAACTGAAGTCTCTCGTGGTGGATTCCCCAAGGTTGCGCAGCTAGAGAATAGTGGCACATTCAGGAGATGCTCTGCCGTGCCCACTGAGACAGCAGTGGACCTGCCCCCAACCCCCGAGAGAACATAGCCTGGGGTGGCCACCGGCTGGGTGGTGCTGGGCCAGCTCGGCCCTGCATAGAGGCCTGACTCCTCTCGATGGTCCCACAGCTCGGGGGCTGCTTCAGCCGTGCTCTGGGCCCAGATGCACACCCCTTGCCGTTGGTGCGTGTCCCGCCACTTGACCTCTTGGGTTCCTTCCTTCTTGGGCTGAGAAAATCGCTGCCCAGGGCAGTTGCTTCTTTTTGTCTTTCTGGTCCCTGATGACAGATACCTTTCCCAGTCTGCTTAGCTTATTTCTAGATGGTTTCCACCCTGATAACAGCATAGCCTGGCACAGTGGCTCACATCTGTAATCCAAGCTACTCAGGAAGCTGAGGTGGGAAGGTTGCTTGAGTCCAGGAGTTTGAGACTATAGTGAGCTGTGATCTTCCCACGGTACTCCAGCCTGGAAAACAAAGAAAGACCCCATCTTTAAAAAATAAGAAGAAGAAGAAGAAGAATGAAAAAAAATAATAATAAAATAAAAAGAGCAAGAGAGGAAAGGGCTTTACCCCATTTCTATAAGGAAGCTCCAGAAGTGTATCTTCTCACTGTGCTGCTTTTCTCTGAGGCTGATGCATTAGCTGCAGGCCCAGGACTGCAGCTTATGCATATGCTTTTGTGATTTCTGAAAGCCTTGGTGCTGGGCAGGCTTCTCATTCTGAACCGAGAAGATGGGAGAGGAAGCCAGTGGGTAACATGTACCTGCTCCGTGCAGCACACACAGGCTGCTGACTTAGGCAACTCTTCCTACCCAACGTCAAGTGTCAGCTTTTTACTGACCAGGAGGCCAAGGTTCAAAAAGGCGAAGTAACTTGCTTGGGCTGCACAGCTCCAGGGTTTGAAGCCTTCCTCATTCTTCAGTGGACACACCTTCCCTCCCTCAGCTGTCTTGTCTTCCTTGGTGCATCCCCTCTCTTGCTGCTTCATGAGCATGATTTGGTACAGAGAAGGACAAAGTTCAGGTAGACTAAGTCCCTGAACTTGAGAAAGGCTATTTCTTTCCATCATCCTTGAGGGTTCTCTTCACCCAGCCAGTCCTTGGTGCACCTCCTGGGCCCTGAAAGGAAGCTGATCTGCCCACTTGCTGCCCCTGGTTCCTGTCTGGGGTGGGGCCTCCCACCCACACCTGGCTCCGACTTGGAGTATAACCCTCACCTTTCAGTGCGGGGCTCCTCTTCTGTGAAGCCACAATGCATCCTGGTCCCCCGGCTCCTGTTCCCTGCTTCTGCGCTCACAGAAGTTGTAGGCGGTTTTCGAAGTGCATGTCCTGCAGGAGGTTGCTTGTCTGTGCCTACCAGGTCAGAGTTTCCAGTCCCAAGCACACCCCCTGGCCCAGAGCTGGTCTGAAGAGGAGAGGATTGGATTGGAGGAGAACTGTGTGTAGCTCCTTTCCAGAAAACTTCGGGTGCTCCTCCCAGTGGTTGGGGCCCCAGGATGAGTGCCCTTCACTGCCCTGGAGATAAGCCTAGCCTTGACTTCCTGGTTTCCCTGCCAGCTGTGCAACAAGCCATCTTTCATTTTTGATCTTTGGTTTGAAGACATGGCTTTCGCTTCCTAGGACACCCCACTTCCTCCAGGAAGAATGGTGTTCTTTTTTTGCTCTTTTTTCTTTTATTTATTTATTTTTTTGAGACATAGTTCTGCTCTTGTTGCCCAGGTTGAACTGCAATGGCATGATTTTGGCTCACTGCAACCTCTGCCTCCTGGATTCAAGTGATTCTCCTGCCTCAGCCTACTGAGTAGCTGGAATTACAGGCATGCACCACCATACCCAGCTAATTTTGTTTGTTTTTTTTTTTTTGAGACGGAGTTTCACTCTTGTTACCCAGGCTGGAGTGCAATGGCACGATCTCGGCTCACCGCAACCTCCGCCTCCCGGGTTCAGGCAATTCTCCTGCCTCAGCCTCCCGAGTAGCTGGGATTACAGGCACACGCCACCATGCCCAGCTAATTTTTTGTATTTTTAGTAGAGACGGGGTTTCACCATGTTGACCAGGATGGTCTCGATCTCTTGACCTCGTGATCCACCCTCCTCGGCCTCCCAAAGTGCTGGGATTACAGGCTTGAGCCACCGCGCGTGGCCTAATTTTGTATTTTTATTAGAGATGGGATTTCTCTATGTTGGTCAGGCTGGTTTCGAACTCCCAACCTCAAGTGATCCACCCACCTCAGCCTCCCAAAGTGTTGGGATTACAGGCGTGAGCCACCACACCTTGTCGGGAGCATGTTGATCTTGAGGCCAGAGGCACCCTGATCCTGACCAGCTGGTGGGGCATGGGCATCAGCCTGCTCATCCCTCTCCTACTGCATGTCCCCACCCACCCCACGTTTGGTCCCAGATGCTGATCTTGAGTCTTCTGGGCCATGAGGCCATCAAGAAATCCTCAGGGAACTCTTTGGCAATTCGGGGTCTCAGTGGACTCCTGTGGCACAGGTCTTCTCTGTGAATACTCATTCATAGTATAGGCAGAGGTTAGATAGAGGCCAGGCACCTCCTTGCCCAGGGTGCTGTGGGAAGGATTCACACAGGCTAGCCTATTGCGACAACCTTCAGCCCCAGGACTCTGCACAGAGGTCATCCCCTCACACTCTCTGTGCCGTGAGGACCAGGTGTTTGGGGTGCTCGCTGGGCTGGGCTGCAGGGCAATGTTCAGCATGTTGCTAATGAAAACCTGCCCTTACCCAGAGCAGAAGAGTGTCCTTTCCAGCAGCTGTGCTGGCTGCACACTCCCAGCCCAGAGCAGCCTGCCCCTCTCAGTCAGGGTTCTGCACCCTGGTCATCACTGGGCTCCCCCAGATTAGGGGGACCGGGAGGAAGGTTAGAAGGGGCCTCTCTGCTCTCTGCCCTGTCCTGAAACTCAGTTCCAGCTCCCACCTTTGTGTGGGCCTGGCAGCCAGCTGACAACAGTTTGTTCACCTTGTTCTCTGTTGGCTTTTCCTGCTTGGTTGCCACAAGCCCAGTTGGTTTTGTGGGTTCTTTGTTGACTTTTATTTAGCCTCAGGTTTTGTGTTTGCACCCGCCTGGAGAGGGTCGTGGTAGGAGGGTCTTCCTTCCATGTCACTGACTTCTTTTTCCAACTTCCCTTTACCTCCGGCTTCCTCCCCACCCCGGCCTCCTTGCCTGGCTGCACGGCCCTCCCTGCATTCATGTCCTTTCCCATAACTGGCATGTGCACAGCCCTGAGTTATAAATAGCCCCAGGCCTGGCCCTGTCCTTTGCTCTCTCTCTGGTGGGGCATGGGCGTCAGCCTGCTCATCCTTGTCCTACTGCATGTCCCCACCCATCCCACGTTTGGTCCCAGATGCTGATCTTAAGTCTTCTGGGCCATGGGGCCATCAGGAAACCCTCAGGGAACTCTTTGGCAGTTCGGGGTCTCAGTGGATTCCTGTGGCATGGGTATTCTCTGTGAATACTCATTCATAGTGTAGGAGATGGGTTCTCCATGGACTTGGCTGGCTTCTGAGCCATTCCTGTCTGATGCATTAGCACTAGACTCTAGAAGATTCTTAGTCTGAGGAGAAGTGCCCTCATCCTGTGTCTTGTCTCCGCCCCACCCAGTCCATGCCCTGGGCCAGATGTTCCCTGAGCGGCCCCGCCCTTCAAAACAGGGACGGAGAGCTGGACCATGTGCCTTCCTGCCTGCGCTGTTTTTCCTCCTGGCTCTCCAAATCGTGTGGACAGAAGGAGACACCATGCTCCCACCCACACGGGCACCAGCATCTCACACTGGGTGGGGCCGTCATGGGCCCTGTTGCCCTGGCAGCCTCCCTGGGCCCTGCAGGCCCCTTGGTACTCACAGTAGCAAGATTGTGCAGGGCTGTGAGCAGGTCTGGCAGGCTGGGTGGGTGGGTGGTGCTGCCCAAGGGGCCTGCCATTCCCTTCACCTCTTCCCCTCTTGCGGGGTAGGAAGCAGCATCTGCACACAGCGGGAGACACCTGTACAGGCAGCCGGGGGCTGCTTTCACCAACTCCACCATTCACAATAGGCCGAGGGGGGGTGTCATAGGCCACCCCACCCTATGTGTATGTGCACCATGGGCAGCAGAGTTGCTGCACCTCGGTAGCATTTTAGGGCACTGAGGCAGGCTCAAATGGCACACTCTCATGTGGAGACCCTGAAAGAGCCCTCATAAAAACACTGCCAAAAACTAGGACCCAGCCAGGTCTTTGAGATCCGCTCATTGATTTAGTAAATGAATTTTAATTGAGCACCTAGGTGTTCTGGGCACCGTGTTAGGCAAGGAAGTTCCTAGCTCAGGCACAGCCATGGCCTGGAAACTCCCACCCATGGAGTCACTGCCTACCCTGCCATGGGGGGACAAGTGTGCCTGGGACATGCTTGTCCTTTTCCTGGAGCTGCTCTCAGCCCAGATCTTGATGGCTGTCCCCTCTACACATATGCTTGTGTGTATAAATGCATATATATGCACACATAGACACAGGCGCCTGGGCAGGCTCACAGTTCATGCACACATTCTCACAGGTATGCACACACTTAGGAGATTCCCAGGACAAAATGGTGGCCCAGAAAGGCTTTCTAGATGGTCCCAGTGGGCAGGTGAGGCTTTGTGGTCTAAGCCCCAGGGACTCAAGTGGGGCACAGGATAGAGCTCCCTCCCCAGCCAATGGAGGCTCAGGGCGGGAGGACTTTTGCCTGAGAACATGGGGCAGCCCAGGCCCTAGGCCTTTCCTGTTGAACCTGCTGTCTATACCATGACATGGCTCCCTCCTAGTGGGCCAGGGAAATAGGACAGCGGGTTGGGTATAGGCAGGCGCTGTGCTGGGACCCTGATTCCACATCCAAATTCTACAGATACCATGAGGCCTGAGCTGGCCTCAGTCAGATTCTTACTCAAACCCATCAGTTTTCACTGGGGGTGATTCTGCTCCCAGGGCATACGTGGCAGCGTCTGGAGACATTTGTGGCTACCACAGCTTAGGGGAGAGGGTATTATTCACATATGGTAGGTGGAGGCCAGGGATGCTGCACTGAATTTTACAAGGCATAGGATGCCCCCCAGTCCCTGACAGAGCCCCTCCAGGATGTCAGTGGGGCTGAAGAGGAGCCTGCCCGCAGCCAGTGATTTTCTCGGAAAGTGGGAAACTGAGTGATCAGGGACCACCACCCCAGTTCCACACCCGTGAGCCCAGCAACCAGTGGATGGGTAGGTGGGGCTGTCACAGACACAGACCCCACTCCCCCGCACGTGCACACACACACACACACTCACTCTCTGGCACTTCTCTCTGACTGCTGGCGGAGCCGGTGGGCACAGGCAGGCCAAGGGAGCACAGCCTCAGCCCAGTGGAGCACTGAGGTGTTGCCATGGGCATGGCCTGCCTCCAACATTGCTGATAGCCAGGGAGCAGGTGGGAGTGGCCAGGAAGTCAGGCGGCAGTTTCCATGGCCTTTGGCATCATCTTTGGTGTCATGCCTTTGCTAGGGCTGTTGTAAGTAAGCATCACAGACTGGGGAGTTTATTTTCTCGTAGCTCTGGAGGCCTGAAGTCCAAGGTAAAAGGGGTGGCAGGATTGGTTTCTTCTCAGGCCCCTCTCCTGGGCTTGTCTTCTCTGTGTGTCTTCACATAATGTTCCCTCCATTTGATTCTGTGTCCTGATCTCTTCTTCTTTTACAAGTCCTGGTGGGGTGCTGTGGCTCATGCCTATAATCTCAGCCCTCCTAGAGGCCATGATGGAAGGATCGTTTGAGCTCAGGAGTTCAAGACCAGCCTGGGCAATGTGGCTTTTTTTTTTTTTGAGACACAGTTTTGCTCTTATTGCTCAGGCTGGAGTGCAATGGTGTGATCTCAGCTCACTGCAACCTCCACCTCCTGGGTTCAGGGGATTCTCCTGCCTCTGCCTCCCCAGTAGCTGGGATTACAGTCACCCACAACCACTCCTGGCTAATTTTTGTATTTTTGGTAGAGATGGGGTTTTACCATGTTGGCCAAGCTGGTGGTCTCGAACTCCTGACCTCAGGTGATCTGCCAAGTGCTGGGATTACAGGCGTGAGCTACCGTGCCTCCCCGCAAAAAGATTCTTTTTAAGTTAATAGAGCATGGTGTGGGGGTGCCTGTGGTTCCAGCTGCTTGGGAGGATTAGGTGCGAGGATTGCTTCAGCCTGGGCTCTAGAGGCTGCAGTAGGCTTTAACTACCACAGCACTCCAGCCTGAGCAACAGAGCAAGACCTCATCTCAAAAAAAAAGAACCAGACATATGGAACCTTTTGGCTTTGGTTTAGCTTAATTACCTCCTTAAAGCCCTGCCTTCAAATACAGTAACATTCTAAGGTCCTGGGGGTTAAGGCTTCAACATGAATTTGGGTGGGAGGGGCGGGGAGACGTTATCAAAACTCAGAAGGCAGCCTCCCGGGGCCATGGGCTCTGTCCCCTACATCAACCAACATCCAACAGTGTGTCAGCTTCATCTTTTGGAGACAGAACCAGTAGAGAATCCCTGAACTTTCAGCAGGGATGCTGATGGGAAGGGTACTTCGTCATAGCCCACATGTAAAAGGGTCCCTGCCAATGATGTCAGGGTCTAAAAAGCAGGGTCAGGGGACACAGGCCTTGAGCCCAAGGGACAGGGTTCTTCTGGAGTAGGTGTTAACAGTCCCTGTGGTTGGGAGGGAGGTGCTGCATAGGCCCCGTCGGTCAAAGGTCATGTGGCAGCAGCCAGAGAATCCAGGTGAGGGGGCCCCATGTGAGCAGTGGGGAGGGGAGCTTGGCTGCAGCAGGAGCCGGGTGGCCATGCGACGGGCTCCATTGCCCCCTCGGGTCAGATTCTCCTTCTCCTTCCTTGACCGTGTCAGGGAGCTGCTCCTGGGTTGCATGCAGAAGGCGTGGAGAGAGGCCTGGCCCAGTCTGCTCCACACCAAACTTTCTGTTTTGTGGTCTGGCAAGACTAAAGGTGGCTCCAGGTATTGCCCCTGGGATTCTCTGTGACCGCAACCGTGTGGCTGAGTATGTGTTGAGGGTCCCCTGCCTCCCTTTAATTCCATGTGGAGCCTTCATGGGGGCAGGGGTTTGTCCAGAGGTCAAGAAGCTGGCCCTCCTCTCTCAGAAGGCCCTGATGCAAGCATCCCCCTTCCACCCTTCCAGTCTGACTTCTGTCTGTTTCTCCTACAGAGTGAGCTGGACTTGGAAAAGGGCTTGGAGTTGAGAAAATGGATCCTGTCTGGAATCCTGGCCAGCGTGGAGACCTACCTGAGCCACCTGGAGGCACTGCTGCTGGTGAGAAGGGTGTAGGAAGCTGAGCAGGGGCAGGGCAGGGTGGGGCAGGGTGACAGTTGGAGAGCCTCTTTGCCCATAAGTCCCTGGTCAGCTGTCAGAGCCTGGGTGCAGCTCGCTGTCCCTGGTGTGGATACGAGTGGAAGACTGAGTTGCCAAACCAAGCTGGTTTTAAAATTGTGCTTGTTACATGATTTAAAAATAAAAGTGCATATGTTAAGTAACCGTGAATGTCCACTGTCATGCCGTGCACCTGACAGATGGCAGCCCCTCTCACCTGTGCCCTCTTCCAGCCCATGAAGCCTTTGAAAGCTGCTGCCACCACCTCTCAGCCGGTGCTGACGAGTCAGCAGATCGAGACCATCTTCTTTAAAGTGCCTGAGCTGTATGAGATCCACAAGGAGTTCTATGATGGGCTCTTCCCCTGCATGCAGCAGTGGAGCCACCAGCAAGCGGGTGGGCGACCTCTACCAGAAGCTGGTGAGTGACCCAGAGCCAGTGCTGGCACTAGAGGCATGTACCACCACGCCCAGCTAATTTTTTGTATTTTTACTAGAGAGGGTTTTGCCGTGTTGGCCAGGCTGGTCTCGAACTCCCAGCCTCAAGTGATCCACCCACCTCAGCCTTCCGAACTGCTGGGATTACAGGTGTGAGCCACCTTGCCCAGCCTTTTTTAAAAAAATTTATTTATATAGGTTTTGTTTGTTTGTTTTTTGAGACGGAATCTCCCTCTGTCACCCAGGCTAGAGTGTAGTCACGCGATCTCGGCTCACTGCAACCTCCACCTCCTGGGTTCAAGCAATTCTCCTGCCTCAGCCTCCTGAGTAGCTAGGATTACAGGTGAGTGCCAACACACCCAACTAATTTTTGTATTTTTAGTAGAGATGGGTTTTCATCATGTTGGCCAGGCTGGTCTTGAAATCCTGACCTCGTGATCTGCCCACCTCAGCCTCCCAAAGTGCTGGGATGTGAGCCACTGTGCCCAGTCTTACGTAGGTACTTACAAAGAGACAGGGACCCACTATGTTGTCCAGGCTGGAGTGCAGTGGCTATTCACAAGCACGATTCTACTGTTAATCAGCACAGGAGTTTTGACCTCCTTTGTTTCCAGTCTTGGCTGTTTCACTTCTTAGGCAAACTGGTGGTTCCCAACTCCTGGGAGATCACCATATTGATGCCAAACTTAGTGTGTAGAGTACTATAGCCCAGAACTCCTGGCTGAAGCCATCCTCCAGCCTCAGCCTTCAGTGTAGCTGGGACCACAGGTACACACCACCACACCCTGTGTGCACACACTTTACCTGAAGCAGGCTTCCTCCACAGGGAAACAAGTCCTCTAGGGGCAGGTATGGGCTGAGGCCAGACCCCCTCTAAGTGTGAAGAGCATGTGATTCCTTAAAAGCCCTGTCCCAGCACTCCTGGACTACCCAGACACTCAGCTGTGTCCTCAGGCTTCTCTTTGGCTGGTGCTGGGGACTGAGTTTTCTGCTCTGAGGTGTGGCTTTCCTGTAGGCAGACCCCTCCCTCTGCTACCCTGTGCTGCAGACACCACCACCCCAGACTCCAGGCCAGAGCTAAGACTTGAGAAACACACAAGGCACTTACTTTGTTCCAGTTCTTGCTGCTTGGGGCTCTTTCCCCTGCAGTCAGAGAGCAGGAGGCTGTATTTTGATGCATGCTGCCCTGTCCATCTTTGAAGCCCCCCATTTCTCCCTGTGTGTGTCAGCAGTTTTAAAAGTAGTGGACATAACTTGGCTTGCCTTCCTCCTGAGAAAGGAAGAATCATAGTGTTGGAGGAAGAAAAACATCCAGAGCTCTTCCTAAATAATATTCGAAATTGTTCAGACTTTTAAAAAATGTTAATATCTGATGAACACTGGAATTTAACTTTGGAAAGTTTCTGCTGGCTTCCCTGAAGGCCTTGAGCTAGGTGGCCTTCATGAATCAGATGACACAGCGGGAAGACTCGGGGGAGAGGATGGGGCTGCAGTGGGAAGTTGTTCCCTGTGAGCACAAACTGAGTACTCACATGTGCCCAACCTGGGCTGGGTGTTGGGGCCTCTGCAAGAACAGATAAGCTGGGTGCCTGCCCTTGTCCCTGCAGACCAGCTTAGTAGGGTTGGCCCAGCACTGCTCCGTTAGGCTTCCTGGTTGGACAAGTCTTAGGACCAAAGGAGCTCACAGAAGGCAGCCTCCGGGACCAAGCAGCCTCCCTGCCCAGCTCCAGTGCCACCTCCAAGCCCAGGAACTCATGATCCATGTCCAGTGGTTCAGAAAGCCAGGCCCAGATGCAGCTTCTGCCCCCCACCTCCTGTGGGCTTCACGGGCTGACTTCCCCACTCCGGGTTTTGTTTCTGGCTGCAGTTTTATTAACTCAGAATTTTTATTTTTCTAATTATTTCAGACTTACAGGAGAGCTCTAAGAATGGGACAAAGTATGGCCTTCACCCAGATACACTGATTGTAACTTTTTGCCACATTTGCTTTATGTCTTTTTGTGTACACACAAACACACATGCACACATAAGCAGAAGCACAGGATTTTTTCCCCTCTGAATACTTCATTGTGTATTTGCTGTGAACACGGACATTCTCTTCTGTAACCCACAGTACAATTTGTTAAATTCAGGAAATTTCACACTGATGAGCTACTATTACTTAATATATAGTTCATATACATTTCCTCCAAATTAACAGTCACGTTCTTCACAGCTGTTTTCATTCTCTGATTCGGGTTCCGGTTTAAGATCATGTTACGAACTTGGTTGTCACCTCTCTTTAGTCTCCTTCCATCTGCACCAGTTCCTTAGACTTTGCTTGTCTTCCGTGACCTTGACTTTGTTTTTTTTGGAGGTGGAGTCTCACTCTGTCACCCAGGCTGGAGTACAGTGACATGATCTCGGCTCATTGCAGCCTCTGCCTACTGGATTCAAGCAATTCTCCTGCCTCAGTGTCCCCCAAAGTGCTAGGATTATGCAGGTGTGAGCCACTCTGCCCAGCTGACCTTGACATTTCTTTAAGGGCACAGGCCCTCTCAGGTTTACCAGTTGCCTCAGGAATAGCTTCATGTTCTGTGCGATAGCACCACAGCATCGAGGCCATGTACTACTCAGTGCGTCAGATCCAGAGGTGTGTTTTTGATTAGTGAAAAATGTGGAAAGGAATTGCTTAGAACTTCTCACAAGCCACCTGGAAGATGTGAGCTCCTGGAGCAGGAGGGAGGAGGACTCCTTTCAGGACTTCTCCAAGACCCCCGAGACCCTGCCCAGCTGTCACCTCTTCTGAGAGGCTGTCCTGGCCCTGACCACATTCTCCAAAGCAGCCCCATTGCTCTCAGTCCCCATCCCGGTTGTAACCATCTGCCATCACATGGCCCATGTGTGTTCACACATGTGTTTATCAGGTGCTCTCCTGTTAGAAAACCAGCTTCAGAGAGCAGCGCCTCGTCTGAATTATTCACCACTGTGGTGACAAGGCCTAAAGCAGCCCTTAGTTTGGTTGGGAGATAGTGACTTGCAGAGGAGGAAGGAGGGAAAGGAAGAGCTCTGGGCCTCATCACTGCACTGACAAGGAAGAACCTAGAATTGGTTCTCCTCCACACTGAGGTCTCCTCAGTGTGGCAGGGGCTGGTGGGTGTCTTCCGGCTGCGACCCTTTCCTTGTACACTCTAAGACACTTTGCACAGCCCCCGTAGGGAGCAGGGCCAGAAGATCAGATAATACAAGGGTGCCTGGTTTATCCAGCATCCGGAATTGTTATCTGTAGAAACATAAATTCAATATAAATGCAAATGCACGTGGAAATAAAATTAGGTTTGACGCAAAACGCCAGGAGCCGTGAATGCCTTGGGCTTCCAGTTTGCAATCAGCTGCGGGGGGAGTCTCCAGCCCTGACCAGTGCATCTCCTGGGTCTGCCCTTCCACTCCCCAGGCCTGGGTTTGCTAGTTTTCCCTCGCTGCCCCTAAAGCTTTTGTGAGGCCCAGAGATGGCTGTGTCTGCTGCACTCACACACAGGGGAAATTATTGCCGAATCAAGTGTGTTTCTGGGCTGGAGATGCAGGAAGGAGATCTGTTATAGCCTTTGGTTTAATAGAGAACAAACAAAACACCTCTCACCTTACAGCCAATCAGTCTCTCCCCTGCCAGGTATGCAGCATGACACTGGGGCACCCTCACCAGGCCCGGGATGGGCTCGTGTCTGTGCAGCGGGAGGCTCTCTTCTGCAGAGGCAGCTGGACTCTGTGTACAGTCTTACATGTCTGAAGGGACTCGACAAGAGTGGACACTGTGGGTGGGATGGAGGGAGTGACCTCCATGTCCAGGATACACTCCTACAGCCAGAATGAGAAGATGCAGCATGCAGACACTTGTCCAGATTCACTGACAACCTTGAACTTTAGCTGCCACTCGTGGCACCATTTCAGCGAGTGGGTTGGGAGGAATAAGTAGCTCTGGAAGGGAACTGTTACCCGCCTGGCCTTGTGAGTCACTTCTCAGCATGTCATTTTCAGAGCAGGAAGTGTGCTGGGTGCGTGGGGAGGAGAGCAGGTGGGAGGGAGCAGCACGGAAGAGCCAAGGCCCCTGGAGTTCCTAATAAGCTGTTGGAGGGAGCCCGCTCCTCAGAAAGGCGGGGGAGCTGCAGCACCTGTTGACTCTCTCTTCCTTCCTCCCTGCAGGCCAGCCAGCTGGGTGTGTACCAGGCTGGGCCTTCGTGGACAACTACGGAGTTGCCATGGAAATGGCTGAGAAGTACTGTCAGGCCAATGCTCAGTTTGCAGAAATCTCTGAGGTAATGCCTTGATGCCATTCAGCCAGGTGCGCCCTGACTCCCAGCTGTACCCTCCACCTCCCCGGTAGAACAGAGGGCACCAGATCAAGATCTGGTCATGAACCCCAGCTGTTTCCAGATTCTGTTGGGTTTGCTGCATCAGCCCCATGCTGGGGATCCTGTTTTGCCCAGACAGGAGGAGTGGCTGACAGGATGTCCTGCCTCCCCAGGGGCAAGGGCCTGATTCTGGGGGTTGGCCGGGTTCTGGGGACACTCTTTGCACCGTGTGTCTGCAGTGAGGAGTGTCCGTAGTTCTGCCCGTTAACAGCTATCACCACAAGAGTCCTGAGGCTGACTTTGTACCTGGCACTGGAGGGGCGGCTGGACGGGCCACTCTTCCTTTTCCGGCCCATCAGAAACCATGAGAGCGGGAAGCATTGAGGGGCTAGTGCCACGGGGCGAGGGCTCATGTCACGTGTGCTCTCTAGACCCATGTGAGGAGCAAAGCAGCAGGTTGGAGCTGCACCGCCTGCCTCAGGCCCCACGTTTGAGAGGCTACTGACTCCCTGCCTGCATTTAGCCCCAGAAAGCTGAAACCTCAAACCATGCAGTGTTAGCATCCTGGGCCTCGAAAGAGTCATTCAGAAACAGAGACCACAAATGGGCTATTGAGGAGGCTGGTGGCCAAGCCAGGGCCAGAACCCAGCGGCACCCCTGGGTCTGTACTCTCTAGACTGTGGTTCTTCCTGCCCTTCCCCACTCTGTGTCTGTCTGGTGGCCACTCTGGACATTTGCCTCTTGACGATCCCACCAACTCGCTATAGCTTTGCCTTCTGACTTGGCTTTCCCCAACCCAGCAAGGGTTCTGAGCAGAAAGTAGGGGTTCTGCATTCACGCCCTACTTCTAGTGCCCATGTCTCTTTCTAACCCTGCAGTTCTTGCATGGAGCAGAATGCAAGAACTGCAGGGCTAGAAAGAGACATGGGCACTAGAAGTAGGGAGTGAATGCAGTCACCCTTGCTGAGACACACCCTCAGCTGTCACCCCTGGGCTTTTGTTCTCAAGACTTTATGCCATTGTACTGTTCATCACAGGACGGCGCATCATGGGCCCCACTCTGATGTTTCCAGTAGTGATAGTACCTGCCGCCCTGTTCCTTCAGAGCCCGTGGGGCGCCCTGCTCCACCGGGTGCTGCTGGTAACAGGCTCTGCATGCATCTGGGGTTCCAGCTTCCCTCCCTGCTGCCAGACTCCCTCTGGACCATTCAATCTGTTCTCTCTTCCTTTTTCTTTAAATGAGCAACTGTCCTCCCCAGCAGCTGGAATGGTGACACCGAATTTCAAGTGACCTTGACAAATCAGGGACCTGAGCTTTTAAAGAGCAGGTTATAGTTAGACAGGCCAGTTCAAGTCCACCCGGACAGGTTTCTGCAGAGGAGGGAGGAGACACCATGGGACGCCGCCTGGGGATCACATGGTCTCACCAGCCATGCACCACTGGATTCTGAGCTGTGGCTGGGATGCAGGAGGTGGGATGGGGCTCAGGGTCAGCCACAAGCCGGCCCACTATGAAGGTTTGTGGCACTTGCATCATCACAGCAACATGCACTTTGGTTGTCTGTGTTTCAGAAAAGATCCAGAGAAATTGGAGTCACCCAGAGAGAGCAGAGTTAAACTCAAGGAAGAGAAAGTAGCAAGCCCTATGGAAGTGGGAGGGGGTCAGTGTTCAGGCATGGGAATTTGAGGATCACCTTCTAGTATAGGAAGAAGTGGAATAGTGTCCATCTTCTCCTGGGACAGTCCTGAGAGATGGGCAGCATCCAGTTAGATCTGGTTTCATGGAACACCAGCTCTCCAGACAGTAGGTAATAGGAATTACATGAAAAAGGCTTTGGGAGTCAGGCTGGTTTGGGAGGTGCAGGGTTAAGCCAAACTCACATGTTTTCTTTTCTTTTTTTTTTTAAGATGGGGTTTCACCATGATGGCTAGGCAGGACTTGAACTCCTGACCTCAGGTGATCCACCCACCTCTGCCTTCCAGAGTGCTAGGATTACAGGAGTGAGCCACCATGCCTGGCCAACTCATATGTTTTCTTGAGGCAGGTGTACCCGGAACTTGCAGATAACTCCCAAGCATCACACTTTCCAAGGCACGTGGGCCGCCTCCCAGGCTTATGTGAGCCCAGCACCGGGTTTTTACAGTCTTTGGTAACTGCCCAGTCAGATATACAAAGGAACAATCACTGCAAGGGCTGTTAAACTCTCAGGAAAAGTACCAAAGTGCATGGCAGCCTTTGGCCCCAGCGACCTGGAAAAGACTTTCTTTTTGGTCTTGAGATGTTTTCTACAGCACAAGAGGTTGGCAGAGTAACCTCAGAAGCTCTTCCGTCTCTGCGGCTTATGCCTTTGTTCAGAAGCTTAGTACCAGGAATTAATCTCAGCTCCTTCCCAGCAGATCTGAGGCACACAGGGATCTTTTATACCGCATTTCTCCAGTGATGCATTCAATGCACTTGTATCAAAACATGCTAGGCTGTTCACTTACAAGACCTGCTCTTGCCCTGGAAATCTCATTAGCACCTCATTTTTTTTTAGCAAGTACACTTGCAAATCCAGAGAGGGCAGGTGGAGGGAGAATCCCGTGTCTGTCTGCGGTGGTGGGCCTACCCTGGCCGTCTCCAAAGGCAACTGCTCTTCCGAACTGCCAGCCTCCTGCATGCCATCTAATTGCTCCAGGAAAACAGTGATGTGTGTTTAGGAGTGGGCTCCTGTTGGCCTCCATTTGCAGGATTCTCTGTGTCAGAGGATCTCAGCCAGGCATGATTTCGTTCACAGGGGACAGACACTTGGCAATGCCTGGAGACACTTTTGGTTGCCACAACAGTGGGAAGGCAGGCGCCCTCCTGTGCCTATAGGTAGAGGCTAGGGCAGCTGCTTAGCACCCTACGGTGCACAGGACAGCTCCTCAGAGAATCTCCAGCCCAAAATGTCAACAACAGTCCTTGGCTGAGAAGGCCTGTCCCAGGTGGACCGCAGCCTCCAGGGCATCCTGCATGCTCAGCTTGCCCATGGGTCCCTGCACACCCTGTGATTTCATTATCAGCTCAGAATGCACCTGGGTTCATTGCAGTGAGGGAAAGCCGAGATTGCTGCCGAAGGTGAAACTTTCTGCCGCATCGAAGCTGCTTCTGTCATCTCTGTGAACATGTGCTTTTCTCTCTACAGAACCTGAGAGCCAGAAGCAACGAAGATACCAAGGATCCTATGACCAAGAACTCTCTGGAAAGTGAGTTCTGCATGCTGGGGCCTCTGTGTGCCTTCGTGGGGGTGCTGCTGCCCTTAGAGGTGATGGTGTGGAAAAGCAGACACAGTGCCCACTTGGGTCACCCCTTGGCGCCTTTTCTGTTCTACTCTTCAAATAGAGTGGGGGTGGGGAAAGAACAGCTCAGGGAAGGCAGGGAAGGACACGGTCAGGACCAGTTTGCCAACAATCATAGCAACAAGGTGCTGCTTAAATTGACTTAAATGTCATCGTGTTGTCCCCAGTGGCCTTGTAAGGAGGACTTTTTTTTTTAATCGGATTTTTGCTCTTGTGGCCCAGGCTGGAGTGCAGTGGCACGATCTCAGTTCACTGCAACCTCCACCTTCAGGTTCAAGTGATTCTCCTGCCTCAGCTTTTCTAGCTGGGATTAGAGGCGTACGCCACCACACCCAGCTAATTTTTGTGTTTTTAATAGAGAGGGGGTTTTTCTATATTGTTCAGGCTGGTCTTGAACTCCTGACCTCAAGTGATCAGCCTGCCTTGACCTCCCAAAGTGCTGGGATTACAGGCGTGAGCTACTGCACCTGGCTGTAAAGAGGATTTTATTTTCGGTTTTTGCCAATGACAAGTTTAGTCATGAAGTAAGCTGTGCAGAGCACAGGTTCTAAGTGGCTGGGCGGGGATTGAGTCCAGAGTTGCTGGGAAAGTGGTATCAGGAATTATCAGTCAGTTCTTTCTTTCAGTTGTTAGGGTGTTGTGAATAGTTACAATTGCAAAGAATAGCCCCCAGAGTTTTGTGCTCGGAGCCTCAGTTTCCCCATCTGCAAAATGAAAGTAGCGATGTGTGTCTTACACTGGTCATGGGAGTTCCGTAAGGAAACATACCTCGCATGTCTCAGAACACACCTAAGCGTCCATGCCTGGGATGGCCACGCTCACTGTCGTCACGGAGAAGCACAGGTGGCTGAGGTTGGCCAGGGGGCTGGTCCCATTGCAGTGAGGCTCGTGTGCTTCTGGAGTCCAGGTGTCCTCAGGCAGGTCGCCAGAGAACCTGTCAAACCAAGAGTTGTTTTGGCATCTGAGTAGGTTCCTGCCTGTGTCTCAGTCAGACATCTGAAACATCCCGGGATTGATGGTAAGGACAGCCAAGAGGTCTGCTCTCAGTGTACCCTCTGGGCTGGAGAGCAGGTCTTCCTCAAGAGTTGGGGCCTTCCCTAGCCCATCCTTGCCAGGGTGGGCTCTCTGACCCCAGGAGTGGCAATGCTGAGCCTTTTTAGCTGTTGTCACCAAGCCAGCCGTGCAGGCCCGGGTCTGATGAGCTGCTCTGGACTCCACATGCAATGAATGTCCAGGGCTTAAAGCTCAGAGTGTTCCAGGTGGGTGCTGTAGCCTTGCCCTTGTCACTGCGCAGAGGGGAGATAGGGCCTGTGGAGGCTGGGGGCAGCCCCCTCCCCACTCACCCTTGCACTGAGGGTGTTCAGGCAGCTGGTGTGTGTCTCTACATGTGGCCTCTCACCACTCCTCTCTCTCCACAGCTCTGCTCTACAAGCCTGTGGACCATGTGACGAGGAGCATGCTGGTCCTCCATGTGAGTCATAGCACCCCTCCTGACTGGGACCAAAACTGCCCCCTAGGGCACATGCAGCACCAGTGCTCTCTAGGGCGCACACAGCACCAGGGCTCTGTGGGGCACACGCAGCACCAGTGTCATAGCTGCAGCCGAGGGGACACTACTGGCATCTAATGGGTAGAGGCCTGGGGTCGTGTTGGACATTCTGTAGTGCAAGGGACAGCTCTCTCTTCCTCCCCAACAAAGAATTACTCCACGCAAAAGATCAGCAGTGCTGAGGTTGAGAAACCCTACCCTAGACCATTACAGAGGAGCCTCTCTTGGCCGTGTGCATGTGGCTGGGTTTGCTGGAGCACATCGAGAACTTGCTTCTGGGATGTTGCTCACACAAGTGTGGCCCAGGTGAGAGATGACCGCACAGCCCGGCCCAAGTGAGAGAGGCAGTGGTGACACGACACAGTGATGACACCGAGGCAGTGGTGACACACAGTGGCGACACGAGGCAGTGGTGACACCGAGGCAGTGGTGACAGCGAGGGAGCCAGCACTCTAGGCTCCGTCTGCACCTCGTGTCTGCACTTTGCACACAGTGGCAGGTGCCAGGGCCCCTCTGTGTCTAATGCGCCTGTCTTCCCCGGGCAGGACTTGCTGAAGCACACTCCACCAGCCACCCCAACCACCCCTTGCTGTAGGACGCCCTCCGCATCTCACAGAACTTCCTATCCAGCATCAATGAGGAGATCACACCCCGACAGCAGTCCATGACAGTGAAGAAAGGGGAGATGAGTGTGGCGGGGATGGCTTGGGCTTGCCCAGCCTGCTAAGCTGGGGCAGGCAGGGCACCCTCAATCTGAGGCCTAGAGCCCCTCCTGGTCCTCAGCAGACCTTGCCTTTTGGGATTGGTGAGCTTGGCAGCACACCCAGTCCTGTGTGGAAGGCGTCGGGGTGCAGTTGCAGGGGTGACTCCACACACACCAGGCCCTCCAGGCGGCACCTGTCACCGTGCCTCACTCAGCCACCTCTTTCCTTCTCTGTAATAGTGGGTTATGTCCAGGGAACCCTTTTTTATCTCCCACACAGTAAGAAAGGGGGGTTCACAGTTTGTGTCTGTGGCGGGAGACTTCACATCTTCCTCCAGGAAGGCTCTCCTTCCCCGTCACTGACGTACTCTGCGAACACGTGAAGGCGCTCCTTCTCCCCGTCACTGATGTACTGTGTGTGCACGTCATCAATGGGCAGGCATGGCCTGCGTCTGTTCGACTCTGAGCCTTCCTAGGTGTGTCCTGGCACATAGTGAGGCAGGTGCCTTCCCAGGCAGGCAGCAGCTACTGAGAACAGCTGAGGCGTGCAAGCCAGGCAGCCGGTGTCCAGTGGGAACAGCTTTTGTCAGAGGCAGCACTGAGGCAAGGGGAGCTGACCCATGGCCTAAGGGGTCTCATGCAGGGACAGGAACTGTCTGGCCCAGGCAGGACACAGGCTGGGCGTGAACCGACTGTAGTTGCCTCTGAGAACCACCTCCTCCTTTTTCTTCTGGTTTATGTGCCAGGTGGTTGGCAGTGTGCCACGAACACAGGCCCTGTCCTCAGGGTACCCCCAGGACGGACCTGCCCAGCACATGGGTTTTGTTTCCTTTTCCTGTTCTGAGCAATCAGGCAGGCAGCTTTCAGCCTCGTCCACCACACACTTCTTTGGGAATGGTACCCTGAGTGCCCAGAGTCTTGACCTTGAGTGAGGGGCTTGGTCAAGTTTCTCCTGGTGGGCCTGGCCCAAGAAGGGCATGGAGAAGGAGGGAACTGTCCTCTCCATTCCACTCTCCAGGCTTGTCCAAGCCCTGGAGCTGGGCAGACGCAGGGTCCACGCCAACATCGTGAGCACCGACCCACTGGGTGGCCTAGAGCTCCTCCCAACTGGGCCCATTCCTCGTCTTTGCAGCAGGATGGGAACATGGCCCCACCTCATTGGGCACCTGGGCTCTCAAATGGACATGATTTAGCGGCAGTCCTGGCCATCCGTGATGGCTCCTTGGCAGTCTGAGCTCACTGAAGGCAGAAGTGGGTCCCTGGCACTTCCAGGGGAGGTGTTGAGCAGCGCAGGTGTTCCCCAGCTGATCAGCCCATGACTGGGGCCTGGGAGAGGTGGGGATCAGATCTTGCTTCTTGAAGCATCAATGGGGCCCTGCCCCTGGTTCTCTTCCCTGGCTCAGGGCCACAGAAGGAGAGCAAGCCTGTGACAAACCTGTGGGCAGCCACATAGATCTAAGTGGATGTTGGATTTGCTTCTGCTAAGCCTCCATGTGCTGGGTGGCTTCCTGCTGGGCTTGCTCTTCCCTCCTGAGACACCTGCTCTTTCCCTTCTACTGACATTCTTCTATGAGCACTCTGACCTCCTGGGAGGCAAGTGTGGGATCCTTTTTCCCATGGCTTCTCCTGTGCTGAGTCTGCTCCCTGCATCTCCAGCTGCCATTTATCATTGCTAGAGAGAAGGAAAGACCTTCTCACCACTCAGATCATTGGAATCCACTGCCTTGGGGAATTGAGGAAAATGGTGATGTTGCCTAGAAGTTGGCAGCCAGGCCCTTATTCCTGCATCGGTCCCCATTGCAGCCTCCTTCCACGATGACTCACGGCCAGGTCTCGGGACCCCCAAGGAGGAAGTATAATTTAAAAAGGGCTGGGAGCTTCACAAAGGGAGGGCCCTGGATCCTCATCCTCGCCAGCACCTCGCCCTGGTGGAGGGGCATTTGCTCATTGAGGAGGTGTCACCTGGGTGCCTCAACTGCAAAGCAAGGTGGAGGACTAATGACGCTAGGAAACATCACTGCGAGTCTGACCAGCACCCCCTTGTTCAGGGCTTTCTGAGACCCATCAAGGGAGGTGGCTTGATGGTGGCTAAGCCAGGATGATAGACAGATGCCTTACTGTGCCCCGCCCTTGCCATTCCTGAGGCAGATGCTGCTAATCAATTGGCCACCCCAAGCCTGGACGTCCTTCTCAGTATCCCCTGGCACTGCCCAGCGAGTTTGCTGTCCTTTATGCAGAAAGAAGGATGCCAGATTCTGGCAAAGCCCTGCCAGGTTCCGCTGTCCCTTTCTGCTTACCAGTGTACTGATTTGGGAACACCCTTTTGCTTCCCTGGGTATCCCTCCTCTCAGGGCAGTGATGCATGGTCCATGGCCCCTCCACTGGGTGTTGAGACTGAACAGGTTTCACAGCCTTCTAGGGACTTCATGGAAGTCAGGGGTGGTGACCTGTGTGCATGGCACCATCTATGTCAGAGGTGACAGGAGAGCTCCCCTGATGTCACCAGCCAGGAGAGAGGGGCAGGAGCTGGAGGCTGCTTCCTCTTAGAATTTGCAGCCAGGGCAGGGCCTGAGCCTTTCTGTTCTGCGCATCTCTCAGTTTGGTACATGACATGGAGTGTCAAGTTCCCAAAGGGAGAAAGAAACTGTGCCTCTGAGTTCTCATGACAACTCTGTGGGGTCAGAGGCGATCTCCCATCTCCCAGATGATGAAACTGCGACTCAGAGAGGTTGAATGTCTTGCCCACAGTCACACAGCCACTAAGTAGCTAAGCCAGGATGCAAGTGAGGCCAGGGGTCCCCTGTGTGCACCTCGGGTGTGTTACTCTTTGGTTCCCTTCCTCCTTTGTGAGCCGATAGGACATGTTCACCTCTCCTCTTGTCCCTGCAATACGTGGAAGTAGGAAGAGTCACGAGGAGGATATGTCCCTTTCAGCTCTGCACACCACCCCATCCTTTGCCGCTCCTGCTGAGAGTGTGTCAAAGGGGTGGAGCTGTTTCCTTCCCTGGCGTTTGGTGTCAAGAGGAAATCTGCTTCTGTTGGTCTGGGTCACTGCTGGGCCTCCTGGGAGGTGGCCCATTGCTCCCTGCTCAGCCTGGGCAAGTCTGACATCGAGGAGAGGCACAGGTGTGAGCCCTGTTCAGGGTCAGCTGCCCTAGCCCCCCACTGTGGCTCCTGTAATCTCATCACCCTTTTCAGCTACATCCCACGGCTCCAGGGCAGTGTTCTTTGGGGAAGAGTGACTTTGGGCTGCATTCCTGGTGGCCCTCTGATGCTGAATGACGGCTGGCAGGTGCCCCGTCTTCCCAGTGTCCTGGCCCAAGCACATCTGGGGGCCATGAGCCGCAGGTGCTACCCAGGAGAACGCTCTCCTCAGCTTCCCCAGAATAACTGGATCAAAGGATCCTACAGACACTGTTTCTTTCCAGGCCTGGGTTCTGAGGGCTGGTGGGTGGTGCTCATTTGTTTAGCTGAATTAACTTCACAGTTAGATCACTGATCCTCGCTGCTGGCTGACTCCCCACATGGTTGCCTGTCCGTCTTTTTGGAGCCTTGCACCATGCGCTGCTCAGCACCCCCTCGGCTCAGGCTCAGAAGCATAGTGGATGATCCAGCTGGGATGTTGTCTTTCCCAAGAGCCAGCCAGGCACTGACCTCCAATACCCGTTCTCTGCCTGGAATCCCAGAGGCCCCTCCGTAGGAAGAACACAGGCAGCAGTCCAAATGGGAGCTGCAGGAAGGCTCTGGAGCAGGGAGGCACCACCGGTGCAGTCTGGAGGCTGAGAGGTGGTGAGGCTCTGGCAGAGGAGAACCAAGGTCTTTTAATCAGTTGATGATTGAGTTGGAGAACAGACTGGGCGTGGTGGCTCGCACCTGTAATCCCAGCACTTTCAGAGACCAGGGCGGGTAGATCACTTGAGATCAGGAGTTGGAGACCAGCCTGGCCAACATGGTGAAACCCCATCTCCACTAAAAATACAAAAATTAACCTTTCATGGTGGCACATGCCTGTAATCCAAGCTACTCAGGAGGCTGAGGCAGGAGAATTGCTTGAACCTAAGTGGCAGAGGTTGCAGTGAGCAGAGATCGTGCCATTGCACTCTGCACTGTAGCCTGGGCAACAGAGTGAAACTCCGTCTCAAAAAATAAAAAAATAAACAGCTGGAGAACAGTTGGAGAGGCCAGACCCTGTTGGCATAGTTTGCAAGGGGTGCTGTGGAGAGGGAGGTGCCCAGCCCAGGGGTGAAGACAGGTGGGTGGGGTTCTCAGCTCCACTAGACACCAGATAGAAGCTGCAGGGGCAAGGCTAGTGCCCACGTCGAGGGCTAGGTCTTTCTGGGCCCTTCATAAACATTTGCAAACAAAGCTTGGGTTCTCAGTTTGTCTGGGCCAAGTTCTAATTCCTTCCTGGAGTGTGGGCATGTTGCTTACCTCTGAGCTGTTCCTTTTCTAGGAAGTGGTGGAGCTGGAGCCTGCTGCCTGGGAGGGTTCTGTGGAATGAGAGGAGGTGTTTTACGTCACGCTCTTTTCACTCCTCCTTGGCACCCAGAAAGAGCTCAGCAAACATTAGCTGCCACCAGCCACCCTGACTGTGGCTCTCAGCTGGCATTGTTCTTCCCAGGCCCCACCCTACCCTCCTCCTGGCACAGTGTCACTTGGGGCATACGTAACTCTGGGCCAGCTTGGCCATGGAAGGCTTTCTTGGGGACCAGAGAGTAGAGATTTGCTCTGCAAGGAGGGCAGGTCAGAAGCAGGTGAGAGGGAGGGAAGAGCAAGCAGAACCCTTGGCCTCATTCTTGGCTGCAGTGTGTATTGGGCTGCCTGGCGACCCTTGTTGCTCCTGGTCCCACTGCTGAACCAATGGAGCCTGCTACATCCCTGCGTAGATAGGGCCACTGACACGCAGTGTCAGCCAGGTCTCCAGGGATGCACACTTTGCTCTGGGGACACAGTAGCGAGGGCTGAGGCCACCAGCCTCCTCCAGGGCCCCCCGCCTGCTCCAGGGCCCCCCACCAGCCAGCAGCTGACAGCTCCCCCTTGGTCTTCACCTGGGCCCTGTTCTGCCTCCACTTCCTTAACTGCTGCGTGGGGTTCTTTGGCAGCTTTTCCTGGTCCCACCAGTCAAGGCACTGCTGATTTGTTGATGATCAAACTGTAGTTCTTATATTTGGGGCAGTGTTCCAGCATCTCCATGGAACAGTGGTCTCTGCTTCCTGGGGCATGTTGTAGTCAGTTTAAGCTGCTTTGTTAAGTACGGACTTCTGGGAGGCCCACACACAGACCTTTACCTCTCACAGTTCTGGAGGCTGGGGATCCAGGGCCAGGGTGCCAGCATGGTCAGATTCTGATGAGGACAGTGAGAAGCATGGCCACCCTCCCATTGTGCCCTCACATGGTCTGCCTGGGAGTGGACATGGAGAGAGAAAAGGACCTCTCTTTCTTCCTCTTCTAATCCCATCACATAGGTTCCACCCTCATGACTTCATCTGCACCTCCTTAACCTCTCAAAGTCCCCACCTCCAGATACCATCCCACAGGAGTTAGGGCATCAGTGTGAATTTTGAGGGAGGTCAGAAACCTTCAGCCCTAACAGTGTGCTTCTTCCAGACTGGTCTTCCCAGGAAGGCCCTGGATAGGCTGTGCCCTGGGCGGCGGGTGATGCTGCACTGGCAACAGCTGGAGGAGGTGGCTGGCCAGAGGGACATCCCCTTAGGAAGGATGTGTCCCTCCTCATGCCCACCGACCTGACACGAACCCTTCCTCAGAAGACAGAGGGCACACGTGACCTCACAGGGCCTCAGTGTCCTTGTCTGTAGAAATGGAGGTGATGATGCCTGCCTTGTAGAGTCCTCGTGAGGAGCGAGTGATATGATTCACTGGAAGCCGTGACTCACGCTCCCACCTGCAGAGGGCATGGCAAAGGGTGACAGCCCCGTGTGAGGCCCTGCAGGTCACAGTTTCATTTAATCCTTAGAACATGCCACCAGACCAGTCTTTCTTACCCCATCATGTTTAAGGAAACAGAGGCTCCAAGAAACGGAGGAGTATAGCCAACATCATCGTCACAGAGAAGGGTGGGCTCAGAAGGATGGGCTTGGGATAGTGAAGGTGCAGGCTGCCCTTGCTTTCTGGGGGCTCCTGGGGGGATGATAATTTCAATTGTTCAAGAAGGCAGTTGGCATTTCTTCCAGCTGCTGTTACCCACTTGGGATGTGGGGAGGGCTCCCCAAAGGAAGTGTTGCCCTGCCAGTGGGGGCCTGCTCTCCCACTGCCCCGCTCTGCAGCACATACGGGGATGACACCCACACAGGGTTACTTGCACCAGGACACACAAAGGCCTGACACACAGGGACATGCCCTCATACGGGAACACACACACAAAAACATGGAGATGCACACAGTGACACACACAGACACACACACCTCCCCAGGCCACAGGCCCATGTGGGGTTCCACGCACAAGGACACACTCAGGCACTCACACAAGAGTGAATACACCCGGAGACATGGAGGCGCACACGGGGACACACAGGAGACCCCCCAATGCGCCCTTTTCACACACAGGCTCCCGCAGCCCGGCAAGCCAGCTCTCCAAACTGTGGTGCTGTTCCAGGTCCCAGTGAGGCCCCGGCCCTCTCTGTCCCCCAGCTCCAGCTGGGGGTGTTTGCCCTGGAGAGACACTGAGCCGTAGGGACAGTGGTTTCCAGCCACGTGACCTTATGCTGGCTTTGGAATGCAGTCAGGACCATGGCCCCGGCCCACCCTTGCCATGTGCCTTGGAGGATGTGAGTCCGGTGGACTGTGTGGGGAAGCCTGGGCTGATTTCAAGGCTGAGCATCCTGTACTCTGAGCCGGGGACCAGGCTGCTGAGCACTTCTGAGAGGGACGTCTCCTGGGCAGGCAGTGACCTACACCACATGGCCTCCCAGCTCCGTGCTGGTGTTGTGTGGACTGGGAGGGCAGGGACTGGGTGATGGGGACTGCAGAGCAGGGCCTGAGGTGCTGCAACATGCTGGGGTGCCTATGGATTAGGGTTTCTCTCAGGTGAGAGCTGCACGGGTGGGTGGGGGTTTGGAGGCTGTGGTGACATCAAAAGAGTAGCCCAGAATCATCTGAGTACACTGTCCAAGCCTCCCGGGCCTGCAGTCCACACCCCAGAGTGGCCATGTCCTCCCCATAGTCAGGCCTGGTCCTCTCAGTGTGGCAGGCCGGCATGTGGGTGCTACAGGCGTCCAGTGTGACACTCGGTGGCCTTGCTGAAGGACGAAGGTGCCCCTGAGGTGGGCTGTGGGGAACCTCTGCTGGAGAGGCAGCTGCATTTCTGGCACACAAGGCAGAGTGGGCTGGGTCTGCAGCTTTGAGCTGAGCATGGGGTGCCCTCTGCTGGTGATGGCGAGAAGCTCAGTGCCTTTGTATGGAGAAGGCTGCTGGCCATCCAGCCCCATCAGTGCCCTACAAGGAAGGTGCCTGACCCTCCTCCTTGGCAGGGAGGCCCTTTCTTGTGTCCCTGCCAAGCAGACATCCTGCAGTCCTTCCCCAAGGACCTCAGTGTCCTAGGATCCTACCCCGACCTGGTCCCCGCTGCAGACCCAGCAGTGGGGATTACCCGGCTTCAGCGCTCCAGCTCTGCCTGACATTTCTCCAGGGGCACATGCTGTTTCTTGCTTCCTGTGGGTGCCGTCACCAGGCGGCCGTCTGCCCTCGGCAGGCGGAGTGTGGGTGAGTGCCTATGAGTCACGGCCTTGGCACTCCGGCAACCTTCCTAGCTTTCCACTTATGGGCACCAGCGGCCCCTGCATAAGTCATCATTCCCCGGTGCAGGGGTACACTGAGAATAACTCAGAAGCCACCACCCAGCACTGCCTGCAGCCCCTGACCTCAAACGGTCCTGAGGTGGCCTTTCTGCAACGGTCCTGGAAGTCATGGTCAGGTTTACCCTTCGCTACAGGAGTCAAAGCTGGTCCCCAGGATGCCCCGTGACGTCTCCTGTTAGTGACAATCTTTAACCTGGGGTCTGGCACCAGAGCCGGCTGGCTGTCGTGAGCCAAGCTGCTTATGATGGTGACATGCAGCCTCCACCCCTGAGAGTGTCGGAGACCTGGCACGGACTGTACATGCGAATGGGGAGCTCTGCTGCCTCTAGCCTCAGAGTGCGGGAGAGTTCAGAGAGACAGAGGCTCCCTGAGAAGAACCTCAGGCTGCAGGTGATAGCAGGGTGAGGCGCCTGGTCTGGCCCCAGAACCAGCCTGGCTCACCCAGAGCACAGGACCTCACCACTTCTCGAGATGGGGACAGGTGCAGCTCCTGTGTGGAGACACTGAATTTTCACACCCTCTGTTGCATGTGACTCCCCTGCAGACCCTACAGCTCTCAGCACAGGGCAGGGGTCGTCCTCCCTGTGAGCCTTCCCTGAGACCAGGGGGCTGGGTGCCCGCTAAACACTTGGTCTTTCTCCCGTGAGGTTGTGGGCTCCTGAGTGTAGAGACCTGTGAATGTTGCCACTTGCTCTCTGCTGCCTGGGACAGAGTGTGGGCCTCACTGAAGCTCAGTTTTCTCATTAAGGACCTGCCTCCAGGAAGTTGTAGGGATTGGATCAAATAGTTCAGGTGACTTCCTCATGCAGTGCTCTGGTCCCGGCATGGGGAAGGCTGCTGCGACAGCCTCTCATTTAGAGCCCAATGCTGTGAGGTGCCCTACCAGGCAGGGGTGACTTAACCTAGACATGCCCATTGAGGAGCCTCTTGAGCAAGAAGGACCAACCCTTGCCTTTCAGATACAGAACAAGAAGCAGAAAGGCGCATGGCTTCTTAGGAGCCTTTGCCCCTGTCCTGCACTCCCAACCTGTGCTCCACTTTAACCCTGCTCTCAGGCTGCGGGTTTCCAGGCAGGTGTCAGAGGTGTGGCCCCTGCACACTGGGGACCCTGCCCATCCTGTCTAGTTGGGAGGACTAGGAGTTCCAGGCATGGGAACTCCAGTTCCTGCTGCCCTCAGAACCAGGCTCAACCCTTTGCCATGACCTCGAGGGCTGCCACTTCCAGAGTGCACTGGGCCCATCTCCACCCACAGACGGCACTGAACCTCTAGCCCCAAGCTCTTCCCACCACAGGGCCTGTGCCTGACATGGTCCCTCTACAGAAAGACCTGCTCCTGGCATGGCTGGCTTCTTGCCAGTTCTAGATCTCCACCTGCCACCCCAGAGACACAATGGCTGCCCTGTTTAAAGCGGGTCCTCCCATGACCCATCTTCACAGCAGACCGTTTGCTTGGCTGTGTGCCTCTACAGACCCATGGTCGTTACCTCCCCCCTCCCCCATCCTCCCACCCTCTTCCAAAGGCTGAGCACACAGGAGGGACTGGGAAATTTGTTGAACAGAGAAGTTACACGTAAGCCCTAATCAGTAGGACTGTGAAATGAACCAAATGTTCTGGAAAGTGAGTGTGAGGGTCAGATGTGGAAGGAGTGAAATCTTCCCAGAGAGAACGTCTCTGGGTCAACCTGCTCCTGCTGGGCTGGGAGGGCCGAACACACCCCACCCATCACCCCAGGCTGGCCCTGACCCCAGCCTTCCCTGTGCCTGCAGCACCGGCAGCTGCTGAAGGACAGCTTCATGGTGGAGGGGGCCCGCAAGCTGCGCCATGTCTTCCTCTTCACCGACCTGCTTCTCTGCACCAAGCTCAAGAAGCAGAGTGGAGGGTGAGTAATGATGGGGTCCCGTCCCAGCAGTGACCCCGTCCATGCTGACACTCCAGGGCATGGAGGGTCCGTCATGGCGGAGGCCAGCAGCGATGTAGCTAGGTGCTCTTTTTACATTCTGTTGCTACTTGGGCACAATGCCAGACCCCAGGTTAAAGATTGTCACTAGCAGGACACGTCACGGGGCATCCTGGGGACCAGCTTTGACTCCTGTAGCGAGGGGTAAACCTGACCATGACTTCCAGGACCGTTGCAGAAAGGCCACCTCAGGACCGTTTGAGGTCAGGGGCTGCAGGCAGTGCTGGGTGGTGGCTTCTGAGTTATTCTCAGTGTACCCCTGCACACACTCCCCTCCTCCCTCCAGGGATTGGGTTCACCCAGGTTGCACCAGGTTGGAGTGGAGCAAAGAAGGCCACACTGGGAAGACCAGCACAGGCTCTTCCCCACATCCTGCCCTGCTGAGTGGGTTTAATCAGTCAACTCAGAGGAGAGCCTTAGTTCCCCTATCTGTCAGGCAAGAGGATGACGTATCTACAGTCATTGAAACTCTTACAGCCCTGGGGGTGGACTTCAGCCTTGTCCTGTCATTGTGCAGCCTTGATGTGCTCCCACATGAACCCTCCACCTTAGGGTCAGCATAGGATAAGATGCATCTAGACTCCTGAGATGCCTGGGGCCTGGGGTCACGTGTTCAGAGTGTCTGTTCCCAGGAATCACTGAGGCTGAGGCCGGGCCACCAGCACCTGCCAGTGGCTTCATCCCAGTCGGTTACATGGAACACGTGCTGGGATTAGGTCGGGTAAACCGTGTGTGGTCAGGAACAAGGGCTCTTGGGTTCTTGACAGCAGTGACATCAGCCGTGGAAGGTAGTTGGTGCATGTCAGCATTCTTCTCTCCCCACCCCCAGCAAAACCCAGCAGTACGACTGCAAATGGTACATTCCGCTCACGGATATCAGCTTCCAGATGGTGGACGAATTGGAAGCAGTGCCCAATATACCCCTGGTGCCGGACAAGGAGCTGGACACTCTGAAGATCAAGATCTCCCAGATCAAGAGTGACATTCAGAGAGAGAAGGTGCATCATGGGGGACAGGTGGGGAAAGCAAGGGCCGGGCTCCATGTGGTCTTACTGGGCAGCAGCCCCCACACACGGCCAGTGGGTGCTCTCTCTGTCAGGCCTCTGAGCCCCAGGTCTGGTCTCAAGGACATATATGAGCTCTCAGGTCTTGGAGGGCTGGGCATCTGGGCACAGCTAGGTGCCCGATTGTTCTGAGAACCCCCAGCTTAATGCAGAGCACCATACCAGAGGGGCTGCCAACCCAGCCTTCCAGAAAAACGAAGGTAACTGGTCGTGGTCTCTACAGTGTGCCTTTCATGGGATACTTCTTATATCTGGTGGACAGCCTCATGCTTAGTCATCTCATCTGTGACCAGGGGTCCCTCACGAGGGAAACTTGTTTACACTGGCAAGTTTAAACCGTGTCCAGTTTATGCCTGCCTGGCCATTGCTATGGCACTGGGAGCCGGATCTTCTGTTTTCGCCGGCATCCCTGGGAAAACCTGACCTAGGAAAATACTGCCTAGCTGTTTGGAAGCACACCACCACCATGGGAAACTAGTTCCGAGATTTTTTACCTACAGGTTTTGGATGAGGAGGTGCCATGAGGAGGGTGGGCAGTCCTCTGTCCCTGGATCACATGAGGCACAAGTGAAGAGTCAGAGAGATAGAGACAGCAAGCATGACAGCTAACTTAAGTTCACAGGCAAATGCCTGGATGGTCCTTTTAAGGAAGCAGCAGGAATGTAGGAGCTCAGCCAGGTGGGAAAGAGGCTTCTGGGTTTTTACCTCTGGCCACTGGCTTGAGTTCAAGTGTGTGGTCTCCTGATGCCCAGGCAGCATCCTTTGCTGTGTGGTTCCATTTTGCGGGTGAAGTACCAAGTCACCGGAGAAAGTCACAGCCAGATGCTAGAGGGCTTGGAATGGTTCAGGATGTGGGGCCTAGGGGAGGGGCTGCTTGTCCCCTGTATAGCTACCCTGATGGGGGCAAGGCCCAGGTGGGGGTGCCACCCCTCCAGGTGTTTAGGACCACAGGCACTTAGTTTTCTCCAGAGATGTTTGAAGACTGTAAAATAGTGACGACAAGCCCCTCAATCTGGTTAGCTAGGCCAGAGGAGGTGGGTGGCAAAAAGATTGGGCCTGGGCCCAGGGACACCCAAGTAGGGTGGACACAGCAGGACAGGAGTCCTCAGCCCTTATCCAGCTGTGCGGCCTGCTGCACCCAAATCCAGCACAGGGCAGCTTCAAGACTGGGGTGAACATTGTATTGTTCATCCCTGTGGGACCGTGACCTCCGTGGTGGGCTGTCCCCATGCAGAGTAGGAGCCAGTGCCACACCCTGAGGGCAGCCGAGGCCTGTTGAGTGTGACTGTTGCACTCTCCATCTTCAGCTCTTTGGGGGATGGGATGGGGCCCTATCTGGTGACAGGCAGCACATTTTCTCCCCAGGGATAGTGGCTCCTAGAGGGATCCACACAGCTCAGCATAGGAAGGGCTCACCTGTCCAGGTTCTGTTGAGAGTCGTCTGCCCTTCTGCTGAGACCTCCACAAATATACCCAGTGGGCCTGTGGAAATCTAACAGGATTAGGAAGTGGGTGACAGACCCTCCAGGTCACAACAGTCCCCTGGACATTGTCTGAATTGGGGAGAAAATGAAAGGCAGGGTTGTTTGTAAGTCTCTTCTCTCTACCCTTATGAGAGGAAAGATCTCGTTCCTCCAAGACAGGTTCCAAGCATGTCCCGCAGTGTGTGCCGTGGCTTGACCCTGTAAAAAGGCTGTTCTGTCCTCCAAAGGCCACCACCAGCAGCAGTCTGGGGCCCTGGGCTGTGCTGAGTGGAGACACAGGATTCTCGCCCTCTGCAGGGTAAACACCACTGGTGGTGGGGGTGGATGGAGCGGGAGTGAGTTGAATGGGGTGCTGGAATGCGAAGGTGAGGTTGTGGTATCTCCCCTTAGAGGGCGAACAAGGACAGCAAGGCCACGGAGAGGCTGAAGAAGAAGCTGTCAGAGCAGGAGTCGCTGCTGCTGCTCATGTCTCCCAGCATGGCCTTCAGGGTGCACAGCCGTAACGGCAAGGTGAGCGCCCGCCACTCCGGCCCCTCCTGCTCTTCTGGCCTGGGATGGGCTCTTGACTGTCTCATGGCAGCGCATTTTCACTTGGATGCACCCCACGCCGAGAGGCTTGTCCAGCATGCTGCATGCAAGCACACTCTTTCCTTTTTCTGGGGTTTTGAGCCATAGCCCTTGGGTCGTGTGGCAGCTGGCTCAGCTCCCACAGCTGGGAGTGGGCTGGGTCTCCAAGGAGGATATAGGACAGGGGTGCCTAGCAGGTTTGTGCAGACCTGGTCCTTGGTACAGGGATGATGCCCCAGGGCCTGTAGGGCCAGAGATGCACCTTCTGTCCTGAGTCTGGCTCCTGGTGCTGTCTTCCTGGGCATCTCCTTCCACGGGCATGACACACACATGTCAACATGCAGAATGGCTTGTTTTCTAGACTGGCCAGGAGAGGCAGCTGGTGGGCTCTACAGAAGCCTTGTCTCTGGGCTAGTATGGGACTTGTGGGTTGAATGCAGGGGGTCAGGTCTAGATCAACCACCTCTGCAGTTCCCACCTGGTCACCTCCATGTCCCTTAGCTGTGCCCTTCTGCTGGCATCACACCCTGACAAGTGCAGTTTGGGTGAGAGCTTCTGCCAGAGGTGCTGATACACCCAGCTGGCAAGAAGGGCAGGGAGTGTCAGAAGCAACATGCCGGGCTGTGAGCACACCTGGCCACTGGGCTCCAGCCAGCCGGAGGTGTGGGTTGCATGCTCCAAGATACCCCAGGCCGGCCGGGCATTCGCAGAGCCAGGGTGGAGATAACTGGTTTGTTCTTCTCGCCCACCCTAGAGTTACACGTTCCTGATCTCCTCTGACTATGAGCATGCAGAGTGGAGGGAGAACATCCAGGAGCAGCAGCAGAAGTGTGAGTGTCCTCTATCCTGAAAGGGCTGGGCTTCGAAACACCAGGGCCAGGCTGGCAGCTCCTGTGGTTTGAAACCTTTTTTGTTTTGAGGGGTTTTATCAAGTGAAGTATTAGGTGGAGGGCTCATTTAGAAAACAAGTTGGAGACGGCCATCCCTGTAGGCCTCCAAGCCATCTTGTCTCTCCACTCCTGACCGTCTAATGGCGCCACGTTTTCACCTGGACACACCCCACACCTATCCTGCCCCCTTCCCCTGGACATTCATTTCCCCAGCCTGTTGCACATACACCCCACCCCCTGGCCTGCCCCCTAGGCCTTTCCAGGACCCTGCCACTACCCCATTTTCTTGGCCTCCCCCATTTACCCTCATCTGCCCCGTACTCCTCCAGGCCTTCCCTGCCCCAGTAGGTGCTGATGCTAAAGGGGCCCTTGGCTGAGCCCACTTGGGTAGCCACACTGTGCTGGCCCCACTGCCCTGTCCACATGGCCCGGCTGCCTGCTGTCAGCACAGGGGTGCTCCCTCCCTCTGGGGTAGCCCCTTCCTTCTCTGGGCACTTTCCTCTGTCAGGGTGCTCCTTCCTTCTGTCCTGTGTTTGGCAGGGGCCAGGGTGTGAAGGCACACCCAGTTTCCTCCTTGGAGGTTTGGGATTGACGTGCCATCCTTACCTAGATGTTCCCACTGGCACTCTGTACGCTACTGTCCCTCTTGTGGGGGAGCTGGGCTGAGCACCATATCCAGGTGGCCTGGTCCTCCCACAGCTGTGGGCCATTACCTGCAAAGCATCGTTTTTCACGGGGATACTGGGCAGGGGCTCTGTGCACCTCTGACCTGGCCTGACCTCTCATCCCCTCGGGCTTATCCTATCTCATCCTTCTTATCCTAAAAGCCCCCGTTGACTCCGTGGTCTGGGGCAACGAGGAGCTCCGAGCAGCCCTGCCAGTGCTCCTGGCCTCGGGTTTCCTGTCATAACATGGGAGCCCCAGCCATTCTAGAGTGGCAGCATCTGTTCCCTGTTCAGCATTATGCCCAGAAATAAGCCCCTTTTCCTCACCCAGTGGAGAAATGGGGGCGGAGCTGTGGCTGCTGTCCGTCTGGGGAGACCTCACAGGGAGGTGCTCCCCGACCTGCCGCTTATTCTAAGACCTGCCTTGTGGCTGAGCATAGGTAGCGTGTGACATGTGTTTGTGAGTCTCACGCCAAGACTCCTTCAGGCCTGGGCCTTCCAGAGCCACACCTTGCTCTGCTGCCGGACCAGCACTGCACTTGGGAGCCAAGTGCCCTCTTCTGAGCCTCCAAGTCCTGGCACTAGTTCTTGCCATGCCCCTTCCCCAGGATGTGGTGTGGGTCCAAGGGGAGGGGCCGGAGAGCCAAGGAGCACACTGACCAATTGGTGAACCTCTCTTCCAGCCTCCCAGGTTTCAAAAGCTTCTCCCTGACATCCGTGGAGCGGCAGATGCTGACCAACTCGTGTGTCAAACTGCAGATGGTCCACAGCATTCCACTGACCATCAACAAGGAAGGTGGGCCCATCCTCCTGTGCACAGGGCACCTGCAGGGAGGGCAGGCAGCTGGCCCAGGGGCTGACCCCCACTTCCTGTTAGCACTTTTGTTGGGACTAATGGACTTTGGTTCGGAAGGAAGAAGTGTGCTTGTTAGGGCCTCTTGTCTCCTCCCAGGAGTGGATGAGATGGGTTAGGATCAGTTTCTCCCTGAGTGGCTACTGCTGGGTGGTTGAGGAGACACTCGGCTAATCACCTTCCTAGTCATGAGGGCTACAGCGGATGCTCCTCTGATGCTTCATGCCTTGATCCGGCCCCACCCCCTTCCTCCCAGCCCTCCCTCCTCCAGCTACTTGCTGGTTGGCACTTTGGGTCAAGCCGAGTTTTGCATTCACTGTTGCACATATGTTCAGTCACACACACAGCACATGCTATGCGCACCTGTCCACACACACCCCATCCACGTCCGTATCACCCCGACCCCCTCTGTGTCTTTGGAACATTATTACACTTTGGGTCCTTGGAACCCAACTGGACCCTAAGATCCCCAAGTCAGAAATCATGATGGGTATGTTTTTGGCCCGTGACACTGGCTTGCCTTGTGCTGGGCAGATGGCAGCTACACTGTCTCCGGGATGGTTGATTCTGAAGCAGAGTTAGCCTGTCACCTGCCTCCCTTTCCCGGGACAACAGACGCTTATCTCTTTGGTCTCTTGTACAGATGATGAGTCTCTGGGGCTCTATGGGTTTCTGAATGTCATCGTCCACTCAGCCACTGGATTTAAGCAGAGTTCAAGTAAGTACTGGTGTGGGGAGGAAGGTTCCACGGACTGAGCCAGGTTCTCCACTCAGGAAGGACTAATCGGCCAGGGTGTGGGGAAGCAGGGAGGTTGTTCAAATGACCACGGAACACCTTTGATCACTGGTGGCGGTGGAGCGTTGGTGCTGGTTGATGCCTTCTGGGTGTGGAATTGTTTTTCCCGGAATGGCCTCTGCCATCTCCCAAGCCTGTCTCAGATCCTGGGAGCCAGTGAGCTGACCCTTGCAGGTGGATTGTGTGATCGCAGGGGTTTGATAAGGAGTTTGACAGGCTGCAGCTGGAGTGCCCAGGAGTCTTGGGTCCAAGCCAGGAGGGCAGTCAGCACGCAATAAACCTTCACCCCACAGCAGAGCAGATTTGGCTGCTCTGTCAAGCTGGATGAATAATACTCTTTTTTTCTTTTATTTTCTGAGACGAGGTCTCATCCTGTCACCCAGGCTGGAGTGCAACATTGCTATCTCAGCTTACTGCAACCTCCACCTCCCAGGTTCAAGCAATTCTGCCTCAGCCTGCCAAGTAGTTGGGATTACAGGCACGTGCCACCACACCTGGTTGATTGTTTATATCTTTAGTAGAGATGGGGTTTCACCATGCTGGCCAGGCTTGGTCTTGAACTCCTGACCTTGTGATCCGCCAGCCTTGGCCTCCCAAAGTGCTGGAATTACAGGCGTGAGCCATTGTGCCTGGCCCCCAATACTCTTTTTTACCTTACCCTCTAAGTGGGATTCTCCCCCAGCTGCTGGAGCCGTCAGAACAGTGAAGACTAGGTAACACATCAGTTGCACTATATAAGTTTCTAGAAGCCAGGAGCCATGGTTTATGCCTGTAATCCCAGCACTTTGGGAGGCCGAGGCAGGCGGATCACTTGAGCTCAGGAGTTTGAGACCAGCCTGACCCAACATGGTGAAATCCCGTGTCTACTAAAAATACAGAGATTAGCCAGGTGAGGTGGTGGGCGCTTGTAATCCCCGCTACTTGAGAGGCTGAGACGGGACAATCACTTGAACCCACGAGGCAGAGGTTATAGTGAGCCAAGATCGTGCCACTGCATTCCAGCTTGGGTGACGGAGCAAGACTCCATCTCAAAAAAAAAAAGTTTCTAGAAACAGCAAAATGTGGAGACAGAAAGCTTACCAGTAATCGTTGAGGGATGGGGTTGGGAGAAAGAACTTACTTCGGACGAACCCAAGGGGACTTTTTAGCTGAGAGCAGTGTCGTGAAAAGATTGTGGTGCTGTTTGCCGTGGTGTTTAAATTTGCTAAAAATCCTCAAACCCTACACTTGGAATGAATGAATTATATGACATGCAGATTACACCTCCATAGTGTTGTAACACACATCAACTTTCCCCTGGGCCCCGTCTCTGGCAGCCTCATAGACGCTGGTGTTTCCCTCATGGGCCTTCCTCCATCCCTGCCTCTCCTCCTGGGTCCTGTCTGTGAGCAGTGCAGGATGACACCATACGCTGCCCTGGGGTCCCGGGCTTGTCTCTCCTTGCCTCCCTGTTACCTTTCTTTCTATCTCTTCAATGTCCCATGCACTCAACCTTGCATCCCCAAACCAAACCTATTATCCATGGCCCCCAAAATTGTTCCTTTTAGGTCCTGTTCCTTTGAGGGGCACCACCATCCACCCCTGGGGCCACACCAGAAACTGCCGTCCACTTTCCCTCTGTTAAATGCCGTTCTCCATCAGTGAGGTTTCTTGATCGTGCTGCCTGGCCAGACCCTGGCTATGGCCTCCTCCCTGGTTGTAGCTCTGGATGTCACTGCAGAAAGGGTTCCCACCACCAGGCCTCTCCATCCCCCTTCTCAGGTAGTTTTTCTTTTTTCTGAGATAGAGTTTCGTTCTTACTGCCCAGGATGGAGTACAATGGCACTATCTCAGCTCACCGCAACCTCCATCTCCTGGATTCAGGTGATTCCCTTGCCTCAGCCTCCCGAGTAGCTGAGATAACAGACACGCGCCACCACACCCAGCTAATTTTGTATTTTTAGTAGAGATGGGGTTTATCCCTGTTGGTCAGACTGGCCTTGAACTCCCAACTGCAGGTGATCCACCCGCCTTGGCCTCCCAAAGTGCGGGGATTACAGACGTCAGCCACTCAGGTGGTTTTTCTAAAATACAAACCCCACCCTGCCACTTACTGCCCACAGCCCAGCCCCGCTCTCCCCCAGCCTCGTCTCCCTCCCTTCTTCCTGCACCCCATGGCTTTCCCACTACCCAGCTGCTTCCCGTGCCCCACAGTGGCCTGGGGTGCCCTTTGCCTTCACTCTTTGCCGGATAATACTTGGAGCGGTATCTGCTCTGGTTGTAGGAGCTTCCCACATCCGCCAGAACGGCTGGCCTCTGCCGTGGTGTCTCTATGGCTCACATCCCCTGTGTAACGATGGCATGTAAGCCTCTCTGTCCCCACCAGTGCAGGGCCCTTCTTATTGTAGAGGCTTTAGCTGTGGTTTGTGGACTAACTGCGTGAGTGAATGTTGTGGGAGGCCCTGTTTCCCAGCTGCACCCAGGGGAATTTTACAGATCAGGCAGGAGTGTCACATGAGGTGCTGGTGTTCATGCCAGAACCCCATTTGGTGTCTTATTTTTAAAAAGAAAGCTAAAACCTTTGTTTTTTCTAGATTCTTCAAGTAACACCTATTCTTATAGACCACGTGGGTGATGTGGAAAAGAGCTGCCACCTTCTCCATGTCCCTTTCTCCCACAGATCTGTACTGCACCCTGGAGGTGGATTCCTTTGTGTATTTTGTGAATAAAGCAAAGATGCGCATCTACAGGGACACAACTGAGCCAAACTGGAACGAGGTGAGGGGCTGATTCCACAAGAGCCCAGCCTGCCAGCCAGTCACAGGATGTTTTCCACTGGAGAGAATCTAAACCTTCCAGGGCTTCCTGAGGGCTTCCCCCAAAGGCAATGCTGCCGAATTTTAGGAATCTCTTGGGATTCAGGGCTATGAGGTGACATGTCTAAGAGATTTTATCTCCGTGTTCCTAAGAATCTTACCCACCCCCGCAACATCAAAAGAAGCAGCCTATTTTGCTGGAGGTGTTTGGAAAGAGACTTGAAAGGGTTTTTTGTCTGCCTTTATTATCACTTATGTTTCCTTGGTAGTTTCCATAATATTTTCCAGCAGAAGTTGGAATGAGCTCCCATGACCCTCTTGGCTTCCAGAAGCCTGGGGCTCTGCTGGTAAGGCTGGGACAGGTACTGCAGGGTCTTGCTTGCTTATCTCAGGGTGTTGGGTTTGTATTGTGTCTTGCCATGCCTTGGAGAGGGTTTTGGTTTGTAGTATGTTTCCTCCTTGGAGAGCTGCTGCGTGAGTCACTTAGCCATTTGGCCCTGCCCTTCTTGGAATGGGGGAAAGACTGCAGAGAGGCCAGTATTGACTAAGTCCCCAGATCCATAAGAGGTGCCATTTCCCAGCTTCTACAGCAGCTGTGACCTCGACGATCTCATTCTTGATGGTGCAGGTAGAGACAGCTGGGCCTGCAGATACTGCCTCCTACCCTGTCTCCTGCAGAGGAGGAGGCCTGGAACCCCCAGGCTGCTTCGTCTACATGGGTCATGAGGCTGGTAGAGTGAACAGTGGGGCTGGAACACAGGTCTCCTTTCTCAGCATCGGCTACTCTTTGATCAGTTTAGATAATGTTGCTTGAATAGTATAAGGGCACAGGAGCTCAGTAAAATACCTAGTTGTTGTAGCTCTGGACATCCCTGAGAAAGGGCTGAGTGGCAGCATGATCATAGCATGAAAATAGACACACAGATTAATGGGACAGACACATATTCACAGCCAATTGATCTTCAACAGCCGACAGAAACACTTAGAGGAAAGGACACCCTCTTCAATGAATGGCAGGTCTGGATAGCCACATGCAGAAGAATGAAGCTGGACCCCTATCTCTCACCATATACAAACATCACCTCCAGATACATCCAAGACTTGAATGTAAGATACGAAACTACAAAAATGTTAGAAGAAAACCTAGAGAAAAAAACTCTTCTGGACCTCACTCCAGGCAAGGAATCGATGAGGAAGACCTCAAAAGCCCAACCTGAAAAAGGATGAACTGGAGGATGGCCCAGCAGACCTGTGTCCAGCAGAACCCTGGACAGCTCACAAGGAAGCCTTACAGGCCAGGTTCCTCCTTGCTGTGC